>JAUMHI010000043.1:9679462-9700601 GCA_032359435.1 Enteromius unitaeniatus | reverse complement strand
TGTTGTGACGATGCATAACACGTGACAACATCAATATGGCGGATGTAGTACGTCCGAGTTCCATTCATACTACCCCCATTCATACTACATAGAGCGTACTGTTTTAATGGTAGGGTAGTACGTTCGGTTTTAAATGTAGTACCTACTTAAGCAGTGTGCGATTTCGGACGCAGCACATGTGACATCAGTGGATCAACTTAAGTTTTGCGACGATAGGGGAATACTTTTTTTGCGCAAACAAAACAAAAGTATCATCATATACTCAACCAGTCCTTTGCTTTTACTTACCTCTTCAGCAATTTTAGAGAAAGTTACTGCGTGAGCTCACGCACAAGCAGCCGCAGGTTATGAACATGCTTTCACCCGGATGCAAACAAGGCTGATTATGTCGTATACATTAAAGCTTGAGATACAGTGTGTTGAGCATGACCTAAATCATGGGAGAAGAGTCAATAATGTAATTTTTAGTTTTATTTGCGCAAGAAAGTATTATTGTATCATTGCAAAAGTGAGGTTAAGCCACTGGTGTCACATGGACTGTTTTTGCTACATTTCTGGATCTTAGATCATTTCAGTTTTGCTGTCTATGGAGGGTCAGATGTCTCTGATATCATCAAAATTATCTTAATTTGTGTTCCGAAGATGAACAAAGGTCTCACGGGTTTGAAACGACATGAGAGTGACTAAGAATTTTCATTTTTGTGCGAACTATCCAAAGTACCAAATCAGCAAAGTCATTAAAATCATGTGATACTTATTTCCTGCCATCACAGGAATAACCTTTTTTTTCAAACATATTAAAATGGAAACTTTTTTTTTTTTGCAATAATATTTTACAATATAAATTATTTATCGGCATAATTTTAATTATGATCAAATAAATTCACACAAAAAGTGGACCTATCCTTACTTTTAATGAAAGTTCACTCTAGGTCAGAAGGTTCCTGAGGCTGCTTTTTTTATCTTTTCTTTTTTTGTTTTTGTTGTGAATCAAGAAAAAAGATAACGCTAGCCTACCAGATAATTGTTTAGTGTAATTCTTACTTTTTTAACGTAATCTAATAAGTAAACAGCTAACAATAAAAAGAAAACGTCATATATATGTATATGGGACTATTAAATATTGCTTAAACAAAAGCAGACAGACTGGGAGGAAGATGCATCTCATTATGTGCACTTTAAAGCATTGCATCCAGCGCATAGTGTTGGCCTCTGCTGTTTTACATATAGATGCTGTGATTCTGTCATGGACCCTATTCGGGTGACACCCGGCCCTTTGCTAGATTGCATGTATAATTTATAGACAGGGGTGCCTTGAGTTAATTTGGTGTTGTTTATATCAGCTCTGTACTTTTCTTGCTAGGTGCTAGGTGTTGATTCCTCTTGAGCGTGTCAAACCCTCAGTGCTAATAATTGATTTGGAGACTGAAATTTCTGCACAGGTTGTTCTGGCCAAGAACATTCACTCACGGAGCTCTTGGAGATGAATATATGATTTCCTCCTCTGCCGGCCAGCAGCTTTACGTAAGCTTGCACACGAAAGAACAAAAAGAATACAGAAACAACTTATCGCCTAATCTTGATTTCTTATTTTGAGTAAGTTGTACATGATGACAGAAGAAAGTAAGAGTACGTCAAATTGCTGAAACACCTCGGGCCTCTGTCACTCACACAGCTGCCATCAATACGAGGTGATTATGTATCAAAAACTGATAAAATTGTGAACTGTGTCTTACTTGAGTCCGAGATCATGTGACAGTGTTTCTAAAGCATTGTGTGCAATATAAATACAATATGTCTTCAAAAAAACATTGTGTTTCCATCTCTCTCATTTCAGATGGGTTGTTTGATGCCTCTCTGTCACGAGGAGACGTTGTGTTGAGTGCTCGTTGGGGACTTGCGCTTGCCCCGTGGCCATGAAGAGACTGCAACGCTCTTTCTCTCTCTCTCAGCCTGCAAACAGAGACGCTTTCATTTCCGCGCCAAGCGCTTCCGCCCTGGGTGAGTTTCCCTTCGTTTTCTCTCTCTCCCATTCTCTCTCTCTCTATCCAAACACACTGTTACACACACACTATCAGTAAACAACAGATTTAGGCCTAAAACAATGTGAATCCCTGTGGACTTCAATTATTTATAAAATCAAACAAGTACGGCTGTTTGTTATGTGGGCGGCCTTTGATGAATATAAGATAAATGCCCTGCCACAGTGAACAAGCCTGCTTCCTTCCAAAACCAAAACAAAGTAAACTTATGCGGAGGCCATGCACAGTGTCCCTAGCCTGTTAAATGCTGATTCCTGTCAGTCAGAGCTTTGCTTATTTGTTGTTTGTTATTTCAGATGAAGCCGTTATAAAAGCAACATGAAACAATGGGGAATAGTTATACTGTGCAAATGATAGAATTTTATTTGAATGATTCTAAAACACAAATGCTTCTTAAGCACATTTATTTAATTTGAAAAAAGTAAGAACTTAAATATTGTGAAATAATATTTCAATTTAAAATATTTATGTTCTATGCCAATTCATTTTAAAATGTAGTTTATTCCTGTGATGGCTACATTTTCAGCAGCCATTCTTTCAGTGTCACATGATCCTTCAGAGATCATTCAAATATATATTTTATTCTAATATCATAATTACATTGTAATTAAACACTAACTTATCCTTACACCTTACACCCTTAAACCATCCAACCTTTCCCTAACCTTACCAGTATCCCACCGCAATAGCAGCAAAGGTTTTTTGCAATACAATATGACCACATTAAGTACATTGTACTTATTTATTGATGTAGTAGTTGAGGCCACGTAATATAAAATGTGACCAAGGAAACATCTTTTCTTCCTTCAGAAATGGGGCAGATGGAGTTGTGGGCAGCATGCCAACATGCAGAGCTGAGTTCGAATTCTGGCTAGAGGACCTTTCCTGATCTCTCTCCCACTTCACTTCCTGTCAACTCTAAACTGTCCTCCTGTCTTCATAAAATCCAAAATCACCCGAACAGAAAGTGATCAGTCACCTCCCTAGACACAATATATTGATATCTGACAGATATACACTCATACGCAGATTTTGGATTCAGACATGTTTGGATGGCTTCATCATTTTTTAGGTTTTGGGGTCTCCATGTGCATTTTTAAAACTAGGGGGGTAATGCTTATTGAATTTAATTGAATGTTATTGTGTATTAAAACAGAGTGCTGAATCTGCGAGTGAGATGAACTGTCATATTCACACAAAAGCGTGTGCTGATCTGTCATAGATAAAGAGTGAATGTGTGTGTGTGTGTGTGTGAGAGAGAGAGAGAGAGAGAGCACTTGGAGTAATTGATGGAGTTGGATGGGCATTTAATGTTGCGTGTTATGATGCTTGAAATTTTATTGCTAAACTTAATTACTTTTTCGTCCTTTGTTTTCTTTACGAAACAGTCTTGCCACAACAAACAGAATAACATCTCAGGAAATGCTTAGGTGAACATTGTACCGTCCATAAGATGAATTAAATAATGAATTTAAGATGCTGAGAGTCAGAGCAAAAAAATGGTCTTTTCTGCAAGTCAGCGTTATCCTCTGAACAGAATGAGGATGGAGCATTATCATATCAAACTATTGGAATTATGTCATGTGATAATACTTCATGGGTTAATGAGTGACACAAAACGGAAGAAAAAGGAAGTGTGGAAGTGTTTTGTTTATAGTGATTCAGTGTTATAGTGTTAATTATATTTAAATCGTGCAGTATAATTATATTTGTACTTATATTGCTATGTGGTCTTTGAAAAATAAACTTTACTAAAACCAGAATTTTATTTCATATAGGGGTAGTTTCCCAAACAGGGTTTAAGACGAGTCCTAGATTAAGATAAATGTTAAGAGCTGTCTAAACCGGAAAACGCTTGCACTGAGATATCTTAAAATACATCATTGCCATTGTTTGGTCTTGCTCACAGATAATGCATTTTTGAAGACATGTTTCTAAAAATACTTAAATGTCCTAAACTAGCAAAGGTCTAGTCCTGGCTTAATCTAAGCCCTATCCGGGAAACCGGCCCATAAACTTATCTGTAATAATCATCATTTCCTCACCCTGACCAAACCTATATGCATTTCTTTCTTTTGTGAAATGCAAAGAAGATCTAGGCTATTTTGTAAAATGTCTCAGTGTTTTATTTGTCCATACATTGAAAGTAAGTGGAGTCCAGTGTTGATTGTTCTTCAAAATATATTGTGTGTGTGTGTTCTGCAGAAAACAAGTCATACATGTTTAAAAAGAGATGAGGGTGATTTAATTTGATATGATGATGCAGTTCTTTATCTTTGTCAACAGCATAACTGTTGAGTGTCATGCCTCCTAAAAAAAAGTTCTTTTATATGAATCCATAATGATTTGATGCAGGGTTAGATTCCAGCCTTTTTTTACTACAACATGAGGAAGAATTCCAGAAAGACTCTGCGACCCCCAAAAGTGTTAATATCTGATGTGTGTTTTCTCTTCTGCCCCGCTGGTGCTTTTTCTGATGAAGAACAATGAAGATATATCAACGAGCTCTGTGGCCTCTGTCACTTCTCCCATCCTCTCGTCTTCTGCATGCTAATCAGCGAGCTGGGTGCGCCGCCCTGCTAGATTATTATAAATGCTGTTTATGGTCCTGCTACGACAACTGTGAAGGGCACAGCAAAGAATTTATCATGGGACGGTTTCCCTAGCGTCAAAATGCGTTATGGTATTGTAAATGACCCTTGATAATGAAAGAAGATCCTCTTGTTTCCTGCAATAAGAGTGAATGAAACATCAGGCACTTCACAGTCAGGTTTATCGTTCGAGCATGGCTCATTGCGATTTGGCTTCTCATTACAAAAGTTTTTTTCTTATTTAACTTTTGCGGAAGTCATGTCGACAAATAAAACATCCATCACCTCCAGTGTTAGCGCAGTAAAAAACAATCTCATTTTTGTTTTAAAAGCAACATCTCAAGCTTTAACATAGTTTAATACTTTGTCCTGCCAAACGGGTAATGATACATGCTAACAGAGCCAAACAGGGTGCAAAGCTCATGTGTTTGTGTAAGTATGCAAACATATGGCATTGATGGAGAGGGAGGCATGGCCTCAGGGAGCGCTCGGCAGGCATGGCACCCTCTGCATCATGGCTCCTCTACAAAGACAGTCGGAGAAGCTTCACAGACCTATGGGCTTCGCCCGTCTGTCAGTTATTTGTTAACCAAGCAAGTGCTAAAATAGAAATGCTGGATACATATCCAAATGCTGATGATATATACCAGGGCTTCTCAATCCTGGTCCTGGACCAGGACCAGGATTGAGAAGCCCTGATATATACAATATGTGTTGAGACGATCTTACAAAAAAAAAAAAAAATCTAAGTTTGAATTAATTTTTTTTTTCTGCTTTAAAAAATAAATGGATCAATTAATTATTGAAATTAAACAAGAAATATGTTGTTAACACACCGTCTGTATGCACAGTTTTTAAATAATGCAATTTAGTATAATATACAGTGTAATGTCAGCAGCATTAATTAATTTTAAGTAACCTATTGAAGTGGAATTAGTCAAATTAAATTATTTTCTTTACTTAAATACACCCACATAATTCATTTGGCTAATTAAAATCAATTTTGAGTTACCTGACTAAAATTAGTACAGATTAATAAAACTAAATGCATCACGTGTGTGTGTGTGTGTGTATATATATGTGTGTATATATATATATATATATATATATATATATATTGTATTTATTCTAAAATGTTGAGGTTCTAAAACTGTCTAATGAATGCAGTCCCAGAGCAGTTCAGTCTGAGGTTTACGGCTGACAGTAAAACATTTCAGTGCTGAAGAAATTTGGCTCTTGTTGAAATACTGGCCCCGTGTTGTCATGGATGACATACGGTTATTTTTCGTGAGGCTGAGACATATTTTATCATAATCAGTATATGACGAGAGAGTGGGGCCTTGCACACATCATTGGCTTTTCTTGCTTAGTTAGATGGTGAAGGTCAGAGTTCTTAGCCTTTATGGTTGTTTAACTTTAAAGAATTATGGCATGTAAAGAACACACCCCATTTGTTTTCTCCTCAATTGGAGGCAAGTTTCTCAGAAGTACAAAGGGGTTTACTTTACAGCAATTGAATTATTTCCAGTGCATTTATATTACTTTTTATTTGCATTAGTGCTGTTAAACAATTAATCGTTTAAAAAAAAGAAAAGAAAGAAAATTAAGTTTACACTTATGTCTTTATATTCATATAATTTATATGACAAAATATATACACATTTATATATATATATATATATATAAAATAACTTTAACTTTCTATATATGCTGCATTTGTGACATGACATCTGTAATGTCAATTTTGCATAGATTACCATAAAAGAGGAGTGATTATGACCACTAGAGGGAGAGAAAAACCATTGTTTATTGGTGAATAACTACAAGCTCGAATGAGATTGAGAGGATGATTTTTGTGAAGATACACACAACAAAGCAGTGTATTATAAATCTATGTATATGCATTTGTATCACAAATGCCTCTAAAAACTGGGAAAGAAAATGTATTCCTTTGCTTTAACTACTCTTTAACTCCAACATACAGCTGTAAAAGTGGTGGCAGTTTCTGTTCACTATTTCTTCTCCTTAGTGGTCAGACTTTTAGTGAGGGATTGGCTGTGTCAGGACCTCTTGTATACTTCAAAGCTACCTGTGAATAAAAGCTACCCGTTGTTCCTTTCAAACGCAAACTTGGGAAATTAAAAGTGCTTCACAAGCGCATTAGACCACCAAGCTCTGAATTACCACTCCAATACACAATGTGATGTTGACACCGCCCCCTCTTCAGTCCTGTGGAGCTCTAGGGTGGGAGTCTTTCTCTTTCTCAGTAAGAGGCTTTACTCCAGCCTTATCTTACCCTTGTAACTGTCTCTTGTTGTCCAGAGTCGGGGTCTTTCTGGGTGTTTTAATGAGTCAGGAGTGGGCACCGTGACCCTGAAAATTAAAATCAAACATTTCAGGATGATGACCACAATACAGTATATACAGAAACATTCAGCTTTTAAAATACCTGGGGCTGAAACTATGTTTTGCACAGATTTTCAATTCTGTCAATTATTAACATTTGTAATTGACAAAAAGGATTTTGTGGGCTGGCAGTATTTTACAATGCAATTTTTTATGCTTTTAAGTTAGTGCTGTCAAATTATTAATTGTGCTTAATCACATCACATAAAAAAAATTAACATGAACATATATGTGTACTGTATATTTTTATACAAACACATGCATGTATATATAGTTAATAAACACAGTACACGTACATAAACGAAAACTTTTATTTTGGATGTGGTTAATCGCGATTAATCGTTGGAAACCACTATTTTAATCACGGTCACAAAACTTCCACTTTTAAAATATTTGAATGTTTTAACAAAAAGTGGTGTTTATTTTAATGAAGATATAAATAGCACGAGTGCACTTTTAAAGCACATGTGTTTATTCTGTTTCTGTTCTCTGTCAACTCAGTGTGAACTGACTTTCAACATCCATTAAAAATTACCTTTATGATCAGTTGGTTAAATATAAATACATAAAAATATAGCTCTGAAAAAAACTTGTGCTTTTTTATGAAATGGCGACAATTGCACATTCTGTGGAACGGGATTCAGTGAAATGTAAGATAGACTATAGTAGAGCAACTGTTAAAAAAAATGAAAGCTGAGTATTGATCAATGGCTAAGCTTCCCAGTGATGATCAGAAATGTAAACCTTAATAATGAGCATGTAATTAAACCTCCAGAACTTTATTCAAACACTGCACCATGAATCAGATGGTTTATGAGTTCCTGAGAGCTTTGTTTGTTGTAATGGAACTTTACCAGGAGGCAATCTGTTGTCACAGCAATCAGCTGCCACGGCTTGAATAAATCATTCTATTCAGCTACAGCTCGTTCTGTTTGATTTGCTTTGACCTAAATAGTACAGCTCACATTGAGGTACAGTTGCCCTTTGTGTGTGTGTCCATCCGTACTTTTCAAAGTTTCTAGGAAAAATAAAGCCTGGTGTTTGTATGAGTTCTAGGCTCCAAATGTATATCCTGCTGTCAGGAATTGCTAACAATAGCTATTTTTATGCTTTTGCTAAATGAAATGAACACATTCTGTTTTTAACAGTATTGTGATATTGACCCATTCTCAGTTACAGTAGGTATCCTTTTCTGCTCTGGTTGAACAAAGTGGACCTAGTTAGTTTCCTCCATCCATTGTGGGATAATTGGCTGAAGGGTAAAAGGGAGCCATCAAATTGACCCTTATTTAGAAAGAGTGTTTTTATGGAGGCTTGAGTAATTTACTCTCACAGAATAACCGTTACCACTGTAATCAGCCCACCCTCTTTCTTGAGGCCACACACCTGTGGAGGAAAGACAGAGATATCCAGGTGTTAGATCTATCTTACTGCGTTCATATACCACCTTTTGTATGATGAAAAATCAGGTCAGCATGTCTACAGAAAAATGAAGATATAGTGTTCTGAAGACAGATACAATATCTTTTAAATCCAACAATCAGCACAGGTTAGTTCAAAATGGATAGCTGTGTTTGAAATTGCTCCAATTGGGCCAGAGAAGATTTTAAACGCAAGTTATTTCATAGTAGTTCAAAGTACACTACTCATTACTAATTATCTTCTCGTTGACTTTTGTAAATAGACTGATAATAGAACAAAGTTAACATGAACAAAGCACAGACAAGTTAATCCCAATAACAAAAGGTCAATTATTAGTTCCTGACGTTGGGAAGGACTTAACACAGATCAAAGAAATTCAGGGCATTGTTATGAGCCAGAAGAAAGTGTCCTTCCTGTTAATGCAACACTGGAAGGAACGTTTTAAACCCTGAAGTAATTAGCTGCTTTCTTTAGTTTACTTAATTTCAACATTATATTATAATCCTCTAAATTTTGAAGCTAATAGCTTCTAGCTTCTCTTAAAATCATCATTTTTAATAAATATGGCTGGCTCAGAAAAATGTGTCTCAGAGCTGGAAGCAGCTCCTGACCTGCAGCAAAACCTCCTCTATCTGTCCATCTCGCTCTGCGCACAGACACATGCTGCCCTTTGTCACCTCAGGTGCAAATGACCCTTTGAAGTGTCGCAGAGGTGTTAGTTTATGAGAAACACAGAAGATTCCTGCTCGGCCTAAATCAACCTGTCAGTCAGCGGCTGCAGGGGAAACAGCAGAGCTCAGTCTGTCATTACACTCACACGTTTAAAACATCACGACACCTGACAGCTGAAGACGCCCTAGAGCTTCAGAGAAGAACTGCAGTTAAGGTGGGGTGTTAATCATTGCATTGTTTTCGTGAAAATGACTGTTTGTGTGAACTGGTTGTTTGGAAAAGTGACGACCTGAAGCATAGTTATCATGTCAAATCTGTATCTGTTTATCTACTTGTCCGAGGTTGATTATCATACTGGTGATTGTACCTTTCTTCAGTGTTGCCAAGTCCGTCTTTATCCTGCAGAATTTGGCTACTTTCACACTGTTACTGCACGTAGTTTTATGCGATTTTAAGCTAGTTTTGAGTAGCGATTGGTAGGCTTGTCGAAAATCTTGGTGATGCAATATATTACCCATTATATTTACATTTAAAAACCACAATAACATGAAATAATGTTTTTTGCATTCCACTTGTGCCTTTTGCAGCTTCTCGTACATAACATGGTGTAGACATGAGGTGTTAGTTTAAATGCAAAAAAAATCTTTCTACAACAAAGTTTAATTTGCAGATCTTGTTTAGGAATCTGTGCCTTTGTGCATACAGAGATCTGACTGCTAACTAGGGATTGTGTTTTTCAGCAATAGTGTGCACCCTTATTTTTAAGAGAAAAAAAGGGAAAAATCTGTAGATGGAATAAAAGTTCTCCATAAAAGGTCTTTGTGCATTTGTCTTTTTTCTAATCAAAAGAAATGTTTGTTGTTAATTGAAAATGTGTAGGCCTTCTTGCATTATTATGATGGTATATTATTCAGTGGCATAAAATGATCTTAAACTGACAATAATATTGCTAATTGCAATTATTTATGAGTCAATATGTCGCACTACAAACAGTTGTTATCGTGACAGGCCAAGTGATTGGGCAGGATTTGTTGTGAAAACCTGGCAACCCTACATTCCTTTACTCTTCTAATGTGAAAGGGGAAAAGCAGGTAGATACTGTATATTAGTTGGTAATGTTTCATACCTAGAATTTTACTTTCCAGCTGGGACTTGTGACAGCTGCCTTGATTGAACTTGATTAAACTTTAAAAAAAAGTCTGACTGATATTGTTGCATGTTTCTTTCAGCATACATGTTATCAGCATTGCACAAGAGCAGAAGCTGGAGGCCCTGTCATCTTCAGGCTGTCAGTCCTCTGCTGTTATGAAGGTGGGGGGTCATTGGCGCCACCTTATCAGATCAGAATCTGACTTTGTATTAGTGAGTGTTCTGACACCAAGCTCCTTGAGGGCTTCTTCTTATTACAAGAAGAAGCCTTTTTTTCTTGCATAACCCAATAATGTGCAAACTACTGTTTAGAAGTTTGGGGTATGTAAAGTTCTTAAAAAAAATTCAAC
Organism: Enteromius unitaeniatus; assembly: GCA_032359435.1. Lineage (NCBI taxonomy): Eukaryota > Metazoa > Chordata > Actinopteri > Cypriniformes > Cyprinidae > Enteromius > Enteromius unitaeniatus. The sequence continues at coordinate 9,689,969 of JAUMHI010000043.1, read as the reverse complement.
AGGGAAATTATCATTTAAAATTTTATTTTGTTTTATTTTAAAATGCCATTTATTTATGTGATTAGAAAACTAAATTGTCAATGTCATTACTCCAGTCTTCAGTGTCATATGATCCTTCTGAAATCATTCTAATATGCTGATTTTGTGCTCAAGAAACATACATCAATGTTGAGGTGTGGAACATAATATATTTAGTTTGTTTCACAGTGTTTAGTGCCACATTAAAAAATACAAAAAACTAAGATCAGGAGATTGAAGGCATAATGTTTTAAGAAAAAAGTTAATTAGGTGAATAAAGTACTAGCAATAGAAAAATAAAAAATAGAATAAAAAGAATAAAGTGAAAATATTTTTAGAATAAAGAATATATAATATTTGATAATAAAATATTTTTTTTTGCGAAAAAAGTCAAAATATTTTGAGGAAAAATCATAAGAATTAAGTTGTAGCTATTATGAGATATTGAAGTTATAGAGGATTATATTATAATATATATAGTTATAAACAGGATTTATTTAAAAAATAATCCTTTGTAACAGTTTAAAAAATAATCTTTCAATTGATCAATTTAATTAGTAAGTGTAAATTTATAATCCTTGCTGAACAAAAGCATTAATTTCAAGAAATTTTAAGAAATTATACTGACCCTAAAACGTTTAGACACAGAATAAAAAAAAAAAATGCTAAAAAAACAGAAAATTTCAACTATTGTACTTTTTAGTGTTTTTACATTGTGTGTTGTAAACTAAAAAATGTACACACACAAAAGGGTGCTGTTCCTCTCACTGGAGGTCTCTTAGTGAAACAAAGCAAATGCATTTGCCCACTCACAACACCAAACACGCAGACATGCAGGGGATTGATCACTCAGACCAGCATCGCTGTGTCAACGCATCCAGTCGCCTGGCAACATGTTGAAAGGAGTGAAGTGCATTGACGGGACACAATAGTCCTGGCCAGTGTTTGCTGCCTGATGTTTTATGGCTGACCAAACAGTCCTTGCCTCTCTTGCTCCACTCTAAAAACGAAACGTTACCCACAGCACTTTCTTTGAAATCATTCTGTGATCCGTCATTTCTCAGAAAGACTTTGATTTAGATCTGCAAACAGTGATATTAAAATTCAGTGTTTTACAACCTGTAAAAGATAGCTTTAGATAGCTTTGACAATATTTACTTTTAGGATTTTGTGTTTTAGTATAAGTGGAGAAAAAGTCCAGTGGTCAATGGATGATCATTTAACTGCTGTAAGCTTCTGTTTCTTGAGTTAATAATGGCAGTCCCACCCAGTGGTGTAATTTGTCTCACAGTCTTTGCTTAGGAGCATGAATTAAATGTTGACACAGTGATTTCATGCACACACAGACTGGGTCGAGCAGAGAGACTCCATGCACCTGCTGCTGCTTTCAGCTACAGCCATGCTGATTATTACATCTTGACACGGATATACTTGTACTGTGAATCCTGTACAAGAGTCATTGTCAGGAGAGAAATCGGGGCACAACAACAGAGCTGTATTTTTCATGCTCATTTGTTTTGATTCATTTAAAGATTCATGTTTTAAAAGATTCTTTGAATCTAACTATGTTGGATAAATAAGGTGGTTATTGAAGGGTGGCAACTGCTATTTTGGTTAAACAAGTCTTTAAAGACTTTAAAGTCTGTTTGTGTGTGTTTGATTTTCACTCTCCAGGCTCCACATGCAGCTTGTTGATTTATGGTCTTATAAATATCCCTGCTATCCCCTGCCTGAGCATGTTCAGGTATTTTGCTCATAAATATGCACGCCCCAAATGAATAACGTCACAGGGAGAAATAAATAAGGCTATTTAACTTACTGCGGGCAAAATTTCCCTCCAAATAGGTTCTGTGAGTTGATTTCAAGCTTGATGACATTAGTTTTTCTAGCGATTATAAAAAAACAGGTTCCTGTTTCTCTTGTGTCCCGGGTTAAGGCTGCCTCATAATTCAGACCACTGCCAATATGCATTAATAAATAGATAAATTACACATGCTAATTACCTTGGATGTTTCTCCATTTTAATGCATTATTTTAATTAAAGTTGTGTATGTAATGTTATGTATAGTGAGCAAACAACCTAGACTTACCTTTAGTATGACTACTGTATATACCAGTTCTCTGATGCTTTTGATCACTTAGCAGAAAATTTCATGTTAGTACAAGCATTTAAAGCTATAATAATTTTTCAGTTACATTTAAATATAAAGACATTTTAAATTAAAAATACTTATTTCTTTTTGTTTAGATCATATTGTGTACATTTACTGTTGTACATGTCTCGTACTAAAAACCTGATGCAAAATATATCTGAAGAAAGCTTTTTGTGATTTTCTGTTATTTTTCATGTACTGTATGTCTGAACAATATGTTAATGGCTTATTGAAATTCAGCAGAAAGACATTTAAAGATTTATATCATTCAGTATATAGTTATTTATATATAGTTATTAAAATAAAAGATGCAGAAAAACTGCTTTTTTATTTTGATGCACAAAATATGTTTAAGTTAAGTGAGTGAAGATCTTTTGACATTTCTCGGGTCTTAGCCTTAAGTTCATAGATTAAATTAGTTTATGCTCAAAATATTTGGAAACTTGAGCCATACATTTGTTTTACTGTAATTGTTGTTAGCCAACTGATCATGTATTTTTCATTGATGTATAAAGTCAGTTCTTAAGAGGTGAAAGTATAATCACAGCTACTTCATCACATCAACAATATATGGGCATTTTCCAGTAACGTTTAGCAAACCAGAGAGTGTACAAATAGGCTATGAAGTATTTATTTTGTGAAATGTTTTTTTAAGGTATTTTTCTTACGGCACTTCTTAACTGCAACTGATATTTTCCTAAATGCTGGTCACATTCATACAAATATTTTTCATTAAAATCACATTTTTATTACATTATTATTTGTTTTTGTTGGGACAAAAACTGTTAAAATTAGGCATAGTTTTGGAAGGCCACTAGTATTGTAGATTTATTCTATGAAGATACAAGTCAGTGAATAGGCATACATTTGATTTATGAAAAGAATTAATGCAGCTTGATTGAAGAAATAAGCAAAATATGCAAACTTTGTGCATATAGCTGGTCACTTACTATAAATATGAATCAATCACGATTCAGATTCATTGATTTTAATTAAGGTATGCAGCCATGCAAAACATGCACCTACATTTTTTTATTATTATTATTAATCAATTCCCCTCAGATGACTGCAATACAAAATATTCAAAGTTCCTGCTTTCACCTTTTAACCACTGGCCCAACAAGTGTATTTTAGGCTTAGGATTGTTTGTCCGTTCCTTTCAATTTATAAACGCAATATACAACACATAATTATGCTATTAATACATGTTGTTCAGTACTATTTTTTATTATGCCTGTTATTATTTCGTTTTGTTGTTTCGTATTGCTTGTTTTTTGACCATGCATTGAAACAAATCTCTATAACTGCTATATTAGTAATACAACATTGAGCAACTCTTCCATACAAATTAAAATGACATAAGTCTAATGATATGATCAGATGGTTTATAATTTATTTCAGGTATACGTGAAAAGCAGCATGCTAGTACATCAGAGCATGTCAACATTATACAGAAAACTTATATACAACAGCTTTGACTATATTTTTAATGAAGCAGATAAATTAGGCTGAGCATTGTTCACAGAACAACATCTCTTTCGATATTTGTAAAGTCACACCAAAAGTGCATTGTATATTTCTACACTGCTACACGGAAACGCTGCAGTATCTGTGCTTATACAGTCTTCTTTCGATGAAACTTCGTGGTTTGAAAAAAAGCCCAACATTTTAAGTTACATGAAAAATTATCTACATGGAGAATGGTCGTCTTTGTAATTCTGCTTAATCAACTTCACTGCCCAAAACTCGCTCGTTCTCACATAATCCGTTGTGCATTTTCAGTAAGATTCTTGACTTTCGATAATATGAGGTAGCCTAAATTCATGACATCTATGTCATAGGCAAATTGAACTATAACAAACAGAATATTTAATTCCACTGTATTTTGAAATAGTCACTTTCTATCAGGTTTCGGATAAGATGGTGTTCGGGGTTTTTTTTCTTGCCTTATGGTCGGTGCCAGTGAATCAGGGTAGATGTGTATGGAAAGTTTGAAGTCCCTCTTAAAGTTTTAAGTGACCTCTTGACAGTGCACGGCGACCGAATGGAGCAGCGAGGTCGGGCTCGGTGTGGCGGGGCTGCTCTGGCTGGGAGACGTCGGGCTGAGGGACTGTGGAGAGCCGGAGAGGAAGCCTGGGAGGTGCGCATGCAGCGCCGGGATGGACACAACCGAAGCGGGAGCGGGTTTGATTGGGACAGGGATCGCCGGTAAACTTTGCGCGCCGTGACTCAGGGTTTTGAGTGGTACTCCATAGGCAGCATACTCAGCATCTACCACACTACCGCTGTACATGTGGGGCCATGCCGTGGTCAACTGATTGTGTATCTGATAACCCGTAGACATGGACTGCATGGTGGAGAAAGCAAGGCTTCCTGGCATTTTGTAATCTCTGGCAATGATGTTTTCAATGGCAAAAGGGTGTTTGAAAGTGGAGGGTTGCGACACACTTAAGTTGTAGCTGGTCATCTGAGGTAGATGCGTCCCTAAAGCGCTCATTCTGAGCTTCGCTTGTTGCTGGAGGTAATGCGCCGCGTCTGAGGGTTTCTGCAGGTGCTCGGAGGTGATCATCACTTTGAATCTCTTTCGACGCCTCAAGAAGCTCCCGTTTTCAAACATGTCCCCGCAGCTGGGATGGAGAGCCCAGAAGCTGCCTTTGCCGGGCTGGTCCGGTCTCCGCGGGATCTTGATGAAGCAGTCGTTGAAGGAAAGGTTGTGGCGAAGAGAGTTCTGCCAGCGCTGTGTGTTTTCACGATAATAAGGAAACCTGTCCATAATGAACTTGTAAATTTCGCTGAGCGGGAGCATCTTCTCCGGGCAACTCTGAATGGCCATAGCGGTGAGCGAAATATACGAATACGGCGGCTTCTGATCGCTGTACGTGTTTCTTCCAGGGCGAGGCATTTTCTCTCGAGTGAATTACTTTCAGTGATGTTCAGTGATCAATACCTTCAAAACACTCCGAGTTTGTTGAAAATCGCACACTGATCTGAAGAGAAAAGTCAGGCATCTTAATAAATGCAGGTGCTTCAGCTGACACTCACTTAATATCCATTCTTGTAAAAAAAAAAAAGTTTTGAGCGAGTAAGGCCTATGCAGTGCGCTTCATTGGTTTGTTTTAGGAGTTCGTGAACTGCTGTCCGTTTAACTTCAGCTCGGAATCAAAATCTCAAAGTCTTCTCTCATGGTCTTCTCTGTGTGTGCTAAAAGTCTGCGTCTTCGTCTGTGTCTCCGTCCGTCCCCCCTTTTTTGTCTCCTCTAGAGTCCTCTGTGTTGTCACATGGCAATCTTCCTCAAAAGGAGGGGCGCGCGCACTGTCTTCTAAACAGTTTTCATTTACACCTCTTTCACGCGACCCGCTGAACCAATAATATTCATCTCTGCCTGAGAGTAAAGCCCTGCAAGAGGCCACTGCATGTCAGATTATGGCATCTAGCTCTTGTGCACGTGAAGTTTGTAAACAGGCCTACACAGAAAATAGACTGCCAGTCAATTAAGGAAAAAATAATCATTTAAATCCAAATCCAAATTGACATTTTCCTAATTTCTTCCGAAGCATAACTTCTTCATTTTGTTCTTATTTCCACTCTGAAAATATTTCCTAATTAGAGTTAAAAAAAATACTGGCTATGCATTCATTCATGCAGTCTATTTCAAAGGTACGCTATAGAGGTAATATTCTACTAAATGTTACCATGCCTGTTTTATTAGTTGCATGTCTTTGCATCTATTTAAGTTTTGTCATTTCTGATTAATTTTCAACTCAGTTTTATTTAAGTAATCAGGCTAGATTTCGTGTCCCAGAACGTGCGACTTTGTAATGGCACGTTTTTTTTCTGCTTAAACTTTAAGACACCAATTAATTGTTTAACTTTTTAATTTGCTATCTGTGCAATGTATATAGTGCAATGTTCTGTATATGTAACCATAACTGCGTTTCTTTACTTGACTGTGTCCGTTTTAGTCACTCGATCTTTTATAAAGCTATAGACAATCACTCAGACCACACGCAGACAGCTTTCCCTTCTCTCCTGAAGAACGGAATTCATGTGCAGAAGCGCAATTGCGATACATGCAGGAGTATGGAATATAGCTTCTTCATAACTATATATATATATATATATATATATATATAACGAATTGACCGCATAATTGACTTGACATTTATTATCAGAGATTTGTCAAAATCGAAAAAAGAAGAAATCATCATTATTTAGAGCATCAGCGTTAGGTGGATAACTGTTACATATTTTATTACTATTTATTGTGTGCTGAATATTTTTATGATTAGGCCTAATAAATTCTGTTAGCCTACAGATGTAAATGCATTTTATTGTAGGCTATTAATGTATGCATGACCATTGTTCAGATCATCAATAAAATCGAAGAGGCTAATAGAAACATATATGACAAAAAATAGCCATGCATATAGTGAAAGTTGTTTGTAATTTTAATGTTATTGTAAATTAATAACAAATCTTTACCGATAAATATAGTACTGGGATATACAAGGTCTGCAGTCGTGGAGACGTGGCGGGGTTACAACGAGAGAGAGTGTGTAAGCGGATGAGACCTCAGCAGACGAGGACTGCCATAATTGGTTTGAGAAGAGTTGACGTCAAGGGCCCTTTGATTGGAGGATGATCTTATAAATCATGAACCAAACTATGGAGTATTTAATCTTTTTATAATGGAACGCTTTATTTGAGAAATTATTTCTAAACACACACACACAACATTATTTACAGTTACAACACCAATTCTTTAAATATTTTATGAAAATGTAAAATAGAAAAAATAAACATAAATTTTTTTTCTAACCTCCTTTTAACTACTTTTACCTAATTAACATTAAAAAGGAAAGGTCATTAGCTCAGATTAAGTCATCTTTCTAACTTTAACAGACAAGGGAACATTTAATACGTATTATTAACATTGTCTATATTGTTGTCATTAGTAGGCATACATCTGAAGGAAGGTGCCAGTATTCTACAAACCTAGCTACTGCTTCTGTTGTGTGTGTGTGTAGAGATGCTGCAGTTAACCCTTGACCACTACAAGACTGGGAGCAGGTTGATTCTGTATGCCGTGATGAATGATATTTAGTCTAATGGAGAACATGTGACGCATCTGTGTCTGATAAATGAGACTGGCCTGTAAATACAGCTCACTGATGACACCATGTTGTCTCATCCTCAGCCAGCTCAGAGCCTCGGCTGTTCTCTTATAGCTCTTTGTGCACGGTTTTCTGTTTGTATTCCGTTTTTTACTGCATTTACTAGTCTTTTTTTAATTTCTTGAACTGAAAGTTCTTGTAAAACTTGTTACAATATAAGATTTATAGAGTGGATTGACTTACAATACCAATTCCTATACACAACCTACAAGAACTTGATGGGGCAGCTGTGACAGGTCACCAAGAGTTCATGAAGATACCAAGGATGGTCTGTCAGTGGCTGTCAGCTTTAAAGCAACCAGGCCTCACCTACAAGCATAGGGCAACAATTTGTAGTGTAGGAATGACAAGAGTCCTGATAAAGGGTTGACAGCTTAGTGTTGTGAGGTGAAAGATTCCTGTGATAAGTGGCTGAGTATATGTAGACGTAAACTACTGTTTAAAGATTTGAAGTCAGTATCTTTTTGAAAGAAAGGCTCACAAAGGCTGCATTTATTTGTTAAAAAATACAGTAAAAACCCTAACCATAATGTTATGATTTTTTTTTTCATTTTTAAAATGTATCTGTATTCATTTGATTTGTCTGCTGTGAGTGAGATCATAGATGGTTTGTCATTTAAAATGAATCAGTTGCCTTCAAGTACAGCTGAGAGTTATTGTAATTAGATTTTAAAGTGGATTATTGACCTCTCTGCCTCTTATTTTGCTCTCAAGAATCACAGAACATACTTTCCATGGTGTTTGTTTCTACCATCTTGTTTATTAATGCTCAAGTGTGTCTGCTTAGATTTGTGTGTTAATGTATGAATGTGTCTATGCGCATACATTATGCGCTCTGATAGGAGTCTGTGCGAGTGGCTCTGAAGTGTGATGGCTGATGATGAGCATGTTTCATGCAAGGATGCAGCTTTTCCTCCTCTTAAGATGGCTATGCATTTCTGGTCTTGTTGCAGAGACATCTTCTCTCAGCTGGTAATGAGGCCAGAGGCAGTATTGCGGCACTGGGTGCACCCTCTCAAATGCAGTGCTAATGCGTGACCATGCAAAGGTTTTTCATTACATCCTCAGCTTTTTGTGCCATTTCATTCTTGTTGTTTTTGTTAAATTATTGACAAAAATAATAATTTGATATTATATTATAGTATTATAAATTACTAAATTAATGGTGTGATTTTATTAAATAATTAAAATCTTGATATTGGTGTGTTCATGAGGTCACATAAACATTAAACATCCATATTCATTCATCCATATAATCCTTAAAAAAAAATTGACATTTACTTAAAAATGGTCAAATGATTAATCACAATTAATCACATCCAAAATAAAAGTATTTTTAAACATAATATATGTGTGTGTTCTGTGTATATTTATTATGTATATGTGAATACACACACATATAAGACATATTTTGAAAATATTTACGTGTATATATTTATATTTGTATAATTAATTAATATTAACTATAAATCTATTATTTAATATAGAATGAATCATTTGACAGCACTATAATAAAAATCAAATGAATTTATACAATATTGAGTATGTGTAATATAATATATTATATAATATAATATAATTGTATTGGTAAATACAGATCAGTGCTGACTAGAAGCAATTGTGAATGCAGTATAAAGTTAAGCAGCAATACAACAGTTCTTTAATTATACTGATGAGGGCATCATCAATATTTAATAAATAATTAGCAACATAATTTTTCCTCAGGAGTCATCACAACTTTAATTGCATTGTGAATTAAATGTTGAGCAACATTATGGGTGGTTCCCGTATTCTGTGATGTCAGGAGAGTTAAAGCAGTGTCACTCTGATCAAAGAGCTTTAATCAGGAGGCAAGTCTGTGCCAGGCTATAGCTCGCTCAGTAATATGCTAATGAGATGTCTCTTTCAGAAAGCATACTGGGAGGAGCCATTCTAATTAAGGAGATTCAGAGGAGCAGCCTTTTTACTTAAACTTGCATATTCATTACAGTAAATGCACTATGCAAATCGAATGTGGTAGTGTGGTAATGCCCTGTTAATTTATTCAAATTTCTCAGAGCAGATTTTAGATTTACTAGAACACTTGTAAAACGAACCACTCTAATTATGGCAATGTCTCAGATAGACCACTTATCTTGATGTGCATTTGTGTCATTGACCGAGATGGATGCTTATGCTGTTTTTTGGTATTTGATAAATAGTAAATGTCGTGTTGTTCAGTGTAATAACATAAATCTCAGTGCAGTCTATAATCATGGACATTGCTGGTGAAAAAAGGTTTATCGGTTGGTTCAGATCTGATGATTTTGATTGTTTGTCTTTGACTCTAAAGCACTCTAAGCTGTAAGCATGATCAAAGCACAACCTGCTAGCAAGGTACTAAAAGTACAATTCCAAAACCATACACCCACCCCTTCTTTTTAATGTTAAATGCTTACAGATTTTTATTTGTTTTTGTTTTTTGTTTCAAGACAATCACATAATAAACTGAAATGTGGTTTACTTTATTATCCATACTTAAATTTCTTTTAGAAAAAAAAAGTTTTTTGGCCATATAAATATCAGGCAGGAGCTGCAACAGAATTTTATATATATATATATATATATTGTTACAGATCTGCCAGGCTCTACCCCCAGCCAATCACAGTGCTCACTCTCCCTAGAATTCTAATCAGCATCACCTGCACCTCATCCTCACCGCAATCACCAGCCCTATGTTCCACACACCACCCCCTCAGTCAGTGTCCGGGCTTGTTTCTATGAAATGGACTCAATCCTATACCTGTGACTGAATTGTGACTAATTAAATACTGACCCTGTACTTACCTCCTTGTTCCCTTTTGTTCCAGTTTGTCTCCCGTGTTCCTAGGAAGTCCCAGTGTTTGTGGTATGCCTGAAGGACTCCAAGATGGTGAGAAATAAGATTCTTTGGTCTGATGAGACCAAGATAGAACTTTTTGGCCTTAATTCTAAGCGGTATATGCATCATGCTGTGGGGGTGTTTTTCAGCTGCAGGGACAGGACAACTGGTTGCAATCGAGGGAAAGATAAATGCAGCCAAGTACAGGGATATCCTGGACCAAAACCTCCAGAGTGCTCAGGACCTCAGACTGGGCCGAAGGTTTACCTTCCAACAAGACAATGACCCTAAGCACACAGCTA
>JAUMHI010000043.1:9666683-9679362 GCA_032359435.1 Enteromius unitaeniatus | reverse complement strand
AGGATCCCCAAATCCAGGTGTGAAAAACTTGTTGCATCTTTCCCAAAAAGACTCATGGCTGTATTTGATCAAAAGGGCGCTTCTACTAAATACTGAGCAAAGGGTCTGAATACTTAGGATCATGTGATATTTCAGTTTTTCTTTTTTAAGAAATCTGCGAAAAAGTCAACAATTCTGTGTTTTTCTGTCAATGTGGGGTGCTGTGTGTACATTAATGAGGGGAAAAAAATAACTTTTTACTAACGATTTTAGCAAATGGCTACACTATTACAATGAGTGAAAAATTTAAGGTGGTCTGAATCCTTTCCTTACCCACTGTATATGTATGTGTGTGTGTGTATACATATATATACTTATATATATTTTTTTCTCAGTTTGGACCTCTGAATAGCATTGAGATATCATCTCCTCTTTGAATGAGCTCCATATTCTACAGTATTATATTTTATGAGCTGTTAAAACCTGATGTATCACGATACTGTCACGGTCTGCTGGTAACGAGGCAAGGAGGCAGATACAAAGGTTCCAATATATCCAAGCTGGAGCGACAGAGGACCAAGGTGTAGCTGGAGGGAGGGAGGAGCCTGACCGAGCTGGCAGGATGGAGGGACTAGGCGCAGTCAGAGGTGGACAGACAGCTGGTGGACAGACGAGCCACGGTGGAGAGGAGGGAGCTAGGTGCCGTGGTGGAGCCGACGGGTCGGAGGGACGAGGCGCAGTCCGGTATTCTGAGGCTGGAGGTGTAGCAGAGGGATCCTCCAGCCACGACGCTGATGGTGACTAGCAGACCCGTGGCGGCTCTAGCACACAGGTGGTGGGCTGAGGGTGAGCAGCGGTGCTGGCAGGTAACAGCGGTGGAATGGACCAGACTGGGTGTGCGGGTGGGTTCTTGAATTTTGTGCGAGGCATGGGCACTGGAGGATGCCTCATTCGTAGACCCAGATCTGACAGCTCACCCTCAGGTGTGAGGTGTGCTCGGGCTCTGCGCTGCAGGGAGATGAGGGTGGGCTAGGCTCTGGGTCGGGAGTGGCACAAACAATTGACGTAAATTAACAAGACACACCTGAACATAATCAACAACAGACAGATACTAAGTTACACTGAGCACATGGGGAAGAAGAACAACAAACAGTGCACGGGCATTTGACGTTTAACCCCATAATTTAATTACATTTTTAATTCAATTTATTTGACTCCAGGACAATGATTAAAGCAATATAAAGCAAACCGTGTAAGTGAAATGTCACAAAAGGCATATTATAAAAGTTTCTTAATCGTTTGGATCTAAATAAGGGTAAGTATCTTATGTTATCAAGCATCTGTGAGTGGTTAATACAAGATGTTGTGTATTCTTATCCCACCTTAAGTTTTCTTAAGTACACACTTAAAAACACAGCGTTGTCTCTCCATCATCACCACGTACACACACAAAAACACACCTCCTCCTACCACCCTCTCTCCACCTGCCATATTAGCAGGGTGGATTTATGACATCGTTAGCTTAAAGTATTAGCTATGCTGGGACAGACCATGACTTTTATTAATTAGATTAATCTAGAGGCCCTTACTCAGAGTGTGATTAACTCTGCATGCTCCAGAGAAACATATCTGTCCCCTTGCTGTGCTAAGGCTCTGACATGAGTGGCACAGCATGACCTCTATATCCTTCCTATTAATTATCAAAACCTGGACCTTTTAAAGGGTTAATCTTCAGGGTCTGAAAGAAAATATCATTACAAACCTTATGTTTGCAGAGCCAAATAAACCTTAAACTTCACATTCATCAGAAATAACTATTAACTGAATCACACCAGCTACAAAAGCATGTATAAGCACATAACAGACGTCGTCTATTCTTTATCATAATCATGCTGTCTGCATGAAATTGCTTGAGCGACAGAAGCAGTCCACAGCGGAGCCACAGAGAGAGAGGCACAGAGCCGAGGTGATGGATACACCGGCGTGAACAGGAATAAGTGCGTTTGTGTGCTTGATAAAGACGTGAGAGTGGTGAGAGGTGGAAGCTGAAGCTGATTAAAGGAGGGAGAAGCTCCACTCCATCTTGTCTTGTGTCTTGCGTGTCTTATGATATCTTATCATTAGTTCCCCTGACAGTGATTTAGCAGCTGCTATTCTCTCTCATTGCCAGGGAACAGTGTTTAAAAGTAACCTTCTTTTAATAATCCTGGCCATTTATCACCTCCGCAGCTGTCAAAGTGGAGTAGAGGTAGTCAGACAGCAGTTTTGTGGAGCGCGTGTGTGATTTTTAGGCCTAAAGGTCTCAGAGGGCTCAGTCCAGATGGAGTCAGGAGTCATCAGACCTTCAGCAAAATATCTGAAGCTCAAGAGTCCAGATATCATCAGCTGAATCAGAGTGGCTTATCGGATACTCCACCAAAAGACATTCAGTCATCTGTATCTTAAAACGCAGGGGTGTTCGTTCTGGTGAAAACTTTTTCCATCAAATATAGATTAAATTGATAATTAAGTGACAGTAAAGATATTTATAGTGATATAAATGACTTTATTTCAAATAAATCATGTTCTTAATCAAGTTTCTACTTGTCAATGAATCCTTAAAAAAAATTTATCACAGTTTTGCAGCACAATCTTCTTATTTTTAATTTGAATAATGTAGCCTTAGTTAAAGACTTCACAAAACACACTTATTTTATACACTTATCTTATTTTTCCAATATATTTTCAAATCATTTTATATATTTACATATTTACAGATATTTTTAATATTTTAAGATTTAAGATTTTGCAAATTTCAGTTCTTTCAAAATAAAGTAAAATTTGAAAATTTTTCTATACAATATAAATATACAAATATGCAAACCAATTGTTACAGCAATAAAATATTATTTTGGTCAGTCATTTATTAAAGTAGGCTTTATTAAAGTAGCATACAAAAAGCTGATATTTAAAAAAAAAATTCTGATCTTGTCTAAGTTAAGATTTTTGAAAATCCAAAAATGCACACAGTTTCCTGTAAGGGGTAGGTTTAGGTGTAGGGTTAGTATAGGGCAATACCACATATAGTTTGTGCAGTATAAAAACCATTAGGCCTATGAAATGTCCCCATAAAACATGTAAACCCAACGTTTGTGTGTGTGTTTTCTATCATGTTGGAGTTTTCAGTGTTTGTTGTGTGCCTGAGTGTGGTAGAGTAGGTAGGTTATGTCTTGTATCTTTATAGTATAAGATCAGTAGCTCTTCTGTAGTATATAAGGTTAATCATGAGCCCCTCTGACAGCACTCATTTTTCCTCAGCCGTGTTTTCTCGTTCTCATACTCTGCATGCACATGTGTATGTCTGTGTGTGTGTGTGTGTGTGTGTGTTCTTGCCTGCACGTTTGAGGAGAGATGAATGAGACTGTGTTGGATTCGGTGTAGTTGGTGTGAATGTGTTGACATTTTGTCAATACAGTATTGGCATTCCGGTTAAGCTGAGCATTAGGCAGATAAATGTGTAGTACATGGATTGTTTGTTGTTGTGCCCACCATAAATCAGGTAGCACCACTTAAACACATACACATACAAGGTTCAAGGGGCTCTGGTTCAAGTTATTACTTCACTACAGCAGAAAGGCCAGCAGTACCAAAGGCCATTAAGATGTCAGTTTGTACAGCTTTAAAATTCATTCTATGTGCTAAAGTAGAGAAAGTGCAAGGTTTTACGCAAGTGTGAAATCTTAATTTGAAATCCCTCATGAGTAAAATAACACCACTTCTCGTGATTTAACTCAACCTCCAACTTCATACGATGTGTAGTTCTGTAAAAATATTGGACTTCATTTGTCTATGCTCTGCTTAATCTCATCATCAGTGTGAATTAGCACATTAATGTAGTTTCTGCGGGGTTTATGAATGATAATCTATATGACACTAATGGAATGTGTTCTCTGTTCAGCAGAGGTTGAACAAGTCGTAAATCAAGAGGTAATCAGAATGCTTTATGAAAATAAGATCTGCTCACTGCACACTGTAAATTAAAAAGATATAGGTAACTTTTCTCACTTGCATTTTGGGGCAGCACATATGGAAATGACAAAATCACAGCAATGGTTAAAGGGATAAAACATAGTACACAAGTTTAATGATTGTTTATCAGCAGCCAGTGCATTTCCATGACCTTGTATGTGTGAACTTGTACTTGATTCCACTTTTGTTTGTGTTAGTTTGTTTGCATGTCATATTTATTTTTGTACACAGGTCAGTATTTCATTGTGTGGTGTATATACAATATGTGTAGATGGTGCATAGATGGATTATCTGCATTGATTATCTGCGTGTATCATTAATTATCTGGGAAGTGCTCTCAAGGTCACAGGGCTGGAAATTTAATTATGCTGCCACTTTATTAAGTGGTCCATTTAAAAATGCTGAATTGCAGTAATTAATTTGGGGGGCAGTATTCCCATAGGAAATTATTATTTTTGCTCCTCCCTCCAGATTAAGGGTGTGTGTAAGCGTAAATGAACATGCATAGACAGTATTTCATTTCTTATATGACTTGACAGCTGCTTTGTTGGTGGGTGGTGGTCTTCTTCTTTGACGGCAGGGTCCTCACATATACAGTATATTACCATGTATACAATCACTAACAGGTTGATCCGTTCTCAACGGTCAGTGCAACCAGGATTTCTTAATGATATAGTGCATTTCACAAAGGTTTTGGTCGGGTTAAAAAAAAATCAGCTATT
This sequence comes from Enteromius unitaeniatus, assembly GCA_032359435.1. NCBI lineage: Eukaryota > Metazoa > Chordata > Actinopteri > Cypriniformes > Cyprinidae > Enteromius > Enteromius unitaeniatus. Next base: position 9,674,653 of record JAUMHI010000043.1, on the reverse strand, counting down.
TGCATAGAAAGAACAGAGTTTATTGACGATCCAGAGTGCGCAGGAATTAGGTTTAGTCTACTGCAAAACAAAATAATGTCTGTGTATCAAGACATGTGTCATTATGTAATGTGTTAAACAAGTAGATAATAAATTCAGTTGATTTCCAGAAAGATTTTTTTCAATCATTAGCCTACTTCAATACTTTAAAGAAATTGCTTTTTTCCTCGAACAGGATGCATTCATTTGAACAGAATTGGAAGTAAAGACGTGTTTAAAGATTTGTGTTTTAGGTAAATGCTGTTCTTTTCGGTGTTCTAACCATCAATGCTAAACACAGTTTCAGCAAAAAATATTATGCAGTAAAACTATAGTATTTATGATAATAAAAATTAATTCCTGAGCAATGACTGCTGAAAAGCTGATATAGAGTCACTGAAATAAATTCTATTTAAATAGAAAACATAATGTTTATTACTGTAATTTCTATCAAATAAATGCAGCCTCAGGAAGACGTACGTTTTATCAAAAACTTTTAAAAATATATTAAAAATATATATATATATATAGGCTAGTGAGGTAGTGTGAACATTTTAAATCAATAAAGGACTGGTGTTGATAAATATCATATTCTATTTCTTTCACAATGCATTTGTTTATTATTTGCTTGTTTGATTGTTTATTTACTTATTCAGTCATTATTTACACTAATCAGTCAATTGAGAGGTTTTAATTTTTATTAATAAATAAATAAGCCATAATTAAAATTAGCCATTGTCACTAAACAGACTCTTCTTTTTAACGTCATGGCATCACAAATGCAGAATGAGTTCCAATGAACCCGCAGCACTGAATAAAGGCAGACGAGCAGAATAAGAGGAGGCTAATCTGTGCTGCTCCGGCATGTGGGGGAGGATCACTGCTTTAACCGGGAAATCCCAGCATCACAGCGTCCAGGATAAGCTTTGGTCTGGTGGGCTGAAAGGCAGTCATCTAAAACGGGGAAATATAACTAAAATGCTGTCCATCAAAGACTATGAGCTGTCACTGGAGTCATATTGAATATTTTTTCCTATTTGAACTGAACAGGACATGTGTGAATAAAATAAAGGCCCCACATGGTCTTGCCAAGATGCCTTTTTCAACTAATATGAGCCCTTGAAAGGATGCTACAGTAAACCATTTTTATATGATCTTTTCATTTACAGTACATACAGTTCGAATTGAGTGTATGAGTTCATTTTTCTCTACATCACCTGACATCTTTTTGTTAATCAGAATGAATGGCCTCAGAATCGTTTTGCATTCATAATGCTGGAGCTGCATGAGAAAATATCCAGTTTGTGGTTAATCATGCTGTTATACGGCAATGGGAAAATTAATTAAGCTTATCCCAGTCTCTGGGGCATTGTTGTGTTAATTGTTCTCATTGACTTGTGTAATTATTTGTTTGCTGATCACATTTGCATACTCTTGAAAATCCTGCTGATGAATGGTGTAATGATTGGTGATAAGCTGTGCTGTCTGTAACAGCCTGTGTGCTGTAAAATGAGAGAGACTCCCAATGAAAATCAGCTTAACTCACGACTAGAGATGCAGTACACTGCCTCGTGTCCCATATGAATGATTTGCACTGACCCCCATCTCTGCTTCGAGAGAGGTCAGAGGTCAAAAGAGGGTGAAAGTTCCCAGTAAATAACATGGGTTACTGAGGTCATGTAGGAACTATTTTAACCTCCAAAGACTACACTCAATTATTCCATCTATCCGTCTTTATAGATTTGTTTTGAAACCGTGTTTCATCTAAATTCTAATTCAAATGTCACAGTCTGATTCTTGATAGAAATCTAAAGACCTTATAAAAGGAATTATTTAATAAATGGTCCAATCACAGACACTACATTTTGAAAAGGACAAATCTGGCTTATGTAACAATGCTGCTGCAGTCCCGTTGAAGAGAGTCTGTACACAGCAAAACAGAAACAATATCATCCAGCAAAAGTGAGATGCTAAATAAATGTTGGAATACTCCACATGCCAACAAATAACTAAACAAATGCATCAAAGTGAGCGAAAAAGCAAAAAGTCCGGCATAAATGAAGTATGAATAAATCTGCGTAGTGTGTAGTGGTCATGTTTTCTGATTTCAAAGGTAATTCGGTTTGACACAGTAATTAAATGAAGGAAGCAGCTCCCATTTCTGCCAGCCTCTCTGTATCCATCATCGTTTAAAACCCACCATCCTCCACTGCACACAAACACACGCTCAAGAGGAGATGAATAAGCTAAACGAATGCCATTATTCCAACACAGACAGAACAGAACCATTGATCAATGTTGATGGTTTGGTTCGAGCCCACATTCTCGCATTGTATCCAAATAATTGCATACCATTTTTTCATCTATTTAGCAGGTGCCTTATTAGCATTCTCTTAAAAATGAAATCATTACAAGGATGTGTCATTTCAAATATCTCTATAAACACTTCCATTCATTATCAACATCAGTTTATTAAGCTAAAGCGCGGTGAGTATTTGACCAAATTTCTTCCAAACTATGATTTATCAGTGCTTTTCTCTGTGTAGATGCTTATTCCAGCATCCGCTGGCATCTTCATTTGTCTGTGTAAAGTGTTACTAATGAAAAGCTGCATTTAGGCTCAGCTTCTGCTTTTGGTTGGATCGAACCCTGAACCCCTAACCCTGTCTTTAATGAATTTAGTTAATTAAAATGATGTATTAAAACTTTAAACTTACAAAGCTGAAATGTGCAGATATTACAGATATAGCATATATTTATATATATATTTAAGTGGTAAAAAACATGCATCATACTGAGTTTAATTTCCCAGTTTATTTAAATTAATTGGGAAGTCATTACAATTTACTGAATTGTAGATGCCCCACAGATGCTGTGAAATATTTGACTGCTCTTGAAAGTCATGAATATTTCCAGTACAGCGTAATTTCATTTCCACCACATCTCAGATGTGTTTTGACACTTTAAACATTTTTTTAAGTGACTTCTTTGTTGCTGCTTAGACTTCCTTCTATAACGCTAACGTTTTATTTATGCTTAATACAAACAATTTTGTTACAATCATTGTTTTGTTTCCGTAATAAAATTACCTCTTTTAATTGATTTTAATTGATAAATTACTTAAGTCTTATATTGCTTTTAATGTTTCATACTTTTTCATGTCATGCTTTTCATTGGCATTTTGTATCTACTTAATATGCACACAAGTAGAGTTCTGGTAAATAAAAATAGCTTACGAAGATTACGGCATGATGAAAAAATCTATTATTTGTGAACTTTTTATAAATAAGAAAACCCCAAACATGCTTTAATAAAATAGGAATCACAAGCGTCCAAAGAACGTTTAAATAAACGATGAAAATTGATTCAGAAATGTACAGTTTCCAGTATTTCAGGAACAGCCTGAGGGACGCTCATGAGAGTAATAATGGCTGGACTTGTCTTCTGCTGCCATCTACCGTTATTTCGAGATTGATCAAGTCTTCATTATTTTCTCCCTCACTTGACGTGGACGGGAAATAAAGAGTGGCAAGAATTAGGGATGGATAATGTTAACACGAATAACAAACAGGCACACATCTCTTCATTGTACTTGAACATAAGGATGCATCTGTGCCAAAAAAGAACCGACTCTTTGTATACATTTGTCCTTTTATCTGAACAAATCGGCAATGACTGTAACGTTAGATAAAAACAAGTGTGCAGCACAAATTAATTAATGAATTCTATTTATTTATTTTGTGGCACAAATGGAATACTAAAGTTTATGGAGGTATATCTAATAAAAAACAATTAGGTTATAGCAAAAAAGGGGAAAACAACAACAACAAAAAGCAAAACATTGTTATGTATGAGTTATATTCAGAACATTAATTTTCTATTTTCATGTTAAAGAGGAACCGCACGAGCTCCTACAGGATTGGTTTCCTCCTACCTTCACGGGCGGAGATTTATGTCCCTCGCGGGTTTCCGTAGCGCGATCGCTGTAAGTTTGGATTTTGAGGAAGTGCTCGACCAGCGGGCAAATCACAAAGCATCAGCGAAGATCCCACGGTTATTTTAAACAGAACAGCCTACAGCGCTCGCACTAAAAATACACTATGGCATATCAGCTCTACAGAAACACGACGCTCGGGAACAGTCTACAGGAGAGTCTTGATGAACTTATTCAGGTAAGAGTGCTGAATCAAAGTGAAGTTATCTAGCTTGATTGCTAGCCAGCGCAGGATGGTGTGATAGACAAATACAGATATAAAAACGACTAATGCACATCTAGTCATCTGCTTTCGGTGGTTTGCTGTCATATCTCACTGCTAGCTCCTATCATTTGTTCTCCTCGTGGTTAGTGGTGTCGGTTTATTAAAGTTAAATGAGCGTTAGCTAACGACAGCTGTGTTTGTGATTGAACTGTTCTTTCTGAATAAGTTATAAATGAGCTGCTCCGGTGATGGGTAAATGAGCTATTTTAGCGTTTCCTAGATGTTTACGTGAAATATGATTTATTTTTGTCACATCACCGCAGATCGGAATCATAACAGTGAGACAGTCTGTAATAACAATGATGCTTATGGCTAATAATATTAGCTCTGATGTAAGATGAAATTCCTGAATCGGACAGTTCAAGAAACTAGAAAGCCTGTTTTCTGAAATATTAATAAAAATAAAAAAACAGTTAAGCCTGGCAGTGTTAAATATGTAACTAATCTCCGTTTTCTGTCCTTCCACAGACTCAACAGATCACACCACAATTAGCTCTTCAAGTACTTTTACAGTTTGATAAGGCTATCAACACGGCACTGGCCAACCGGGTCCGCAACAGGGTCAATTTTAGGGTAAGTTAATGCTCTACAATTAAAAAAAAAAATGGTTGTAATGTTGTCTGCCTATGCAAGACATAGCTGTGACACACTAAAAATCCCTCTTCTTTGATTTATCCACAGGGTTCTCTGAACACATACAGATTCTGCGATAATGTCTGGACGTTTGTTTTAAATGACGTTGAGTTCCGAGAGGTGACGGATCTGGTCAAGGTGGACAAAGTAAAAATCGTAGCATGTGATGGCAAAAGTAAGACATCTAATTCGCTTTTCTGAAATCCTGTATTCTTATTTGTGATGCGGTCCTCTTTATTAAACGCTTTCTCTGTTGTAGACACTGGGTCTAATGCAGCTGAGTGAAACCAAGGTGGAGAGAGCATGAAAGAGAAGTGAGCTGAATTCGCTGGCTTGATGGAAAGGGATGAAAAGAATGGAAGACGAGGCACACAGCGGTGGGGACTGTGTATATATTATTTATTGCAAGAAACAGTTCTCCAGCCTTCATACATCAACCTGCTCAGTGGAGGACTGACAAACGTATGGAGCACACAAGGCCTTGGATGTCGCATAAAATTTTTCTTTTTATAAATAAATATATATAATTTTCATAGAAATGCCAATGCTTTTCAGTTTGTTACTATTTAGCTTATTCTCTAATAAACTTGTTTTAAATGGTTTTCGGGCTTTTCTTGTTTCGAAGATTCACTTTTTCATCAAAAGAACAGGATAATGCAACGTACGCGTGACGCTGAATGTGTGCTGGCTGACTAGCCGTGTCTGCAAACGCTTTTGAGCAGTTTAATTCTTATCAGCTCTCAACTATAACCTTAAATGTATCAAAACCATCAATTTGAGATGAACCATGTGAATACAGTGAGTGATTCCCAACATTAAATCAGGCAGGAATGCTATCAGAAGTGTAATCTGAAGAACTAGTGCCTTTCTTTGTACCTTACATTGTGTATCAGTGGCAGGAACAGAACAAACAGGTGTTGTCTGCATTTTCACTTCAAGTCAAAACTATTTTATATTTGAACCTGTTGAGTTTTTAACTGATAAGGAGAAACATTTTATGATAACACGTTATTTTGTGATTCACCTGAAACAGAAGTGATTACGCCGCACTCTTAATCACAGCTAATCCATGCATTTTGATTTCTTACTGCTTCCCAAGTCATGACCTGACCATGTGTTTTTTTTATTTAGTATTAGAGCCATTTTTGTTTTACTCAGATTTACCTTCAATCACCATTTATTAAATCTCCTGCATTAAAGAGCATCACTCATAGGGCAACTCCATTAAGCCTGATTACACACGCGCACACACGCACACATGCAGTTATCAGGGAAGGGGGTCTTCGTGTCAGCGTCATACTATCTGCATCTCACTGTCTTTGGGATGCTGGAGCTGGACATCACTCTCTTAACTTGTTAGTCATTTTGTGCGCCGGTCACAGAGGTTGTAAGCCTGGATGGTGATGGCCGGACTTTAGGATCTCATAAAAATGGATAACAGGGGCTTTGGAGGGAAAAAGGCCAAAGAGGGGTCTTTTAAGCGTGCATCTATTAAACGTACGTCTTCTGGCTCTCAGAAGGTAAGAGACCTCAACAAGCTTTGAATTTCCTTTCATTTTTACAGCAACTGACTTTGTTTTCTTGATTTGGTGAAGAAACAAGCCTATATTTAATTATGGGCCCTTATTTAACAAAATAATGTTTTTGACCCATTTAATCATTTCTACGTTTCACCTGTCTGAGTGATGTATCATAATTCATATTTAATTTGTTTGAGATGTTTGTGGTTTGACAGATTTTTGTCGATGCATGTTTCACGCTTCTAATGTTAACAAAAACAGGTTGGTTAACTTTTTACATCGACAGTGATTTTGTCCATGTGTGTAAACTTATTTGGGGAATGCATTGATTCCAGTGGTGGCCCTTAACTCTGTTCGCTTACACCCATGCAGAACCTGTTTTCAGCATTGTCCTTTAATCTTTGGTAATGGCCCAGTAAAGAGCACTGGGTAGCTTAAACCCCTGTACTCTCTAAGGCTCAATCTTATGTGATTAATGCAGAAATCTGTGGAATGAGTCCAAACACACTTAGTGGGTTTACAATGGACGTGAAATCTTTTCAAATCAGCTTGTGTTTTCTAGAGAGAATTCAAAATTGTGTACCAGAGTTCAAGAAAATTCAAGGTTGCAGCAATTCCAGCAATGTCATGATTCACTTACCTTCCAACTCTGAACACTGTCCTTGTCTAAGTACAAACTGACAAACATGTCTTTTTCTTTGTCAAATTCATACATGCTTACAGTTACCATTTACAGCTGGACTTGTTCTGTAATATGTTTTCTTTGTTAAGCAGTGTTCAAAAAAGGCACTTTTAGTCATCCATAATATTGTTTGAATATAATAACTCCCAGAATCAAATGATTTGGGGGAATGATAGTGAGAGGATGGGAATGGATTATCAATTCTGAAAAAAGACCCCAAATATCCTTGTAAAAAATCCATTGGAAGTGAATCCTGTTGCATTGTAGACTATTTACTGTATTATGTGTCTTTCTTGTGAACAGTGCGGAAACTTTAGACTTTCTTTCCTATTGGCAGAGTTGATTTGCTCTTTGCTTGATTTGCTTAGATGAGGATTATCTGAGTTGAGCTTCTCACAGAGCTCCTTTATGTAGCTGCTCACGGGGTAGACGTGTGTTAATGTGAGAGCTTTGAGAGACTAAATTGTAATTATGGATCAGTGGGAGCAGATTTTTCTGGTTTACTCTTTCTGTTTAATTTAATCTTTATCAGGAAGCTAGGGACATGTATGTGGCTATATGTATGTGGATAAATATGGATAGTTGACAAATAAAAACTAGACCACGTCCTATGGTGTGACATAGCAAAAATACAGAAAAATAACATGAAAAAAATGTATCCTTATTCACAGAGTTTCGAATATCATGAGGTTTATCATCATTATCTTCTTTTTTTTTATATTCTTATGGCACACCATAGGACACATTCATATATATATATATATATATATATACCTTATTAAAGTGTTTGAATTATTATATATATATATATATATATATATATACACATATTATTTTAATACTTTAATATAAGGTTTT
>JAUMHI010000043.1:9637280-9654955 GCA_032359435.1 Enteromius unitaeniatus | reverse complement strand
TGTAATGATTATGTATCTACTCAGACTGCCTACCTGGTATACCTAATGCTGTATAATTACATCATCCTGGTGAAAATGGAGAGATGGCCATCATTGCAGGAATGGATCGTCATCTCCTACATCATTACTCTTGGACTAGAGAAAGTTAGACAGGTGAAGTACACAAACAGAAAATGTGTTGCTACATTGTCATATTTATGTGTTTTTTTTCTTATTTGGACACCTGTGCTTGTGTGCAGATCCTGATGTCAGAGCCAGGAAAGCTGAAACAGAAGATAAACGTATGGCTTGAAGAGTACTGGAATATCACTGACCTGGCTGCCATCACCATGTTCCTCATGGGCCTGTTACTGAGACTGCAGAACGAGCCTTACATGGGCTACGGGCGCGTCATCTACTGTGTAGACATCATCTTCTGGTACATTCGTGTCCTCGACATTTTTGGAGTTAACAAGTATTTGGGACCGTATGTCATGATGATTGGTAAAATGGTGAGAACTAGCCAAAACACTTACCTTGACGGCTCAAAAGCTTTTGTTTTGTGAAAAATAATATTTGATGTGTTTGTGTGTGCAGATGATTGACATGCTATACTTTGTGGTGATCATGCTGGTGGTCCTTATGAGTTTCGGGGTGGCTCGTCAGGCCATCCTGCACCCCGACGAGGAGCCGACGTGGCGTCTGGCAAGGAATATCTTCTACATGCCCTACTGGATGATCTATGGAGAAGTGTTTGCTGACTCGATAGACCGTAAGACTAGAATTCATAGTAAGATTCTGTTTCCTGATTCATGTGTGGATGATCCGTCTCGTCTCTCATTACACCCTCTCTGTATCTGTGACCTAGAAAGATTCATATCTCCTGATCATGTGTCCATTCACACTGTCATGGCATTCGCCCTCTACTGAATCATGTGTGATGGACGTGTGAGAGTGCCAGTCTTTACCTGCCCTGCTTGTGAGTGTTTGGTCTATATGTCCTGTAGCTGTTGATTGCTGGCATTTTTCTTTCTTTTTTTCTCAGTTTTACACTTCGCTGCTCGCTTGGTTAAATTGTGTTTGCATAATTCTAATTTGTAAGCTGCTAAATAAATAAATGTAAATTTAAATAGAATAAAAAACAAGGTGAACAAAAGGTGCTATTTTAAAATTAAATAAATAAAAGTTTTTTCAAATTGTGATATAGTCAAAACATGTAATATATTACATGATTTCAAGACTGACTTCAAAAATTCTTCCAAAAAGAGTAAAAATGTAATACTTAGATTTATTAACTGTTCCTTCATTGAGGAAAGTCCTGTCCACTTGTTAGTACTTGCACTTTGTAGTACTAAAAATAAAATGGCTAGTATTAGTAGTCCATTTTGGATACATAGCAAATTAATTCCAAGGACTGAATTTCCACTCTTTTTCAATTACTTTAATTCGTTGTTTAATTACAATAGTATCCTTGATGAATAAAATTATCGTACCTATACTTTGAATGGTATCGTATCTTTCCTTTCTTCACCTAAAAGGTGAAATGTACAAAGATCTTTAACAATTACTATTTTAAAATATTTAACTTCCCCTCTTAATGCACTAATTATATGGCTGGCTGATTATGAAATGAATTATACTTGTTAGTTCTCCACAATCTTTAATTGTGCCTTTTCTTTTTCTTCTTAAATACTCATAGTCTATGCGATGGAGATTAATCGTGAGTGTAAAAATCTTCCACTATACCCGTAATTAAATTGAATGATCAAATAATATAGCATGACATTGTGGTTTCATCATAACCTCTGTAATGTATGGCAGCACCCTGTGGTGAAAACATGTATGATGAAGATGGGAAGAAGCTCCCTCCATGTATACCTGGGGCCTGGCTCACACCTGCCATCATGGCCTGTTACTTATTAGTAGCCAACATCTTACTGGTCAACCTGCTCATTGCTGTATTCAAGTGAGTCAAAAAATAAACACAAAACGTAAGCACTGTAATGTAAAGCATTGATAAGCCATAGTACTGTAGCACAATATTATGTACTCATAGATTTATTATCAGCTGTACAACACTGATAGAACTCATTCCTTTCACAGTAACACGTTCTTTGAAGTAAAATCCATCTCTAACCAAGTGTGGAAGTTCCAACGCTACCAGCTCATCATGACATTTCACGACAGACCGGTGCTTCCTCCTCCCCTCATCATCTTCAGCCACATGTACATTGTGTTAAAGCGCCTGTGCTGCCGCTGCAGGAAGAAACAGGAAGGGGAGCTGGATGAGAGAGACCGCGGACTGAGTTATTACTTTTTTTTGCTTACTTTTTATTGTTGCAATGTATCAATCTTACAGCAATCTATTTTTTTTTTTTTAGAGTTGACTCTGAGTCTGGAGGAGCTGAAGAGTCTGTATGAGTTTGAGGAACAGTGTGTGGAGGAGTACTTCAGAGAGAAGGAGGACGAGGCGCAATCTTCCAACGATGAGCGAATCCGAATTACTTCCCAGAGGTACTGGATGAAAAATTATAATTCTGCACCTGCGTCATTTCAGGGCTCAAGAATGAGGATCTTCTTTTGTGGAATTACATAATTCACAATACACAACCGACTCCACTCCAGTTTTGCATATTTATAGTTAGCTTACTTTAATTCAGCTAAAAGATCACCTGATCTTTTACTGATAACACAGCTTGAAATGATACAAAGTTGCAGGTCAGAGTTCAGCAAATTTTAACACTGAAACACAGTAATGCTGTCCCGCATTCACATGTGCTAGAATGGAAGTCCATGGGATGCACATAGTCTGTCTAAAATAGCCACATCTTGAGTTTTGTTTTCGAACAGTAGAATAGAAAAAATGTTTTTCTTAAGCTTCTTTTAACTTAAGGGTGCTGTTTATAGAACGCCATCAAGTGTGAGTCGCTGCAAAAGAATGCAGTGGAATGTAGAAATGCGTTCTGTGTGAACAGCCCCTTACTGATGCTATCATCAAATCCTCACATATGTTAGCCATAACTACATCATGGAAAACCAATCTTGTAAAAACAAATTCTCGTGCACTTGCATTGTTGAGCCCGACATTTAGAATAAAGGCCATTGCACACTGAGAGTCCCAAATTTAGAATTTTTTTTTTTTTTGTATTCATCAGCCTTTCCTATCAAAATGCTGTTATATGTTAATATTTTATGCTGTTCCTGTTTTTTATTTCATTTTAAAGTTTCAGAGACATGTGTGTAAATGTGATTGGAATAACATGAAGTTGAAAGTTGAAAAATGTCAACGTTTGAAGATTTCGGGTTCAGTGTGCAATGACCTTAACTATTGAGGTTAAAACAAATAAACAACCATTTGAAACACTTGTTGTCGCAGAGTCGAGAACATGTCCATGCGCCTAGAGGAGGTGAATGAACGAGAGCACTCCATGAAAGCCTCTCTGCAGACAGTCGACCTGCGCCTGGCTCAGCTAGAGGAGTTCTCCGGCCGGATGATGCACGCCCTGGAGCGACTGACTGGCATCGACCGCTGTGAACTGGTCCGTGCTCGATCCGGGAGCTCGATGGCCGTGGACCAATCCGGCCTGCTTCGCCGGGGTAGCGTCAACAGTGCAGATGGCTACAGCTTGTACCGCTGGCACCTGGATACAGAGGACCGCGGTGAGGAGATGTCAGGGGAAAGGAAGGGCCACGCAGAGAGACGAGGCAGTATTGGCAGCAGCGACCTCCTTCTAAACCCTCATCAAGGTTCTTGCTACGGACCCACGCTGGACGTGGTGCCCCTCCGGCAGAGGACACGCTCCAGCTCCAGCGTGGACATCCTCATCTCTCCCTGTGAGTCACAAGGCAAAGTCCAGACCTCTCAATCCCCAAAACTCACCTCTGTCCAGCACCCTAAAGATCCACAAGCTCTGCTAGAAACTGGAACAGACATATCAGTCCCACATCCTCTGGAAAGGGCGCAATCCCTGAGGCAGTACCCAACCGAAGCTCAGAGTAACTCACTTTCGTACGAGAACAGATCCCAAAGTGGTACTTTGTACGTCTCGATGGCACAGTTGAGGTTGTGCAGTCCAGGGAATACGTGGGCTTCAGAGCCCCACGGCCTACAGGATCAAGCAAGCAGATCGCCAACGTTAGGTCGCTGGCCTCCACGATTCGACGACAAAGTTCATCCCTCCCCTTTCGGACTTTCCCCCAAGACATCTTTAGAGAAATTAAGACAAGGGGCACAAGGGGACAGTGAGGAGAAGAATAAAGACGAGGATCAGTCAGAGGTGAATAGCGAAAGCACCACAAAAGGAGGAGGAGAAGAGAAAGGAGAGGAGCCGACGGACTCAGATCACTTGTATGTTGCAGAGGACAGGATGTACCCCTCGCTCAGATCTAAGAGTCTGAACACTAACCCACGGAAGGCAAAGGCTGTAGGGAACATCCTGGATAAACCTCGAGCAGCCAGTAGTGTGAGAGACCTGGCTGGGGCCTTTGAGGTCAACACCAACGACTACAGACCCTCCAGAGAAAGGACAGGCACACAGACTTAGGCACAAGATCATCGCATTAGTTGATTTTCATTGTTTTTCAGTGTGGATCGCACTACTCACTAACACTAGCTATGTTGTGCATTCACTAGCAGGCATATTTTCATACATTTATATTTATTTGGCATGTTAATACTAGAAACTAAAATATGGTATAAAGGGAAAAATCTAGGACTACCTCTGTGCTGTAGACATTAACTATCCCATTTTTTCAAAATAAAGGGAAATATATCTTCAGTCATGCTGTTTATTACTCAACAACTACACATCTTTCCTAATAATATAATAAATTATTTCATATGGTGAAGCATCATAAAGAATAAATCAGGCACTTGTAAATAACTTAGAAAAGATATTTTAATCTTTTTTTACATGATCAGTTAACCCTGACATAGCAGTACAAACAAGAAAATCAAGGAAGACATGTTATAAAACAGGACACAAAAGCTTGCACTGAATGGTCAGTAAGACTTTACGCTCATATGGGAGGCTGAGTGCTGTCACTGTTTCATTGAAAAATATGCAAATGTGCCTGCATGCATATTCAAAACATGACTGCTGGGCCATGAAAGGGACAGTTCACTCGAGAATGATAATTCTGTTATTATTTGCCAACCTTCATGTTGTTTCAAACCTGTATGACTTTCTGCAGAATATGTTTTAAAGAATACTTTGATTTATGTTCCACGGAACAAAAAAAGCCAGGTTTGGACTGACATGAGGGTAGATTAATGAAGTTTTATTTCTGGGTGAACCATCACTTTAAGTGACTTTTACATGGCAAGCCTCACAAGCATGAGCAGGGGTCCTTTTAAACAGATGCACAATGCCAATAGAACTCGAGCAATCGTATACCCTTAAACATTAACAGCAGAATCTAAGTTTCTAAGTTGATCCTCAGCATTTCAGTTTGTGTTCTTAATTTGTAGCAGGCCCACATGGAATCTGTACATGCAGATTTATACAGAATTTGATCATTTGTCATATACTAAGTTAATAAGAGTTTAGTACTCTCAGCTCTGGTTAACCATGTTTAAACGCCAAATTCCAGGTGCTTTTTTCTGCAAATTCCACATGGGCCTGGTAATAGCCCAGTAATCTCAAAGGACACTTCAGCACATTCAAGCTATTACTATCTTGCACTTTTTTTTAAGAGGCTGACTTCACAGGCAGGACTTTAAGTGGTTTATGAAACGATGACGCTGAACAAAAGACCCACACAAATAACAGTGCATGACTTCAAAAAAAAAAAAAAGGTACTGTTGCAGTGGTGCTGTAAACACTACACGACTTCACACTCATAAGAGTCTTATAAAAGAGGAAATTACAAAAGACAATGTACAGAATACTGTGACCACATTTAAATGAGTTAAAAAAATAAGTATTAACAAATAAATCAAAGTGGTGAGTAAAAGATGCTTACGTCGATAGAGTATAAAAATATAATACCATTAGTAAATGTAATACTGTATATACTAATATACAGGGCCTAGCTGGCTGCTGCTTCAACAAGCATTAGGAAACGGTCCTAGCCCTCACTCTTTTGTCTTTCTTTTTCATGCTCAATATATATGTCAGAGAGATTACAACCAAAAAAGAAAGAAAAAGAAGCAGACATTTAGACTGTTAGTAATCATCACAGTTTTGATTTCTTTTTTTTTAACTTTGGTCTCTGTTGCAGTAAAAGTTAATGACAAAGTCAGGGAAAGGGGAAGACTAAGACCTGTGGAATATTGCTTTCTATTCCACAGTTTATTGCGGCTTTGGAACAGTAACTAAAAACACATATATTAAGTACATATAAAATGGGTGATTTTAAATAACAAAACATAACATTCAGCAACAACAAAAATTATATATATATTGCATGTCCTTCAGTTTGACCAATATTTAACTGTCAAACCATCATGTTCTTCAGTCGCTACTTTAGGTCCAAAATCTTTATTGCCAAAAACTGCATAATAGCAGGAGTTTAATATACTGTAATCTCTTCATATATTTTCCTTCATTAAATTGCGCCTTAGTGACTATATATTGACTATATGTAATTAATTATTTTAAAGATAAAAAAAGGTTTTTAAAATTCAAATTAGGCTACACTAAATTAGGACTGGTCTAAGAGGTTAAGGGGGTAGGTAGATGGAAATTTTGGCTTAAAATTAACCTTTTGGGAACAGTGCAAGAGTCTTTTATCACTCTCTTCAGGTCTTCAATATGTATAGATGGTGGCAGGCTAAAGTCCAGAGCTCTCAGCAGCAGCTAACAGCTGAAAGTCCAGTGGTACTGTAAACCCTCACACAAACACATACGCGCCGAACACACATAGAGAAATTAAATCATTCACACAGTGTTACTGCAGAAGTTGTGGGGTTAGAGCAGAGTGCAGCGGAAGAAGCTTGGCTTCTTGGATCGACTCTCTGTGATTTTCACTGCTCCTCCTCCTCCCGAAGGGTTGTTCTCATTCTAAACACAAAGATGCAAGGAAACCATTCAGCATAAGTGTTAGAGATAACCGATTTCTACATGATTGTAATATTTCATTCTCACCATTTTTCTATTTAATCTGGTCATGATGTCTCTAGCAAGAGTGACAAAGGCCTAGCATTGAAGAAAATGGTACATTATTAGTCTTGTTCAAATAAATGAATCAACACTAGATCAAAGCAAGACTAGGTAATTTCCCCTACCTCTTCAACATTTGTGCTAGATTTTGCACTTGTTTCCAAGAACTTGATTCCATAATCAATAGCTAGCTGTAGCAGAAAAACAGGGAATTCAAAGGTTTGCTTCATACAGTAAAATCGATTTTCAGTCAGTTGAAAAATATTTTTTTAACGATACATACCTTTTCCCCTCTTTCTTTTGAAACTTGCCTCTTATCATTCATGTCACATTTGTTACCCAATATCATCCGTTCCACATCTGACGATGCATGCTGACAAAACAGACAGAGGGAAAATGAATCTCACTTTAAATGATGTGAAAACTCCATGCATTAGGTCCGTTTCCCACCTCTTCAATGTTCCTGATCCAGTTCCTGATGTTGTCAAATGATTTCTCATTTGTGATATCATACACCAGCATAATTCCCTGTGTAAACGACGAAGAAAATTGCAGAAATTAGGCTACATCACCTGTGCAGAAGCACATCTAGAATAATTTGTTCAAGAGAATAAGAGCATTACCATTGCTCCTCTATAATATGCAGTGGTGATGGTTCTGAACCTCTCCTGTCCCGCGGTATCCCTTTATGGCAAATTTAAAAAACACATTTAAAATATTGTTTGTACTAGTGCTGTCAAACAATTATTTGCGATTAACTGAATCCAAAATAAAAGTTTTTGTTTACATTTTACATGTGTGTGGACTGATTTATTACGTATACATAAATACACACATGCAAGAGAGCTGTGTTATAAATATATACAACACATATATTATGTAAACAAACAAAAAAAAAGATTTTGATTGTGATTAATTGCAAGTTTGTAAACAATTATAATTTATACCAGGCTTGCCCACATTTTTTTTTTTTACAAAGAAAGTCAGATAAAAACGAACTAGATTAAGGGTTGTGGGGCTAATGTAAGTCCTAAATAATATCTGATTGTGCATCAGTAATTATAAATAAAATGTACTGATATTATGCAAAAGCAATACAAAAAACGGTCAAACTAGATAAATTAGAAATTAAAATAAGCTTTAATGTAATGTATTTCTCTCTATTTTCCTCCCTCGTTTGTGATATGGCATAGCAGCCAAATCTTTTGCTTTATACATCATAATGCAGGCTTGTGCTCTCACCAAATCTGAAGCTTGATCTTCTTCCCGTCCAGCTCAATTGTTCTGATTTTGAAGTCAATCCCTGCAATAAAAATGTTTAGAAATAAGTGATGTGAAACACTTCATCTCAAAGGCTAGTGTTCACACAGCAGAAATCAGTCCTATCGTGACACAATGTGAAACTGACTAATTTCAGAACGCATCACAAATCTTTCCACCTAAAGGGGACCGTTGGATTAGCGCGTTTTCATGGCGTAACCATGGAGACGGAATGTGTAGAAAGGTCAGAATGGTGTAACATACGCCTGACCGACTCAACGGCTGCAGTGCTGCAAAAGGCTTTGCAGATGCATAAAAACCTGTTGCATTCCGTAGCAACAGAATGTGGCCCCTGATTATGGCAATTGAAGCACTCAATCCTGCCACCAATGAAAGCTCAGACAGGACATGGGACAGGAAGTGACACAGCAGTATTATCCATGGCAATAGGGGAAGTCTGTGGCATAACAATGACAAAAGGTCAAGGAACTCTTGCACGGGTTTCACACCGGAAATGACGTCCTGGACCACAGCAGAAACAGGCCTACCGAAAGGTGTGTAAAAATATCCCAACTCAAAATCTTTGTGACCTAGTCCATGTAAAGTCTCTTACGATGTGTACGTTCTGAATTTGAGGCTTTCTTATTCTAGAATAACACTACAGGTCTGCTGACTCCACAAACAGATGGCGCTTTTGTAATACTCTTAAAAATCACACCGAAAAGGAAGTAGCTACAGATCTTTTTTCTTATTGGGACATAGGTCCGACTCAAACAGATTACCAAACAATATATGCAGGGTGAGGACTTTTAATTCACTGGTGGCTGATTGGATTTTGAGATGTGGGCGTGGCACTCAAAACCGAAGGCAGATGAATATGAGCTTGCAGGGGCGGGGTTTAAGTGGACCAAATTGATTAGACAAGTCCTGCATATGTCACCACAGAGGAACCTGTTGTTTTTACCAGAAAGGCTTTGATGAGAGCAAAACATGACAAAAGGAAACATGCACAAGCAACTGTTCGAAATAGGATCAACAGCACGAACTGACAGCACAATACATTTTTACTTCATCGTTTCAACTGATGCAACTTATTGTAAAGCAATCAGGTGTTGATGAGATAAGCCCACAAACCCATTTTTTACTCTGACCCAAATAAAGTGTTCGCTCTAGCCCGTTTAAACTGTGTTTAGTGGTAAAGTGTGAATCTCCGCGTACTCTCTACCCCTCAGAAACGAAAGTGCCCACACCGCTAGCACAGCTAGTCACAATACAAGCAGGCTGCCTCTACAAACGCAGCGTCTTGTTCAAATGACAGATTAAAGCAGCTTACTCCGAGAGATTCTGACATTTCAGCACGTAAAATCGGGCGTTTGGGATTTTAAACGCGAGTAAAACACCTCTCGAGGAAAAGCTGAAGTGAAGGGGCTGTCACATCCACGGCCTCTTCCTGTCACTTCAGCAGACAGTCACATGTGTGTAAACCCACAACAGCCTATTTCTCTTCCCGCAGGGCTATTTAGGAGGCATTCCTGTAATGCACACATAGAAAGCACAGAGCTGAACTGACCTATGGTGGAGATGAAGGTGGTGTTGAACGCGTCCTCGCTAAACCGAAACAGCAGACACGTCTTGCCCACTCCGCTGTCTCCGATGAGCAGCAGTTTGAACAGATAATCGTACGTTTTCGCCATCCTTTCTGTTTCTCCTGTCTGGTTACCTTGCTTTGGCTCGGTAGCAAAGTAACGGCGGTCGGCTAGCGGTACATAAAGATGCGCATGAACTTGTGTTTCCGACTTTGCTGTTCAGAGCACGGCAGCGAGGAAGAGGCTGGGCGTGGCCGCGGTGACGTCATCGCCGAGACACGCGTCAAGAGCGAAAGGAGGTTTGGTGGGGGGGGGGAAGTTTTGGTAGATCATCGTTTTGACATGAGAAGTCAGTACAGAGGATAAGCAGGGAAAATATGAACAACGAAGTCATATTTATTAGATTTAAAAAAAAGTTTAAATTATGAGCAATTCGACATGAGACATCATAAAAGTTTTTATTACTTATTTATCTCATCTCAAAACAATGACTTACTATCATAATTTTCACTTTTATAAGTAGCTATGACTTCTTTTTATGCCAGAGTTTCCATAATGCAAATGATTTATTTCTTATAGCAGAAATTATTTTTTTATACTAAATATCCATATATTCTTGGCTGAAATGTGAAGCTTTATTCATGGTAATCTCCTGCTGTCCCTTTCCCTTTTTATTTTATTTATTTTCGTTCTTTTACCGTGTTGTATAAGTAGAACAAAATCTGATGTATTTTGTTTTCGATCACGTATATTGTATTTTATTGTCAAAAGCTACAGAAGGTGCTAATGTTTGGGATTTTGCTTTATAGCAATTGTCCTCGTTTGAACCCTGTCACTAAAAATATTAGCTGATTTCAGTGATACATTTTTAATATTTAAGCAAGATATTTTAATATATATTAAGAGGGTGGAGAATCCTCCCATTTAAAAAAATATATGAAAAACCTCTTCATACGTTTCTCGCGTTTCCTAACTCTTTTGGAAGTTTCCTCTGTTCTCGCGGTCTAGTACTGTACTTAGATGCATTTCCGGGTTATGGACTGTACAACGAATCAATGAAACGAACCAGTCTGACGTTTATTCAGACACACATTGGGACTTTCACATACATCTGGATAATACCGGACCTTTTGATCGAGATGATTCATGATGCGGTGTTCTTTCACTTTGTCATGTTAATACCCATCTATGTTTCTGAATTATACATTATGATTATGAATTTAGGCACAAACCAGTTATTCATACCAAATTCTCTATATGTCATTTTTGTTTTCTGAGCAACATTTCTCAGAAACATTTAACTGTGATGGAAATATAATGAAATTTGTTTATGAATGTCCCCGCCTGCTGGAGGAGACTGAGACTTCATCACCACCATAGAGTTCATGAGAATGTCTGCTCAGAGCCACAAAGGGACTGATAAGGAAATCTACTGCGTCAGTGTTTTCAGTGTGTTTGCATATAATCCACATTGAAATGTAAAATAGCACAGCAGATTAGAACATCTGGCTTGTCTGGAGACAAACAAACCTAGTTTGTTCTACTGATTAAGAAACTGAGGTTGGTGTCTGACCAGATTAAGTCACTTGTTAGTTTCTGTAATGATTCTCTTTCTACATGATTCTGCTTTTTTACCAGAAGGACTGTTTACTGTGAGCCTGATAGTTTATGCTTGGTACCTCTGTACAAATGGACCATGTATAACTCATCTGTTGATTAAATGCTGTTTGCATGAGGATTATGTTTAGATGTTTCGTTATATTGTATGTAAAATAAGGTTAAGCAGGCTTAGATAAAGATGGAATTTTTTTGAGAACATGATCTTCAAGACACTTAATTTAATTATGTGAGTACTGTACAACATGTATAATTATCCAGAATAATACATTTTTCATAAAGCTATAAATACAGTGAAGCCCATTAAAAAAAAATTATCTTCTAGCTTTACTTTCAAGCTTGAAGGCTAAAAAAAAGCAAACACCGTATATTTAGCATAAGGCTGTTAAGAAACCTTTAAAATTTCACCTGCATTGGCATGATGTTGTAAGTGGATCGATATTTACAGTCCAAACCATTTGGAAATGTCTCAGTGGCTCAGAGACGTGATTATATCACCATCCATTAAGTCAGCTATTATCTGAGATTGCAATGGATCACAGTACTATAGTGGTGGGCAAAATAACAGAAGGTCTTGTAGGTCTGTATTCTTAACTCTTCTACTGCTTACTCTATATGAACATAAAATAGGGGAGAACTTAACTTTAAAGGAAATAAGAAGCACAGTGCAATCAATCTACTCAATACTAACCTCATACAGAACACTTATTGTATACTATCCCCATGCTTTATTCAGTTATGCTGAGCAGTGTTATGGGTTCAGATGTGTAGAGTAAACGTATCATAGATACAGTGTGGAGTGCTTAATAGCCTGTGAGCACTAATACAGTGTTACTACGCTAATACAGTATAATTCTGCAATAACAAAATATTAAAGATGTCTAGTTTACACTGAAAGGTGAAGTCCTAGGAAAATAGTGGGAATTACACACCAATATAAAATGATGACTTTAAATGAAAATATAAAAGGAAACATTAAAAGAAATAATTTTTCTCAGCTTTTGCAGTCACCTGATGATTGTTACTTTTTATGCTCCAGTCGAAGTTTCCACCATTTATGATTCTGTAGACAATAATAATTCTTTAATTTTCAGAGAAAATAATCAGTACAAAAAGTATGCATTTTTGTTTGCTATTATATCAGGTCTCACCTTCTTCCCCATGCTTGGTGTGTGGGGTTGCAACTCCAAACTCGCATACATGTTGCTGTCTTTCACTCGGATGTCCTCATAGGTGTTGCCCTCAGCTATGTGTTCATAGGTGTTACTGTCATGTTTTTCATGTATGTCTTGATAGGTGTTTTCTGCCAAAAGGATGGGATTCATACGGTTGTCATATTCTTGCCCGGGCTGGTCCATCTGTCCAGCACACACCACAGATGAGGTCTGGTAGAGCGGGTTGGGCTGTAGGGCTTCTTGGTCAGGATAGGGCACTTGGCGAGCTCCACTATTGGGTTTTTTAAGATCAAGGACAGCATAAGAGCAGGAAGCTGTTTTGGGTGGAGCTAAAGGAGGTTGTTCAGGGATGGAGAGCATAACGTTACAAGAGTTATAAGTTGAAGGCTGATTGTTTTCAGCGTGGAGAGGCAACTGAAATTGAGAGTTGTAGCCCTCTGTGTCTGAAGTATCACTTTTTTTGCTGTTTGGTGTATCATTGTCACCTGGCCTTCCAGATGTCCTTGATTCTGAAAAGCTGTGCTGTTCTTGTGATGGATTTGATCCAGGAACACCAGCACTTAACGAATTCCGAAGTGGTGTATTCTTCTTTGGCAATAGTGGAACTTTCGTATCCTAATGATTTTACAAGAAATGTTAAAAAAATGTACATTATATAATTAGCCATGGTTATTAGAGCTGACTTGGTTACCTGGGATAGGTTGTTTCTGTCAACAGAGGTGGAGATTGCGAGTTTCCGGCCACTTTTAGAATGCAGAACAGGAGGTGTGCTGTGCGGGATATTGATAGTTTGTTCCCATAAACTTCTTAGAGCCTTAACGCTAACACCTGCATTGACTTTGGGCTTATTTTGAACCACATCATAAAGCTCATTTTTGTCTTCCTAGAAGAATGACGATGCAAAAGGACATGGATTGTAAAACATGTAAAACATTCCTTTGTTTTCATGTATTTAAAGGTGAACATATTTTAGTTTTTTGACATTAGTATGTTGTGTTTGCCAATATGCCCAACACTCAGACTAGTTATATTAAATTCTTCATCCAGTGTGAAACATAATTGTAAAAGTACTATTCATTTCTTTATAGATAAGACTTTTTAATGAAGAATAATTACTTTAAAATGTGCACTTTTAAAAATAATGCAAAATATGCTTGATACCTCTTCCACAGGGTCCATATCTGTGCTACATGAAGTCAGATACTCTCCAAAGGGCTGGATTGGTGTGCTTTTAAAGTGATTGATCAGCTCTGTGAGACTGTTATGAGTGGTGGAATCACCAGAAACAATGAACAGGCCGGTCTCGGTTTGATTTATGACAAAATGGCGACAACGATCCTGTCCTCTGTCAGTATAAAGCATTAAAGAAATGAAACAACCATAAACACTGAAGTTTCAAACTGAAGCTGTTTTTTAAAGGGTAGAGCTATTAGCTTGTTTATTTTCCCTCCACACTGTGGGGTTTTAACCTAATAATATAGCAAACACTTAGAAATACTACATTTGGTAATGCTTTACAATAAGATTTGTCTGATTTGTCAATATTAGTCAACATGAACTAAGTCATAACTGTCCATTTCAACATCTACTAATACATTTTTAAAGGTTTTAATACTGAAAACATATTTTACAATATTGTAATTAACCTTGTTTATTGAGCTGTAAACTAACACCAACAAACAATAAACACTTGTATTTTTATTTCCTAATGTTACAGATGATAAATTCATTCTTAAATTGCTCGTTGTTAGTGCATGATAGCTAATGCATTACATAATGTTAATAAATCAGATATTATGGTAGTGTTACAGAAAATAGCTGTTCTTACTTGTATGAAAGAATATATCCAGTGGCTTTTTCGCTGAGTCTGATTAGGAAGCAACCAACATCCTTGTCTCTGAGCTGATCTTCTGCTTCACTGCAAATAGCAACAGTTACCAAAGAGCACCAGCACAACTGCCTCAATTCACAATCATAAACATTTGCATCTTCTTCATTACCATTACCCAAAAATAGACGGTATTTCATTTGTTCAGATGTTTTTATAGCTCATTATGAAACAATTAATTAACTCTAGTTCTTACTGTCTGGAGATGAAGCCCTGGAACCAGGGTGGAAAACGTCCATCACACAAGATGAGCACAGCCTGAGTCTCCACAAACCACTTGTGGATGTGCTCCTTCTGTAGTCTTCTGTCCAAGGTGAGGCCTTCCGCCGTTCCCTCCATTCTTTCCATCTGCGTCTCATTTGTTTTCTCAGATATCTTCCTCTTCTGGTACAAGGCTGCCTCTATTTGCTCCATTGTGAGCATCTCCCTCTCTGAACAAATGCACTGTCCGCAGTCAACTTTCCACCGTCAAACATTCACAACATCACTTACTCACTGCAACAGGAAGACTGACACACTTCATTTGCTTATTTTCCTCCTACGTAAATGTGTGATCGTGCACATGTAAAAGGCTCTATTGTTTAAGTTTATCTGCCTGTTGTCAATAATGACTTATGGATTCAGTGTGATTTTGTTGCACTTGTTGCGTCTTTGGAAGCTTTTTCCGCCTGAATTGTCTTGTATAAACATAAAAGATTAAAAACCTTGTTTGGATTTGGAAAACATATTGGATCTGAACTTTAACCACTGCACACTTTTGTAAAGTATTAATATGTAGCAAATGAATGTGCTCAGCTGAGGAGGAAAAACATTATAACATTATTTATAGTGTTAATATTAATGTTAACACTATTATTATATATTATACTATATATTAATTAATAAAATGTTTGTGTTTTATACTAACAGTGTCAACATTATTGCCATGTTTTGATCAATTTGGATGATTTTAATTATCAGTCTCAAAGCATAAAGGGCAATGTGATGTGAGCATGACAATTTGCATATCAGTTAGATATGTACTTACATTTTAATGCAACATTACATTTTAACAGTGTTTAAGATTAAATGATAAAACAAAAGAATCAGTCAGGAATTAGTCCTAAACCTATGCTGAAGCAATGCTGCTGTATGAGGAATATGTTTTCAATTTATGAATTAAATCCAATATATCTTTTTGATGGGGCAATGACTGGAAAATATCTATGTTTAACAGTCAAAGTAAAATTCTCATTAAAGAAAAATGTGGTAATGGCAAATAATAAGTAAATGTTAAAAACACTTGGCATTCTAGTTTATTTAAAAGTATAAGTGTTTTTTTTACCTCATTATATTACAAAAACTACATGCAACTGTTGGTCACAAGTTAAAAATGATAAGCTTTAGCACAAGTCAGCAGTAAACAGAATAGATTAGCGAGACGACGTTTATGAGCGACAGCACAACGTCCGTCCAACCTGGATATAATTCAGAAGAATCCTTTATGCTGTGTTGTTTTTTTAAGTCATGGAACAGGCCTGTCAGTCTGTTGTTTTTATGCTCAGGCATGAGTTTAACAGGTGGCGTGTCCACTTTTAGAAACACGCTACTGCTGCTCCTGCGCTTTTCCTATGGTCTGTAAGGAGATCGCGTGAGCGCATGATAGGATTCAGAAATGTAAGATATTTGTTGGTGATGACAGGTAGGTACATTTCGTGTTCTTTTACTTACTTTGAATGAATAACATTAGACATACAATCGTCACACTAACTCTTTGGATTAGTCCTTAATGTTATCGTTGTGGAGAGTTCCTGGAGTATTTTATTATTTTTATTGCAGTTACGTTTGAGTTCTTTAATTTTCTACAGTTGCGAACATTAAAAACAAATGAAGGGAGTGCAATTTGGCCTTGTTTTTGGAGAGCTGCTATTTATCCGGTGTTGTGACAATCACACCTACCTCGGAAGATGAAGAGTTGTTAAAACGGTCGCGTTTTTCAGATAAAAAGTGCTTTTTGTCGAGAGTGAGAAGCATCGAGTACACATTAGAAATGTTACAGAATAGCATATCTTGTCGGTTAAAAACCTGCCAAGATAGTCTTTTTTTCCATTGTGCATTTTGTGAGTTTTCCATTTTTCAATATTCCAGAAACCAGTTTTCCTTGGATAAATTTTGGCTAAATATAGGTGAGGCCTCCTCCTTATCTACATTCAAGTAAGATCTAAATTTGTCCCACCATCACGAATGAAATATCTAGGTCACAAACAAAGTATATAATACTGTGTGACTGTACTGTATGCATTAAAATGAGAATTAATTTATTCATGGAGATTGTTTAAAAACTAATGCCAATACGTTTTTGTGTGTATTGTTGTGAGTCAAGTAAATCTAATATTCTTTTTTTGTTTCTTAAATAAGATCACAATGGCTGTGTTCAAACAGCAGCAAGTCGAGAATTTCTATGAGATTGGAGAGGAACTTGGCAGGTAAGAAAAATATCTGTTTATCATATACTTGCCAATTTCTGCCATACATATGAGCTGGATTCAGTTGCTATATAGGCGGGGCACAGGTCATTTGACTCCTAAACTATTAACCCAATTCTAATAAAGATCAGAGATTGACCACAAACTGCAGTGTACAAATGAAAAAAAATCTAAAATAAAATACAGCATATTATATACATCTGTAACACTTTAAAGCATGCATTATAGTGTGTTGCTTGTTTCACGGTGTGTGTTTCATAACTGTTCATGTGTTTTTCAGTGGTCAGTTTGCAATTGTTAAGCAGTGCCGTGAAAAGAGTTCAGGCCGGGATTTTGCAGCCAAGTTCATAAAGAAGCGTCAGAGTATTGCTAGCCGACGAGGTGTGCTCCGAGAAGAGATTGAGCGAGAAGTCAACATCCTACAGCAGATACACCATCCCAATATTGTCATGTTACACGACGTGTTTGAGAACAAGACAGACGTGGTGCTAGTTTTGGAACTGTGAGTACAGCTTGTTGTGATGCTTATGTAACCCAACCAATTATGGATGAGCGATAAACTGGGCAACAACTGCAGTTTGTTTCATTGCAACTAGAACATT
>JAUMHI010000043.1:9611622-9633779 GCA_032359435.1 Enteromius unitaeniatus | reverse complement strand
TTATGTTTGGCACATGGTGTTTGGCAAGTTACCACCAAGAGGAAGGCCAAAGGTTTAATTTCCTTTTTATAGTACACAGACTGCTGGAGTTTGTAGTCCAACTTATTTGTAGTCCTCAAACCCACTATCACTACCTCTACCCCATTACACTTATGCAAATGATTACATAAGTTTGGCCTTGGATCATATTTAATGTGTGTATTTAATAAATTGTGCACCTACATATTGTTACTGAGAGGAGATTATGTATATTTGTAGGGTGTCTGGAGGAGAGCTTTTCGACTTTTTGGCAGAGAAGGAGTCTCTAAGTGAGGAAGAAGCCACACAGTTTATTAAACAGATACTAGAGGGTGTGCACTATTTGCACACTAGGAATATTGCTCATTTTGACCTGAAGGTACAGTACACCCACTGGTCTCCTAATACTGCTCCAGAACATTACAGATTAGCGCTGACAGATGTGGAGTGCTGCAGAATGCTCTGTCAGAAGAACAGTGTGTATTTGTGTGCGTATGTGTGTGGGTGGGCTCCTGTGTAATTTATTTTACGGTTTGCAGCCTGAAAACATCATGCTTCTGGATAAGAACGCTCCTCTGCCCCGAATCAAACTCATTGATTTTGGCTTGGCCCACAAGATTGCTGAAGAGGTTGAGTTTAAAAACATCTTTGGAACACCAGAGTTTGTTGGTATGATACACGTTCTGATTAAACCCTAAAGCTTGCAGACTTTAACATGTACTCTAAGGGGCCGTTCACTCAGAACACGTTTCTTAAAATGCACTTGAGTCATGTGCAATATGCTGCGAACAATGCAAAACGTGTGTTTGTTTAGCATGTTTACATAGAAAAATAACACAAATGCAGCACAGTGGAATACAAAAATGCGTTCTGTGTGAATGATCCCAAAGCACTTTTTAAATTCTTAAATAAACGTTCACTTGAAAAAAGCAATTTGCAGAATAATTACTCACCCTAAGGCCATCCAAAATGAAGATGACGATTTGTTGTATTTGGAGGAATTTAGAATTACATCCTTTGCTCTCCAATGAATCATCTGCAGTGAATGGGTTCATTACAATCAGAGTTCAAATAAAACATCACAGTAACCTACAAGTAATCAATGTCTCTCCAGTCCATCACATAACATCACATGAAGTGTGTGTTTGTAAGAAACAAATCCATTAAGATGTTTGAACTTAAATACCATCACTTTTAATCCATAATAACACTTTCTTCAGTGAAAAAGATCCACCAACATAATATTAGTTTAGAACTGTTGGACTATTTTTGCTTGTAAAATGTATTTTCCACCAATTTTTATTTTGGGGATAACTATTCCTCTTCTAAGAATGAGTTTATTATACTTCATATTGTTTTTATGGTTTTCAGCTCCAGAGATTGTTAATTATGAACCACTGGGACTGGAAGCAGATATGTGGTAAAGATAATGTTTTAAATGTTAATTAAATGTAAATATCTCATGAATTTGAGTTTTTTTCCCCCAAATGTTTAATGATTAAATTAAATGCTTTGCTTTTGCAGGAGTGTTGGTGTTATAACATATATTCTGTAAGTACACAAAAACAATATTTTGTCAAGCCTATAAATATATGAGATTATAGCAAAGTTCTAATACATCTAATATGTTGCTAAAATGCTTTCTGAATGTAGGTTGAGTGGGGCATCTCCTTTCCTAGGAGAAACAAAGCAAGACACTCTGGGAAACATCTCAGCCATGAACTATGAGTTTGATGATGAATTCTTTGGCCACACCAGTGAGCTTGCCAAGAATTTTATACGTCAACTGCTGGAAAAGGACACCAAGTAAGTGCAGAGGGCTGAGATCATCTAAGGCCGTGTGTGTTTGAGTGTGAGGTTTGTGTTTGTGGCAAAATATGATGCTTGATTGAAAGTAATATGGCATAAATTACCACCTTAAAGTGCCCCTATTATGGGTTATGAAAGGCTCATATTTTGGTTTTGGGAGTCCCAAATAACACGTTGACATGCATCCAACATCAAAAAACACTTAGATTTTCTTATAAGCAATTGCTTTTTACCTTGATTGTTTTAACGACTCTCTAACAACGATTAATTTTTCCAAAACCCTCCAGTGATTGGTCGATTTCATTTAAAGTTTTGCATTTTAATTCAGACCAATGCAAAAAGACCAACAAGTTTGCGGGCGATATATCAGCAAGGGCTGGTGCTCTCCCTGGCAGTGGCAGCTCTTGATGCCACTTTCGGTGGCAGCTGCCACTAGTTGCTACTCACCGTGCCACTTCCAGGGAAGGTGCCATGGTTTTTCTTGCTGTTTTTGCTGTTTGTTCAGTAAAAACGAAATGTTGTCAGTGGTGTGCTGCATGTGGTGGATGCAATTTATACTACAGGGCCGTTGAATGCTTGAATCTGATTGGCTGACGAATGTTCTGAGATGTGCAATTATTTTCAGGGAAACGCACGGCAAACGTAGTTCCAGGCAGCTCTCTTGACTGCATTACAGTTCCATATCACTTCGCATACACACTTGGTTACACACTCACACAAAAACGTGTTGTCAACGCTGCCCTGACGATTTTATCAGTTAGCCTAGTGTAGCAACTTAAAGGCTACACATGACATTTCTCACTAGCGAGGTAATAATAGCGCTGCATCTTAAAGCAGACTTACAGTTTAGAGACGGTGCTTCAGAGGTAGCCTAATCCATACAAGCTCTCTCTCTCTGTTTCTCTTTCTCTGTGTCTCTGTCTCTCTCGCTCTCTTTCTAATAACTTCATTATTAACTGCATTAGTCTGCTATCAACGGCTCAAGCCTCCATTGCCAGCTTTAAAATTACGTTTTGGAACTAGCAAGAGAGTCGTTGGATGAGATGCGGAAGAAATAATCCTACTCACAATATAAATATAAGTACAAAAACTGGTGGCCACTGACAACAGTTTCGTTTTTACCGAGCAAACAGCAAAAACAAGAAAAACTCTGAAAACTCCAGCATTCACACCTGCTCTCTCCCCAATATGTTAATGTTTCATTTTGAGGTCAATATGAAATAGCTTGGGACTCATTTTAAAAACTATTTATTTCAATGATTCAGAGTCGACTCTTACTTTAAAAAAAAAAAAAGACCCCAACTTTACACATGGTGTACTTTCAGATTTCAAACTTTGCAGGATGTTTTTTTCAAAAATTCATAATAGGGGCACTTTAATCATGTGTTTCAGAAAGAGACTCAAAATTCAAGATGCCTTGAACCACCCCTGGATTAAGGTATGTTATGAGCTTGTGAGTGTATGCTTGAAAGACATTTATATGATTTTGTTTACTTTCTCACACTCAGTCCTTAAATATCCCTCTCAGTCTTGACCTCATTGTCTGTTGGCAGTCTAACGAGCATAAAGAGGAACGCAGTAAAGCACCAGAGAGGAAAAGAGAGCGTAGGCAGCTTAAAACGAAGCGTCTCAAAGAGTACACTATCAAGTCCCACTCCAGTATGCCTCCTAACAACACCTACATCAACTTTGAACGCTTCGCACAGGTGGAGGAGGATGTGTCGGCCATGGAGGGCACTTTCTGCCAGCTGGCGCTGACACACGACTCCCTGCAGGAAGACATTGATGCACTAGTGTCCATCTACAATGAGAAGGAGATGTGGTACAAAGAAGAAAGCGAAAGCATCAGACATGAGTTGTCCCAGCTCCGGTATGAGTTTCGTAAAGTCGAGGCCCAGAGGAGGGGCGTTCACGAAGACATGAGGAGTGTGGATGCCAGCGTTAGCCGAGTGAGCAAGCGATATAAGGAGAGGCAGACACGTTATGAGGCCTTACAAAAGGAGCTGTGTGCTGAGCTGCAGTGGGTGCAGGAAGTGGTGGGTTCTTTCCAAGTCACCTTCCCAAACTGTAGCTTTAGCAGCGTGTTTAATACAGATGTCAATGAAGCCCTGAAAGAGTTGCTGAATAGATCCTGTGGAGGAGACCTGCTGACGGGCAGCAATCTGGACCAACAGAGATGAGACATTAATAAACCCCCTCCCACTGATCACACATCGTTATATAAACACAGGCCAGATAAATGTGCTGAAGAGACTGCACTGGCCAATATAGACCTGAAAAACAGCAGGCATGGTCCATCAAAGAGAACTATATACATGAAAATATGTAACGCAATTGTGTATGAGTTTATTATTTATGGTTAACAGGTTAAATAAGTTCATGTTTTTAAAATATATATTAATAGGCTCAATTCATCTCAAGTGTAAAGTTGGTTGTTTGACCAATTTAATCTTCTGCTTTTTTTTTTTGTTTGATTACCTCTATGTTTGGGTTTTGCAAAACCACTTTCTTTTTATTTTGTTTTTATTTTAAAATGTGCACTGGATGTAATTTTTTTTTAAGGAGCTAGGACTATCCTGAGTCAAGGTAATGTAGTTTCAAAGTTTTCATAAATGTTTGTTTCATTTGATGTGACCCTTCCAAAAAAAATCCTACCAATACATAGACGTAAAATTTTGGAAAAATTAAAATTGGTCAAGCAAATCCATTGGGTGGATGGATGTATATATACACATATATATGATTTTATCTTAAGTAATCCTTAAGATTACTGCTATTAGGTAAGCAAAACAATTTAATGGTGCTACAAAGTTTCTCTTTTCATCTGTTTTGTCCTTTTCTCTATTGTCTATCAACATTTTTAAAAAGTTGGAAAATCATAAAACAAAATGTTATGATTTGATTTATTATTATGCATTAGGTGCATTTAAAACCACAATGCTTCCTTTATTGATATTACGTGATCAGCTCTTAATTTGTTCAGGGATTGTTTACACAGAACATGTTGCCCAACTTTGGTTATTTGTGTACCAGACCAGATTACGTTGAAATGGCAAGTGAACCAAGCTTATTTGATTAAACCCTGTTAAATGATTAAATATGTCAGTTTCAGATTCATTTTTTAATTCTTTTTTTCTATTGCTGCAGTGCTTTAGAGCAATGTGTGTTTATTTGAAAAAATATGTGTTTGATTTTATGTCATATTTAATAAGCACAGAAGGGCTGATTGTTATGTCTGCATGACGTAGGTTGCTATGCTTAGTTGGATGATGCCTCTTCTAGCATGTACTCATAGACCTATCAGAGTGTAGACTCTTTTAAACAATTGAGTACACTATTTGAATTGATCCCTGGAAATGGATATTGATTCTCAGTGAACTGTTGGAGAAGCTGTGAACTCTTAAAGGAGGTTATTCCATAACTAGATGCTGCATATTACTGGTGAGTAATACGTTTAAGCTTTAGAATTATGGTATTTATCTTGTGATAATTGCTGTATCTCTTGCTGTATTTATCTATTGCTGTATGCACTGTCATTTGCACTGCATCCATTCTTTCATGCTTTGAAGACGTTCATTTCTTCAAAGCATTCATTTAAGATCTATCTTCTGTACTCTTATAAATGCAAATGCATGCATGTTGTAGGATACACAGTGTTTCCTTATTATCTATGTATCTTGACAGTGTTTCAGACATTTTCTGTGGGATTTCCCCCTGTGTATCTGTCAAACTGTAAAGCCAAACCACTGACCGGGATCCTTAAGCGACACTGTCATGCCGAGTAGACTTGTTTTTCTGATCTGAGCAACACAGAGCTTTTCATTCATGCGTTGCAGCTGTTAACCCTCTTACTCATAATTTGTTTGTAGTTTAAACAGCAAAGGCAGCTTGTAGGGAATGTGTTTACAAAGTAAAAAAAAAAAAAGTACAGTGTACCCATATGTCAACACAAGATATTCTACTGTGACGAGGCTTTTTCCAGTTAAATAAAGCATACCAGAAAAAAAATGTTTTTGCGTTATTTTATTGTCCTACAGGGGGCAGCGCTCACCTCTTATTTATACTTGCACCCACAGACATGTAGTCCATGAGAAGTTGGGTAACTCTGAGGGCAGTGACTGACTGGTGTTTGGCTACTGTTCCTTACAAAGTTTGGGCAGGTCAGGGATGATGCAATGTTTTATTGCAATATAGTAAAAACTTTTTCAGGTCTTGAGCAGCCTGTGTGCATGTGCCGTGTACAGTACAGTACAGACACACTGACTCTTGTCTACAGTAATTCATCTTTATTGATTAAGCTTAATTGTCTTATTTTAATGACATTTGTTTGGTCTCACGACTACATTATCCCATCATTTATTAGACTGTGTGTGTGTGTGTGTGTGTGTGTGAGAACATGTGCTGCTGTGTGTTCTGAGATAGTCCCGGAGAATATTTATCTGTATGTGAGCAGGACAGATTACGTCAGCCTTCTTTAAACCATTATTTTTGTTTTATACACTAGTTGTCCCACTTAAAATGAAAACTTAATAGCTCATTTAATTATGTTTTTGAGATTAAATTCAGTTGATGATTATAGTAATGTGTTAAATAGTTGAAAGAAATAGTTTTTATAATGATTATTGAACATTTAACAATATATCATGTTATATTAAAACACAAAACATAAACAAAACAGTATATAGATACTAAAAAAATATGAATCAAAATACTAATAAATACAATAATGTGTAGAAATAATTTAGTATATACAAAGAAATACATTCTAACAATGGGAAACAGGTTATATTGCATTGACTGTGTGTGTGAGAGAGAATACTATTGCGTTTAAAATCACTTCAAATGACGAACTACTCTAGCATATTGTGTTACAGACTATTTATTGTATAAATGTATGTCTGCATATGTGTAGTCGCTGAGGGCTGTGAGCGCTGTTGTTCTGTGCAGTGGGTAATGAATGATAGGGAGGGACTGAACACTGAACACTGAGCCTGCTGAGTCGTGAGGGACTGAGCAGCACTGCTCTCCTCACTCCCAACTCTCAATTATTCAGCCTTTCCAGATCCTCAACCCGGCGATTACGAGCCTTTTCTGTCATGCACTGTCACATGCAGGTGCCAAGGGACCATTAATCACCATGAAAGCCACTTTCGTTCATGCATTGAATAGGCCTTTGGCAGTTTATGGTAAGCCAGCCTCACCTTTTCAGTTCTTTATTATCACAGCAGCCGACAGGTTCCAGCCATTACAAACGTGACATTACGTCTTCTTAATCGTGCATTTCAGTACCAACCTATGTGTCAGATGCATGCCTCGTACGTTCTGAAATGTGTGTTTGTGTGCATCATTTTAATGTGAAATATCAGCAGCTGAGCTGACTCATGTAAAGTGAGTGGCGGAGGGGAGTTGATCACAGCCTGGCAACCATAGACAAGCAGCTCCGCAGCCGGGCTAATGCGACAAGCTTACCCGTGCTATATAGTCATACACTCACCACACAGTTAAGCATTTTACTTGAGGCTTTGCTAATGCCGCAGTTCATTCTAGGTGCACGACATAAGACGTGAAGTTAATGAATAATTTCAGTGTAACGTTAGTGGATTAGCTTAGCTTGCCTGCGTAACGTTATACTGTTCTGTTAGCGATGCTAACAAGCTAACGCCCGTAAGTTCCGCTTCACTTGCAGACGTGAACGCCGTAAGACATTTCTCGTGAATATCTGGTACAAATATGCTGCAGGTTTATGTAAAGATATAAGCTGTCCGATATTTCTGGCGAGCTACGTGACGCTGTTTATGCGATGGGTTAGCTAGCTGAATGAATAAGCAAACCGCAAGATTGTTTAATCATCACAACCCAAACAACTGGGTGGAAAAAATTTCACCCTGATTTTAAGACATTTAAAGTTCTTGTTAGCAAGATATGATCATGTCTAGGCGATTGGAATGGGTTAAAATAAAGTTGGATTATGCAATATAACTTTCTATAAAAAGGTGTCTAGTCTGTTGATAAGATGATCAGATAGTTCAGATTGGAATATACAGTCAGATTCCTTTCCATTCATCGAAATCCTGTCTATACTGTATACTCCCTACTCCATGCCTCTCTCATATTAGTAGTATTTTAGCTACTGGCAAAATGTGCATTAGTATTATGGGATTTATTACATGTTATCATAGGCTTATGAGATGGATTAAACAACATTAAGGTGCTTAAAGTTCCAACTGTGTACTTTATCATGCATGACCATGCATTGCATTATAAATAGTATTTGTTTTATACTTATATGCACAGGTTTAAGATTCAACAGATAGTTTAAGAAGATGAAATCATACCCGCAAAATTCTAATGTTGGCCTGCTTATGAAAGTTAGCTGACTAGATAGATGAGTTAATAATCAATAGGATGACTCAAGACCTACATTTATGCATGCGTGCTGAGGCTGAGTACCCACAGTCATTTTGCTGTAAGGATTGCAGACTTTGATAAGTGAATTGGCGAGCTGTCAAGTGTCATTGCAGTTTAATCTGCATTTGATGATCTTTCTAGATTGGTCAGTTCCTAGGTAAACCAAACTCGTTTTGGGATGAATGCTTATTTCGTCATCACCTTGTGTTTTCAATTTCTGCTTATGGTTACATCAGAAGGTTTAGTTGTTTAGTGAGGAAAAGTGGTTTCTCTGGTAATGTGGTGGAGACTGTTAATGTTAAAATGGATTCACGATGCATGATCTATCAAAGCCATTTTGGTTATCGAATGATGCTAGAGATTTTGTTAAATATATCTGTATCAATCTATATTTTATGTGCCCTGCCCTTCAAAATTTTGTCAGTAAGATTTTTACTGTATTTTAGAGGATTAGCATTAGATTGAAAAAAACATATAAAAAGTCATATTGTGAATAAAATATTTACTGTCTAAATGTTGAAAACATCTGCATAATATTTATTTTAATTCTCTGATGTATAGAAAGTTCTGAAGAGATGTGTTTATATGGAGTTAGTGCTGTCAAGTGATTAATTGCATCCAAAATAAAAGTTTTTGTTTACACAATAGGCTGAATGTGTGTCCTGTGCAAATTTATTATGTGTATATAAATACACACACATGCATGTATATATTTCTGAAAAATGGATTAATCGTTTGACATCACTAATTGAAATAATATATTTCGTAACTAATAAGTTTTTTTTTATCAATCTAATGCATTCTTCCTGAATAAAAAATAATTATATATATATATATAAACAAATAATAAAAACAAAATACTGACCACAAATCTTTGAATATAGTGAAATAATTACCTGTTAGTAATATAGATTATCAAGATATCAATTTATTTGTGCATGCGCATTCTCCTTATTTTAGATTACCTTTGTCTCTACAAGCAGTATGAAATGTATATATTGACCATTTAGAAACATAATTGACCCATTTTTATCAAATTAATATTGCTGCATCCCTACAGTAGATTGACTGTACCTCTTTATCTCTCAGATGTGACGGAGAGGTTATAAGGTGGCACCATGGCTGTGATGATACCACCAGTAAAACTAAAATGGTTGGAGCACCTCAACAGCTCCTGGATTGCTGAGGACAGCGAGTCCATCTCCACCCGTGAAGGTGTCGCTCTGCTGTACGGCAAGCTGCTGGCCAACAAGGAGGTGGTTCTTCTCCCTCAGCAGGTGCTATGTCTGAAGGGCCCTCAACTGCCAGACTTTGAGCGAGAGTGTCTGTCCAGCGATGAACAGGAGCATTATCTTGATGCGCTGCTGGCCAGTCAGCTTGCTCTGGCCAAGACGGTGTGCTCGGACTCACCCTTCGCCACTGCCCTACGCAAACGTCTGCTTGTGCTGCAGCGGGTTTTTTACGCACTTTCCAACAAATACCATGACAAAGGCAAAGTCAAACAGCAGCAGCACTCGACCGAAAACACTCTGGGTTCTGCGGACTTGCAAGCAGTTAGCGAGAGGCCACGTTCAAGCACAGACGCCCTCATTGAGATGGGCGTGCGAACGGGTCTTAGTTTGCTTTTTGCTTTGCTCAGGCAGAGCTGGACGCTTCCTCCGGCCGGTCCAGGGATCAACCTCTGCAACGATGTCATCACCACAGCCATCGAAGTGGTGGGCTCCCTTCCGCCGCTCTCCTTGGCCAATGAGAGCAAGATTCCACCGATGGGTTTGGACTGTCTGGCCCAAGTCACCACCTTCCTAAAAGGAGTCACCATGCGCAACTCAGGAGCCGATGTGGTGGGGAGGAGGCTGGCGTGTGAGCTGTTGCTTGGATTGGCAGCGCAACGAGGGTCCCTGCGCTACCTGCTGGAGTGGGTTGAGATGGCCCTGGCTGCATCGGCCGGTGTCAGCAGTCTGGAGCAGAGCCAGGAGGGGCTGATGGGATACGACTGCTTCATGAACATTCTGATGCAGATGAGGCGTTCACTGGTACATGCTCACTAAAACAGTAAACATATTGTTTTACATATAGTTGGATATTGTTAAATGAATGTCGGTGTTGCAGGGTTCATCTGCTGATCGTAGCCAATGGAGAGAGCCGACCCGCACGCTTGATGGTCTCTGTTCCCTATACGAGGCGGCACTTTGTCTGTTTGAGGAGGTAAAATATATTCATGTAAATTTGTTGTATGAATAAAAGAGGGCCATGTCAGGAAAAAAAGGACAATGTATTGGAATTTGATACTGTACATATATAACCTGTATAAGTAAGACTGGCATTTGTTAAAATCTGATATGATAAATAATTGTCAAAATCATCAACCTTTACATAAATTATATTTTAAAAAGTAAAAACAACTGCATATGTTTTTTGAGTATCATAACTGATAAACCAGGCTTTTGTGGCTCTTATAGTAAAAAGATGGGAGAATATGTAGCTCAGATGTATGTATAATGTTTGATAGATTTTTAAGTGATTTTTCTATTTGGTTAAATTCCTTCAGTCCGGTAACTGTTCATATTCAAATAGTACTAACAATATAAATGTTATGTGTATATATATATAACTTAGGGTTGGGTCGATAGACGATACCATTGTCCATCGCCGATGGCCAGCATCGCGATCCTACACCCCGCCACAGCATGCAGCACCAAGCTTGAGAAAAATCTATGGCGGCAAATCTATGCCATTAATAAGCGAGCCCACCACTGATGCCCAACCCTAATATAACTATTGGTCAGACAGAAAACATAGTGATAGACTGACACAAGGATTTTGAACAGTTTTGATCATATTGATGATGGCCTTAAAATTTTATTTATCAAATACGATGCAGTTGGCTTTGCTCAATTCTGTTTTAATTAAAACAGAACTCTTTATCACCTCGTTATAACCCTAGTTTGGTTTCAGATGTAGGACATTTTTCATAAGGATTTTACACATTCAGTTTAAACAAGTTCTCAGGAGTCAAATTGACTGATTGTTTATGACCTAGAATAGAGTGAAATAGTTGTAATATTTGGTGATGTAATTTGTCCGTCTTTGTTATTTTCAGTTTATTCTCTTTTTTTATTCTCAGTTTATTCTCTCTCTTATCCTTTAAACACAGGGAGCTGCTGCCAATGCTCAATGCATTACCGTTACAATACATGTAACTCTGGACCAAAATAATTGTAAATCAGTTTAGCCAATCAGTTTTTATATAGTTGGGGGATTATGTTGATGTGTTGTGCAGCGATTTTTTTTTTTCTTAAATAGTATTGGTTTCAGATTCTTATAATACCCTCAAGGCCAAACTCATTTTCAGATCAAAATATCAGCTTAAGCAGAATAATTACTTTTTAAATCTAGCTGCATCTATAAAAAGAGCATGCACAATGTGCTCCTGTAACTAACATTGTACATAAGAAAAGTTTTACTAACCAATATTGGAGTAAATGTTAGTGCATATAATTCAGTAATTCCAGAGTTCTTTTGTTTATATATACCGACTCGGTTTATTAATACATGTAAATCAAATAAAGTCTGACCATTGACCACTGTAGCTGTAATAGGTAATTTGCAACCAAACATTGCCGTAATTTAGACCTGCATTTCAGTCAAACTCATTGAATCAGTCTTAATGTATGAATGCGTATCAGTACAGACTTGAAACAGTTAATAGATTTGCTCAGGGTATATTTTGAGTGATTTGTTTTCTGATGCTTGTCTTCCAGTAAATCCAGTTTCATTTTGCACAGTTAGAAGACAATTTCTGCTGCTTTGATGCACGCTATAACATGCTACACAACAAATATCATACCAATATTCAGTATTAGAATTTTTTAATTTCTCAAATCATCCTGTGGGCTAGAATTGAGCCATGTTTTTGACACTCTAACTTTGTTTTAAATCGGTTTACTGATAGGTGTGTCGCATGGCTTCAGACTACTCAAGAACTTGTGCGAGTCCAGACAGTATCCAGGCGGGTGAGGCAGCCATGGTATCTGAGACCTGTGAGGTCTATGTGTGGGGCAGCAACAGCAGCCACCAGCTTGTAGAGGGCACACAAGAGAAAATCCTCCAGCCCAAACTCGCTCCCAGCTTCAGTGATGCACAAACGGTAGAAAGCAATTTCATGTTAATTATTCATACAGTGTCAGTGTTAGTATCCGTCTTCATGCTCACAGTGAATGCTTGCTGACCACATCTCATATCTTCAGATTGAAGCTGGCCAGTACTGCACTTTTGTCATCTCCTCTGATGGTTCAGTCCGAGCGTGTGGGAAGGGCAGCTATGGGCGCCTGGGACTGGGCGACTCAAACAACCAGTCAACTCTTAAGAAGCTGACCTTCGAACCTCACCGTGCCATTAAGAAAG
Organism: Enteromius unitaeniatus; assembly: GCA_032359435.1. Lineage (NCBI taxonomy): Eukaryota > Metazoa > Chordata > Actinopteri > Cypriniformes > Cyprinidae > Enteromius > Enteromius unitaeniatus. Next base: position 9,621,140 of record JAUMHI010000043.1, on the reverse strand, counting down.
TTTCATCATCCAAAGGCTCAGACGGCCACACATTAGCCTTCACTAGCGAGGGAGAGGTGTTTAGCTGGGGTGATGGAGACTATGGCAAACTGGGTCATGGCAACAGCTCTACCCAGAAATACCCCAAACTAATACAGGGCCCTCTACAAGGAAAGGTACAAAATTCATGCTGTAGTTATGCATCACTTGATGTTTTTGAACGGTCAGAATGGTCCAGTGTGTTTAAATGATTCATGTTTTCTGCTGCTTGTGTGTGTTTGTTTGTAGGTGGTGGTTTGTGTTTCAGCAGGGTATAGACACAGCGCTGCAGTCAGTGAGGATGGAGAACTCTACACCTGGGGAGAGGGTGACTTTGGTAGACTAGGTATATAATTGTCTATGTATTACATTAAAAAAAAAAATGGCTGCTGAAAATTCAGCTTTGCCATCAGAGGAATGCAATACATTTTAAAATATACTTTTATTTATTTATTTTTTTAATCAAATAAATGCAGAAAAATATGTCTTTATTGGGTAGTTTCCCGAACAGGGTTTAAGACTAGCCCTAGATTAAAATGAATGTTAAGAGCTGTCTAAACTGGAAAAAGCTTGCACTGAGATATCTTAAAATACATCATTACCATTGTTTGGTCTTAAAATGCTCACAGATAATGCATTTTTGTAAGACATGTTTCTAAAAATTCTGAAATGTCCTAAACTAGCAAAGGTCTAGTCCTGGCTTAATCTAATTCCTATCCGGGAAACCGGCCCTATATGTCTAAATACATCTTTAACAATCACATCATTACATGGCACACGTCTAGATCTCCACCTGTCTAGATCTGTTAAGGGATTTATGTATGCCTATTTATGCAGCAGCATATCTAATATGCTCACATCAGTATGTCAGTAGATTGGCAAGAGCAAGTCCATACTTGCTCTGCCCCAGCAGTGAGTGTAGCAGACCTAGTGTGCCATTACCAAATACAGCAACACTGTCTAATCCATCAACACGCTTAGTCGTTTCAGAGAGTTGTTGTAATTAAAATACTAATAATATCTGTTAACTAATGCACATAACTTTTTGTGTTGACTTTTGTGTGTTTGTGTACCATTGATTATAATTGTCTACACTTGTAGGTCACGGCGACAGTAACAGTAGGAACATTCCCACGCTAGTGAAAGACATCAGTAATGTAGGTGAGGTGTCATGTGGAAGCTCCCACACCATTGCACTGTCTAAAGATGGACGTACAGTCTGGTCCTTTGGAGGTGGAGACAATGGTGAGTTGAGTTTGGCCCTTTAAAAAAAAAAGTGACATAGGTTAAAGACATTTGAAAGGGTCTTACTGTATTTGTGGTGTCAGGCACTATGCACTGTACACATCCAGTAATTATTGTTTGTGAAGTTGCTTTGTATATGTGAAAATAAAGATTAATGAAAGACCATTACACCTTCGTTGCTGTTTATCTGCAGGGAAACTGGGTCACGGTGATACCAATCGTGTGTATAAACCCAAAGTGGTGGAGGCGCTCCAAGGAATGTTCATACGTAAAGTTTGTGCTGGCAGCCAGTCATCTCTTGCCCTCACCTCTACTGGTCAGGTATGAGACTTTGCTAAGCCACTAGTTCATGTTGATTCTAATGTCTTAGTGCAGTGTACATTGATTATAAACACACTTTTATCTATATATTCATTGTGCAGGTTTATGCTTGGGGCTGTGGTGCTTGTCTTGGCTGTGGTTCATCGGAGGCCACTGCGCTAAGGCCAAAATTGATTGAGGAACTTGCCACAACCAGAGTGGTTGATATCTCCATTGGAGACAGCCACTGCCTTGCTTTATCACATGGTAAGGGATCACTGCAAACCCACTGAAATGTGGTTGGTAGTGCAACAACATGAAAATGAGGCTGGAAGGGATGGAAGTACAGTGCTTTCAGTGGATTGAGCTATTGTTAAACACCATACAAATTGTTCAACTGGAGAATTTCATAAAAGAAAACCTTCATTAGACAAGCATTCCCTCAAACAATTTAAAAGTTGTGAAAATTACATGATCTAGGACCTTTTTATAGTTCATGTCAAAGTAAGTCTCTCTCTCACAGCTTCATTGTCATCCCTGTTATATTCAGTGTGCCACCTAACCTGACTAAGGTCTATACAGTGCAGTTAGTTTTGTGATCCTTCTTTCATTTTCTCAGTTTAGTATTTTCACTTTCATTGTATTGCATGAAGAATTCTAGAATTTTACTGTAAACAGTGGCTGGTGAGTCTTCTTGGGGCTGTACTGTAAGGGTTGTGTGAACTGTAGTTTGTGATAGTTGGGGGAGAGAGGAGAGCAGAAGGGTATGTGCTGAGTCAGACTCAGATAAGGTAAAGCAGGGGGTGGCCTCACACATGATGTCAGACAATTTGACGCTGTGTACTTAAACTGAACATGCTGTTCACATGCATTGCAAAATGTTCGTTGTAGTTTCACACATCTGCTTTTTAAAAATGCATAAAATTTAAATGTGACTTATGAAATTATATACAGTAATGAATAGTTGTTCTTTTATTTCATTCATTCCCTTGTGGATGTTTGTGTTACAGACAATGAAGTGTATGCCTGGGGGAATAACTCCATGGGTCAGTGCGGTCAAGGGAATTCCACTGGCCCCATCACCAAACCCAAGAAGGTCATTGGTTTAGATGGAGTGGCCATTCAGCAGATCTCTGCTGGCACCTCCCACAGCTTGGCATGGACTGCCCTCCCAAGAGACAGGTTAGCAAGGCTGTTGAACCCCATTATAAACTTTTCCTTGTAAGTAAATACACAACATATTTCATACACTATTGTGCCATACACTATAAGTTTGTTTATTCCTATGGAAAGAAGTTTCTTTTTTTAATATTTATCTTTCTTCAAATAATTTTTCAACATTTCCATATCTAATCTATTATTCTTATGTGTATGTATACAGGCAGGTGGTGGCTTGGCATAGGCCATACTGTGTGGACCTAGAAGAAAGCACTTTTTCTCACTTGCGTTCATTTCTGGAACGATACTGCGACGGTATCAACAACGAGATCCCACCGCTGCCTTTCCCATCTTCCAAGTACGGGTTCTGCCACCACCACTGACTTTAGTCAGCATAGCACCATATTTAATTTGACAGGAATGTTATAAATAGAAGTATTGTGCATTGAATAATTTGTACCATTGGCTTTCTGAAAAACAATTTTGAGAGCTGTGAAATTTACGTGATCCAGGTTTTTTTTTACAGACTGTGCCATTGTAATAGCAGTAAATATCTCCTTTCATCAGTGTAAAGTTCTTTATTGTTTCTAACCTGACTAAGGTATAGACAAGTGAAGCTTGCTTTGTTTTTTAAGTGCATTAAATATCACTGGAGAATTAAAGCTGCTGGTAATGTTGTTTATGTGAGATCAAGTTTCAATTGATTTTCTGACCCATCCTAAAGGTTGTGAAATATTGAGAGTGAGTTCTTGCACTACAGAGGGAGTAATTGAAAAAAAAATGTTTGGGCCAACAGGGAGCATCATAACTTCTTGAAACTATGTCTTCGGCTCTTGTCTAATCACCTGGCTCTTGCGCTGGCGGGTGGCGTGGCCACCAGTATCTTGGGACGACAAGCACGGCCACTTCGCAATCTGCTTTTCAGACTGATGGATGCATCAGTACCGGATGAAATCCAGGAGGTCTGTGTTTGCTTGTTTTTCCACTTCTTTGTTTACTGTGGCCTGTATTTTTCTCTCATCTACATCGTGTGTGTTGTAGGCTGTCATCGAGACGCTGTCTGTGGGAGCGACGATGCTGCTGCCTCCTCTGAGAGAGAGAATGGAGTTACTGCACTCACTCCTTCCTCAAGGACCAGACCGCTGGGAGAGCCTCTCCAAAGGACAGGTACGTGTTTGTGTCTGTTTGTAAAGAACAGACTGTTTAAGGCAACTTACAAAAGCATCTGTCAGTCATATGTGTGTTTTCTTTGTCACAGAGGATGCAGCTGGACATAATCCTCACTAGTCTGCAGGATCACACCCATGTGGCATCTCTGCTGGGGTACAGCTGTCCTCCAGATGTGTCCGAGCCTCCCGCTCTACCCTCCGACTCTACGCATGTGCCTGGCACTCATCCTGATACACATCCTGACACACACTTGGCAGAGATCCTCATGAAGACTCTACTCAGGAACCTGGGCTTTTACACGGTCAGTTCTGCTGATCAAGATCTTGAGGCCGTGTGTGTGCTGACAAACAGTTTTGTTTTATCTTGATCTTAATCTTTATCTCAAGACTGTCATCACTAAAAGAAATGATAACGTAAGTGACTTAGATGTTAAATAAGTTGCCACTTTCATAGATTCAATTTAGCTCATAGAGTAAAGCATTCATTGAATTGATTCATATCAGTGACTATCGTTTTTGAATCTTTTCATTGATTCATTAAAAAAACATCACATCATAAGGCTCAATATGCTTGCCTGTTTGTGCATGTAACCTAGAAGGACATATAAATGTTTTTCGCCATTATTTTTCCATATATACTGTGTATTTTGGGGTAAAATATTGTTTTATTTTGCTGTGGTGTAAATGTCAGTCTGTTATGATATTTTTGAGAGCAAGGATTCGCTGATGTTCCACTAATGGTCTTATCAGCCTAGTGCGCCTTTAGTCAGGCCAAAATGTAAACACTGTCTTAAATTAATGTAAACTCTTTCAAGATGATAAATTGGATATGGGTACCATAGTATCTGTGTATTAAACTTTCATTGTAAATGCTACATCTGATATACATTTCTGAATATCTTAACCTTTTTTCCTGTGTGTCAACCGAACAGGACCAAGCTTTTGGAGAGCTGGAAAAGAACAGTGATAAGATCTTACAGGAAACATCTTCATCCGATAGCAGCCAACCAGCTCACCTCCATGAACTGCTCTGCTCTTTACAGAAGCAGCTACTGGCTTATTGCCATACCAACTGTGTTACAGAGGTACATGCACATATCCCCACAAATGTCATTCTTGGAAAAATTGTGCGTTTATTCGGTCTGAGTGGGCTGATTTCCTTCCACATGTTGATCTGTGTTTTTCAGGGTTCCAGTAGTGTGGCCCTCCTCCACAAACACCTGCAGTTATTATTGCCTCATGCCACAGATATCTATAATCGCTCCGCAACTCTTCTGAGAGAAAGCTCTGGAAATGGCAGTGTGCGTGAGAAGCTGCGAGGTATATCAATGTACACTGGCATAAACCCATTTTCTAAATGCTGATGGACCTGCTAATTTTGCCTGTGCTCATTTTTGGCAGATGTGATCTACATGTCTGCAGCAGGAAGCATGTTGTGTCAGATTGTGACGTCCTTGCTGTTGTTGCCTGTTTGGGTGGCACGGCCATTGCTCAGTTACCTTTTAGACCTGCTTCCCCCTCTGGACCGTCTCAACAGGTTTCTGCCTGCCGCCACACCTCTGGAGGAACAGGAGCTGCAGTGGCCACTACATGGTCAGATTTTATATATATATATATATAACTTGAATTTCACTGGGAATTTGCAGCCTTCTTAAGTTAAGTTTCATAACTTAAGTTTTTCCTTACCATACCTTTCTTCCTGTAGGCACTCCAGATCTGGTTGATCCAGTGTGTGTATCAGGGCCGGCGCAGTGCTGGGTGTGGTTGGTAGATCTTGAGCGTACCGTTGCACTGCTGGTGGGACGTTGTCTCGGAGGAATGCTGCAGGGAGCCCCACCCTCACCAGAGGAACAGCACACTACCCATTGGCTCAAAACACCGCTTTTTAGTAACGGCTTGGAGACTGATATACCCCAGCTTGGTATGCACATGCGCTGAAATTAATAATAATAGTCCTGTTTTGTTTTTAACATTTATGGAAGTATGAATGTTTTAGTTGGTGTTAGAGCTGAAATAGTGTATGTGTTTCAGATGTGTGTATCAGCTCTCTGCTGGAGGTGGCTCTGTGTGGAAATGAGGAGCAAAGACCATTTGACTGTCAGTTGCATGCTGACATGAGTGTGCTGGTTGATTTGTCTCTTGGATCAACTAAAGAGCCCACACACAGCTTGTGGACAAACATGCAGGACTATGCCATCAGCAAGGGTAGGACAAAAACAGAACATGTATTGAAGACTATGGAAAGAGGATTATAAATGATTCACTGATGCTTGCTTTTACCTTAATGCTTGTATAGTCTCAGAAGTCAACCTATACAAACCTTATAATGGTTTCTCTTTCTGAAACCCCACTCACAATGAAATCTCACTGGTCCAAAATCTCACTACACACAACTTGTCTCATTCCACCTGATTAGTCTTTTCTTATTTAATAAAGCTGTTTGTGTTTCTTAATGTAAAATGTGTGGTTTGTAAGCTTAGATCCATGTGAAGGGTTTAGGCTTATGTGTGTGTATTTGTGTAGATTGGGACAGTGCATCATTGCCGAATGAGGCTCTGTTAGACACCGTTTCCCGTTTTGTGCTTGCTGTCCTGCTGAAACACACAGGGCTCCTGGGACTGGCGTGTGGAGAGGGGAGGTATGACATTTTATTCAACACAATTTCAGATAATTCTGTACTGGGGACACTACTAATTAATAAATTTTTTGTCTACCTACAGATATCAGCCATGTAAACTATTGGCAGAGGTGTATCGCAGTGTTTATAAGGTGCGGAATCGCCTCTTGGCGTGCAAGAACATGGAGCTCATCCAGACCCGTTCGTCATCACGAGAACGCAGAGTATGACTCTTATTTATTACGAATTATATATTTAACACTTTAGGATTGTTGAAGAACATGAAACGAAGAATAACGCAATAAAAAGTTATTCCTTTTGTGATCCTAGAAAAATGCTAGAATTTTAATGTTGGACCATTACATGTAATTCCTTGTCTTTTCCTGTGTGCAGATCTCTGATAATGTGGACTCTGTGGAGATGGACCCACAGGAACACTCTTTCACTCGAACTATAGATGAAGAGGCTGAGCTGGAGGAGAGAGACAGAGAGAGAGAAAGAGAGGAGGGTCATCAGGAGCAGGAAGATGATGAGGAGGAAAGAGAGCATGAGGTCATGACCGCAGGAAGTGAGTTCTGACACATTTGTGAGGGGCATGTGTGTGTGCTGATGTTGGCTGATGCTTTGGGTGGCATTGAGCAAAGTTGTCATACACATTCTTACAGGCTTTGTGTACTTGGACTGTTTCTTTCCTTTTTTTGAGATCTTAGTTAGAACACTTAAAATAAAAAATTTTGCAATTGTTTTTCACCCTCTTATCATTTCAAATATCATTTGCAATAAAACTGAATTTTTTGCTTGGCTGTCAATCGCCATTTTAAAAAAAGCAGGTTTGGAATGACGAGTGAGTAAATAATGACAATTTTAATTTATTAATTTATAGATATATTTAAGAATTGGTTTGACCATATAATTGCTTTATGCTAGAACAAGCCACACTATATACACTACCATTTAAAAGGTTCCTTTCTCCATCAAAGCTAAATTTATTTGCTGAGTAAAGAGTACACACAATAATATTGTGCAATACTATTAAATAAAAAACTGTTTTCTATTTGAATGTATTTTTAAATCCTGTAATGCTCCAGAAACAGGCGTGTTGCTTAACATTTAAGTAGAAACCATGATACTTTTTATATAAATCTAAAATTCAAAAGAACAGCATTTATTTGGAGTGTAATTCTTGTTTGTTGATATGAAAATCTTTAGTTTAATGCATATTCTTTTTGTTAAAACACATACTAACTTGAATGGTAGTATATATTAATAAATCACTTTAACCATAGTTGTTATACAATAGTTGCACATGGCATTGTGTAATATCCAGCACTAAGCACTTTTTAACAACGTCATGCTTCTTGGCTGCTTCCCTAACCTGGCCGCTCTGTGTCTTATGTCTTGGCGGACACAGAAATCTTTCAATGTTTCCTATCAGCACGGGAGGCAGCGCGGGGAAGGGAACGAGATCGAACCGGAAGCATGAGCGTACAGGAAGAGCCAGCTCAGCCCGGTCCGGAGCGCAGGAGCAGCACGACCCCTCAGGAGGGACAGGACCTGTACACCACCGCATGCAATGCAGTCATCCACCGCTGTGCCATGCTCCTGCTGGCCGTCAGCACACCGCTCACTCTGCACAGCAATCAGCAGCCCCTGACAGGAGTCAACCAGGACGGAAGCGGGTTTATGACGAGGTGTGTATTGTCATCCGTACATTCAGCTGATGTACTGTCTTTTGAATCCTAACACTTATCTTTGGAGGTCTCAATGAACTCGTTCACCTTTCCAGTCTGCTCCAGCACTGCCAGTCCTTCCCAGGAATGCCTGACCTACATTTCTATATTTCACATTACGCAGTTGCAAGAGACCTTGTGCGCTGCTCTAATTTTGAAGAACCTTCATAAGATGACCCAATAGCAATTAAATGCAGCGGTTATTCTGATACATTATGAACAAAAAACATTCTTCATTAGTGTTATTAATTTATTTTTAGGTCACATTTTAATAACTTGATTATGTTATGTCCGCTCACAGGATGTGTAACTTCCCATTTTCATTTTGTGTGTAGGAGCGAGAGCCTATCGGCAGAGAGTCGTTCCATCCAGAGCAGTCCCAGCTACAGACTCACAAAATCAAGGAGTGAGTCTGATCTCTCTCAGCCAGAGTCTGATGAGGAGGGATACTCACTGGTGAGATCTGACACATGCACAAACTGCCTTATCTGCTTGATTTATAACTGTATCAGTTGCAGTTATGTAACCTGTCTGTGTGACCTGTTTCAGAATGTGAGGAGGAATGTGGATCTGGATTTAGCTTTCACTCCTAAAAAAAGAGGTAATGGCCCTGCCTTTAACACACTGAGGCTATAGCCGTGGGACATACTGTACTGCTCTGTTAATCTGTATGTTTGTGCTAGAGTGTGTACACATGTAATGTCTATTTCTTTCCTGTGTGGCTAAATGCGTCAATGAAATAAGATGACAGTGGGTTCCTGCTGGGTTCTTTATAGCTTCTTCATGCATTGCTAAAATTTATTCCGCAAGCCCAAAATGTGCCACTGCACATTTCTTCTGTAAAATAGTACTTGCATAATCAAGGCATGCACACAAGAAAAGCACAATTAATGGCAGAACTCAAATACCTGTCTGTCCTGTTCACCCGTTCACATTTCACCTACAAATCATACACTATTGTGATGGAACATGGGTTAACATAAATACAGGTCCTTCTCAAAAAATTAGCATGTTGTGATAAAGTTCATTATTTTCTGTAATGTACTGATAAACATTAGACTTTGATCATTCATTACACACAACTGAAGTAGTTCAAGCCTTTTATTGTTTTAATATTGATGATTTTGGCATACAGCTCATTGAAATCCCAAAATATCTATAAAAAAAAATTTGCATATCATGAAAAGGTTCTCTAAACGAGCTGTTAACCTAATCATCTGAATCAACTAATTAACTCTAAACACCTGCAAAAGATTCCTGAGGCTTTTAAAAACTCCCAGC
>JAUMHI010000043.1:9570957-9610512 GCA_032359435.1 Enteromius unitaeniatus | reverse complement strand
TGAGGCTTTTAAAAACTCCCAGCCTGGTTCATTACTCAAAACCGCAATCATGGGTAAGACTGCCGACCTGACTGCTGCCAAATTATATAATTTTAATGGTTATTATTCTTTATTATTGGCCCATTATTACAAAATCAGTTAAACAGATTTTTGTCTTGTGTTTTCAAGGTTTTCTGTACAGTTCTCCAGACTCTTCTGCTGACTGGTTTGGAGGACGCTCGGCTCGTGAGTGTTTGTACAGCTCTCAACAGTCCTACGAGGAGTCAGACCTCGATCTGAGCCATTCGTTCAGGCTCCATGCGCTCATCGAGAACATAGTGAACTTCATCAGTGGAGATGTCGGGAATGCTCCTGCTTTTAAGGAACCAGAAGAGAGTGTGTCCACCAGCCCACAGGCCATTATCATAGCCATGGAGCAGCAACAGAGTCGAGCAGAGGTATGTTCAGTCTTTTTATTTGTCAGCTGCCTGTCTCCACTTACACCCACAGACTTTGTTTATCTTGTGCATTTATGATTGTGTTTTGTGTATTTGTGTAGTTACGTCTGGAGGCCCTTCACCAGATTGTGGTGTTGATTTCTGGGATGGAGGAGAAAAGCAGTCAGGCAGGCTCTGGAGGTGGAGCTGGACGCACAGGCCTCAGTTTTCACTCTGCCTCTCTGCTAACATCAGTCAGATTGCAGTTCCTGTCAGGATGTTTTGGCCTTGGTGCTGTCAGCATTGGGGGGCCAAAAGGGGAGAGTGTCCAACTGCACCATTACCAGGTAATTGTTACATGGATCTAATCTTAGACTTTTTTGTGCGTGTCATAATGTACAACATTAATTTATGACCGTATCAGTGTATAACAAGCATTTATGCTAAATAATAATTTAATAATTTATGCTAAAATGTGGGAATATTTGAAGGCCTTACTGAAAAATAGCTCTAAAGATCCATACATTTGATCAGAATGTCTGTGAGCAATTCTGTCCTCTTGCTTGCTGGGTTTGAAGAGCTTAAATGTTCTGATAAATAATTAGTAATTGTTTATGTCACTCTTAATGTTATGTTCTGCATGACCTTTATCTTTCCTTTTAGGATGGAGTCAGAGCAGCCAAGAAAAGTTTACAGATGGACATTCAGACAGCTGTTCATAAGATTTATCAGCAGCTTTCAGTCACATTAGAGAGAGCCCTACAGGCTAATAAGCACCACATAGGTAATGTGTTTGAGCACACATTCGTTATGTTCATTTCTGTAGCATATATTATACTGAACATACAGTATATTTACAATGCCGTGTGTGTTTACAGAGGCCCAGCAGAGGCTGCTGCTGGTGACAGTCTTTGCTCTAAGTGTGAGATACCAGCCTGTCGATGTATCATTAGCTATCTCCAGCGGTCTCTTGGACGTTCTCTCTCAACTCTGTGGAACGGAAACCCTGCTTGGACAGACACTGCAACTCCTGCACAAACCTGCAGGCTCTCAGCTCAGCACTGCACTCAAAGTGGCCAGCACCAGACTGCTACAGATACTAGCCATCAGCACCGGGTATATTACAGTGTAACACAGATTGCTGACACCTGGTTTTTTCATAGCTGATCTGAGCATCAATTGCTGCATGTTTTAAATTATGATGCCACTCCATGAATGTTCTTTAGACCCACCGTGAGATTTTGGGAGATTGTTTACATTACCCTTCAGAGGTTTGGGGTCAGTAAGATTTTTTAAGGAAATTAATTCGTTAAATTAATCAGAAGTGACAATGAAGACTTCTACAAAAGATCTATTTCTTTTGAACGTTTTACTTAGCAAAGAATCCTTACAAATATAACAACTGTTTTCACAAAACTATTAAACAGCGTTTTTTTAAATGGAAGCACAAAATCCAATTAAAAAATATATTAAAACACAAAGCATTTATTTTAAATAGTACTTTGCAGTGTATTATTTCTAGGTTTGTTTGGTGAAATCACACTGTTTATAATTCTCAGCAGGAGCAATTGAAGACAGATTATTGAACTTTTTCCTATCTTTCCATCAGGACATATGCAGACAAGTTGAGTCCTAAGGTGGTCCAGGCTCTGCTGGATCTTCTGTGCAGTCAGCTGAAGACTCTGCTGGCTCAGGCTGCTGGAAGCACACTCGGTACAAGTACAGAACTGCAGGAGAAGACTGACGACTGCGCAGACACGCAGAAAAAAGATTTTCGAGGTAGGACAGTTGCAGATCAACGGCAATGCTCACAAGGTTACCTAATTCAGTATTTTAAATGTATTGAATTTATTTTGGGGTAGCATTGTTACGTAAGAGACACACGGCAGAGCTGCACCTCGGAGACTTCTTGGTGTTTCTGCGGCGAGTCGTCTCTTCCAAAGCCATTCAGTCCAAGATGGCGTCTCCTAAATGGACCGAAGTCCTTCTCAACATTGCTGCTCAGAAATGCTGTTCAGGTAGTACATCAATGTCCTGACCACATCGTCTTGTCTGTGTGCTAGTTATTAGATGTGTGTTAAATGTGTGTATTTTTCAGGCATTCCTCTGGTTGGTAATTTGAGGACACGCCTGTTAGCCCTGCATGTTTTGGAAGCTGTGCTTCCTGCCTGTGAGAGCAGCGTGGAGGACCATCAGATGACCCAGGTCTAATTCCACACACCTCTATTGTGCTGGAATATGTGTTGCAGAGTTATATGTATACTTTGTCTTTGTGTGGTAGGTGGTGGAGAGATTATTCTCGCTGCTCTCGGACTGTATGTGGGAGGCACCTGTTGCTCAAGCCAAACACACCATCCAGCTGAAAGAGAGAGAGCAGGAACTCAAGCTACAGGTGAGGGAGATTCAGTCAGTCAAGCGTAAGAAATTGTAACACTTTAAAATGTACTCAATACCTTTAAATGCCATCTTGTTGTTTTAGGGTGAATCAGAGGAGGAAGAAGAAAATTTGCCTATACAGGAAGTAACCTTTGACCCAGAGAAGGCACAGTGCTGTGTGGTGGAAAGCGGACAAGGATTGACACATGGCAGTGGAGGGAAAGGTTACGGCCTGGCCTCCACTGGCATTTCCTCGGGCTGTTACCAGTGGAAGGTTCTACAGTGTTTTTTTACACTAAAGTTCAGAGGTTTGGGGACAAAACTACACTATTTGATTAAAACTACAATAAAATTGTTAATATGGTGAAATATTTTAGCAATCTAAAATAACTTTTCTATGTTAACGTATTTTAAAATCTGATTTATGTTATGGCAAAGCTGAATTTTCAGCAAAAAGTCTTACACTTCACCGTCACATAATCAATTTACATTACATTTACATGATCCTTCGGAAGTGTTTCTAAAATGCTGATTTGGTGATTAAGAACCATTTCTTCTTATTATAAAAGCAGTTGTGCTTTTTAATATATTTTTGTGGAAACTGTGATACGTTTATTTCAGGATTCTGTGATAAATAGAAAGTTCAATAGATTTTATTTGAAAATAGAAATCTTTTGTACAGTTATGAAACTCTTGATGAATAAAATTATTAAATTAATTAAAAAAAATAAGAAAAAGTCTTACTGACCCCAAACTTGTGAATGGTAGTGCATGTTTGAGCACGCAAGCCAGTAGCACAATATGTGCATTTTGTCAGGCTGTGAGAGTATAAGATGTACGATTTGTTTTCAGTTCTATATCGTGAAGGAAAATCGTGGAAATGAGGGAACGTGTGTAGGTGTGTCACGCTGGCCTGTGCATGATTTCAACCACCGCACAACAGCTGACATGTGGCTCTACCGCGCATACAGTGGAAACCTCTACCATAATGGAGAGCAGACCCTCACACTGTCCAGCTACACACAAGGAGACTACATCACCTGTGTGCTGGACATGGAGGCCAGGACTGTGTCCTTTGGCAAGAATGGAGAGGTGTGGAGCACCTTATAAACAAGAAAATATTCAACCATTCAAAAGATGATCTGTAAGGCACATTATCTGTCTTATGTGCTAAACCATGTGGCTGTATATTGCAGGAACCCAAACTGGCCTTTGAGGATGTCGATGCTACAGAGCTGTACCCTTGTGTCATGTTCTACAGCAGTAACCCTGGAGAGAAGGTAAGACACAGAAGTCCTGATTGCTTCACCCCAAAGTTTGGGCAACAAAGCACAAAATTATATCATGATATTTGTAAATCTTTTGGGTCAATAACAAAACGTGGCTGTGAAACTTATTTTCTGAATGTTCAATCCAAGGAATGAAGCTAAAAATTGTTAATAGTTTTTTTTTTTTTATATAACTAAAATATTGTTTAGGTGTAATTAAATTTTTTTTTAGTTTTTGGTAATTGTATTTATTTCAATTTAGTAATTTCATGGCTTCAGCTTAAATGTACTTTTTATTAAAGTTATTAGTAACATTTCTCATCTTTTAATTTGTTTAGGTTTTTCATCATATTTGATCTTTTATTTAGTTTCAGCTGTATTATTTGTATTTATGTGGAATTTTGATTTGTTATTGAAATGTATATTTTTGTACTTATCCCAGATCAGTAGAATACAATGTAGCACTGCTGTAATAGCGTTATCAATGTACACCAGTTGACAATTTGCTACTGTTTTCTTTGTTGTTCTTACCAGTAAATGACCCACCCCTTCCTTGCAGGTAAAAATCTGTGACATGCAAATGAGGGGCACACCACGTGACCTGTTACCTGGTGACCCAATCTGCAGCCCTGTGGCCACTGTGCTGGCGGAAGCCACCACCCAGCTGGTCCGTATCTTACACCGTTCAGAGCGCTGGACTCAAACTATCAACCACAGCATCCTTCAGTGCCTCCAGCAGATCAGGGGCTGCCTGCGAGAAGGAGCTCCTCCAGCCGGGGCCACCAGGCTCCGCAAGAGCCGCTCGGCACAGAGCAGAGAGGATCAGGACGAGAAAGAGGAAGAGCGAGAGGAGGAGAGAGGAAGAAGCGGGCGGCACGCAGCAGCCGAGCTGTCGGAGGCTCACCTGCGGACGCTGTGCCACCAGGTGTGGCCGGTGTTAGCTGTGATAGGGGGAGTAGATGGTGGGTTAAGGATGGGGGGACGGTGTGTGCACAAGCAGACGGGGAGACACGCCACTCTGCTGGGTGTGGTAAAGGAGGGGAGCACATCAGCTAAGGTGCAGTGGGATGAGGCGGAGATTACCATCAGGTGAGAGATGGGCATCTGTTTGAGTGCTTTATATGAATGTGAAATTGAGGCTTTTACCTCGCTCTTGCTCCCCAGAGCTCTCCTACTTTTCTGCTTTCCTTGGTCTCTTTATCCGCTTTTCTTCCTCCCTAATCATTTCATTGACTTTTTTCCTTTACATTAGCTCCATGACGTTGCATGTTCCCAGGCCCTCCTCCCTGCTCCCTCACTTTCTCTCTCTGTCTCTTTCTCTCTCTGTGTTTGGTTTGTCACTCCTTTTCATTGAAGCTTCCCCACTTTTTGGTCGCCCAGTGACACGCCGTTGTACAACTTGGAGCCAATCGAGCCTCTCCCCTTCGACGTTTCTCGTTTCCGTGGACTCACTGCAGCTCTGCTGCTGGATCTCACCGCCCTCGCAAGCCTGCAGGACGACAGCTCAAAATCTGCCTCCAGTCGACGGCACGAGAGAAGACATAACCACGAACCCAAGGAGGAACGGGAGAATGAGTCGCGCACCAAACCGAAAGAGGGAACGGGAGACCTGCGTGTATCTCATAGCTTAGATGAGGTTCGAGCTCGAGCACCGCCCAACTCTCGGTCTGAGAGCGAGCTCACTGCCTACACGCAGGACGCCACACAGCAAACTCCAGCAGAGGGACGGCGCAGACTTCAGGAGATGGTGGGGACACGCTCGCAGGAGGCGGCTGCACAGGTGGAGGTGCATGCGGTGCAGTTGTCCTATCTGTATCTGGGAGCGATGAAGACCCTGAGCGTTCTTCTGAGCTGCAGTAAATACGCTGAGCTGCTGCTGATCCCCAAAGTCACGCCTGACAGCGGTCATAATGCGGATTGTGCCAGCCCTGGGGTGAGCGTGTGTCAGGAGGAGACGGAGCTGCGATCCGCTCTGCAGTTTCTGATGCGACACATGGTGAAACGGGCAGTGATGAGGTCACCCATTAAAAGGGCTCTTGGGCTGGCAGACCTAGAGCGGGCACAAGCTATGATCTACAAACTAGTGGTCAATAGTCTACTTGAAGAACAGGAAGGCCACAGTTCTAAACCAGGTATATCAGAAAACATAAAACAAACCTGATACATGTAAACTGACTTTATTTACACTACTGTTCAAATGAAATATTATGAAATTGTTATTGAAAGGAATCTCTTATGCTCACCATGGTTGCATTTATTTGGTTAGAAATATGGTTTATAAATTAATCTTTTTTAATTTACATTACAATCTAATTCACAAGCCAAATTTTCTTTATAAAATATAAATGTATGTGTTTTTTTTAGTGGACACAGAGTGTGAGGAGTTAGAAGGAGACCAACAGTTTCAAACTCCAGTCACCACCTCCCCATCAGCCTCCAGCAGCACCTCCTTCATGAGCTCCTCGCTGGAGGACACCACCACAGCAACCACACCTGTTACCACAGCCACCACACCTGTCACAGATGCCGAGACGGCACCTGCTTCTGAATCACCTGGGGTAATGCCCCTCAGCCTGCTCAGGTACACACACTTTGTTTCTTTGAGAGTGTGTGAACATTGAATCTTTTAGTCTGTGTATCATGATTGATCTGCATGTGTTTGTCTGAGCAGGCAGATGTTCTCCAGCTACCCGACAACCACACTTCTGCCAGCACGTAGAGCTCAAACCCCTCCAGTCGCATCGCTGCCCACCTCGCCATCAGACGATCACGGCCGGAGACAGAGCCTCACGTCACCTGAGTCCCAGACTGCCAGAACCACCAGTAGGACAGGTACAAATACAAACAATGTTTTTTTCTTAATTTATACATTTTGGTCCAAATCTGTGAGAGCTCCTCAGAAATATTTACAATGTGACAAAACCAGTCATAAAAGTCAATGATAGTACAATATTTGGTAATCAACTATTTGATAATCTGAGGGTGAAAAAAAAAATCGATATGTTGAGAAAATCACCTTTTAAAGTTGTCAAAATAAGTTCTTACCAATGCATATTACTAATCAAAAATTACATTTTGATGTATTTACAGTAGGAAATTTAATGACTTCATGTAACATGATTTTTACTTAATGACCCACAGTGTATTTTTGCCTATTGCTACAAAAATATCCCAGCGACATAAGACATTATTGTCTTAATTATGATGATGATAACATTTAACATGGAAATGGTATTTAATTAGAAAGGCTGTCTTTCAGATCTTTGTACATGACTGTATACCCATACACAGTCCTGTATTAAACGGCTGTTTTTTTTTGGTTTGGTCTCTCCAAGCATTATCAGACCCCAGCAGTCGTCTTTCCACATCTCCACCTCCTCCTGCCATCGCAGTTCCACTGTTGGAAATGGGCTTCTCTCTCAGACAGATCATGAAAGCTTTGGAAGCAACAGGTAGACCCACATTCACCAACAATGTCATGTCTAATTCCAGAATTTCTGCTTTATCATATTAGACATTAAGAGTGTGTTCTGTGTTGGTCTGTAGGTGCACGTGGTGAGGCAGATGCTCAGAACATCACTGTGCTCGCAATGTGGATGATCGACCACCCAGGGACGGCGGACTCTGATGAGGCTTCAGACCCCTGCTCCGGTGCAGCAGGAGGGGGTAAGAGCACAGAGAGGAACTTCCTGCGCTCACCGGGTGACATCCCCAATGCTGATGCTGCAGAGATGGAGGAAGGATTCAGTGAGAGGTATGAATATATGGCGTGACATATTGTATTGTTGCAGCGCGTAGCTTAGTTTTTGTAACCTCTTTATCATTCTGCTCTTTATCATTCTAGTCCTGAAGGTCTTGATCAAGATTTGGGTTCTTCCTCTGCTGGTCCCACTCCCAGAGGACGATCTGCAGCAAGTAGGAAACACCGCTTTGACCTGGCTGCACGCACATTATTAGCTCGAGCAGGTACAGGGATCTCCAGAGTTACTTGTTTTCTAAATTGACTTGTCAGTGGTTATCGGAACAACTAGCTTTATTTATCGCTTTTAATGAAGTCCTGTATAACGAGGCTGGTTTTAGGTTACCCTGACCCTCAGGAGGCATCTATATCTATCTATCAAAGAATTCTGAAATAATGTTAAGCAGTTAAGCAGCACATCTGTTTTCATCATTCGTAATAATAAATGTTTCTTAAACATCAAACGTATTTGAATGATTTCCGAAGGATAATGTGACACTGAAGACTAATGACTGCTAGAAATTCAGCTTTGTTGTTAATAGAAATCTATTTAATTTTAATATATATTCATATATATATATATATATATATATATATATATTAAAAAAAAAATCCCACTGTATTTCAGTTTCTACTTTTATTCAGTCTTGGTGAGCGTAGCAGACTTCTTTCAAAATTATAAAAGAAAATCTTGCTGACCCCAAACTTTTGAAGTATATATCAGGGATAGGCAGCTTTCTGTCCCGCAGAGTTTATCCTTAATCAAACACACCCTATTGTCCCTTTCACACAATCCTAAAGACATAGGTTAGTTATTTCAAGTGTGTTTGGTGCAGGAAAGATCTGTATGATGATTATTTATATTTAGGTATTTATATATATATTTTTTTTACAATGAGGAAAAAAAATGTAGCTAAACTTGTCAACTGTGCTAACTGGTGGGTCATTAAATTGAACCACTTTCGTGAGATTCATTTTTAAGAATCATCAAAACATAATAAATACTCCACAGTAACATTGTGTGTTTTTTTTCTTACGTTGTGTGTGCAGCTGGATTGTACCGCTCAGTGCAGGCACATCGAACTCAAGCACGACGAGAAGGTTCTGGACTGCAGCAGGAGCCTGGGCCACTCGGGGCGCTATATGACTTCAATCTGGATGAAGAGTTGGAGCTGGAATTGGATCAGGAAGCCATGGAGGCCATGTTCACCCAGGAGCTTGCATCCGATTCCGACATTCTGGGAATGTGGATCCCAGAGGTACTGGACTGGCCAACATGGGTGTGTGTGACAGCAGCCTGGGGCTGCCGCTGCTTTACTACTCACCTTTAACCCCTGCACGGCTGTACACACAAACACACACCTGCACACTCATTCAGAGACACGCATATTGTACTTGCATAAAGTTTGCTCACTAACCTCCTCATACTGGACACAGCAGCTCTCTCACTCTCACTAACACTGGTGCATGTTCTGCCTTGTGTATGCACAGTATGGAAACAGCAGATGCATAATGGGATGCTTCAGCCCTGATTCATGTTCCACTGGCACTTTTAAATCTTCATACATGTACGACACGCTCTCCAAACTGACCGCGGTTGTCTGTTTTTGTCTTGTTTGCCTGTGTGTTAGCATGTGTGTGAGACAGAGGACCGTGATGAGGTGGTCGTGTGTGAGCTGTGCGGGGTCAGCGTGTCCAGCTTCAACCAGCACATGAAGAAGAGTCACCCGGGCTGTGGTCGCAGTGCCAACCGCCAGGGTTACCGCAGCAATGGCTCTTATGTTGATGGCTGGTTTGGAGGGGAGTGTGGAAGTGGAAATCCCTATTATTTGCTCTGTGGCAGCTGTAGAGAGAAATACCTTAACATGAAGAGCAAGATCAAAGGACCCCTGCCTGAGAGGTGAGAATTATTGTTGGGCGATGTTCTCCATAGTCAACCTGATAGATCGCAGACACACACTATTATTGAGCTAATTTATTTAGTTATTAGCTGGAGAGTGAATTAACTGTGGCTAAAAGCAAACTAATTTTAGTGTAATCTATTAACTACACATTATAGCTTTTTAGTCAAGTAGTGCAAAGATATCATGTCATAAATTAGTATTAATATGACTAAATTTGTATGCAACATAATTGAATTGAAGCATTGTATGTTACTAATTATAACGCATAGTTATTTAAACAAGCAAAGAACATTTACATTATCGAAGAACATAATCACTGACTTCAGTCTAGTGCGAGTTTATGCAGTTTAGGAAATAACTGAATACATTTCTTATATTTACATCACACGTACATCTACGTGTTTGTTGTTTATGAAGATGGAATTTGCAAGAGAGCTGAAATCAGTCAAGTTTGCACACTCAACAACAAAACTCCAGTGAAATTGCTCGTATGAACACCTCTGATTGGCTAATTTATCATTAGCCAATCAGTCATTTGTGATTGGTTAACACTAAAACATGTAAAAAGAAATATGATGGTACACATAAGCACTGGTATTGATTAGATTAGAAATAGTAATAATCATCTTAGCACTTCAGCCATAGGCAATATCTCAGACTGTCGTCTGTCTTTTGGCACAAGCCTAGTGAGAATGAGAGGTTGCATGCATGCATATGAATCTGAGGTTTTTTACTGATCCTTGTTTTTCAGGTATAAAGGTCAAGCACCAGACCTGTTGGGAAAGCAAGACAGCGTGTATGAAGGTATTAAAAGTGTCTACATGTAAAACATGCATGTAAACCAAAAACATAATGCAACAAGTAATAAAAACCAAAAAGGCATGTAAATTTTGCTAGGATTATTAACAACCGCTGCAGACTTGTGTGATTTGTTCAGTGTGTCTAAACGCATGTTTTGCCCTGCAGAAGACTGGGACATGTTGGATGTAGATGATGCAGAGCGTCTGACAGGGGAGGAGGAGTTTGAGCTGCTTTCTGCTCCTTTGGGTCTTAGTGAACGCAGACCCGTCCCAGAGGCTGTCCATTTTTCAGACACTGACCCTCTTGGAGCCTCTGTTGCCATGGTCACTGCCACCAACAGCATGGAGGAGACTCTCTTGCAAATAGGTACACCAATGTGATTGTGCCACTACGGTGCTTCAGAGAATGCATCATGGCTTAAAATATTTGTCATTTTACACACATTGTCTAAGATTTGTATCTCCATGTAACTCCATCTACAGGTTGCCAGAGCTCAGTGGATAAGAGCTCATCAGGTCGCTTGTCTTTGGGGGAGCAGGCAGCAGGTCTTCAGATGTCTGCTGATCGTCTGGTGGCTCTGAAAAGAGTCACTGCAGCTGCACAAGTTCTGTTAGCCAGAACAATGGTCATGAGAGCGCTGTCCCTGCTGTCGGTTAGGTTAGTGTGTTTAGTGATGTGTCTGCGGTTTTATTGCAATATAAGAGTTTATTTTTTTAACCTACGTTTTAACGGTTGTGATTGTCTGTTAATATGACTACTACTAATTATTGTTATTATTATATCTTTATTATAAGAGTAGCATTACTAATTTCACTATAACATAAATTACTGTGTGTTTTTTTTCAGTGGCTCTAGTTGCAGTCTAGCAGCAGGATTGGAGTCTCTGGGCTTGACCGACATTAGGACTCTGGTGCGTCTGATGTGTTTGGCTGCGGCCGGTAGAGCTGGACTTTCCACAGGCCTTGCATTAGGCCCTGGATCCTCTGAGCGGCCTCGAGGGGCTAGCAAGCCAACTAAACCCATATCTTGTCTGGCGTACCTCAGTACTGCCGTTGGCTGTCTGGCATCGAACAGCCCCAGCGCTGCCAAACTCCTGGTCCAGCTCTGCACTCAGGTATCCAGATGAAAAGTCATGAAGAGCTTTTAAAAGGACGGACTACAAAAAGCACTGCATCTTTTTTGGTCTCACCCTGCCTTGCCTCACTTTTCGTCTAGAATCTAATATCAGCAGCCACCGGGATGAATCTGACCACAGTAGATGATCCAATCCAGAGGAAGTTCTTGCCCAGTTTCCTGAGGGGAGTTGCAGAAGAAAACAAACTGGTGACATCGCCCAATTTCGTGGTGACCCAGGCACTGGTGGCACTGCTTGCCGATAAAGGTGCCAGGCTTCGACACGGCTATGACAAGGCTGAACTGGAAAAAAGAGGTTGGTTGACATCTAGCTGACAATGCCGCCACATTATTTACTTATTCATGTTTTTTCAGTCATTAAATTTTTTGTTATTATTTTGTTTTGTTCAGTTAAATCTCATAAATCTGATTTGTTTGTTTTGGCAGCAGAGGGGTTGTTAGATGAAGCTTTGT
Source organism: Enteromius unitaeniatus (assembly GCA_032359435.1). Taxonomy (NCBI): domain Eukaryota; kingdom Metazoa; phylum Chordata; class Actinopteri; order Cypriniformes; family Cyprinidae; genus Enteromius; species Enteromius unitaeniatus. The sequence continues at coordinate 9,598,421 of JAUMHI010000043.1, read as the reverse complement.
TGTGTTGCAGCCTGAAAACCACAGCTTTTGCCACAGATCACCGCCATGTTAATTTCTCATTTTTTTCTCTCGCTGTGTGTGTGTATGTGTGTGTGTGTGTACCCATCTGTGTGTATGTTTATCTTGCTTGCGGCCTGGCTTTGTTCTGCTCGGTCGTCACAGGGTTAATGTCGCCTCTCTATGCCCAACTCTCCTGTACCCCCCTTGCTGTAGGCCCATTGGAGCTGGCAAATGCGCTGGCGGCGTGCTGTCTCTCATCACGGCTCTCGTCGCAGCACCGCCAATGGGCCGCGCAGCAGCTGGTGCGCACACTGGCGGCTCATGACCGAGACAACCAGAGCCGCCCGCAGACCTTTGCTGACGTGGCAGGAGACCTACGGAAGTGGTCCACTTTCAGACTCGAAGCCCACCAGAGCAGGGTACTATTCCCCCAGCACCATGTGTTTGCGGTGTTTAAACGGCACTGGACGATTTCTGATGCAGATTCATTTGGTGTCTTATAGGTGATCACATGTGGGTGGTGTAGCAAAAAAGCCCTTCTGGCAACTAGCGGGAATGATGGGACGGTCCGGATTTGGAACGTGACCAAAAACCTGTACACTCTGCAGCAGACATGCGTGTTTAATAAAGGGTGAGTTAAACTCTTTCTCCTAATTCGTTTTTTTCTTCACCCATGGAGATGTGATTTTCATGATCTTCATGTTTTTAGAGGTGACACTTCAGACGAGTGTGTGGGCAATCTGGGGTCTCCAGGTGATCCAAGCTTGGCTCAGGTGGCTTGGAGTGTCAGTGGAAAGTACTTGGCTGCTGCCGTGGAAAAAATAGTGAACATCTGGCAGGTCAATGGTGAGTGACTCACCGTCACTATACCATTCAAAAGTTACATTGCATTAGTCTTCAGCGTTGTGTGATCCTGAAGAAATCATTCAAATATGTTAAATTGGTGCTCAAGAAACATTATTATGAACATTTAAAGATTCTTTGATGAATGAAGTTTAAAAGAACACTTTCAGACTAGAGCCCAACCGATAAAGGATTTTGAAGGCCGATACAGATACAAATATTTATTTGTTTTCAAATCCGATATATTAGTTATTTATTATAGTTAGTTATTTATTTTTGTAATTTTAGAAATGTGCAACAAAACATTAACAAATTTTCCTAATATTATTTGTAGTTATTTATGGGTTTTAACTAACATAATATGATAATGCATTTTAAAAAGAAACTTGTTTCTTTTATTGTCACAACAGAACAGAGGAACATCAAAATATATTGAAGTTCTGAATTACTAGCTAATTCCGCTTCACTCTCGGCTTATTTAACAGCAGCAAAACTGGACATGATAGTCACGAACACTTATTTGAGTTAAGAGAACTGATGGGGATGTTCTTTTAATTGTTATTCAAGCAGTGTATGTATCGTGACCAACTCACCATGAACACAGTTCAACGATGATCTCACTCGTGGATAACTGGTCCTGACTGGATCAGCAGGTTGCAGGATCTGTGGCGCGTTATACACGAGTGTGGCCAACAGTGACGATGTAGAGTGCCCTCTGGTGGACAAACTATACAACGCCAACACTCATGACGTGGTTGAAGAGTGTTTCGTCCGTTTTCATTTTATTTTTGAAATATTCATTTATCGGCCATTATACAGTAAATGCTGATACCGATAGTTTGGAAAATGCCTAATATCTTCCGATAATATCGGCTTTCCGATTAATCTGTCGGGCTCTATTTCAGACAAATTGAAAGTATATCAATTAAATATCATTGGTTTGATGACGCTTACACTATCAGATGAAAAAATGAAAAGTAAATTGAACTAAATAATGCCACTATTGTGTAATAAAAATATTAGTTTTGTCAAACGATTAATCACATACAAAATGTTGTTACTTATGTGTACATTTAGATTACCTTTGCCTTCATCTAATGCACACTTTATTAAATCTTTAAAAACAGATTAAAGCTGGACCAAAAAAGTGTGGTCCAACTGCATTGTAATGTTGCAATTCATTTCTAGCTGTTGATACAACTGATAGTAGTGTTCAGTGTTTTTAATTTATTTCGACAATGAAATAAATGATATATATTTTAATACCAGTCATTTTTCGCTCATGACATGAAAATAATGATTGGCTTATAAATTATAACATTGGTGCTTGTTGTGTTTTTGCACACAAGGTGGGAAGGTCTCACTGGACCTGCAGCCTCATTGGGTGTCATCTTTAGCTTGGCCAGAAGAAGAGGCAGGGTCACTGTGGGGCGGGGAGCCTCGAGAGCTGCTGCTGGTGGGTCGCATGGATGGGACACTGGGACTCCTCGAGGTCCTTGATGATTCTGATATGCAGAGAACTGAACTGCAGCATTGCTTCAGGAAAGATGGTACTGACGGTTTTTGAAAAAAAAAAACTGTAAACAAGACTACTTTTGGAAACCTTTTCACCTGTGTATTCATGTTTGTCGCTCTTCTCTGCAGTGGCTGTGATGCAAATCGCATGGTACAGTGAGGATCGCCCCTTTGCAGTGGGATATGCTGATGGAAGGCTTCTGATTGGCTCTAAGGAGCCTTCAGAGAAAGGTTCTGTGGTGGTTATTGATGCCCACAAGGTTAGAGTCATTGTGATTCATCATAATCTTGTATGCTTATGTATGTGTGTCAGTTTTATGTACTTTTCATGCATTCTTGCATGTAATATTTAATATGTGAAAAAGTAACATGCCTTTAACATGCCTTCATCTGTTCTCTGACAGTCAAATCTTTGTTTTTTCTTTATGTGTTGTGATTGTAGGAAAGCATCAGTTCCTTGCGCTGGGCTCCTGGTGGGCAAGTGTTGCTAAGCTGTGCTAAAGAGGAGATTGTCCGTTTATGGTCGGGGTCGGGAACAGGTTTGGGTCAAAGCTGGACGTGTCTGCAAAGCATCACCCATCCTGCTGTTGTTAATGCTGTCGCCTGGTGCAGCCTGGCTGGGCAAGGACCTAAACCTCTCAACATGTTTGCCACGTACGTCCAAACTGAGAATACAGCACAGAACTGATTCCAGTTGTGCTTTATTAAACTAGGAAAAAAAGATAAATCAGCAGAAACACACTAGCATCCAATTTTCAGATTTGGAAAAAATATTCTTATGTTTTTCAGCCTGCATTTATTTGATCAGGGATGCTGTGAAAACAATAATGCTGTGAAATTTTATTATCATTTAAAATAACCATTTTCTATTCTAATATAATTTAAAAGGCAATTTGTTCATGGTATGGCTGAATTTTCAGCCGCCATTGTTCCAGTCTTCAGTGTCATATCACTCTAATATGTTTCAACCCTGCTGCATGGTTTTTAGGATTATTTAGTATATAATAAGTTCAAAAGATTAGCATACCTGTGTAAATGTATGAGTTCAGTGTGTCTTTTTTTATAAATGTTTTAATTTCTTAAAAAAAGTAAATAAATCTGACATACACCAAATCATTTGACAGTAGTTCAAATAATGTTAATAAATTTACAAGTTCAAATTTCTTGTAAAATTTTACAATATATCACTGTCTGGTATATAATTTATTATCAATGTTTATGTTGATTTATATTTAGTCAATTTGTTTCATTGCACAATTACATGACTCTTCCAGTTACAGAAATCTCAATGTAAATGTTTCCTAGGGCTTTTCAAACAATAAATGTGTAATGTCATTAAAAAACTCTACATCAAGGCCTAAATTTATATTATGATCATAAAAAATGCTCAATGCTGTGCACTAAAAATCTGTGTCTTACAGATGTTGTCAGAGCGGTCTGGTATCTGTGTGGAAGGTACCGCAGGACCCTTCGTCATACTCACAGTCCAGCACTGCCTGCCCTGCTGCCTGGTGGGAATCAGAATCCAGGTCCAAACTGATGGTAATGTGTCCGTACTTATGAACAATTAAAAACCCTTGAATACTTTGCTGTCTGTGCTTCTTTATGAGTTAGGGTAGTATTTGTGTTTATGTGTGTTATCTCTGTCCAGCTGGACCCCCATCGGTGTGCAGGAGCAGTGTGTGTGTTTCAGCTTCAGGGTCATATGACTCCTGTGCGGACGTTAGCCTTCAGTCCAGATGGGCTTGCTCTTGTGTCTGGAGGGGTTGGTGGACTTCTGAACATCTGGTCATTGCGGGTCAGTGTCTACCATGGCTGCATTCTTCTTTAAGGATTCACTACAGTGTTTTCATGATGATAAGCTTGAATGTTTGTATGTGTAGGATGGATCAGTGCTGCAGACGGTAGTTGCTGGATCTGGAGCGATTCACGGCACAGTTTGGATCCCTGACGTAGGTGTAGCTGTTTGCTCCAATCGCTCAAAGGTAAAACAATTTTTAATGTTTATAAAGTTTATGAAATGTCTAGAAAAGATGCTTTTTTTACTTGCTTTTTTTGTTTTTAGTCATGTTATGTAGAATGTTTAATAAATAAATATAATTAAAATCTTTTTGTACATTCATTTTAATTTATGGGATTTATTTTATTAGATTCTAAAATATAATTAAAAAAACATGATTTAGTATTGACTTTAGCATCTGATTCAAACATTTATTAGAGGAATTGCATAATTCAAGGTGCAAGTTGCACTACATATATAAATTAAAGACATTTTCTTGAAGGCTAAACATTCTCTGCTAAACATTTCCAAACAAGTTAATGTTACTTAATATAGATGTATTTGTTCTGCAGGATGTGCTGGTTGTTAATAGCTCAGCAGAGTCCATGGCAAACAACCACGTGTTAGCAACTTGCCGCACAGCACTAAAAAAGCAGGGTGTTGTGGGACTGAACATGGCTCCATGTATGAGAGCTTTCTTGGAAAGACTTCCAATAATGCTTCAGGAGCAGTATGCCTATGAGAAGGTACACACAACTACTAATTATGGCATCTTTTTGGGGAACACTGCACATGTAAAAATGCAAAAACAAAAAGGACATTGAGGTTATACGTGGTTTGTTTGTGTGTTTCAGCCTCATGTAGTATGTGGAGAGCAGCTCGTGCACAGTCCTTACATGCAGTGTTTGGCGTCTCTGGCGGTGGGTCTCCAGCTGGATGCTCTGCTGTGTCACCCTCCGGTACCACCTCACCTGGCCCACTGCCCTCCCGAGCCTGGCTCTTCATCCACCCCCTCCCCTAGCTCCTGGGCCAACAGTGAGTGGGCGTGGCTTCACTGCTTCTCCACCACAGTCAAAACAGCCGAAGCCCTCGCACGTGGACACACCTTCCCAGAGTCCTTCATCGTCCCAGACCTGGAGCCCGTGGCCAAGGACAAACTGGCACTGCTTATGGTGAGAGAAAGAACAGACAAATGTCCTGCTGATTTGATGGTGAAAAACTGTGCTCTTCATGGTGATGGCCTTTTAAAAAATCGCACACAGGACAACAGCAAGTGGGTGTCTGGGATGGATGAGCAGATCATGTCATGGGCCACTTCCAAACCAGAGGTGAGAGCAAATACAAGCACTAGAAATTGTTAATATTGTATAATATTATATAATAAATTGTGTAAAATTCCAAAGAGATATTCAAAGGTTTTTAACTTTGTGTTTTTAAGGACTGGCACCTCGGAGGGAAGTGTGATGTGTTTTTATGGGGTGCTGGAAGACATGGGCAGCTCGCCGAGGCTGGGCGAAACATTCTCGTGCCAACTCTTGCTCCCTCTTTTTCCCAGGCCCAACAGGTATGAGAGTTCATAAACACACACACACATGAATTTCTTCAAAGGCACTTTAGAGTCTGCATGAAATCAAAATGAACTATATTTAATTAAACTCACATTGGTATTTTTGTGGTGCACAATTAATTGCCTTCGACATCTTTAATCCAAATCTGAATATGCTCCTCCCCACTGACACCCTTAACCACACTCCTCCAACTGTCAGTGTTCATTTCTAAATGAAACCCCTACATTACTACATCCAATCAATCTGGAGTAGAGTAAGCAAGCCACACCCTCTAGTTTAATCATTCAGTATTCTGTTCCTCTCTGAAGTACGTCACAGTACGGAAGCAAAATTGGTCGCAAACCTCAGGCTCACAAAGACTTTAAGTTCGATTTTTTTTTTTTTTTTTTTTTTTTTTTAATAACATGCTGTCTTAGAAATAAAATAAATAATAGTTTTATTAATAATTTTTTTTTATTGTCAGGTTGTTTGTGGGCAGAACTGCACATTTGTGATCCAGGCTAACGGAACAGTGTCTGCGTGTGGAGAGGGCAGTTACGGCCGCCTTGGACAAGGAAATTCGGACGATCTGCATGTCCTCACTGTCATATCTGCACTTCAAGGCATGCTGCAGTCACACACAAACTCTGAATGACATTAAATGTAGTTTTTCCCTGGAAGTGTTAACAGCGAGAGAGATGTGTGTTTGCGCAGGCTTTGTGGTGACCCAGCTAGTAACGTCCTGTGGGTCTGATGGCCATTCGATGGCTCTAACTGAGAGCGGCGAGGTGTTCAGCTGGGGAGATGGAGATTACGGAAAACTGGGCCACGGTAACAGTGACAGACAGCGCAGGCCGCGACAGATAGAGGCGCTGCAGGGAGAAGAAGTGGTGCAGGTCAGAAACACTTCTGTTCACATTCATCCTCACTCCTAAATGCACCCAGAGGTGTATATGATATAGAAGGTGTACATGATGAGGTTTAAGTTCATCAGAATATGTTTGTGTCCAGATGTCATGTGGATTTAAACACTCAGCGGTGGTGACTGCAGACGGAAAGCTCTTCTCCTTTGGTAACGGAGACTATGGCAGATTGGGACTTGGAAACACCTCTAACAAAAAGTTACCAGAGAGAGTCAGTGCACTGGAGGGCCACCAGGTTGGCCAGGTAATTTGAAATTCTCTTAATTATCCTAGAATTATTTATCTCTATTGGAAATTATATATATATATATATAGAGTATATTTGTATGCCGCCAAACGCAATCACAGAATCTCAATGTGGACTTTGCACACACAATTCTATCTGGTGTTTACTGTGACATGGTTGTGTGTAGGTTGCATGTGGGCTGAATCACACTTTGGCAGTATCAGCTGATGGAATGTCCGTCTGGGCGTTTGGAGACGGTGACTATGGCAAACTGGGACTTGGAAACTCCACGGCCAAATCCTCCCCACAGGTACAAATACTGACACGTTCGTGTGACAACACCTTTACAAGCAGTTAAACATTACTTGACATTAACAAAACACTTTGTCTTCACCGTCATAAGTCTGTATGTTTGCTTCTATCTTATAGAAGGTGGATGTTTTGTGTGGAATTGGCATAAAGAAGGTGGCGTGTGGTACCCAGTTCTCTGTGGCTCTAACCAAAGATGGGAACATGTACACTTTTGGGCAGGGTAAGCTATCTGCACACATAGTTGTCTCAGAAAGGAGCTTCATACTTCTGTACACAAGTCCAATGGTTTTCTTTAATTGTTTTTGTTTTTAATGTCGCAGATCGCTTAATCGGCCTGCCGGAGGGTCGAGCACGAAATCATAACCGACCTCAGCAGGTCCCTGCTTTAACGGCTGTGTTTATAGAGGATGTTGCTGTAGGAGCCGAACACACGCTTGCTCTCTCATCAACTGGAGATGTTTACGCCTGGGGAAGTAACTCAGAGGGACAGGTGTGTGATTATTAGGGGGGTTAATAAACTAATGAATAAGCTATTTTCCATTTGCTTTTATGGATTATCTAAATAGTAGCATAGACATTTATCAGTTTGTGTTACTTTGTTGTTTGTTAGCTGGGTCTGGGCCACACCAACCATGTCAGAGAGCCAACCCTCATCAGTGCTTTACAGGGCAAAAACATCCAGCAGATATCTGCAGGCCGCTGCCACAGCGCAGCTTGGACTGCACCGCCCGTCCCACCACGTGCTCCAGGTACAGACACATACACACTGGCTTACTTTTGCAACACTTCACTCACATTTATTTATTTATTTATTTGTTTTAGGATCATTATTATTCAGTATTATTGTATATTACATAGATTTTTTTTTCATTGTTTGCGAGTTGGCTGTGTACTGTAGTAATTTAATATTATTGAAAGAGTATATGCAGTATTATTCTTAGTTCTATTATATAAGAGATTTCTACAAATCTATAATGAGGAGAAAAAAATTACACTAAAATGTAAAGTTTTTCATTCATGCAAAATGAAGGCTTAAAGGTTTAACTGGACTGCTTCAAAAATGTGGATGGAAATTATGGAATTATCGCAAAGATTATAATGATGATAAAATTATTGTGATGATAAAATGAACATTTTCGCTATTACAATATAATAGCCTAACCTTCCAATATTCATGATAATTTAAGTGATTAGAAAGATAATTTTTATAAAGCCTTTATACCTGTAAGCCTTTATTTTCAGGGTTTCCACATTCCTCGTGTTTGTGTGTTCAGGTTCATCAGTGCCTCTGCAGCTGGGTTTGCCCGTGTGTGTGCCTCCTCAGTACAGTGCCCTAAGAGAGGTCAGTATGGAGGCTCTGAGAGCCCGACTGCGCCTGCTCTACCACTTCTCTGACCTCATGTACTCCTCATGGAGACTGCTCAACCTCAGCCCCAACAACCAGGTATACAAACGTGTCATCATTTTGTCCTCTACGCTGAAGAAAACACTGATTTAGTCATAATAATTTGTGTTTCAGAGCTGCACGTCACGCTATAATGCAGGTACATGGGGTATAGTCCAAGGTCAGCTGAGGCCCCTGCTGGCCCCTAGAGTTTACACACTGCCCATGGTGCGCTCGATTGGAAAAACCATGGTACAAGGGAAGAACTATGGCCCACAGATCACAGTCAAAAGAATCTCTACGCGGTCAGTCATGTTTAGAGTTGCATACAGAACACGGGAGATCTTCTCTGCGAGTTTGAATATAAGGACTTCTCAAATCATTCTTTTCTTCCCTTTTTTTTCCTCAGAGGAAGGAAGTGTAAGCCCATATTTGTGCAGATCGCCAGGCAGGTTGTAAAACTAAACGCATCTGATCTGAGGCTGCCGTCACGAGCCTGGAAAGTCAAACTGGTGGGAGAGGGTGCAGATGATGCCGGAGGGGTGTTTGATGACACAATCACAGAGATGTGCCAGGTAGGACGGTCCTGATGGAGATGTGTATGGAATCCCATAATGGCTCGGCTCTCATTGAACTTCAGAATTACTAGTGTTATGAAAAATAAAAAGAGCATTAAAGTGGTGCGTGTGGCTCTGTGTAGGAGCTGGAGACGGGAGTGGTGGATCTTCTCATCCCTTCTCCCAATGCCGCAGCAGAGGTGGGCTACAACCGAGACAGGTGAGTGCTGGCAGACAATTGTCTGAGTGTTCCACTAAACTACTAAACTGATCAGTTTTTCTTGATCATTCTGTGTCCTCAGGTTCCTGCTGAACCCCTCGTCCTGTTTGGAGGAGCACCTGCTCCAGTTCAAGTTCTTGGGTATTCTAATGGGAGTGGCCATTCGCACAAAGAAGCCTCTAGACCTGCATCTCGCTCCAATGGTGTGGAAGCAGCTGTGCTGTATTCCGCTCACCCTTGAAGATCTGGAGGAGGTAGACCTGCTCTATGTACAGACTCTCAACAGCATCTTACACCTGGAGGACAGCGGCATCACAGAGCAGAACTTCCATGAGGTGGAGTTTCGTTCGAGGATCATTTAAGAAATGGGATTTGCATCAGAGGCCCGCAAGATGGTTTACAATGACATAAAATATGCTTTAAAATATCCAAAACAATGAGGAAAAAAAAAACATGATTATTTAAGCTGAACTAATTCTAATATTAATTTATTACCCTAAACAACCTTATTTTCCTTTCCTTTTTTTTTTTTTTTTAAGAACCAGAATGTGTATATTAATGAAATATTAAAAAGTCAAGCAAACATTTGATAATGTAACTATTTTTCTAGTAAAAAGACTGTCAATCTTTAAAATATTTTATCAGGTACATATTTTGAACAAAAACATTTAAAAACTCTTTAACCATAAATGGCTAGGAAAGTCATAAATTAGATTGATTGATAGAATAATTATACATATTATGAATAATATTTATATAAATATTTAAGAATTAATTTTTCATGAATTAATTACCTAGTTTCTATTTTAAAAAAACAAAGTTGAAAAGACACAGCATTGCCATTTCACCAGAAGTAACTTTTTTGTTTGTTATATATACATGTAGATGATTCCACTGGACTCATTTGTTGGCCAAAGTGCTGATGGGAAAATGGTTCCCATCATCCCTGGAGGAAACAGCATACCGTTGACCTTTTCCAACAGGAAGGAGTATGTAGAGCGAGCCATTGAATACCGCCTGCATGAAATGAATCGCCAGGTGTGTTCAGCTCAACTCTCAATCGTGTCTAAACCACTGTATCCTTTGAATATGTGGGAGTGTATCCACACCCAGACAATGACTTGTCATCTGATCCTAAAATTCTTTTGTGTTCACCTCTGAATGTGTGTCAGGTGGCGGCGGTGCGCGAGGGCATGTCCTGGATCGTACCCGTCCCCTTGCTCTCCTTACTAACAGCACGACAGCTGGAGCAGATGGTGTGTGGGCTGCCAGAGATCAGCGTGGAGGTTCTGAAGAAGGTGGTCCGCTACAGAGAGGTGGACGAACAGCAACAACTGGTGCAGTGGTTCTGGCAGACGCTGGAAGAGTTCTCCAATGAGGAGAGGGTCCTTTTCATGCGCTTCGTCTCGGGGCGCTCTCGGCTGCCAGCTAACACTGCTGACATATCCCAAAGGTTCCAGATCATGAAGGTGGACCGGGTAAGAATGTGTCTGTGTTTTTATGGATGGAGATATCTAGTTGGTAGGAAAGCAGCTGATGTGTTTTTATTCTGTTTTTCAGCCGTACGATAGTCTTCCCACCTCTCAGACGTGCTTCTTTCAGCTCCGCCTCCCACCTTACTCTAGCCAATCGGTCATGGCAGAGCGGCTGCGTTATGCTATTAATAACTGCCGTTCCATTGACATGGACAACTACATGCTCTCTCGCAATGTGGACAACGCAGAGGGGTCGGACACAGATTACTGACCCCCTGCATGCACACATTAACACAGTGTATGCTGTGTAAGACTGTGTAAGAAGAGTTTAGTATTCGGTGCAGGCTTTTATGATTTTTACGATTACCGATGTTTTCACATAGACATCTTAAGCACATAATCAAGTGTTTTTACTTCACTTTTGGTTTCTCAGAAATGAAGCTGAACTTGGGTGGGCCACACAATCTGTTTACACATATGTACACACTCGCACGTGTTGATGTATATTCCTTCTCTTTACATTGAAGCGCAGTCTTTCTCCACTTGATTCTTTTTTTGGCTCTGCCTTTTTTCAGGATACTCTGCATGAAAGTGTTTTATTTAAAAAAAAAAAAAACATTTATAGAATGAGAAAAAAACAAAAAAATGTACATTGTGTATAATGCTTCATTAGGAAATTGTTTTACATGAGTATCTGTATTTATTTGAATTTTTTGAACCGCCTACACCAAGTTTCTTATGTCAGATGCAATAAATGTTTGAATCTGAAACAGCATTTCTGTCGCATTATTGTTAACAAATTCAAAAGCACAAAATGGCCTGGAAATAAAATGCCAAAATTTAGGTTTAAAGGGATAGTTAGGGTTAGGGTTCAATAAAAATGAAAATGATCCTGTCTTTTACTCACCTTTAAAGTATCACTAGGACTTTCTTTCAGACGAATCGAATCAGTTATAATAAAAATTGTCCAGACCCTATGGAACAAAAATCCTGCCTAAAGTATTTGAAATAAAAAGCTTGTTGAATTCCACAAATCAGGGGGAAAAAAAACGCTCCGTCGTATTTGAACCACTGAATTTTCGGAAGCGAATTTGTAAAGTAAAATAAAACCAACCAAAGGTGGCCTGACAAATATTATTGCTGGAATTATTAAACAAACTGTAAACAAGCAAAACAAATTTAAAAATGAACTTTGTTAAAATTCAGTAATCAATATTCACCTTACAATGAAAATGTTTGTGAAATGATTCCTCTTGAAATATTCAGTACGTAAATATACAACTAATTTGATTTAACCAACTATGATTTGTTAATTCATAGTTCAAAGGAACACTCACAATCCAGCTCCTTATTCGCCAAACTATCTGCAAAGAGAATAGAAGATCAAGAAGCGGAACAATGGTTTTCTGTAACAGTCACAAGGTGGCGTATTGGAGCGCGGCTGCCATTTGGGGTGAAAATTCCAACTGCACAACAGCAAAGATACATTTGGAATAATAAATACAATAAATTACGCACCAAAAAAGTATCTTTTTTTGTCAATTGGTTAGATAAAATATTTGGTTGGTTTCACAACTTTTAATTAGTAATGGTCATGTGCTTATCTATTTAGAGTTTCTAGAATGTTTTTCCTTTTAGCCTACCTGTGAAAGAGTGTGAAATTAATTAATTTTATTTCCCCCAAGAATTTCTAAAACTTATTAGAAAATGATACAGATCAAAAAACATTTGAAGTTATAGGCTAAAAATTAAATAAAAAAATAGTTTATCAAATGTATTTTGTAAAGCAGGTAGCCTACTTGTTAAAGGCACTGTAAAAAAAAAAAAAAAAAGTAAAAAACTGGCAACTTTGGTTGCCAGAATAAAACCGTGAAAAATGCAGTAACAATATTTGTTTTTTACGGTTTTATGTTTCATTTACAGTTAAACAGTCATTTCTAATAATAAACCGTAATAATTGATATAATGTTAATATACCAACCTATTAAAGTAGTAAAATCTATTTTGTTCTTTTGAAATACACTGATAAGTACCAAATATCACATGATGAACCAAAGCCCGTCACAAATAGCTTTAAAATAACATATTGAAGGTGCTCAGTGTCATTAACACAAACACTAAACACAATCATGGTGAGAATGTACTAATCCTATTCAACAAATTCCATTCATGTAAATAAAACACAATTTGGTTGTGTGAAGCACGGTCCATATTTACAGACCATCACTATCACTGCAGCGCTCCACCAGTCGGGGCTTTACGTTTCCTAAATTTCTAAAGTCAAAAAATAACGTTTGTAGAGGAGTCAAAAACTTACAGCATACAGCAACTTTGAGATTGTAACATTTCTTAATATTGCTGCTTTCATTACCTCTATATTTATAGATACAAAGTTTTTTCCCCTATGCTTATTTGAAAATAATTAGAAAAATTTGGGACAAATTAGTTATTGCATTACAGGCGTCCTGAGTTCAAATCCCAGCTCAAGGACCTCTCCTCTATGTTCTATGCTCTACCATTCCCTTTTGTAAAAAAAGACATAAACTCCCTAAAAACTATGCCTTTTATTAAGAGAAAACAGTGATTACAATGGATTTGAGCTCAAGCTACTTTATTATGAATGAAAATTTTATACACCTTACAGTCAAAGGAAACTAAATGAGTCCAATAAAAGTGGTATCTAGGACAGATAGCACTAGGGTCAGTGGTCACCCATGTGTTAAAAATCATCCAGAGCTTCCTGTAGCATAGATTCAGAGAGTAGTGGTTTTATTAAAGAGTGGCAACTGCATTCATCAATTAAGCCCAGTTTAAATATGTTCCACAGGGAAAATTAACCTATTAATCTTTTGAGAATTGAGGAGGGTTTAAAAAAAAAAAAAAGACAAGCTTACAGACACACGAATTAAAACAAAAACAATGGTACTCTCCAGGGTCGAATCGCCAGAGAATTAAAGAGCTGTTCTAAAAACTGATGACAGAAAAGTGGTGGATCATTTGAGCCTAACTGGCTATCTAAACATAAAATACAGGAGGGAAAAGCCCGACAAAGGGGAAGAGTAAACCATTTAAGGCCAAACCTATACAAGACCTCAACTAAAACCTGCTACGAAGGAGAAAAATCACATATGAAAGCAGCTCTAGACAATTCTTTAGTATAAAACACACGCACTCTCTTTGACATGGTTTCAGTGTCTCTTTCACACAGAACTTGAGGTACAGAACAGAAAACAGAAGAGGAGGTAATTATAGAAAGTGCAAGATCTGAAGACATAAAATTCCTGTTACTTGGTATCCATTCTTACGCAGACTACCCAGACCATAGGCCTCCCAGAGTCCAGGCCTCAATGAGCCGGCCTTTGTAGAAAGTCCTGTTTGGAGCGGATGGGTTATCTTGGCCTGTGATTGGCCAGCAAGAAGTCTTTATCTTTACAGGTGAGGCAGAGTTTGAGGTTCCTCAAAGATCCTCCAGCACACAAGTACGCCCAGGCAGCCATTACAGACAGTATGATGTAGGTCGGGATCAGACTGCCTTGATAGTGAGGATTCACAAACGTCTGTGTGGAAAAAAAGTAGTGATACAAAGATGTAAGGACGGTGTCTCACATGATGCACTCGTGATCAGAGTGAGTCAGCTGCTGCAATTACTGTTCGTGAAGGAAACTGCAGGGGTTTGTTTGTGAGTTCATGAAAATAATTAAACTGAATGCAAAATTAAGATGAATAAATGTTCCACAATCATCATAAAAATAATCACGATACAGCTTTGCACAGTAAATGCATCTCTGTATGTGCAGCAACTTTAAGAGGAATTTTGGGATAAAATTGTTCGCACAATTTGTGCATAAAAGTTCACTAGCATTCTGTCTAAATAAAAGAATTTTAGATTATTTTTATATTGTTCATATATTATTAACATATTAACTAATAAAATTAACTAGTAATATATTAACTTGCATAATTGCATAACAATTTAATATGCATGATATACTGTTACATATCTTCATGTTTGTAAATAGGGTTAAAATATAATACACATATATATATACATGGACATACATTAGTGCTGTCAAATTAATAATCACATAATTAATTTGTTTACATATGTCTGTACTATTATGTATAGTGTATATATGAAAGCACATACAGTATATATTTTGAAAATATTAACTTATTTTTATGTACATTTATATTCATATAAATTATATAATATATATATTTAATATAGTGCTGTCAAAAGATTTCTCATGCAAAATAAGTTTGTGTTTGATATTATACGTGTTCTGTGTATATTTATTATGTATATAAAAATAAAAACTTATACAGTATATATAATTTGAAAATATTTATGTCTATATTTATAATATTTTTCTAAAATATACATACGTTTTACAACATACATAGCACACACACACATTATTATTTAAACTTATTCTGGATGCAATTAATCATGATTAATTGTTTGACAGCATTAATATGTAAACAATACATCATTTACTTAAATATATCCATGCATGCGTTTGTATTTTTATATACATAATAAACATAACAGTACACACACATATATTTTTGTTTTGGATGTGATTAACCGTTTGACAGCACTAAAATATCAATATATATTATTATTACTGCGTGCTGTGATCACCTACCACACATGATACTACTAGATGGCTGACGACCACCGCTCCAAGAGCCCACCATCTCTGCCGCTCACACGACTCGAAGAAAACAACCCCCCAGAACATGTGCAGCAAGATAATGGCCAGTGTCATAAAAGCTGTGGAGACAGAGCACATGCTGAATGCTTGAGTCACTCAAGATGATTCCCCTGGTTTTAACGCAAACTGGCCTCTCATTACCTGAGGATATAAAGTAATGTTGAGAGTCACCATGGATCCCGACGGTTCCTGGACCCAAGGAATCGGAGAGTATGTTGACCACAGAGAACGCTCCGCTCATGAAGCCAAAGCCCAGACCGGACACTGCAAACCAGCGACACGCACACTTAAACTCTGCTTGTTTATTGGACTAGTAGAAGAAGCATGTGATGGATGTTTACCATAAGCAAGCTGCCGCATGGAGATGGGCATGGTGTCCTCTTGACTGAGAGCCAACAGGCCTTCGTTTGCTTTCCTGTGAGAGATACAATAACAGACGTTAACACAACCCTCCTACACAACACCAACACCGAACGCCACCGAGTGAGTCACTGACATGATATTTTCGTTATTTCAAGCCCCCGTGGAATCTGAAGAGGGATTAAGTTTAATAATGTTTTCTGTCTTATGTTGATTATTTCCTATCGAAACAGAAATAACAGCACAGCGGGTTTTGACTAACATTTGAAACATTATAAATGTCTATTTCAAATTCCTTCTGTTCTTTTGAGATTTCTAATCATCCACGAATCCTGAAAAAAAACTGCATCATGCATCCAGTTTTTAACGGACGATTCAAGGCTCGAGAACACAATATGCCATTATATTTAGGTTTATTGATTACGTGGCTCCTTTCGAACACCGTTAATTCTTACTTCAGCAATCTGTAGTAACCATATCTGAAAGCCTCCTGAAGCAGCACAGAGAGCACAACCCCGAAGATGAGCAGCCCCCTCTGCTGAGAGGCACTGTTCTTGTTGCTGATCTGAACTGTGATGAACCACACAAGAGACGACAGCAACAAAGATACCAGCCAGAAGAAAGCCCTGAAACAAAAACAATCATGTTACAAATACTGTCACACATTAAAAAAAAAATACACTGCTCGGAATTACGTCACCAAAACGTGCCCGACCAAATAAAAAATACATCAATAAATATTATTACAATAATTTCTCTAAAACTTAACAATGGCAAGCTACTTTTCATACTTTTTTAAGTGTCATGTGATCTTCAGATCAACAGCCCTTTTTGTTTTAAACTTGTTTTTTTTTTACTAATATAAACTTTAAAAGAACGCCACGTAAAAGTCTGTACTCTCACTTTTAATCTGTTTGACGCCTTCTTGCTGTAAAGAAATCTTACTGACCACAAACAACTCGTTTAAAGCCCTTTCAAAGGACAAACTTTTTTTTAAAGTCGTTTGCTGAAACAATGCTTGTAAGCCTGAGCTCGTTTGTGAGTGATCTGTGTAAAGCAGCAGCAGATTTAGAGAGCAGTCCGGAGCCCAGATGAAGTGCTGTATCACTGGATGAGGATGAGGACAGCCCTTCTGCCCGGATACCTACCCTGCTATGAGGAAGATCACACGGAGCGGGTCCCTGGCGATTGTAAACAGGAACAAAGCGACTGCTGGCCCGAAAGCGATAAACGTACAGCCGAAAAACACCGCCACCGTCATGATGGAGCTCGGCTAACCTGCTAATTCACTCAAACGACTGCCACTTCACACGGATAAGTGCCCTCAGAGGCTATCAACACACTTCATCCATCAGAGACTCCACGGCTTTTAATCGCTTCGCATAAGCACCATACACCAAGAGTTAACGAGGCGTTTATTTTCCCAGTTTTCCTCGAAATAGGTTGCCTGGGTTCAGCTCTACGCTTTTAACAGTCCAGCGCAACGTCTAAGGTTACTTCCGGTTCCTTGTCATGTGACCCGATGTGTTTCGGAATCATATTTTCATACGCCTATCAGTTTCTCACCTCACCCCCTGAATTCATTCTCTTACCAGCATTATTTAGCCCTGCTATTGTCCTACGAACCTGACCCACATTTAATCTCATTAAAAATCAATCAATTCTTGTTTAAAGTACAACAGATACCTAGATTATAATGCGTTTTTAATCTCGTCATAATTGTATTGTTGTAGTAAATTATATTCTAAGAAGCTGAATATTGTCAAATTATCACAAAAAAATGTCTATTTTCATTTATTTCATTTTGGCATTATAGCACCAAAGAGTGTTTGCAATCATAGAGGTTATGCAATTTAACACTCACATTAAAGCAAATGTTAATTTATTTTAATAAGTTATGTTCTATAAAGTCCTTCTTTATATTTGTATTCATATACTTCAATATTCATTCCATGTAACACATTTAAATAACTTAATATTTTTGTTTAAACTTACACAATATAATAAATACATAGACAAAAACACATTTTCTGAGTCACAAACATACACAACATATAAAACTGAGCAGTAACAGCAATACAAGCATGAGGCACTGTGGTGTGACATTTTCTTCTAAAACGCAAATAGTTGCTACTCTTCTCCAGTTTCAAGTATATTATACTGTTTGTCACTCATCATTCAAATATATAAAGATAATGATATTCCAAATGATGAAGACCACGATGAAGATTAAAATTTCTGCATCAGCTCCATAACAGCTATAGTTGTGCTCTGGCCAAAGATAAAAGCTCCAGTAACGACAGTCACCACACCCCAGCCTGTCAAGAGAGCCCTGGAAAGAACAGACAAAATCAATTTAAGTAAGAGAGAAAATATTAAAAACTAGATTTTTAGACACAGCATAAATATATGAAAATGGCTAGAAGTTATTAAGAGACAAGAGGATATAGCTGTCTTTAAACAAACAGAAGATGTTACGCTTACACACCTTATCCTGTGATTTATAGGCTCTGTCTGCATGGCAAAAATAAGACACAGCCCTATAAAAAAAAAAGATAATAATAATAATAATTAAAAAAACACAGTTTAGTCAATATCATCTCACAGTCTGCTTGTATGTACATTATCGTTAAAGCTTAGAATATTTTTTATTTAGCAAGGATGCTTTCAATGAATTAAAACATAATTTGTTTACATTGTTAAAAAAAAGATGTCCATTTTTAAAAAATGCTTTTCATTTAAACTTTCTATTCATCAAGGAATTCTGACTAAATGTATCAAAGCTTTCACAAAAATTTTAGGCAGCACAACTGTTTTATCTGTTATAATAATAATAATCATATAAAATGCTTCTTGACCACCAAATGAGCATATATGAATGATTCCATGTAAGATGATGAAATATATGACTAAAGACTAGAGTAATGGATGCTGAAAATGCAGCTTGGCCATCACAAGAATAAAATAATTCAATAGCATTAATATTCCACAATTTTACCGTTTTTACTGCAGCCTTGATGAACAAAAATATTAATAAATCTTACAGACCCCAAACTTTTTAACAGTAGAGTATGTATGCATGCTTGTGTGCTGGTGAGATTGTAATTGTTTAGTTGAGTGTCTCACCAGGAAAAATAAATATAAAGAAAGCGCTGATTCCCCCAATTATGCTGATGACCTCACTCATGTCTGGGATGTAGAGGGCGAGGAGGAGAGTCACAGTGATCCAGAGAAATGTCAGAATCAGACGGCACCGACTCTCAAACACAGATGTAATTATGGCCCGTCGTTCCCAAAAGCGCAATATCTGAGTTAGAATCACAGACCTATGTGAGCGAGACACAATTAGAGACGCATGAGTGTGTGTACACAGTGTGTGTGTGTAGTGAGCTATATGCACATTTATGAGGTTTACTCTACCTTCCCAGCAGCAGTATTATAGGATAGATGGTGATGATCGAAAACCCAAACAGCAGTCTAGCAATAATCATCACTACATCATTTCCAGGATATGACATCAAGATGTCTGAGGCTACTTCCCTTCCAAAAGTAAGAAAACCAAACACACCTGCCATATTGCAACAAAGTGTCAGTCTTTTATTTAAAACTCAAAATGGTCCTGGGAATTTTTTTTTATAATAACAACACTATAGAGGTCTACAAATACGACTCACCTGTAAGTGTATAAATTAGCAGGCAGAAAATCATAGAAGTGACTGAGATGAAAACCCAGTGTGTAATCTTTTTGTTTTCCATGCTGCTGTATATAGCAATGCAAGCTTCATGACACTGCAATATAAATAAAGATTACAGTTTACGGTCAAACGTACAACACAGAAATGTGCAAATAGTGCACCATTGATTTAAAGAATTAATTTATCTCTGCACAGAAATAATATCTGCATAATTATTGCTCATTTTTAGAGAAGCTGACCTGGAAACCAAAACAGATAGTAGGGACCACACTGAACATGGAGGCCCACGAGTCCAATCTGTTACAAATAACCCAAACAAACCACTGATATTACACTCTAATATAAATAATGTATACATGAATTCCACTCTATCTCCTTAACACACAACTCACCCTTGACTGTGCTCTGGTGTGAGGTCTGCTGTGTGCTCATCTTTTAGGTAATATTTGGCTATTACAGCTACACTCAGGTATGTAGCAGCCAGAGTTCCCAATACACTGGACACAAAGCATTAAACACAGAGAAACATCAAGAGTTAATGATGGATACAGCAGATTGGGCAAAGTCTCTTTAAGAAGGTATTCTACAGTCTTGGAATTGGGACAGAGGTGGAAAATATGTAGTACTTTCCAAGGTGGTAGAAAATAAATGTAGGGAGTAGCAGATATTTATCAGCTTTTAACACACCTGGTGTATTTTTGGATGCCGATCTCTTTAGGTATAGAGAGCGGAAAGATGATAATGAGGCAAATGACAAAGAGTGCAAAACGGTGATCTGTGTACCAGTGATATGGCATGTTTTCTTCTGTATTTCCTGTCACTGTCTCATACAGAGACAGACACACTGAAACACACAGACACGTACGTGTTCAAAAGGGTGAAGATACTTTTGTGTATATGTACACATTCACTTGTTACAGTTATGAAACATAAAGACGGAATATGGAAGAACACAAAGCACACAACTCACGCTTATCCAGCTGATCCTGCACAACCACCAAAAACGCCACAGAGATCATGAAGAGGTTGAAAACGAAGCAGATCTCACACAGATGGCCGATCTTCTGTCCACACACCTCTCGGACCACATCATGATACGTCTTCTGCCGACTGATTGATGAAGCGTAGCCGAGAATGACCAGCCCACTTATGAGAAAAACCAGAGACACCTGAGAAAGAGTGAAAAATGTTACCAAATTCACAAGATTTTTCGAAAAATATCTTGAATCAAAAAATTTATTTCTCCAAGGATGATTAAAGATCCCACACAAATGCTGGTACAGCAAGATCAGATACAATTTTTCAGTGGTTTGATTAGTCTCTTCAAAACTGATATGAAAGTACAAATACCAAAAACCAGCCTAAGTTTGAAAGTTCTAGTAGGATTAACACCTATCATAATACCAACGCACCATCTCCACAGTGATTGCTGTGTTCACGCCGCCAGCCTTTTTAAAAGCCCAGGGAAAGTTAAGGAGTCCCGCGCCGAGGGCTGATTTAAGCATTATAAAAATGGCCCCAAACGATCCGAGTCGCGGGACGTCCGAACCCCGCGCAGGTCTGGACAGCAGACTGATGCTGCGTATGCTCTCCCGGGCCAGTTCCTCCATGCTCCGTGCGAAAGACCAAAAGTACCACAACTCTCTAGCTCTGTCGTATTCAAACACGAAAACTTCCCTCTGGAGCGTCGTGTGTCCAAAGCAACCGCACTCGTTGAGTTTAGTGTGGTGAGTGATGCTCTCTCAAGTAGGACCCCTTAAAAATGTCATCCCAAGGTGAGAAATATTGTATAGACTTGCTAGCGTTTGTAGCGGGGAGTTCCGAATCTAAATGATTGTTTTTCTAAAGACGCATGTTAAGAGGAATTTGCAGTCGCTTTTACACAGGAGCGACTACAGCTTCCTTATCATCAAACGAGACTGTTGTTTTGTTTACACCGGTGTTATTTAGTGAAGTGCAGGACTGTGGCATGTTAATTGGTGCGCGTCTTGCAACTTTGTTCGAACCCTTTGAACAAACATTCATTTGAAGCGCTATTACTTGAGGCACGTGCCTCTTAAAGGGCCTAAAACAAATTTAGAAATTGTTTGTGAACTTTAGTTTCTCGGATTCGTTCACTTGTTCCAACCACATAATATTCGGATTTGTAACGCATATTATTTTAATTTAGGGTTTTAATGACGAGGAGGGTCTCCGATTCCAACCAGACACTACATTAAAGAGCGTCTACATTTATATTGCATATATATAATTCGGTTTAATTTTAAAATGTAGGCAATAACTGCAAATGTGGGCAAATGTAAATATATTTACATTTAGGCTACATTAAATATTGCAAAGCGTTATTTCATTTATTTAAAAAAGGTAAGCAGTGATGGAAGTTTTTACAGAAAAGGATAGAATTTTGAATTACAGAATTTGTTAGCTACATGGCTATAGAGTTTGTTTGTATATGCATGCAATGAACATTATCTTGTGTGGTTTATAAAAATCCAAATAATACACAGCTAAATACAACTTTGAAGTGAAGCATCCCACACTGCCTTACCTCCCGCTGTGTGATGCGACGCCTAAGCGACAGATGGCGGAAGAGCGTGATAGTAGTCTGCTGTCGCTTTTGATTCCTCGAGCAAGACTTCAACAGTTTCGCTCCTGAGAAGTGATGTTCCCGTAAACACGTGGGTTAATCGAAGATGCCTGTTGATACAAAACGCATCCGTGGACCGGAGGAGTCGCAGTCCCCGCTCCTCTTTCTTTCTCCAGACAAAGCTTCGAAGACCAGCGGCAGGCAGGGCGACCGGGGGAACGGAGAGGCGCGGCCGGTGTTTGCGCGCTGCGGGCTGGTCAGCCAGGCTAAGGGCTCCGCGTACCTCGAGGCTGGAAACACCAAGATTATATGCTCGGTGTACGGACCGAAAGAAACCGAACGCAAGGACGAAACAGACATGAAAACCGGTCGCCTGGTTTGTGACTTTAGGCTTGCGCCGTTTTCATGTCTGAAACGTGGTGCCTGGATCCAAGGCAGCGAGGAAAGAGATCTGTCCCAGACTCTACTGGAGAGCTTGCAGCCCGGGGTTTGCCTACACAAGTACCCGCGCTCTCAGATCGAGGTTAACGTGATGATTCTGGAGAACGACGGCTCGATCCTGGCCCACGCGGTGACATGCGCCTCTATGGCCCTGGCGGACGGCGGGATTGAAATGTATGATGTGGTGTTGGGTTGTGCGCTGAGACAGAATGGTAACGCGTGTCTCGTTGACCCATCGTACTCGGAGGAGTGTGGGAGCTGGCAGGAGGGTTACGGGGAGAACCAGGGGTGTGTCACCTTGGCTCTGCTTCCCAATCTGAATCAGGTGTCTGGTCTAAACGCGGACGGAGAGATGCGGGAAGACATACTGGCCGATGCTGCAAGAACCTGCATGGATGGCTGTCACAAACTCTATCCGGTGCTACAGCGAGCTCTGACGCGGGCTGTGAAGAAGAAAGCTCCTCCACCCGAAAAATAGACGAAAATATTCATGTTTTGTTTCGATTCAAATAAGTCAATCTGTTGTTTTTACGCATAGTTTATCATACTTGCTACATTTAAAAGTGCAGCAGCGTGGCAGTAATAAAATTAAAGTTTCTGATAGTGCAAATATATATTTTTATTTCGTCATTCCACAAGTGTTGCTGTTTTTTATGCTGTGGGTATGGTTGCAAATATGTGAACCAGGGCTACAAAACCTGACGTAAGGATTGTTAGAAACTGTTAATTATGCTTATTACTGCTAATAATTTAATATGATCTTTACTTAACATTCAGAATGATTTTGGTATAAAATTGTATTGCTGGCTATTGCTATAAATATACCCATGCTATGCTATACTTGTAATTAGTTTTGTGTTCCAGGGCCACATATGTAAGACTACATGCAGCTCACGTGGCATTTCTAGAAAGAATGCAGTTTGAAACTGGTGATTTGGTATAGATTAAATAACCTTTAATCAAAACTTTTGTCACAACAGATAGTTAATGAAGTCCCTGATTGACTTGCACAAATGTGACCGTCGAAACGGTGCACTGAATTTTGATTGTAATGAACTGTCATTAAAACTGATGAAAGGGGCCTGAGTTAAAACAGTAAAAATACATATAGTAATAAAAAAACTGGCACTTCAGGAATGTGAATATTCAAATATTAAAGTGCTTGGATTTTAACATGTTTTGGCAAACAAATTACAATACCTCATTAAAAAAAAGATGGCAACTAAAATTTGTCTCATTCTCTATAGTGAAACAGACCTGTTGTTAGGTTCCGCAAGCAAATAGTAGTTCAAACTAGTATATTTGACTGATAAGTGCATAATTATGCATACATTACTTTGTAGTACACGTGTAACTGACAGCATGCAGGGAAATGAGGTCATGAAAATGAATGGATGAGATTGTGTGTTAGATCCCTGCACTGCACAGTGTGAGGCTCTCAAGCACGTTTCAAAATTATATTTGTAATTTCTGAACGGCTTGCTATTCTCATTGGAATGCCATAATGACCGGTTCCTGGTGTCACGTAGACCATGGTGTGTTCAGAGACACGGTAGAGTCCACAGAAAAATGGATTCAACAGGAATGCCAGGATGGTGAGGGGGAACAGCTGACCACCGTGTGTGTGACCTAGACAAATGCAAAATTTTGAGTCCAGGAGAGGACAGAATATAAGCTTCAGCAGCATACTCCTGCATTTTTATTTTACCAAATAGTTTCATTGATATTTACATACCTGAGAGTACCAGATTTATGTCTGGCCGTTGCTGAAGGGCCTGTTTGGCAGCATGAGGCTGATGTGCAAGAAGAATTATAGGGCTCTCTGCACTGCAGCCACTGAGAGCTTTTTCAACATCCATGCCATGGCCTGGGTATCTTTAACCAAAGCAACACAATGAACAAGAGTCCAATACAAGACACGCAATATGCATCTGATTTGTATGTATTCAAATGAGCCTAAAAATGGCATCCATGTAAACCAACCGAAGCATGCGGGCCTCAAGGTCATCAATGCCAGCAAGGCAAATCCAGTCTTGTGGTTGTTCAGGACGGAATATTTTAGCATGGCTGTTATGAAGAGCTTGAATCCCCATTGAGCCCAAAAGCTCAAACCATCCTTCCACATCGGCAGTGTAGTAGTCATGATTACCTGAAAGTCAGACCAACATGAATGTGAAAATGTGCAGTGTTCATTTACATCCTTTTCACAAGCTGACACTTATATATAATAAACCGATTAGAGGTTATGCGTATTTGGTGTACTGTCTAAGGGGAGGGCTCTGAGCTCAGAATTTTGGCCCAAACACAGAGTACCTCCAACTGGTTAGGACAGGAATAGTTGTAAGTGCGGAGATGGGGTGGTGAAGGGATGCTGGAAAACTCTCAAGGAAGTCCTTTGTCTTGTTAACTGGGTTGATTATTGATTGTGCTCCTTTTATATTAAATAGGTTAATTATCTAAACTTGCTCCTCCAGAACTTTGTAAAAGGGGGACTTAAATGTGAATATATTTGTGGGAATAGCTTCACCTACAGAAAAAAGTGAGTATATGGGGTTTTTTTTCAGTTAATCTTTGCAAATCCCCTTTCCTAATGCGCTAGTTAGCAAGTTTGATGTTTAATGAACCTGAAGCTTACCATCTCTCAGAGAACTGCAGGTCACCCCATGGAAGAGAGGGGCGGGGTGAGCAGAGCTCATTAGCATTTAAAGAGTCATGCTATGAAACGGCTAACTATTGAGCAGAGATGTTTTTGACAAGGCAAAAAGGGTGGGTTTTTTTTTACTACTAATGAGAAACTTTAACCAAAGTATGTTTTAGACTTTTCATTAAGACCTAAAGAATCATATCAACTGGTGGAAAATGGGCGTCTGATGGCCCCTTTAATCAAACATCATGTATCAAACAGCTACTAAGACAGACCTGTAGCAAAATAGGAGCCCAGTTGAGCCTTCATCTGTCCCAGTGGTTCTGCAGCATTCCTCAATCGAGCCACCTGAGAGTCAGTCAGATCACCGACAATCACCACCACATCTACAGCAAGAAGTAAATTCAATATCAGGCACATGTGAAAGGAATAAAAATGTTGGTATCATTGCATGTAGTTACAAACCTGTAACACTCACTTTGTTCTGTTGTAAGTGATAAAGTGATACGTATGTATATATATGAACTGCAAATCCATTAATTGTATTAATCTTATCTAATCCATTAACTTAATCCATTCCTGTACAGTGGAAGTCAACAGAAGAAAGGCAGTCATGCAGGTTTGAAATTACACAAAAGGGAGAGATGACAAAATGTAATGTTTGGGTGTGCTATCCATTTAACACTTTAAAGTTTACACTGATACCATATAATTGAACACTTATAATTACCTGGGTTCAGCTCATTCACCATAGTCACAATGCGCTGCAGTTTGGAGCGGCCTACTGTAGGTCCCAGATGGATGTCGGACAGAAGCACCAATCTGAGTCCATTCAAAGACTCAGGGAGCTTCTCTACTGGGATCTCCACCTCAACTACTCGAGGGGGCTGGGCTGCATTTACCAATCCATACACTGCTAGTATTGCCGTCAGGATCATTGCCACCACTATATGACTGCCTGATCCGCTAGCGACCGCATCCTCTCCTCCTCGGCTGCGGGAGAGAAGCTTGCGAAGGCGGGTTAAGCAGCCAAAAACAAACAGGAAGAACAGTAGGATGACATAAATGCCCAAACAGGAGAAACTGAGCAAGGATAACCAGTGCGGCTCAGTGTCGACGAGGAAAAACATGCATAAGTAGCTCCCGTGCACCAGAGTAAGAAACAGCAGGACAAGAAGACGCCAACATCTCTGCGGGACAGAAGGTGCACCTCTAGCCCCGCACAGCCGCCGCGCCACGCGCTTCCAGATATAGAGAGAGCCGAGGAGCAGCAGGGAGTTGATAAAGAGCAGAAACTGGACGCGAAACAACGAAGCGCGGGTGTTTTTGCCCACCCGCTCCGAGAGTAATGTTCTGGATATAAGCATAGAGAAAAAAACAACTCCCGATGCGATTCCTACTTTCCCCTCGGCGGAGAGGCGCCCGAAGCGAAACATACTGACCCCGGTGCAGGCTGTTGCAACTATACTGCGTTCATTCTTTTGCATTCAGTCAGCAAGGTGTAACTTATAAGAAAAATAAAATAGCTCCTCATACCTGGCAATTCATTTGAGTCATTCTCTTAACTGGGACATGGGAGACAATACTAACGTTACTTCCGCAGACAAAGAGGCGTGATGGCTGCTGTTATAACAGCATGAAGGATACTGTTGCGGTGCGCGGTTTCCTACTAGAAAGGGCATATAGACACTGCTACACACCCAAGCTTGATAAACGTCCACTACACGTTTCTCGATCGCGTAAACAAATTAAAACCAAACACGTCGGTCTTTTGACAGCGTCTCTTTCCGCGTGATAAGTGTGCGCGCTATGTCATTAGCGCGTCACATTGAAGAGGCGTGGCTAACGTGACGCTCTTAATTCTGATTGGAAAGGATAATATTTACACTTTTTTTTGTTCAATATCTTAAAACATTATCACCTATGAGCCGTTTGCTACATTTATAGCCAATGCATGTTAGATTTAAGTAACCAACTAACACTCTATTTCCTTTATTATAACGCTGGTTTGATAATGTGACATAACACAAATATTTTATTCAATAATAACAATAAAGTGACAATTATTTTAAGTAGGTTAACGTCGAAAATGTTAATACATAGTGTCAAAAGCATACATGCAAAACAGCATTAATATTTTAGGAAATGACCCCGGACCCCAAAACCAGTCATAAGGGTTTATTTTTGGAAATTGAGATTTATACATCATCTGAAAGCTAAATATAAATATGTTTTCC
>JAUMHI010000043.1:9549200-9567577 GCA_032359435.1 Enteromius unitaeniatus | reverse complement strand
TTGGTATTTTTTAAATGGCATAATTACCATGAGCATTGAGCATGAGCAACTCTGCTATCTTGTTAAAACTAATATATATTATGTTATCATATAATATTCATATATATTTTTTTTTTTATAAATGTGCATGTTTGTAATTTAATTATGTACATTTATAACACATCAAATAATTTATTTTATATTAATATATATATGCACACATATATCCATATAAATCCATGTATAAACGTGTGTGAATGTGTATATACAGTTCCCTCCACTAATATGGGCATCCTTCTGAGCAGAAGTGGCTGTGAAAATAAATCTTTATTCTTTTGATCTTTCATTCCAAAAATCACACAATTTGAACCTAGCATTGAAGTAAAACCATTGGAAATAGGGAGAAATTCTTGATGAAATACATGTTTTTCTCCAATACTAGAAAGTAAAATATCTCTGAAGTATATCTCCCATTCATATTGCAGGGTGATTATGGACATGAAATTATCCAGCCGTGGTTTCTTGTTTCACAGAACTATATATAGGAGGGAAAACCCAAATTCCCTTAATCACAATGAGAAAAAAATATTTTTATGATGTGCAGCGAAAGATAATTAAGCTTCACCAATTAAGTGGCTAGAGCAGTGAAAATGACAATTTCCACCATCAGGAAAAAAATTAAGAATTTCCAATCAACATGCAATGTTAGTAGAGTAGAGTTTGAGTTGCTAAAGACTCAGCTGGAGAATTGCAGAAAATAGAAAAGAGTCTTGGGGTCAGAAAATCTGTCAAAAAAAAAAAATTCTCCTTGCTCATCCAAACACAATCTCCAGCATGTTCCGTTGTCAGACAGGACTGGAACTACAAACGGGACTGGCCTCTAAGATCAGATGAAATCACTCAAGATGGGTTTTGTGAACAGAGGGATATAAAGTACTTCATGTGTACAATGAAATATACTGCTGTATTTTTGATGTTGTGGGTCTATATTTCTGCTGGGGGTCCTGGACATCTTGTTTAGACACATGCCATCATGGATTCTATCAAACAGCAACAGATAACAAATCTAAAACTCTGTTAGAAATCTTATAATGGCCCATGGTTGGGTCTTCCACTGGGACAGTAATCCAAACACAAACACCAAATAAACACAAGAATTAGTCACTGAGCACGAAATGAAGCTTTTGCCATGGCTGTCCCAGTCCTCTGACCTGAACCCTGCAGAAAATGAGTGAGGTGAACTAAAGAGGAGAAGCACCATCATGGAGCTGGTATTCTGAAGGATCTGGAGAGATTCTGTATGAAGGAGTGGCCTCTTTTCTCTTATCAGGTGTTCTCCAAACTCTTCAGACATTACAGGAGATCTTGCGAAATGGAATAGTTGGGTGCCAATAATTGTGGCTAACATGTATTGGAGAAAAACATTTATTTCATCATGAGTTTTCTCCCCATTTTCAATTGTTTTACTTCAATGATAGGTTAGAATTTTGTGAATTCTTTGAATGAAAGATCAAAAGGATAAACAGTGCAGATTTATTTTTACAGTCATCATTGCTCAGATTTACCAAGGGTGTTAATATTAGTGGAGGGCACTGTATATACATATATATATACACACATTCTTCAAAATCTCTCTCTCTCTCTCTCTCTCTCTCTATATATATATATATATATGTATATTAAATTTCTATATACTTCTTGGTGATTCAGATCAACATTAGGCTGACCGTCAAAGGATTAAGAGAACAAATAGCAAATGCAAAAACAAGTGTGCTTTTTGAACTAATTTATCACTAAATATCGTAATGTTAGTGTGCAAGCTGTCTAAATGATCAGGTGTTTATCTAGGTGTAGTAGTTCACCGTGGTTTCGTCTTCATGGAGCATTTGGTCATATCCACTCATTGCCACACAGAAGATAATGGCTGTCACATCCTCAAAGCA
Source organism: Enteromius unitaeniatus (assembly GCA_032359435.1). Lineage (NCBI taxonomy): Eukaryota > Metazoa > Chordata > Actinopteri > Cypriniformes > Cyprinidae > Enteromius > Enteromius unitaeniatus. The sequence goes on along the minus strand of JAUMHI010000043.1, from coordinate 9,565,655 downwards.
GTGAATCCATTTTTTCCTCTCTGATCTCTGTCCCCCCACATCAAACAGCCTGGGGACGAAACATCACACACTTTCAGGACACATCCAAAGCCATGTACATGCATGTGTGCACATTCACAAGAAACCCAATGCACATTAAGAAACAAAGTAGGTCGACCAAAGATATTAGACTTGCACCGTCTCACACTGATGCTGTAAATTAATAGAAATTTTCCAATTCCTTATATCAGTTACTTAAAAATTGAGTTTGAGTACAATTATGCAAGTCTTTTTTATTTCTGTTATTTAACATCCGAGTACCTTTTAATTCAAAATATTCCCAATTTCTTTTTACATTTTCTAAATTCATGAAAAAAAAGAAATTAAATCATATCAGATTTGTATTGTGCATTTTACAATAAACACAGATTCATAGCAGTTTCACATATAGTTACACTAATATATCTGAAAAATGTACACTGAGCAGTATGTGTTGATAACCCAGTTCAGATTTAACTCTATTTATTTGCAGACATATAGTTTGATATTAGTTTTATAAGGTATAATAGCATGCTTTTAGGAGGCCTGCAAAAATCCTCATGTTGAATGCACTTGAACTCATGTAAGAGAAACATAACTATTCAGTAGATACCTAAAGTTAAGGTTTTTGAAGCAAAAATGGGTCTCAACAATGCCAGTGGTTTTGACTCGGGTTCGAAGGATATCCTGTTCAGTAGGGAGGTAATCTGGAGATCCAATGCGCTGCAAACAGTCCAGGTAACTGAAACACAGAACACATGTGTAGCATTACACCTGACAATGACATGATCATTGCATCATCTCATGTGTGTATAACAGTGGGACTCACTATTGGGCAGAGTCGTTGAGCTGATACTCTCGTGAGCGGTTAAAGCAAGCTTGAGTTCCAGAATCAGACCACAGTCGAATCATGGCAGCCAGCAGTTCTGTTGAAAATGGCTCTGTGTCTTCCATACGACCGACCACATCAAATACCATCTTAGCATCTGCCTATAAACAAATGTTACAAACACTCTGTTAAATGCCTATAAGTGCGGAATGACACTCACTTTAATGTGCATTGCATTGGCAACCACAATGATAATCTCTAATTAATGCACTAGGTGTCACTGTAGCTCAGTGCATCCTCTGAGAAGTGTGATTTGGGTAATGCAAGGTGAGTTAAATCACCAGGAAAATCTAAAGCAAACATTAAAGAACACTGGAAATCAAAACAAGCAAGTAGGTGACTGTCCTGTTGTTTTTCTCCTCCTGGTATCGTTGCACCAATCCATTTCTATTATTAAGTATTAAGATGTTTGAACAGAGGTAATACATATAATAATATATATAAAGCATGACACATAGAGAACAAATGCTTCAGGAAAAAACAATAAAATTGTAAATTTTAATATTTAAAAAAAATCATATTTGTCACATGCACTTCATTATGTCAAAGTCAGTTCACAAAAGCGTGTGCATGTGATATACATACATTTCTGTCCTTGTCTGAGTACTCTATACCAAGAGTTTCCATTGCTCGCAAAATGGTGGCAAGACTCTGAATGGTGTTGCTATAGACCACAGGTTTAAACTGCTTTACGTCGTCTCCAGAGAACCCATCTTCATGGATAATCCTGACGCACACACACAACAGAGAATAGCCATTATAGAAACACACACACCATTCAAACACAACAGAGCTGACATTATGTGTACCTATATGCATACGTCTGGAATATGTATAGGCAAAAGTGGTGTGATTAGAGATTACGCAACAATCAGTCTTGTACAGGTTGCATAGCCCAAGTTGTTGGTCGCCTTAATATTTTAAACCACAAGTTAAACTGTAACTATACAATAACAGTAATAAAAAAGTTAAAGTGTAACTAGTAAGAGCCTATTTAAAACCTTAAAATATGTCCTAGGTCTGAGATATATTTGTGGGTGCTTTGAATTTACAAAAGCTGCAGTGATGCTGGTGCAGTAAAATAAGTTTGATCTGCAAAATTATATTTAATAATACAACACAGCTGGTCAAAATTGCCATAAGAGTTTAAAATAGTTGTATGGGCATCCGTAGTTATGAAAATGTAAGGTTAGGCGGCATAGTCCTGGTAAATCCGTTTAATGGGCGGATAACGCTAAACGAGACTGCAGGGATCAGGCACTAAAAGCCACCCATTAAGATTAATACAGAGAAAGATTCTAATGCCTCGCACACACACACACACTCTCTCTCTCTCTCTCTCTCTCTCTCAAGCACACACTGTCAGAGGACAAAACGAACACAAGGCCTTAATGCATAACATGGCACAACACACAAATGCCGGATACAGATTTAATGCACATGACAAAAACGTGAAACATTAAGGAAATCTGGAGCCCAGCAGAGACAGCGGCGAGATGCACTGCACACATGCTACTAACACACACACACACACACTCATGTCTCTAGGGGTGCGCTTGTGTTTCAGCACTACCACACACTGAACAGCGCGACACAAACACTTCCCAACCTTTAACCGTTTACAAACACGGCTGAACCGAAAAGAAAAGGCACGCAATCACGGAGTATGTTCAAATCCCGCACTTACTTCATCTGTTTGACGATGGTGCTTTTCCCCGACTCCCCTCCGCCTGCGGAGACACAGGCTGTGTCAGTGATGTCACACACACACACACACACACACACACACACCTGCAGCATCCTTATTCAATGCAGTCCTTGCAAAGCGACCAGAGAGACCTCACGACTTACCCAGCAGCAGTAATTTGACATCTTTGGCCGCGCTTATTCCGTCTTCCTTCAGGTTTTTCTCGATCGCTTTGCTCCGGTCTAGAGCCGCGCGCTCCTCTGCACTTAACGTGCATCCCATTGCAAGACCGAGAGTCGGGACGCGCGACAGCTGTATCCCAAATATCCGTCTCTGTCCCACACTCTCTCCTCTCTCGCTTGCTCAGTCTGCCGATCGTCGCTTAAGCATCCAAGCCGAATTGAGGTCAGGTACAGGCTCGCACTCCGGCCTCTTGATTGGGAGGAGGTCGCTGCTCCTGCTCGCGCTCCGGATCGCGGGTGTCTATTGGGCGGCGGCACGAGCTCATCTCATCCTGTAGTTCCCTCCTAATGCGCGAGGGGCAAACCCCTCTCATCGCGCTGACGTCACACGAGGAGCAGGGCTCGAGAACATCTGTTTCGTGGCAGCCGAAATATAGCTATAGCTCTGAGGTTGTTTGATGTGTTTGTTGACGTACTGGACTTGTCCCACGTTCTGCTGATTTTTATTCATTTTATGTTTTGTTGCATTACTGCAGGCCTATTTTAGTATTGTACAGAAGAGGGTTCTTCCACAGGACGGTTGTTTCAGTAGCCTATTAATACGTTTGCCATTTTTGGATGTTTCTAATATTTCAGTAAAAAAAAAAAAAGTAATAGGCTATATATTTATATATATATATATATTCCTGAAACCATCTTTTTAATCACTTTGTTTTAAAATTTTATGGAGTTATTTTATTTTATGTTTAAATGAACATACTATTTTTTAACAATCTAATGGAATACTACGTTTACAATTTAAAATTCAAATATTTCATTTAACAATCATAATCACACGCCTGCAGGCAATAGATAGGTGTGTGAAAAAACACACACAAAAGAGTCAAGAATCTAAAAAAACAAAAGGAAGTCCTGCACACACTAAATGCTCCAGTCCTCTAATTTGATTGGCTTGGAGTGCATTTTCTCTCTTGCTTTGTTCCCCTCACATACTCTGTTCCAGACCAATTTTTAGCTTTACCTATGCATTATGGAACTTATTTCTACCACGAAATAAAAAATAGAAATGTTAAAAATGTTTTCTCACAAAATGAGCACAAACAAGACTTTTGCCTCTTGCAGTTCTGAGTTTATATCTCACAATTCTGACTTTTATATATATATATATATATATATATATATATATATAAAGCCTAAACTGAATTGCTAGATGTAATCTCAGAATTCCCAAGAAATAAAAACAATATTGCTGGATGTAAACACAGAATAAGAAGGAAAAGGAAAAACTGCAATTGCAAGACATAATGTTTAAATGTACAAAAATAGAATTCTGAGACATAAACTCACAATTACTTTTTTTTTTAAATTCCATTTAATAAATAAGCTTCCAAAATTCATTGCTGGTGATATGCAAAAACTAAAAGTGTTGAAAGTGAAAGTGCTTTTTAAAATTATTTTAAGATATAAATAAACCAATTTTTGTCTGCAACATAAATGAGTAATTTGTATGATAACTTGTTTACACAACTATTATAAAAACAATATTACAGATGACAGTGGTGTGTAATTATATAATTATATATTTTGTTGAATGTGTGTGCAGAATAGATGTCTCTGTTTTATTTACTATTATTCACCAAATCCCATTCGTGCATTCACGCTTTTAAACATTACATTTATCCTTTATGCAACTGGAAGAAGCTTTTAAACAATTTAAAGTGCATCCAAGGTAAACATTTACATATGTGTCTCTTGGAAATGAAATCCCTGTCCTTGGTATTGCAAGTTCCATGCTCTACCAGTCGAGTTACACGAACATCTTTACATTAGTAGGGGTTTAAAACAATCTGCAGTAATGGAGCACAGATACACTAATATATAGTAAAATATTCTCCCCTACACCCTCCCAATCTTACAGCTCTAAAAGATTCCTGTGGATTTCTCTAATGCCTAACCACTGGCATATGAGCCAGATGTTCTGCTGCTGGATTTTAAATAGCAACACATAATAATGCTTTAAGAGTTTGTGCTCCAGCAACTGTTATATTTGTGGGATGCTTTGAAAAAGGAGATCACAGAGTGAGTTTTTAATATCTAGTGTAAACCTCTGGAGATCTTAGGATGTCATCAGTCAAGATTTTAAAATAAATGCATGCGCGCACATCATTATTTCACTCTTTGTGTTATTCTTCTTTCTGTTGTTGGTTTGAATGTCAATGTTTGCACATAAAAACGTTGTGAATAAACAGAAAGGGTATTGTGCTTATATAAATAAATGCATGTACTTCTAGGTAAAGATAAATATCTGACTGATTCTTTGAAATGTGACCAGAGGGAGGGGAAAATGTAATATATAACTTCAGCTTTGATTTCATGCCAAGCCCAGCAATAACTGTACAGGACTCTTCGCTTTCTGAACACACCAGCGACACACACACAGGTCACTGCGATGGATTACTTTACTAAGATAAGAGCAATATCGAGCCACCTTGCCTGCTTAACATGCTTTTATCTTTATTACCAGGGTGGAGACAAAATCACAGACCCTCCTTCATAAGCGCTAACGTCACAAGTATGTTGAAATATCATTACATAATCATATGCGTGTAGCATTTCTTTCTTTCTTTATTTCTTTATCGAGTAAACCAAAATCAAGGACGTTTTTCCATCTCTTTCTAAATAAGAGTTAACACAACAGGTAACAATGGAACTGTTGAGTAATTTTCTCTAGTATTTAATCGCCAGGTTTTTCATAAATGAAAATGTTAGATTTCACTCTAGAAAACGACTAGGAGCTAAATCCCCATAACTAAAATGAATGTGATCTCTTAACCATGTAATACTTTAATGGCAGGTCTGCGTAATGCTTTAATGGAGAAAGGCCTCATCCATTTCATTAATCTGACCGCCCTCAATAGATACCATTAAGCTAAAATTAATTTCTAAGAATAATAGCATCTCATAGCGTATTAGAACACAATCAGATCCAGATGTTGACTTTTTTCCTGTTTAATTTTTTCCCCAACTGATATTTGACATTCATTTCACCACACCTTTTTCATAGAACAAAAAACGTCAGAAAAAAAAAAAAAGCAGGAAATCCTCAATCTTTTCATCTTACCGGAAAAGGTAGTCATATGCTAAAGTAACATGGGTTGGTGTTTATTTATAGAACTTCCAAATATTGATTCCAAGATTGAATTTCTGAAAGCAATATGCATTCAGCTAGGATTCTTTAATACTGCCTCATGTCACATTTATCCTTTCTAGACTCTTAAAAAAATTAGATCAATATAGGTGACCTATACTCAGTGGACCGGTTTTATAATCAGATTAAGCTTTTGGACTAGAAAGCAGTTTATTTAGAAACATTATTATGAAAGTAATCTATAGTTCAGTAATATCCTTAATATGCATAACAGGAATTTGGTCCTCACAATTTAATTTTTAAAGTGGTGTCAAGCTCTGTATTTCCAGTTGTCTTTAACGTATGAGTGATTTCATGTAATGTGCCGATTAAGAGTCAATCCATATTAGCTGTGCTCTAGCAGTAGTCCAACTACACTAAGTGCCTTCTAACAATAACACAGCTCCCTTCAATCTGAAGGGCAATTCACTATTTAAAAATGCTCTCAAGTTCTGGAAGTTAAAGTGATGCTGTTTTTAGCATCTACAGTTTGTTGCTCTTATGCACATAACTACTCTGAGATGCAACTTTTCCTGACCTGATAAAACGCAGACAGGACAATGTGGAGGACAAATCTTGAGTTATGCATGAAATATGCATGAAAGACTCTTTATTTAAAATGCTTTTCATTCTGGGCAGACGACAAGTGATTGTGAAATTTCAAGTCAGAGACAGATTGAAGTTATAAGGGCATGATGAAAAAACATTTCACAAAAACGAGAGTGCATACTCTTCAAATTTAGCTATATATTCTGGAAACAATCACACATGTACAAAAAGAACACACACACACATAACTCATTCATTCATTCTCGTACAGTCTCAATCTCGTGACTGGATGCCCAGCATGATCTCTGCCATGCTTGTCAATTTTGTCTCCTCAAGTGCACTGATAAGACGGCTCAGTTTGGCGCTCCTGCCCTCTGATTGGATAAAACGTCCAAGCAGTTGATAGGCCTGCTCATAAAGCCCTTCCCTCTCATACTCGTAGGCAAGATTGTCGATAGCAGGGCCTTTTAGGGCACGGCAGTTCTTTTGTAAAGCCCGTCCCACTCGTTTCCACTCTCGTCCCACATGAGCAGCAAACCGCTGCTGGTCTGCTGAAGTCAAAGGCCTATCGTCTGAGAGCACAGGGAAGGAGGAGACAAACATCAAACAATTTGAAGGTGACGACAAGTCTGTGGTAAATGTGCATCATCACATACATTTAAATAGTTAAAACTCACCAAAAACTCTTTTCTGAAACAGAAAGCAGTTCCTGGGCAGCTCCTGCGGCGGTTGACTGGGCGGATTGAAGCTGTTCTGCAGCTGCTGCTCCAACTGTGTGACCTCGTCATCTCGCAAACGCACAGGCTACAAAACAGCCATCCATTAAATAAACAGCTGTTTGTTTGAAAACATCTGCGCTATATTGTTACATTCATAGCAGGTAAGGTGCAACCGGCAGCTGTTTATTTAAAAAAAATTTAAAGGGATAGTTCACCCAAAAATTAAATTCTGAAATTAAGTACTCACCCTCATGTCGTTCCAAACCCGTAAAACCATTGTGTATCTTCAAAACACAAACGAAGGTATTTTTGATGAAATCCAAGACCTTTTTGATCCTACCGTGTTGAACTACCATGTTCAAGATTCAGCAACGTAGTAGGACATCATTAAAATAGTCCATGTGACCCATGTGAGTGGTTCAAACTTAATTTCATGAAACTACAAGACTTTTTGCACACAGACAGAGAAAAATACTTAGTTTAACAATCTCTGCTCCTCCATGACAGTCTTTGATGCTTATTTACAAGAATACCAAAGGTTGAACCACTGATGTTACATGAACTCTTTCAACAATGTCTTAACTGCTACTTCTGGGTCTTGAATGTGGTAGTTCGGTTGCTGTCTAAGCAGGCTGAGAAAACATGAGGGTGAGTAATTAATGTCATAATTTTTCATTTTTGGGTGAACTATCCCTTTTTTATCAAATGGTGTTCTTTTGATTGAATGTAGTTTCTGTTATCAGAACAAAACTGATAAATCAGACCGGTTCACATAACAACTGTACATTTGACACAAATGTCATCAGGGCAGAGTAAAAAAACGCTTTATAGCAAGAATACGCAAGAAGACTAGTTTTAGCATGAGAAGGTCGCATAGGCTTAATAAGAATCCCAATAGATCTTCTCCATGTCACTCTCTGTTTAAGTCAGCAATAATTCCTGAAATCTCAGACAAACAGCAAGCATTCTTGATTTTACATCAGAAAAAGGCACCTAAAAAGAACTGAAAGCTAAAGAATGGTTTTCACATCTCTGACTCTGCAAATGTAAAAACTAAATACAGATTCAAAGTTCTGTCTTGTAAGGGTTTCAGACAGCTGTGAAAAACGGGTTAAATGCGAATTATACAGCTGCAACCATATAATCATAGATAGAAAGTATACAAACTAAATGGCCTACAGACTTTTAAAAGGCAGGAAAATGCTTCTCTTATCTGCTGTTGTTGATACCAAGTCAAGTAAGCACTTCTAGTCACTGCATCTAACTCTACAGCACATATTAAGCTTTGAAGAAGTTGCCAGCAGATGCCAAAATGTACAGGCGTGACAGATGTGTGACATCCTCAAAACACACTGCAGTGATTTATTGGCTGCCAAGAGCATTAAATCATCAATTTAGAAAGCAAAATAGTCTACTGGCATTTTTTTTAATATTTAGCCTGCATTATCTTGTTAAGAAAGCATTTCAATGTTTACTTTTTGGTTTTGGTACTATTTGTTTTTTGTGCACTTGATGTCTAAAGTCAAATTTACACCAGTGAGTTACACCAGAATTAGCATTTTGCATAGAAAACTTCACATTTAGGCAGGCTTATGTGATGAAATTAACTTATCTTTAATCTATGAACCTGCAGCTTCTTCTCACAGCTCAAAATGTGTCAAGAACATGCTCAATTACAATTTCTCTCACTAGCGATGTCTGATGCTCTCTCCATTCAGGGAATTCCCAGCACCAATTACACTAATAACTGTTTGGCCTAAATATAACCACTGCCTAAACATGAATGATCGTAAACTTTAAGGTCAAAAAAGCTAATTGTAAAACTACCCGTGTTAAGCAGGAGCGAACTGTGATTTACTCTGACGTCCAATCAGCTGCTCATAAAAGTACAGAGCAGTATAACGCTATCTTGGCGGTCATATCAGCATAAACAAACACACTTACCTGTGATTGGCGTATGTGCTCCAGACACATCTCTACATTTTGAAGGCTTTGGTCCAACGTATGTATCCCTGCTTTGAGTTGTGTTTCCATGACAACCCCATCAAGAAGAGTAAGAAGGCGTGAGGCATGCTGGGACAGAAACTGAACGAGTGAACCACATGCATAGCTCTCCAAGAATCGCTGACAGGGAGGCATGGCCATGAATTTAAGTTCCACCCCAAGGAAAGGGTCAGCGTCGTGCAGTTTCAGGATTTCATACCCTTCCAGACCACCGACAGAATCTGGATCAAAGCCAGTAAGAACTGTATTAATGGCAACACAAATACATCCACTGCATGTCAAAAAATACCATACTCTTCTAATTTCTGTACACTTATTTACTTGGTGACCACTTTTATCAATGCTTACCTATAAGCATGAGTTTAATAACCTTGAACACGCTGAATTTCCCTTGCTCGTCTTTGTAAAGTGATAAAAGGTTGTGTGCTGAACTGCTACACCCCAAGAACAGTACAGCACACCCTGAAAACGCACCATCATTGCCGTTGCTGTCATATAACCTCTGCAATGAAGGTAAAATCATACCAACAATGTTAATAATTCACTTACTAACCCTAATCTGGAAAGACACAAATTTACACACAATGTAACTTACCTTTGTGTCTATACTGTCCATCTTCAGACCAAACTCCTGTCTCAACCCTCCTGTCGAGTGTAAACAAACAAATTACTCCACTTAAAAACAAACTCACAAAGAAAATGCGAAAGCAAAGGATACTTCTAATTAAAGGTCTTATTAGACAAACACAAAAGCACATTATTTGTGTGTTTCAGGATCTAACCACTTCCTTATACGGCTGTGAGCTTGATATCGCTAACATAAATGGGGTCACGCGTTAGTGGTTGATAAATATGCAATGGACATGCTTACAGGTAAGTTAACATGACGCGTCACGATAAAAAAAAAGTTGACTTTTTACATTTTTAAGAGTTCACTTTATAACACACACACACGCGTGCTCTAGTGTTTTTTTATACATTTGACTGTTTTCGTGAACAAAACTTTAACATGACGCAATACGGCTTGCCTTCAATTCACATGATAGCGAAAATGCAACCTACGCTTTGTTACATATATTACAAGTTACTTACACAACGATTTGGTGAACTTTGTCTGAGTGATAAGGAAGTCTGAACAGGCCTGCAAACTTAGACGAAGGAAACTTTCGAGGTGTCGAAGCGCTGTCTTGGCTACTAAGACACACCCACTGCAACATTCAACAATCTGATTGGTTAAGAGCCTCGCGTATTCTATGTTGATTGGATCAACGCTCCAAATCTGTTTTCATCGCTGCGTTTAACAACGGAACTCGTAACGCAGGAGGAAGTACAGAAGTTTGAGAACGTATGTATTTTTTTCCCAGAGGTCTGACAGACCTACAGAGTCATCACGAACTGTGCTTTGTTAAGAGGTTTCGATTATTATATCAGATATCAGGTTTCAAAGAGAACCTTAATGTACCGCGACTGATTTGGAACGGGATGGATCTGCCAGAAGAGATCCTTGCACATATTTTTTCCTTCCTGCCTTTACAGGACAAATGCAATGCATTTACTGTTTGTAAGGCTTGGTCTAATATCATGACACATCCAAGCTCATGGAAAGATACTGAAGTCAGGTAAGAGCTGTGGGTTTGTATCCGTCAGATATAAGAAAACCCTCCCAGAGGATCATTTTGTTACTTAGATATCGCTCTTTAACATCTCAGGAGACTTAATGGAGATCTCAATTAAACTGCGTGCACGTATTAACGTTGTCTAGCACGTTTCTCCTAAACATTCCCAGGAAAAATAAGATTACATACAGAGTTGCAAAGAATTTACTGACTTTATAACTCTAAGTTACAAAGATAAGCTTATGTTATAAAGAAAGTTTAATAATAATTGATATATATATATATATAACTTTTAATTGCAGACTGAAATGTTGGCCACTCTGAGCACAGTTGAGACATTGTTGTGATCTATTGAAATTGGATAAAAGGTGTGAGATTGAAAACCATTGAGAAGCAAAAGACTTTTAAAAGTCTCCATTCATCATTATAATGTCATTGCGGTCTAGGAGAATCAGTTGAGTTTTTAAAGAAATCTCCTGTGTGATTTCTTTCTTTGGTCTTCTCCATGGTTCAAGGCTGATTAGGAACCCTGATAAGAGCATGTTGCATCATTAGTAAAAACTATGAACCATACACTACTACATTGTCGTAAAATTGTCACATGAACTTTAATACATACCCATCATAATAGGAACAAAACTGTAAACAGAAATATGCCAGTTTTGCTAATTTTTACATAAAGTGTGTATCCAAAATAATAGTTTTGGTTTACATAATATGGGTGTATACTAATTATATGTGTGTATATATATACACACATTTTTGATTCATATAATTTATTTGTAAATATATTCAAACAATGCATGTGTGTCTTTTTATATGTACCTAATAAATGCCCACAGTACACACTTATATTATGTAAACCAAAACTTATTTCGGATGCGATTTAATCATTTGACAGCACTACACATTTTATCTTTTGTCTTAGGTGTGAGTCAGGAACCATTGTCCCTGACAGATATTCTGATCTTCTGCCACTGGTCAGAAATTTGAAACTGAGAATGTGCCTGGCCGATCCAGCCAATCGCAAAACAGCACTGTGGGTACTAAGGCAGGCAGTTGCCAGAGGTGACGGGCGGCTGGAAGGACTTTCCATCTACTGTGTGGAGAACACACCTCTCTTTTACGCTGGTCAGGACCTGCAGCAAGGCTTAGTGGACATACTGACGGACGGGTCGTCCCTAATCATGCTCGACCTAAAGGGTGTACCCTTCACCCTCAGCGACTCCTTTGTCAGAAAGGTGGCACAGCTTTGCCCTGCTCTGCAAAGACTTTATATCAACAATCACTCACTGGTGTGTGGCGTCAACGCCGAAACGCTAAGGCAAGCACTGAAATGCTGCCAGTCGCTCAGCGTTCTTGGAGTTTTCCAGGCTAGTCTCTCACAAGACGTCTTTAAAGATCTCATGTTGCCTGAACGGCTAACACTAAAGAAACTAGAGCTCCGTTGCGAACGCTCACTTAAATACACCGTGCCTCTCTGTGACCAGATATGGCTGGAGTTAAAAATGAGACACCCTCGTCTCTGGGTGGAACTTGAGCTGGACCACACCCTTCCCGAACTGCATGTTCCAGGAGTACTGCAGCCCAACATCCCTGTCCGGTGTCTTCGGCTGCTCACTTGGACTTTGCTGTTGGATGAGGTTCGCATAGTCAGGCAGTGTTACTCAAACACGCTGGAGGTTCTGGAGCTGCAAACAATCCCGTCTCCTGAACTTAACTCTGAGCTGATAGCCTTAGCAAAGCAGTGTGTCAAGCTTCAAGAGGTTCACTGTTATTGTGTGGTCTCACAGGAAGTAATAACAGAGTTCATCACGAACTGTCCAAATCTCTGCAGATTCACACTAAAAACACATAAAGAGCCTCACCCATGGTCCTCCACTAAACTAAAGTAATGCTTTTGCACTATTTTTAGGTCTAATCAAATAACTATAGTTGTGACACTGGTTTTGTGAAATCCTTTTACAGACGGTTAGATGTTCATGTTTCTATTTACAGTAAGTGGAAGATGCTCTTTGGATCATTCTCAAACGATGCTGGAGAATGTGAGCATCAGGTTTAGTTCAAGCAGCTCAGATGCTTCTGTCTCTACAGCAAAACAGAGAAACCAAATATTAAGATATTCTGATATTCAAGTAAATTTTTTTAATTAAACTTCACACAAATGTTAATTAAACTTCAAATACATTTCACTTTAATTACTTATTAATAAAATATTCTTCTCTCAATTACTTAGCCTCATAACATTCCGAATATATACAACTAACTTTCTTCTGCAGATCATAAAATAATATATTTTGAGCATCCGAAATGATTTCCACTTTGTTGCTTAAAATCTATATTTTTTAATAATATGATGAAAATAATGCATGCTGGTTACATATATATGCATACAGTTTCGGAATGATATGAGGGCGAGTAGATAATGCTGATGAACTACCTAAAATATAAACATTTTTTCACTGATGTTTTTGGACCCAATTTGGTGTTTACGCTTGTTATAGATCCGTGGTATAACACAATGGGCTTCAAAGGAAAACAAATGTCAATATTCAGGTGTTAATTATGAACATTTATTGACATCCGAGCACAAATGCTCTTTTAACAATCAAATGATTACATTTAATTTCACTTAACACTGAATTTTTGTTGTTGGGACTTGGGAGTGAAACTTGCACATTCAAAAATGAAAGTGCCCTTATATTTCAAACTTATTTTTGTTTGTTTATGCTAAGCTCAAAATGTTCTGAAATGCATAGCCAATAAACTCTGCTTTCATATACTCACATACAGTCAGCCAGCCAATCAAACCAAACATTTGATTTTCTCTCATCATTCATAGTAGTTAAAAGAGAAGTCATAGAAAGCTGTGGTATTCTGGGAAGAAAGTTGGCTGGAGCTGCTATTATTGATATGCTTGATGAACTTGAGTGTGTCTTTGTCTCTGTAGACCAGAGCGAGGGAGTTATCTTCAGGATACACTGTCAGGAGCTGTGGAAAAAGCACAGTTTCAACAAAATAAATAATGTGCACTAGTCTGTATGTTTAATAAATCATTAAATGAAAGCAAACTGAATTTGTGTGACACCATCACCTACCTCCTCATCTTCATCATGTGCAATATAGGATGTAAATCCCCCAAACTCTGACTTCCACCCTAATAGAAAAAACAGAGACTGCTGAATGACTCTAATATGCAAGTTTTTCAACCTTTTGTCCCTTAATCCAAATTAATTCATACTGAACACTATTATCAACTAATTGCAAAACGAACAAATACAAATGGCAGATTTCATACCTGCACAGCCCATGTGAAGCTGCAGATCCAGTGCATACTCTCTTTTCACAGAATCATGCAACAATGTATAGTCGCCATGTGTCCAGCGGCGCAGTTCTCCTACACAAGTGGGAGGTCCTGCAAGAAGACACAGGTAAAACTATTGTATAATATTCACACACACAGCTCATTAAAAAAAGGGAACAATAAAATAACATCCTAGATCTGAATGAACTAAATATTCTTATTTAATACTTTGTTCTTTATATGTTGAATGTGTTGACAAAAATCACAAAGAAATTATCGATGGAAATCAAATTTATTAAACCATGTAGGGCTGGATTTGGAGTCACACTCAAAATTGAAGTGGAAAAACACCACAGGCTGATCTAACTTTGATGTAATGTCCTTAAAACAAGTAAAACGTGCCTGTATGACCTCCCTACAACGCCTGGGCATGCTCCTAATTAGGTGGCGGATGGTCTCCTGAGGAATCTCCTCCCAGACCTGGACTAAAGCATCCGCCAACTCCTAGAAAGTCTGTGGTGCAACGAGACGTTGGTGGATGGAGCGAGACATGATGTCTCTGATGTGCTCAATTGGTTTCAGGTCTGGGGAACAGACAGGCCAGGCCAGTCCATAGCATCAATGCCTTCATCCTGCAGGATCTGCTGACACACTCCAGCCATATGAGGTCTAGCATTGTCTTGCATTAGGAGGAACCCAAGGCCAACCGCATTGGCATATGGTCTCACAAGGGGTCTGAGAATCTCCGTACCTAATGGCAGTCAGGCTACCTCTGGCGAGCACATGGAGGGCTGTGTGGCCCTCCAAAGAAATGGCACCCCACACCATTACTGACCCACTGCCAAACGGGTCATGCTGGAGGATGTTGCAGGCAGCAGAACGTTCTTCACGGCGTCTCCAGACTCTGTCACCTCTGTCACATGTGCTCAGAGAGAAACCTGCTTTCATCTGTGAAGAGCAAAGGACGCCAGTGGTCAATTTGCCAATCTTGGTGTTCTCTGGCAAATGCCAAACGTCCTGCACCTGTGGACATCTGGCCCTCATACCACCCTCATGGAGTCCGTTTCTGACCGTTTGAGCAGACACATGCACATTTGTGGCGTTCTGGAGGTCATTTTGCAGGGCTCTGGCAGTGCTCCTCCTGTTCCTCCTTGCACAAAGGTGGACACAGTGGTCCTGCTGCAAGGTTGTTACCCTCCTACGACTTCCTCCACGTATTCTGATGTACTGGCCTGTCTCCTGGTAGTGCCTCCATGCTCTGGACACTACGCTGACAGAGACAGCAAACCTTCTTGTCACAGCTCGCATTGATGTGCTGCACTACCTGAGTCACTTGTGTGGGTTGTAGACTCCGTCTCATGCTACCACTAGAGTGAAAGCACTGCCAGCTTTTACAAGTGAGCAAAACATCAGCCAGAAAGCATAGGACCTGAAAAATGGTCTGTGGTCACCACCTGCAGAACCACTCCTTTATTGGGGGTGTCTTGCTAATTGCCTATAATTTCCACCATTTGCACAACAGCATGTGAAATTGATTGTCAATCAGTGTTGCTTCCTAAGTGGACAGTTTGATTTCACAAAGGGTGATTGACTTGGAGTTACATTGTGTTGTTTAAGTGTTCCCTTTATTTTTTTGAGCAGTGTATCTTAAATGCATACGTTGATTACCTTTGTCTTTCTTCTCAGTTGAGGAAACACCAGCATCAGTATTGGAAGCTGATGCTTGTGTATTTTCCTCTCCATCTCCGTTTTCTGTCTCACTCTTTCCATCTTCATTCTTGCTTTCATCCTCATCGCTGCACAGATAGTGTAGAGCGAGACCGGTCAGATTGGATAAAAGGATGAAGAATGACTCAGAGGAGAGGAGCTCCCAGCACTCCTGCACACAAGATGGGACGCTCTGCATATCTGCACAGCCATAACACCTAAACACAGTGACATGAACATATAAACAAATCACAGAAAACTAAATGTGTAGACAGGAAGAGATTTATAGTTGAAATATTAGCAAACAGAAGACTGGTGGCTTGGTTCTCACCTCTTATTGGGTGGCCCCTTCCTCTCCCACTGGATTTCAGATGACTGTAATGCACTGCGCACCTGCCTCAGTTTCTCTTCCTGACAAGTGAAAGGGCAGAACTTAGGATATCAGCTTTATAGATACTGTGTGTAGAAATACAGTGTGAAATAGTTTCTGATAAAAGCAGGTATATATTGACCCAAATACACATCTTATACAGTTGTTTGTTGAATTAAAGGCAGATCTGAATGTGTTATAATAAAGGCAGATTTAACTGGCC
>JAUMHI010000043.1:9512331-9547402 GCA_032359435.1 Enteromius unitaeniatus | reverse complement strand
ATACACATCTTATACAGTTGTTTGTTGAATTAAAGGCAGATCTGAATGTGTTATAATAAAGGCAGATTTAACTGGCCTAATTGATTGGAGAAGTCCAATATATGTCACTAGAGACAAATCAGTCATTCTGGAGGACAGAGTTTAGACATTTCAATAATAAAAAAAAAGAAAAAACAATTAAAAAAAAAAAAGGGATAAAAGCATGCATTTAGAAAAGAGATGAAATAGATGCATTACGACTTAAATAATATTAATGACATCTATTATGTTCTTAAAATAAAATTTAAGAAAAATCTAATTTAACTTAATTTTAAAGTGTAAATGCATATGAAAAACTGTTTTGGCATATTTGTTGTAATTAGGCTCTATTGGTATTGTACATATTGCACCATATAATCATATTCTTGCATGAGTTGTCTGCAAACGTGACTCTTACATGTGCAAAAATATAAATAAGTAACCTGGATACTTAATTATTTAAAATGTACTCTGACTACATGCCTCTAGTGTAGGCATGGGACATGTCACTAAATTTCACATCTACAGGAATTTCTCCTATGCATCAATTATACATGGACCTCCACAACAGCACAGACTAAAAGGGCTTTATAAAAGCATCTTCTGGCAGTTTACTTAACAGTTAATTTATACAAATCTTAAGCATGTACAAATGTGTTTTCTGCTCATAGGGTGCACTACCAAACCCCGAAGTATGTGTACTATTATACATTAAATACATTTAATATAACTGAGCATTTTCCTGTAATTAATAATAATAATGATGACTAGGGCTGGGCGATATATGATGCGCATCTCATCAGTAAAGCCGGTTCTTTGATTAGCGGTAAATCTCCATCAGCTCTTTTCAAAAGGAACGCCAGCTTATACACAGAGCCGTAGATCACTGAGAAGCTGCACCGTTGAATCACCCGCGAAACTAACGCGTAGCTTGTCAGTGATGTACGGCTCTCTTCATAAACTGGCGCTGCATTTAAAAACAGCTAATGGAGATTTAGCGCTAATCAAAGAACCAGCTTTACTGACAAGATGCGCATCATATATCGTTCGATATATATCGCCCAGCCCTAATGATGACTAACCTGTAAGAAACTTGGCAAGCAAATCTCAGAACTCTCTTCGAATTCCTGTTGTACCCGAGCCTGATAGCGGGGATCCATGTACATCTCATTCACCCACTCAAACAGCAAAGTCTCCTATAACAAACACATGAACACACTGCACTTCAGATTGAGAAGATACAGACTGAGGTTTGGCCAAAAACATCCTCTCATGCTAACTTGACTTACATCTCTGGGGATGTGAGTGTGACGGGGAACTGGGGGTTCAATGAAGCGTGAGGGTCTTGGTAGAGAAGGCCCATGAAACCAACCACTCAGAGATAAACGGCACTTCTCCTCAGAAAGAACCTCTGCCACCTAAGAGAGTCACGATCACAGTTTAGTTCATTAAAACATAAATTAATAATAAATGGAAAACCAATCCTTCTGACCCAGTGTTGTGATTGTAAAAAAGACACAATGTGTATTTATTGTAGAACAAATCTAACATGCATGGCCTACAATAACTATATACAAGCCAGGGTTTGCATTTAAAAATATTTTGAAGAATGTTGATAACCAGACAGATTTGGTTCCCATTTTTCCATACAATGAAACCAAAACTAATTGGGTACAAATATTCCAGAAATATCTTCTTTTGTGTTCCACAGAAGAAAGTCAGGTTTGTAATGACATACATGTAATTAAATGACGACAGAATTTGTATTATAGGGTGACCTACCCCTAAACTAAAACTGTTAAAAAAACATATTCAATTGACATAATACTAATCCAGATGAAATTTGAACAAACATTTGAAATGTTGCCTTGCCGAGGAAATTAATTTACTAAAACAAGAAAAATTAAAGTATGAATAAATTTGTCAAAAGCACATAATAGAACTACTAAAATCGAAAAGATAACTAATATCATACAAATAAAAGCTAATTCAAAATATTAATTAATACTATAACAGTGTAAAAAAAATCATACTAAAACAATACGTTTTTTAACTACCTGATGAAAGGAGACGGGGGACACTTCAAAAAACACCAGAGAGTTCCAGCAAGGAAGCAGAGACTTGACAACACTCACAGGCTGACAGTGTTCTGTGAAAAATACACAATTATAATTAATTAATTATATTAGCGCATTATTCATTAAGATTTATTTTATATAAAAATGTAATGATGTTTTTGGTTGAATATTACGTTTCGACTGTTTCACATTGATTAAACGTATTTTACGCATAATGAGACAAATTGTATTTATGCTCTTGTACCACACACCATCAGTTCTGAACAGATCCAGTGTCCCTCCATCTTTCACCTCCCAGGGAGGTACCAGATAGAGGATGAACGCAACTCTTCGTCCCTCCAGCTCATCATCGTGACACAGCAAAATATCTGCACAAAGAGCAACGAGAGACATTAAGAAACCAACTGAGAGTACATCAGCTGCACAGCATCTCCCCGTCTACACCCCAGTGATTGGTGGAGAAGCGGTCAGATGGTTTACCTGTATGCTCGTACTTTGCACAGGATATATCAACAGTTGCCTCCAAATCCACCTGCAACACTTCTGACAGCCAAACACGAAACTCCCCAAAAATCACAGACCTGAGATCCCAACAAACAACACACGTCTGTGAGCAAAATAATGCCAGAAATTTCAACACAGAAGCTTATTTGAACTCTGGCACACCTTATTTGTGAGAGATGATGTTCTTTCCGTTCTCTCAGATCATCTGACTGCAGAAGAAACACAATCAGCATTCACGTCTTCATAATATACTAAACTATCATCAGTGGAGTGGAGAAGCTAGTTACATGTAACAGAATTACGTAAATTACATAACTGTAATACGCAACAATTACGGAGTAAAACTGTGTAATTAAATTAGCTATTTATTAAAATGTTACAAAAAGGAGATTACATAGGAATATTTTCACACATGTACAGATTTAATTGATTTCTTTCCAAAATTGCATGGACAGATCTAAAATATGAGTCACTCTATTATTAGGACAGAGACACAGTTTAATTTAGGTTCATGTATATGCTTTATTTAGTTAAGGATTAGCTGTTTTTTATTAAGGCATTGTTGGATGCAGATACAAAGATTTGACTTCAAAAACAGTAATATAGTCATCAAACATTCTGATTATGATTTTAAATCCGTATTTAACCTCAAAATGATGCAAAAAGTGTCTGTGCATTCAAATTTACATGATTATAATCTTATTTTAAGTAAAGAAGGATTGCGAAAGTATGACAATAAGTTTTGCTTTAAATGTTTCAAAATGAATTCCATCATTAGAATTTTAGAAAAGTAATCAAATACATTACTTTGAAATAATTACACCACTTATTAACTTAATCTGCAACCTCTTAGATTTCCAAAGTAATCTTCCCAGCACTGCCTGTAATTCAGACTGATACCTGTTGAAACTTGTACAAATCATTTGACTTGCTGTTGAAATTGAGCTGCAGGAGCTCTGCTTGCAGACTTTCCACGAAGCTCTGGCTCTGCAGGAAATGAGTGATCTGACAGTGAGGGAAGGGCTCACAGGCCAGGTGGATATTACCTGGAACAGAGCAGAGAAAGCAGGCATTCACGGACATGACAAGTACACAGACCAATATGCTTCATCTGTAAAAAGCCAACCGAATCTGCTCTTTTCTGCAGACGGTAACTGTATAGAAGAACTCATGTCACGTGTGTGGACAAACATACCATTAGTGTAACTCTCTTTCTTCTGCCATGCGTCTCTCATGCCTTTATGGACAGATTCATCCCTCAGATCTGAATTAATCACAGCGAGTTCACCTCGTTTCTCTTTCTTATTCTTTTTACCCGTTTCGGGATCATTTTGCCGTTTTTTAGCAGGCATAACAAGACCGGGAAAGGAATAAACACAGGGGGACTTTTGTTTTCTCTTCCTGGGGTCTTCTTCGTGCGGATTCAGTCAGAGGCGCTTTTGGATCGTTACTGCCCCTCCAGGTCAGCTTGAGGACAAGCGTAGAGTTTCTCTAAAATACCTTTGAAATCATATTCTGATAAAATACTCTGTCCAACATATATGCACACTACCGCTCAAAGTTTAGGATGGGTAAAACAGTCTATGGTTTCTTAATACAGTAAAACTGCAACATATTTATAACTGAAATATTATAATTTGAAATAGCTGTATTCTATTTTAATACATTAATATATAATAGAAAATATCATTTATTCCTGTTATGGCAAAGCTGAAATTCCATCAGCCATTACTCCAGTCCCTAGTGTCACATGATCCTTCATAAATAACTTTAATATTTAGATTTATTGTCAATGTTGGGAACAGTTGTGATTTAATATATACACAAATACATTTGGCGTCACATCTATCTAACAAATAGATTTTTGTTTACATAGTATGGGTGTATTTATTATGGATATGCATGTTTATTCCAGAAGAGAGAAAAATATACATATATATATACTATATAAATTATATGAATACAAACATATACATGTCAATATATGTGTGTGTATTTATATATACATAATAAATATATGCAGTACACATTACAAACAAATACTTTTATTTTGGATGCAATTGATCATTGGTTGACAGCACTAAGAGTTATGATATGGGACCTAGGATATTTTAAATAAATATCATTTTTGATAAATATAAAGTTAAAAAGGCATAACATATATTCTAAATAAAAGCCAAAGTATGACATTTAAAAATATATAATACGAATGTGTGTAGACTATGTAGGTTGATTTTTTTGTAATAATTTTAATTTAATTTAATCTTTACATTTGTTTTAATGTAGTGTTAATTATCAATTTGTAAAACAAATGTTCATCTTTACTTTTTTTTTATTGTATGCCTAGTTTTTGGCAATGTGCCCACCTTCAGTCATTTCTTTGTAACAAATCAAAGTTTCTGTTTGGTAAAAAGCATTAATATCATCGCTTAAAAGAGATAAACATGGTTACGCAAGTAAAATTGTGATTAAATGATACAAACTGTCACAAAGGTCATAGTATTTAAATATTAACATTTATTATAATTTACACAGTGTAATTAAGTTACACTTAAGACAGCGGCATCCAGTAACAGTAGAATATTATAGAAAATACTATTAAATATTTAATTTAGTATTTAATACACTATTAACTACTATATTTTGAACAATACCTAAGATTAAAATAATTTAAAAAAACTTTTTTTTTTTACAACAACATCACATCAAAACTAACATCATGTCATCTGAGGTAATGGTTTATGAACCAGCTTCAGCGCTGACATCTGCACAATCAGAGGTCCCCAGATACTGCACCGCCCACTGTATCAGATGCCCTGGGATTCTAGACAGAAACACACACAGGTAGAAACCAGCAGCAACCAATAAATAGATCTTGGATATGAGGGGTGTAGGTTACAGCGGTTAGGTTGAAAAACGATGGCTTCGTTCCCAGGAGATTTGGTTTTACTGGACCGCTAATGTTATATCCACTGTCTAGCTAACACTCTGCTCTCTTTTTTTCTGATGCTAATCTGGTTTTCAGATTTCAAACCTAGAAAGATTTATTATAGGTATACTAGCAGTCAAAACAGTCTCGCACCATCTTTTTTTATATTTCAACTATAAAAACGAAACAAAACAATAAATATATATAGAGATACAATTTATTATATTATTTCATATTATATAAATAAAATCTAAAATAAATTATTTTATAATATATTAGTAAAAATTATAATAAAATATTACAGTAAAATGCACATGCATATATTTCCTTTCTAACTTTAAAAATGTGGGGGTTGGTAATATTTAAAAAGGTTTTGAGTCTCTTATGCATTCAAATAATAAAAATGATTATATTGTGAAATGTTATTACAATTTAAAACAACAATTTTCTATTTTGATATACACATCAATATGTAAATAGAAATATGTAAATGGGGAACACATCATACTTACTGTAAATGGCCAAGGGCTGTGGCAACCTGAGGCTGTGGATGATACAAATAGGAAAAAGGCGTTCCGTCTGAGTGCACCTGCAACAGGGAAGCTGGGACAATGTAGCAACATTTCTGATGCAACACACAAATAGATTAGGACTAGATATATTTTTAATTTGGTTAGTCCCCCAGAAAGCATTAATCACATCATATTACGCAAGTGAGCCACACGGCCCAGCTCGGACACAGCCAAATGTCTTTAATATCATTCACACTCACTTTGCTGGCTTTGGTGGGTGGAGACGCCGAGGGCTTTGGCCTGGCGGGTGGAGATGCTAGGGGCCTCGGTTCAGAGGGTGGGGCTGTATCATGGATGAGCCACGAGGGAGGACTCAGCGCACACTCTTTGTCTTGCTCCTGACTAGGGTCTCTGTAAGACTTATCGCTTGAGTGGGACAGGCTAAACTGGGTTGGTTTGGGCCTTTGACTAAACGTAATGCCATCCACTGACACTCCTCCAGAGATCTGGGCTTGAGTGCTTGCTGCTACAAGAAATGGGCAGACTTCCTTTAAAAGCGATTGACTTTCTTGTTCTGGGTCTGGGTCTGTATCGGCACAAAAATGATTGAAATGCTTAGTGTGCAATTACAATGATGCCCTGTTATTGTATTAAATATACGCATAAACAGGAAATTACCATTTGAGTCTAAAGTGGAATGTCTACCTAATAGAGCCGGCTCTTCTGTGAACATATCCCATGGGCTCTCTCCATCCCCAGACAGTTCCCCCGTTCCACACAAAACCTCTGGGAGAAGGAGGGGCGGGTTTAATAACACATCATCTACTTGGAACAGCACTGTCTTTCTTCTGTAAAATCTCACCTGGTCTTGTGTATCCCAGAGCAGACGGTCCTTCATCTCGACACGAGTCACTTATACTGTCCGGAGTGGCCACTGTTTGGTTTGCACTCGGCACACTGGTTGGATGTGATTCTTCAGGGGGCGGGGCCAAGTCATTTGGCGTCTCGCTTTCACTGTCTGCACCTGCGCACACGAGACAAAAACACATATGCACAGTGCACATGCACGTTGAAATCTGGTTGAATGCCCAAAGGGTTGTCATGAAAAAAGCAATTAATTAGACAGCAGACAGTACTGGGATCAGCTGTCATCAGCTCCCTCTGCTCCTCCGGGATGAGAAGAAAAGGCAAGGGGACAATGAACTGCTCCTGTCCCTGGAAAAAAACACACACACAATGATAATTTGTCTGGTCAACAGCTGGTGCCTTTAAGTTGCCAAGGAAGCAGCTTTACCCTCCAATGAAGCCTCTGTCTGTGCCAGTGAGTTGGTGTCGACACACTTGGACAATATGTTGCAGACATGGTTATTTTCTCCGTTGCGTCATTCAGAATATTTATTATAATGTCATTGTGCCACGAGTCCAACACAGACGAGAGCGAGACTCCTGGGAAATTAGGTACATAATGCACATCTTTATCATTTCTGTGAAGCAGAACGTGTCTTGGCTTTATAAATGATATTACGATTTCGAGTAACTGGCATTCGAAGCTAGAAGTGTGTGTGTACATGCACGTAAAGAAACATAAAGAGAAAGAGTGTGTGTGATACTTACCAGAGGCTGAACTTACTGAACCCTCCCTGTGGGATCTGACGGAGAGCAATACAATTAACACTAACCGTTCAACACATCACCTTAAAAACATGCTGCAGTTCTGTGTGTGATGTGCGTGTTCACACAGACCATAAATAAGGTCAACGCACCTCCATGTGTCTCTTATCTGATCTCTGACTGATGAGAGAGTTGTACTGAAAGATCATTTAAGAAAGATGGAACTGTTATTTATTTAGTGCGAACATCACTTTGCATGTTTAGGAAAAAAAAAAAAAGAGATCGGTGACTTGCCAGCTGGGGGGGTGGTGGTGCTTTGTGGAGATGCATATGGTGTTCATTTGACTGACTTTCAAGTAAAACTGGCAAGATGCCTGAAAAAAACAAACAAGCAAGCAAACAAAAAATAAACAAATCAAACGTACTTAAAAGTGCAAAATTCTGCAAGCATAATGGTCTATCATCAATAGTGCAGCTGTGTATGAAGCACAGTTCACACTGGAGTCACTTTTGAACCAAGAGGCTTTCTGTTGGTCTATACGGCACGCCGCTGTGAATCTGTGTGACCAGTTTGAAATCACTGACATCTGACTTCCCAACTACGCATATAACTACTGAAATGACTGCCTTTCACTTGCACAAATTCACCTTAGCAGTGCATATCAACTCCCCGAGGCAGTGGTTTTCAAACTTTGTGATTCCCAAAGCTTAAGAATTTAAAATCAGAACTTTTAAAAATATTTTAAAATCTAAGTTTAATTTTAAGCTCCATTTACATGCGTTTCCTAGACCAGACAAGCTGAAAACTGTTAAACTAAAATATAATACTAAGCCTCAACATAATACTATCCATGTCTATCGGATGGCTGCTTGGTTTGAAAAAGGCCCCTGATACAATGGCATGACCTTTTTTCAATTAATAATGCATCAGCACATAAAAAACGTTGAGAGGATATGATAAAAACATTTCCTTGCATAGGCCTAAATGTAACATACCAGATCAGGGTTCATGTCGAACTTCAGCTCAAAGCTGCGTATATATACTACAGCATTGTGCAGGCCTGCAAAAGACTCCATCTCATCGATGCTGAAGAAACACAAAACAAAACTCTGAGTCATGACACTACAACTGAGAGCAGTGCCTCTGACATTCACTCATGCAAGTGCGAATTTCAAGGCAACAGTTGCTGCAAGGCAGAAGAGCAGAGCCCTTGTAACCACTAGATTGTAGTTATTTCAGCACGGTTTTCACTGGGCCCGATTATCCAGATGAGTTGGATAAAAACAGGGGCTCAGCTGTGTAGTGAGTGGTGTCATAACAGAGGATTAATGGGTCCCTCACTCCTGCAGACGCTCCCAGGCGGCGTCGCTCAGCACCGCGGGAATGACAGCGCTCCCATCGGACATCAACAGCATACAAGCATCTGTGTGCTCCATCCGCTGCGAGTCCGAGATATCACACACCTGACACACACACACACGCTTCAGTACTCACACGACACTTCAGATACACGATCACAGACATGCACTACTGCTTACGCCGACAACGTTGGCTTTCACAGTAGTTTCGCACTGGCTTTGGCCGTAGTTTTGGATGAGTTTCTCGATCCACGGCTGTAACTCAGCCAGGCGGCGACGTTTTATTTTTGGTGGATTCATGGTGTGTAACTAATCCGTTTCTGTCCGCTAGTGTTGATACAATAAACGTGCTCCTCCAGGTCTTCGCGCCTCCTTATTCAACATCGATGCTATATTTTTGTTCCGGGTAGAAAGCTAAAATCGATGCTTTGAGTTCCGCTACAATCACGTATGTTTAAATCGTTGATGCCCTCTTGTGGTAGCAATGATTATAAAAAAAAAACATAGATAAGTCGTATTTGGGTACTGTTGTTTATTGTCAGTAAGTCAAAATACAACTTATAAAAAAAGGAAAATACCAAAAATAATTCCCCTTATAACATGAACATGCCCTTTCCAGAAGTGTAAATCTACAACCAAACTTGACAAGAAATGTGATGGGAAGAAATTATTTGTTGTCTATAAAAAAAAGTTTTCTAGTAAAACAAACAAGCAAAAAAACCCCCAGTGATTAATATCACAGTGATTAAAACTCGACCTATGAAAGAAAACATGCACACCGCAATATCATTATAAAAACTGCAATAAAAGTTGTTTTATAAAACAAGCATTTTATAAGACCATTAAAACCACTTTCCACAGCTATTAGCTCTCCTCATTATGGTTTCACCTGTAAATAAAAAAACAAGCGAGAATGAGACTTCACTCAGAAAGGTCATGAATACAAGCTGCGGACTTGAAAGTTGCACATAAACAACTGATTTTTTTTTTCTTACAGCTGTTGCAGTTTTGTATTAAATACATGAGAATGATACTGCAGGACTAGGTTATCTATAATATGCAGACAATATAAAGGAGCAGCCATGTAAATATGGGTATGTGTGTTACCGGCAGATTCAATGATTCGTTCAGACTCCCGCCCATCTTCTGTAAGCTCTCATGAAGCCCAGATTTCAGAAGTGTGTAATCTGGTTTCTCAGTATACTGCAGGCTCATCACATTAGACAGGTAATTTTTTAATGCATCTAAATTGCAAAAAAACAAAACAAAATAACATTAAACATGTGAGCATTAAGCACATGAAATAGAAATGAAAATAGAAATAAGCATGCTTACATGAAGCTTTCTTCTGTTTACTCAAAAGTCCAGTGATGTCAGAAACATATCTGTAGGCAGACAGAAAACATTTCCAACATAAAGGCAGTTTACAATGATGTGTTATATAAACTATTGTCTTAATGTATTTTTAATGTAAATATTTCCCCCCCCAGATAATACTATATTTTAATTTTAACTTTATTATTCACATTTTATTCAAGACCAATTATTCAAGATTTAAAAATAACATAAGGTTTAAAGCTTGTTAATACTTTGTGAGGAAAAATATATATCCCTTTATATTTTAACAAGGTGGTCCATCATATTTAGGGGTCCTTAATATCAAACACTGTAAATAAAACATTTTGCTCACAGTAATGCTCACAGTAATGGTTTGTTTCTTGAAGATGACCAGTTATGTAACTGTGAGTTGTGACCAGTCTTGAAAATCAATTGATGACTAACTTTTAGGGCTTGTTTATGCAACCGGTCTCTCTCGAATATAAGCCTGATGAAGATGTTTTTGTGGTTTTACTGACCTCTCCTTCTCTGCAGCAATGGCCGTTTGAGAGAGCTGACTCCAGGGTAGTGAGCCGGTCATCCAATACAGCATACAGTAACCCAGAGACTGCAAGTCACTGCGACGAGAGGGACCTGCCAAACACCAATACACATCCAAATCAGACTTGCTTTCTTACACGGATAAAGTAAAAGCAATGAACAAGTGATGCTCACCAGCTCCCTTGTGAGAATCCACGCTGATAAAGATAATGTTACCCTGGTGTGCAGTGCGACTACCCTGTCTATACTCCACATGCTTTCCACCAGGACAAAACCTAAATGCGTGACCAAAGCCTGACAAAAAAAACTACCAAAAAAGAACAAGCAAGCACTTTAATACTCAAGTAATATATAAAGTATGTTCAATTCATAAGGGACATGCTAACCTCGGTGTGATGGTCAGTGTTGATGTAAATATTTCCAGCATGGATGTCTGCATGGGCATATTCCTTCTCATGGATGAATTCCAGTGCATCCAACTACAAAACACATACTATATATACACAACCTTTTCATAGAGAATGGCATGGCTAATAGAAACAAAGCTGAACGTTGTTTAATAGCACACTCACTAGTCGCAGTGCAAGCTGGAGCACAGCTTTCTCAGACAGAGTACTGTTTCCTTCATCAATGACTGTCTGTAGAGTTTGACCCATGCTAGGAAAAACTAAAAACCTGCAGGAAGTGAATATGGTTATGATTAGATTCCACAGTGAGCTCATGCTCATTTAACTGTTTTTATCATTACACACAATCGTAAAATGTGGTGCACTCATGATGCAAGATAATGAAGGTCAGTGAAATCCAAATCTACGATCAAAGACATCGGCCTACACATGTACAAAGACTAGCAGTATTACAGATGGGGTGTGGAAAAAGTTAGGTAATACATCCCTCCGTTTCCTCAAACTGCTGCTTTAAATTCTCAAGCGCGTGATGGAAGGATTGATGAGGATCAGCTGGAAACGATATCAATATCGATAACGATATCTTTATTGTTATTGTGCTTGGTGTGAACGGGGCTTAATACATGTTCAGTGATGAAGAAATGAACAATATACTGCCTACAAAAGGCATTTTTGTAATGAAATTACTTGTCTTGAGGCTTTTCTCGCTTTGTATTGACATCTATGAATATATGGGTACTGCCATTCAAAACTTTAAGGTCAGCAAAACTGTTTAACGCTTTTGAGAGAAGTGTCTCACCAAGGCTGCCTTTATTTGATAAAAAAAAAAAAAAAAAAAAAAAAAGTATAAGAGTAATACTGTAAAATAGTATGAGAAAGTCTAGTTTAATATATTTAACTATAAATATATTATTATATAAATATTATATAACATAACAAATATTCCTGTGAGGGCAATTTTATTAGCAGCCATTACTCTACAATCCTTTACAAATCCCTCTAATATCCTGAATTAATATTCCAAAAAACAGTTCATTTTATTAATGTTGAAAACAGCTGTGCTGTTTAATATTTGGGGGAAAACCAAGCATACACATTTTCAGGATTCTTTGATGAATAACAAGTTCAAAAGAACAAAATAATATGAAATAGATTATTGTACGCATCTTTACTGATGCATTTTTCTTTCAAATGTACATTTTCTGGGCCCAGACATTTAAACAGAAGTTTGTAATAGTCTATATTAGTTTCCAAAACATATAAACCCACATACCGATACGCTTCATGAAGACCAAACCCTACACAGGATGGAATTCCAAGAAAGTCCAATTTGTGCAATTTCAACCATTTTTCCACTATTGGCAAAGAAAAAGAAATTTGTGGTTGTAAGCATGTCGCTGATTATGTTTGTATTATGCATCTGCTTAAAAGTGCTAAAATGACTGACCTGCATCAGGTTTAGCTGCTCTCAGGTGGAAGTTCTGCTCATTAAACAGGTGTCCCTCTTTAGACCCCTGAGAAAGAGAACACAACGTCACGGACCTTCTTCACAAACACATGTACATAGACACACAGCATTGCGTGAGCAGCACTCACCAGTCGCAACATATACTTGCAATCATTGGAGTCTGCTTGCTGATTTGCCTGGCACACTAGATTAGATCAGATATAATACAATATTTAGATTGGTAACCCACCTGTAAAGCATTGTTGTTACTTTATCTTAAGTCCATCTAAAGTGCATAGATAGATGCATTCACTCATCTCATTGATCAAGGATAAGACGTGTATTTGACATACACCTTACCTGCATATGCCATATCAAATTCTGTTTGCCACAGAAGTTCAACCAGCTTCCACTTTTTGCCAGATTGGTCACAAACCACTGTACCCTCCAGAATAGGCTCAACAGCACACACTCGCTTCCTGGCTTTGCATTTGGCTAAAAACCCACAAAATAAAACTGTGCTATTTTTGCCATTTAGTATGAAAAAAAAAAAATAACGAAATGTGATTGTATAAAGTGCATCTTACACGGGCTTTGAATAACCAAAGATGTTGGCTTCGCCTCCTCATCTTTAACCAGGGGGGAAGCTTTGTGTTTTCGAGGTGACCCCGATGAAGTCTTATCTGAAATAATGCAGCGCACATAACATATCAGGCCACGCTATTAAAAATCTTCTAAATATATATTTATTTGTAAGTGTGCCTAAACAAAGTCATATTTGCAGTTTAGTACATGGCTAAGCAGGAAAATCTACTTTAATTTTCTATAGCTAAAAAAAGATGCCAAATCTTAATTTGAAGATATTGTAGTTTCCCAGAACACCATATCTCACCTGGAGTAACTGAAAAAGTTGGTTTCACCTCCTCTTGTACTTTAACCTGGGGGGATGCCTTTCCTTTTCGTGGAGATTTCAGTGACTTCTTCTCTGAAACAAAGAAAATGTTTTTCCACAATAAATCCTTCCGTACTCAATTTTAGAGCACTATAGATACATAGCACTACCGATTTGTGTTCGAAAGATCGTTTCATGTGATAATGTATGCTGATTTTTATTCAAAACAACAGGAGCATCTAATTAATTACCTTCAGCTACAATAAATCATGCAATTTATTAAAGATAATGTCTAGTGTGTCTACCTGGAGTTTGGGTTATTACAGCCGATGTTGTCTGTGACACTTCTTCCTCCTCTTTAACCAGAGGGGATGCTTTTCGTCGTCGAGAAGATGGCAAAGCCTTCTGATCTGAAATTTAGCAGTCATCTTTCACGCAAATTCTAGCATGTCTACAAAGCCTTTGTTTCTACAACAGAAACACTCAACACTCACCGAAAGAGTTAGCGGCTGTGCTACTCCAGGTCTTCCGCCGTGTTGTGCGCAAAGGTGGGCGATTCAGTGCAGATTGTGAGGAGTCTCCAGCAGAATCGACTACAAAAATAACGTGGATCACCATTCAGTCAATACTCACTTTTAAAAGAAGCAACTGAGGTCCAAATGAAAGCTTACAAATACAAACATTTGCAAGTATTTTGCATATACTACCATTCAGAACATTTGGGTTGGGAAGATTGTTTTAATGTTGTTTAGACTCTAAAGCTCACCAAGCCTAAATAAATGTGAGTAATTCTCAGGTTGATTTATTCAATCAGTGAGTTAAATGCTGATATTACATCAAGTCCACTGTTGGGAGTTGGGAAATCAACATTGGCCAAATAAATGGCAAGTGAATACTGAAATCTGGACCATGCCATCAACTGAATTTACCATGCAGCAAACATTTTGTCTACTAAACAGTTGTAACGTACTGAAGTATTTAGGTTATGAAGAAGACATGAATCGAAGCAGTATCATCTTCTTTCATTATGACTCTCAAAGATAACAAACTGTAGCCTAACTTCTCAAATCACTGGAATAGAAACACGTTAGAGCTGAAGCCTGTATTTACCCTCCATGGCGGTCTCAGCTGACAGCACGAGGTTTACATCTGTGTCGGGTGTCTGTGACCCTGCAGCTTCTGGCAGGTCTTCTGGTAGTCTCCCACCACAGGATGGACAGAATTTGAAACCAGACTGTAACTTTGAGCCACACTGAGGACAGAAGTTCAGCATTGTGAAGGCGAATTCGACGAGGCGGGTGGAAATGTCCCTCTGTGAAATGTTTTGACAGTGAGGGCCAGACGAAAAGCTCCTCCAACGATATTTCCAAACGTTGCGACTTCTTCACACATTTACAGTCCGCTGCGACCGACACAGGTCACGTGATCATTTGCGGCTGACGTATTACGGTAGGTGACGAGGCACAGCACGCATTGTTTCCCGTTACGCCGTTTTAACAGCATAGGCAAGACGAATATGCTTTAAATTCTCCTTGATCTTTCTTTGTGTTCTCAGCATTTCCATCATATCCTTTCTTCCATTCAGAATCATGTGGCCATTTTCATAAGAAACTTAAAATCTTTGCTTTAAAGATAACTGAATGAAAAAGTCCTGATCTCAACCCTGGGAAAGCCATCTAATAAAACAAGGATAAAAGGTTTTGGCAGCTGGATCTTCTAACATTGAAAATGTGATGCTCGAATGCTAAGCAATGGGTATTAAAAAACAGATTTCATTGGGTTGAAAATTGTTAACTAAGCCAAACTGAAAGATTTACTTATTTTCTTGAAGGTTGACATTTTGTCTCCAAAAAATAAATAAAAAGGCAAAAATGAGAAAAATCATATTAGTTCATTTAAATTACTTATCACAAAAAATAAAGCTGTAACCACCTTGTCAGCCTTTACAATAACAAATAAAACAGTGACACAATGAGAAGTTATTAACTCGTGGACATGAACAATGCACACGGCACAAATGACTGAAAAATGACATTTGCTGAAAGTTTTCTTTTTATTCCCAGTGCAGAAATGTACAAAATCACTTGAATACATTCACACACTGGTCAATTTTGGAACAAACATGAACTTTTTTGTGTTAACACTCATATATATATTTATGTACAGCGCGAGTAGATTCAGTGAAACTGGTTTTCTAGATATGTGACATGAAAGGCATTATTACGAATCTCTATTTTAATGGCAGGTAATCTATAATTCGCATGCATGTACTTGTTTGAAATCCTGTTAGGTTAAGGTAAACTTTCATTTAGCTAAACAAAATACAACATCCTGGCATTTTCCCCCACTCCCACAACCCCATCCCCCCCAATCCAAATCAATCTTGTAAAAATAAAAAGGGTAAAGAAATAACTATTTCCATAAAAAGGAAATCTTTGTTTCCTTGTGAAACAGACATACTGAAGTATATCAACAATTGTAAAATCCAGAGCTCTGTCCCTGCGCTTGAGAATTTTTCCAAGAGTCCAGTTCTTGTTTCTGCTTCTCCAGCTCCTCCTTTTCTTTCTGAATCTCCTCTCTCTCCTTCTGCAGCTCCTCTTTTTCTCTCTGGAGTTCATTCTTCTCCTTCTGGAGGTCTTCTTTTTCCTTCCGCAATCTTGCGTGCTCCTGCTCTTGTTCACATTTCTGGTTCTGAAGCACTCTGCGCTCAGCATCCATTTCACGGAACTGCTGCAGTAATTCCTTCTGCAGCTGTATGCTCCGCCCCTCTTCCTGCTGGACACGCCTCAACGCCTCCGTCAGCTCCCGTTCTCTTTCCAATATACGCACACCCTCAGACCACTTAGCACCTAAGGGACAAAAAGGGAAAATAAAAATTAAAGCCTTTAATACAAGTATAGAGGCATAATAATAATAATTAAAAAAAAACATCTACATGGAGCTTTGTGCTTTGTTCCAAAGTCTCAGCTCTCAAATTCTGTCCAATTTATAACAAAATTCAAACAATAAATGTCATCTTGATGCAATTAAATGTGCCATGAAAAATTAATTACACAGTAGTGCGAGTCATCAGTTCCAGTTTAATAAATGAAGCATGAAATACACATGACCGAACATCGGAGGATATGTGGAAAAACTAAACTGTATCAAGTTTGATGTAATTACATAAATTAGCGAAGAAACACATTAATAAAAAAAGCATGTGATCATGTCACTTAGAGGTCATGAGATGCAAAATTCACTTATATATGTTGTTTGAACTGAAAGGTGTGTTGGCAATGGTCAAAACCCATCCAATGTTGTTTTAATCCCAATACAACTCCTTTTTCATATCAAGCTGATCTCAGATTTTTGGGTGTGCGATGTCACACAGACCCAGCCACTTCCACGATTGTTGATTGACACTAGCTTTAACCTTAGACCCATCCTGAGTGAGCTGTCAATAGTCCGCCATTATTTTGAAGCAGGTGTAGGACAAAAGCTCCTAAACGATTAAGCGGTTCTGTTGTTGAATGTTATAATGACCAGTCATCTTTTACACTAAAGATGTAGGATTACTGTTGTTTTGGAAGGGAATGCACCCCTCGATCTACTAAATGTGTTTATGAATGCACAAATGAAACCAGCCTCACCTACAGAAGTAGGGCTGGGAGACATGTATCGAGTAAAGACTTTACTCATCAGTAAAGACGGTTCTTTGATTAGCGGGAAAACTCCGTTACACAGAGCCGTAGATCACTGAGAAGCTGTGCCATTGAATCAGCCGCGAAACTAACATGTAGCTTCTCAGTGATCTACGGCTCATCACTTGAGCTGAGTTTTCCTGCTAATCAAAGAACCGTCTTTACTGATGAGATGCGCATAATATATCGTATGATATATATCGCTCAGCCCTATACAGAAGAAGTGGATTTTTTTCTCCAATTGAATCTTGGCAAATTGCCTTTCCTTATATACTGTACTTATATTCTTGTATACTGTAGACTTTTCAGTAAGACCCTAAACAATCATATCAACTTGGGCATCCAATGACCCCTTTAATGTAGCATTTATTTAGTACAGTGCACTAAATGAAGTTATTTAGTGTTGACTGTTAACCGTCAATTATATATGCATATTCAAATAAAATTACTTTGAATAAATGTGCAATTAAGCTGTGTACAAACACTTTAGTTTAATTTCAGTTCAATGAGATTCATATTTCAAAATAAAAAGCAGTTGAATATAATGGACTCCGTTGTCAAATTTAACCTCCAATATTATAATAATACACCAAATTATAGGGTCCCTGTATAGTTTATAGAATCAGTCGGAAGAGATTTAGGAAAACCATACTATTGGTAGTAATTAGTATTCATTCTGTATAGGCAGCTACTGGTAGAGAAATGTAGTACCAGTGTTTCCCTAGTTATTAATATAACTGTGTTATTATTAATATTTTTTAATAACAAAGAAAACTTAAGTTTTTGTATTTTTGTGCATATATATTAATTTGTTTATAATGTATGTATAGTTTTCATACATTCGTTTTAATTAGCCTACTTTACATATGGTCAATAACTAAAATGAAGTTGGAGTTTTTTTATATAGGCTA
This sequence comes from Enteromius unitaeniatus, assembly GCA_032359435.1. Classification (NCBI taxonomy): domain Eukaryota; kingdom Metazoa; phylum Chordata; class Actinopteri; order Cypriniformes; family Cyprinidae; genus Enteromius; species Enteromius unitaeniatus. Next base: position 9,529,173 of record JAUMHI010000043.1, on the reverse strand, counting down.
TTTTAAAACATTTTAAAATTTAAGTTCTAGTTAATTATAATAACAATATATAATACTATAATAACTATAAAAGCAATGGCTCAACATCCTTTTCACACAAAATGTTAAACAAGAACACTGAGAAGAGGTAAAAGCAAACTATACCTGAATATCTGTCTAGGCTGGTACTGCAAGGCGTACGGACATCGCGCTTAGGCGACACAATGTGTGATCTAGTTGGGGTCCCACTTGCTAATGTGGGAGAGGAGGCAAGGCGGCTCGGATCTTCAGATTTGCGTTTGTTAGGCCGCTTTTGTGGGTGATCCTCGAGTTGTGCAAACTCATTGGGATGTTTATGCTGTAGATGTCTGATAAGGTTACTTGTGCTACTCCGGTGCTGGATCTTCTCCATGCAGAGCAAGCACAGGGCTCGTGGCTCCTGGCCAAGCTTTCGATAGTGCACCCACACGGAGCTCCACTTGCGAGTATTAGCAGGGTTGTCATCCTCTTGTATCTCTTTCCCATCCCCTTCATCAACAGGCCCCTCACCTTCCTCCTCAGCCACCTCCGCTTCAGTCGTCGCTTCTCCTGCCGCAGCACGAAGGATCCCTTTGATGGCTCCATCCATTTCACCATCTTCACCCACGGACTCCACCTCTACCTGCTGCTCATCCATCAATACTGTGACTTGATAGAGAAAAAGGAGGAAGAAATTAGAGGTGTAGAATATTTTTACATGGCAAAAAAGCCCTGTGACAGCATCTTCAAATGCTTATTCCTTGTGTTTGAAGAAATGCATAAAAGACAGACAATAAACAACACAAAATAATTTTTTGTAATAACTTGCATTTAAACAAACACGTTTAAAAATAAAGTTATGCCAAGCTAAAGGTAAACAAAACATGAAACAAATAAGGGCAAAATATGCTAAATGTTTTTAAAAAATAAATAAATATTGCCCTTTTGAGGAACGCAAAATCAATTCATGAAGCAGCCAAGCGCTAGATGACGACAGAAGAGAATGTTGCTAAGCAACAAAAGCAATGATTTGAGCACTACTGTCATGATCTACAGGTGCTGCACGTCACAAGCTTTTCTATTCCTCTCTCACTATTTCTATACGTTTTACAAGTTACATAACGTTTATATTAAAACAGCCATTGCAAGCGACAAATAGCGTCAGCTTTACCAAACGACCCTATAACGTTACTTTGACCATTTCTTTTGAATAATCGCGCCCATCCGGGGATGTGACATATGGTGCATCACGTGACAATATCAGATCAAATACTGTTCGATACAATTCATAATTTAGAAAGCCACAGACGTCATACCCAACTCATTAATCATAGATCGCTATTATGCAATATAAGATGTGATACTTCATATAAAACGGGGTGGTTAGGTTTGAAGGTTTTCCGAAAGGTTTATTGTGGACAAGAGGGGGCGGGAAAGCTCTTTCAGTCAGAGCGCCGTATATTGCTGATCCAAATCAGCGACACGATTCAAAAGATTCATTCGTTTGACTGAACGAGTCGAATCGAATCGACTCCAGTCGGGGAAATTCGTTCGAGACTCTAACAAATACGCAAAATTAGTCTTCTAAAAATGGGCGACGCAATAGACAATTGTTTGAAGAAAACAACATGGCGTCGTTGCGACATCCACCCAAAGCCCTGGCCTAAGCGAAACTCCCGTCACTTTGACTATAGACTCCGTAAAACGAACCCGTTCTTGCGGAGGAGTCGATACTGAATCTCGCGGTCACACCGAGCGCTGTTTTGAGAGATAAAGTGCCTGTGCGTTGGCTTTGGATTTACATGTGATGAGTTTTAAGCACGTGCATAGTAACGTCAGGCCAAAATGGAGGGGAAACATCACAAATCAAATAAAAACCGTACATGTCATTTCTAAGACCCACAACCAGGCAGCTGCCTAACAGGCGTCTCGTGTACACTGTGACACTGTGCATGACGGTAAGCGCCACGAAACAGTAACTGAACGTTTCATACCTTCCACGCAACCGCTGTCGTTGCGTTTGGAGACCGCATCTGTCGCGGGCTTCCTTTTGTCCAACGAGGAAAAATCAGAGGGGTGTTTCGTTCGTAAATGGCGAAGCATGTTTGTCGTGTGACCAAAATACAAAACCGTCTTCATACAGAGAAGACACAACACTCTTCTGTCATCTTCAGCTTGGAAAAATGACCAGACTATACTTCGCTTTCGTGCCGCCATTTTCGAGCGAGCCGACTTTCAATACTGACTGATCGCCGTATTCTAGAGGATACCCTTCTCTGAGGTGAGTTCTCGCGCATGCGCCTGGCTCTGATGCTGGGTCACTACCAGACAATGAGAAAATATATGAGGGAGACACAATGCTTTATCGTTTTGTTAATATATATATATTGTCTTTTAGTAGGGTTTACCTTTTCGTCTACACTGTTACTGTCTTTGAAGTTACCGTCTTCGTTAACACGTTGGTGCTTATTTTAATAATAATGTTATTTCACTGTTTACTGAATGATCTGTGACTGAACTAATTAAGGTTGCTGTGTTTATAGCAAATACAAAACTACATATCATATAAATACTAAGTTCGTAATAAGAAAGTTGTTAGGTTTAGAATTCAAAAATGTATTGAATCTTAAGAACAAAACATTGAATTAAACTTTACAAATATAAGCTTCACATATGTTTAGAATCCTATTACTTTTGTGATTTTATAAAAATTAGCAAAACATATTTTTTTTTACTGTGCTTTCCCGTGATGCGTAATTCATACTCTTAAAAAAATCCCAATCAAAGAGCTCTAGGATAGAGATGGAACATCAACTATGCAAATCTCGCGAGAATTTCAAACGAGGGTTGCCATCTAGGGTTATCATCTTAGCGCCCCCTTTAGCAGATATTCATGTCAAAGCCACATCTAAAAAGGACAAAGCAAGGTAAATATTTGTTGTTATTCAGTAGGGATTTTAAAATATTTAATTAATATTTTTAACTCATAAAGAATAAAAAATATCATACACACATTAACCTATCACTCTCTCTTAAACAGTGCAGACAAATTCAGCAATAAAAAATATAATTCAAGAAACTGTGCAGCTTTGTAAAACCGTTAACATGTCCAATGCACTGGACATCAGGCAATAAGTCACAATAGGTGTATTACAGTAAATGATATCTAGTGTCCAGCATAGTAAGTTTATCAGTGCTGTAAAGCTCTCTCTCACACATATACTTAAAAAAAAAAAAAACACTCAGAAGAGCACAAGCTTATCTTCACTACTCAGATAAAATATAAAATTTAAGAAGCTCACATTTAAACCCCATTACTAACATTTAAACTCAAAAGATCACATAAAAATAGGAAATGCACAGAAATAGTTTTTCACAGCTAAGCTTTGCAAACTTTTCTTTGTTACAGTCAATAAACAACAAAATAACCCTGAAACCGAAATTCCCATCCAGTGACGCAATTCCAGTGTTTTGCAGATGCGACCCAACTCTGATAAATTAAGATGTTCAGATAGTATGCCTAAACATTAAATTATCTATACGTTTAAAATGAAAGCATAGTGGTTTTATTGTAAAAGAAAGTGAACGATAAAAGGCTCCGTCTTGAGATAGCATGTGTAGAATGTAACCGTGTGTGTAGTGTTAGTTTGGCAGGGTTCTGTGGTTGTGGTTCGGGTCAACATCCTGAATCTTGACCTCCACTGACTCCCACTCTCCAGAGCGATTTGACCGTTTGATAGCATCTACAACCGTCTGTACATACAGGCCATCCTCGAAGGAGGCTGCCATGGAAACGGGATGTCGCGCCCAAGAACGCCTGTCCTCTTGTGCCTGAAATGATAGTCTGAGCTGAGTGACCATGCCGTTCAGTCCCCTGACAGATGGCCCTACAGCTTCTCCACCGTCGCTCACAAGAAGCTCCTCTACTTGCATGCTGGCCCGTTGGCCGTACAGCTCTGTTCCTCGCGCAACGAGTCGTCCAGATGACCCAACAAGCATGATCTCATGCACATCTGTGCCGGGTAGATTGAAGTTTAACGTCACGCTGCAAACCACCCCTCCATTCATCAGCAGCTGAAAGCAAGCATAGTCATCTGCGGTAACAGAACGAATCCCTCCCGCTGGGCCACCTTGACGTACAAAAGTCCGGAGCATTCCATGCACTCGTACAGCTCGCCGTCCCGTGAGGTGGCTCAGGAGGTCAATGATGCAGGAGCCCACTGTGTGCAGGCCACCTCCCCCCATCAGCTCCTCCCATGCCCATCCATACGATTGGCTGAGCAGCGAGCCTCCATAAATACGTGCTTCACATACCTTTGAAAAAGAGAAGAAAATGTTTAGTGGTGGAGTTGATATTCTGACCAGTCTAAGTTTTCTAATATGGTAACACATGCCCTAATAAAGAGAAGTTAAGATGTTTAGTATTTTAAGAATGGCTTGCATTATTATTATGCAAATTTTAAATAAATTCAACAAAATATAACATAATAGTTGATAAATCTGTAAAAGATTGTTTAAGGTTTTGCACATAGTATTACCAAAGATTTGGTTGGTAAAAAAAATACATTTACAATTTTAACTGTTATTAATAATATTGTTATGTTAATACATGTTTAATATGTTAAACATTTAGCAGATGCTTTTATCCAATGCTGGATGCTGGATAAAAGAAAATCAATTTATCCACTGCTTTAAAATATTATTTATTATTCTAGTCTTCAGTGTCATGTGCTTCCTTCAGAAATCATTCTAATGTGCTGATTTTGTGATTCTTATCATTATCAATGTTTCAAAGAGTTTCCGTTTTCCGTAGAAAACTATGATATTTTTTTAGTACTCTTTGAATAGAAAATTTAGAAGAACAGCATTATATTTAATCTTACCATTATATAAATATCACTATACACAACTATTCAAAAAAGTTTAGAATAAGTAGGACTTTTTCATTTTGTATTATGTCTATTATGTCTATTATGCTTACCAAGAGAAACACTGTGCAAGATTATTACAATTTCAAATCATTTGTTTCCATTTCAATATCTTTTAAAATTTAATTTATTGCTGTGATGGCATTATTCTAGTCTTCAGGGTCACACGATCCCAAGACTTTTAGTTCAAATAAATTTAGTTAAAAATCATCAATTGCAGTGATTTATAGCATCCTTGATGAGTAACAGTATTAATTTATTTCAAAAACAATCTTACTGACCCCAACCTTTTAACTGAACGTATACATCTTTTTTCACCAATACCTGCAAGTTCCCACAATAACAGTCTCCTAGCAGGCGCTTCATCTGGACAAATGCGGGCAGGAAGCGCAAGGAATTCCCCATGATACTCATAAGCTGTGGATAATATCTTGCTGCGGTCACCATCTTGCAGGCATCTGTCAGTGTAGCTGCCTGCTCACTGATCACATTTTTACCTATACCTACAGAGAATGAGAAAAAAGAAGAAAATGATGATCCAAACTGCAAATGCCGTTCGTCTGAACAAGTTTCTGCTTGAACCAAGTGCTTTATCAGCATAATCTCAACTGTGCTGAGGGGTTCACTGTGATCTGAGAATGCAACATTTGATTACCAGGAAAAAAAAAGCCCACTGTGGCTTGTGCCAAGTTGTAAAGTAAACAGAAGCACAGTAAACACTCTAGTTGAGTCCAGGAAGGAACCCAACCCAATCCCCGGAGACGACATGGACAATCAAGATAAGAAGCAAAAGAAAATAAGTCTCACCTAGAGCTTTTACCGCAATCTGACGTGTGTGTGGAGGAGGTGTCAATATGCAGACAAGATGGACTTCTGGATGTAGCAGCACATCATCGGTCTTGTTGGTGGAAAAGGGAATGTCCAACTCGCAGGCTAGTGACTCTGCTTCCTCTTGTGTACGGCCCCAAACAGCCTGAACGGGGAAGCCTTCCTTTTGAAGCAAAGGAACTAAGGCACGTACCGTCTGCCCGGTTCCAAATACACCCACGCCCGGCAACATTATTCTAGCTTATAAGCAAGTCTGTGTCTCATTCCACACTGCTAATGTAATCTCTTTTGGCACAGATGCTCTGCCTGCGAAAAGAGAGAGAAACATCAAAGTTCACTGACGCTGACATTTGCACAGGGATGCAAAATAATCTCTAGACACGGTGCATGTTGTTGCATGCATGGCGACAACCAGCTCCAAGTTAAAATTAACCTCAGGGCCACTTCAGGCTATCACGATCAATGCACAGTAGAGATAAGGCACCATATAACCCCTCTGTTATCAGTGGCTCCAGTGACAGCTGTCACATACAAGCCTGGGCATTGATGGCCTACCAGATGGGTTGCGATTTAATTTACATCCTAAAGGCTGTGCACCTGCCCAGCGAAGGCAAATGAGAAGCATGTTTGTGTTTGCTCTGTGCAACCACTAAACACAAGGTAGTTCCTAGTAGGGCTAGTCTTGATTTGCAAACATCTATTTCTAGCAGTTAATAAATAGGACCATCGCATTCCTTAAGAACTGATAAGGAACAGCGAACCTGACGAATTAGCTCGTTTTTAATAAAGAAACGTAAATGATATCAATTTTGTGAGCCATCCTAGAGGCACACTGATACTAGCATCACTTCCTCGCGCTAACCCGCGGATGTAGGGCGGATAGGGTAACCCTTGGGTTTAAAGTTGAGCTTTTAAAGACATTCATCGGGTTCTGTTTTACTTAAAAACGATATAAACCATCAAACATGACTCTTTCTGAGTAAACGCGCCTCGTAGCAGATACATAACGTTGTAGCTTAGCCGAAACCGCTTCATTTCAAAGTCACAAACACATCCATTCGAGCTCGTGTCAAATTAGTGGCTCGGTTTTTGTTTCTTGCTTTTATTTTAGTTTTTATAACGGCTCTGTTAGTTTCATATGGGCTGTTACTTACCACAAACAAAGCCCTGGGAAACGATGGCGCCGGTGCGTGGAGAAGGATGATGGCCAGAGGATGGGGACACCTCCCTCTCTTTCTGCTCCACTTCAGTCGGGGCTCTGCTCTCGTGTCATCTCAAAAACTGGACAAACCCGTCACGCCTCCCACCCTCTCGACGGACGGGGGATTCTTTGGCCGTCTTGAAAACACGGTATGTTTCATGTGTAACTCCACAACCCCGCTGCTGCTGTGCTCGCTGCTCATTGCTGTGTGTGAGTGTGTGTGTGTGTGTGTGTGTGTGTGGGATGATTTCTACAGCGAGACGTTGGATCTTGTGCGCATGCGCGGAGCCGTCGGTTTCTCTGCCACGCCCAGAGCACTGAACTGAAAGTTCGGCCCATTCTAAGAATTCAGTGAATAGTGAATAGGTCATATTCCTTAAAATTGTGACTCCCAGGAAATCACATTTTCTAGAAAATTATACAAATCTGAATAGAAATATCTTTCTGATATTGTAGTAATATAGCTGCGACTAAAAAAAAGTTCAAATAAAAATAAATCAAACCTCAGAGAAAATGAATAGAAAAATAAAACGGTTCATATAACAATTTATTAAAAATGAAAAATGTAATAATCTGTGAGAAAACCTTTTGGGGGGTAGTTCATCTAAAAATGACAGTTTTGTCCTGGAAAACTTGTTGGGAACATTATTGAAGAAAACAACATTATGCTGGTGCTGGTGCAACTGTTTGGTTACCAATATTCTTGAACAATTTGTGTTCAGTGTTCAACAGAAAAAAGAAACTGCTGAGGCCGAGTAAAGACAGAATTTAATTTTTAGGTGAACTATTCCTTTAAAAAACTTTTTTATCATAGGTACAAAGGCATATTAACGTAGTACTCTGGACTTATCATGAAGATAAGTGACCTATATTGAGCTCTGAGTGGATGCTTTGGACTCTCTACATCCCTCTCTTTATATGGTGTAAGCGGCTACATAATTTATTGGTCATGTTATTTTGAATGGCTATTAATAAATTACATACAAGTATATCTATTCTCAGTTGCTCATGCAGCTACTGTGATGTAATTCCTAGGGCAGCTTTACTGAACACGACACATTCTTAGAACAATTTTGGTTTGTTTCAATTTAATATCACAGATGCTAGTTATCTGTATTCAGGAATGACTGTAATTGTCCAGACAGTTAACTAGACATTATAAAAGGTTAACATGTTCTTACCAATGATGCAAAGGTTAAAGAAAACAGTGTGTGATGCTGTTATTTATTTTATATTTTTAGTAGGCTATATGTGATCCTGGACCAGAAAACCAGCCATAAGGGTCAGTTTTCCAACATTGAGATGTATATTCTGAAACGGAATAAATAGCTGGTTTGTAAGGATAGGAAAATATTGAAATTTAACTATTTAAAAATCTGGAATCTGAGGGTCCAAGAAAAACGCATTTAAAGTTGTCCAAATTAAGTCCTTATTGCTAATCAAAATTTAAGTATTGATATATGTACAGTAGGAAATTAACAAAATATCTTCGTATAACATGATATTTACTTAATTTGGCATAAAATAACAATTGATCATTTTGACCCATGCAATGCATTTTTGGCTATTGCTACAAATACCCATGCTACTTAATACTAGTTTTATGATCCAGGGTCACACGTGTTTTACTTATATTCCTAAATATTTTATGTGATCTGTTTTTAATGTTTCCATTTCGTTCAGTACCATTTCATACCATTAAAAGCACGCTAGTACATTGATTTGCAAAGGATGCAACCAGTCCAGTTTTAAGCATACAGACATAATTTCCAAACTATCTAGTTTTATTTACACGCAGTGCATTGTGAAGTCCTCCAAACGCGCACATTTACGCAGACGCGAGTCTGTCTGCCATCATTTGAAACCAAAACAGGAAGTCGTAAGTATTGTGGGACGTGTAGTTCCGCTTGTAGGCCGCTTGGTCTAGATAACAGCACACGAAGGAACCAAACAAAACAAAATAAGGGAAACTTCCAAGGACTTCAGTAATACCGGTGCATCTTTTACACGATCATGCCCGGCTTCACGTGCTGCGTGCCCGGATGCTACAATAACTCGCACCGGGATCGCGATCTGCGCTTCTACACCTTTCCGAAGGATCCCACTCAGCGAGAGATATGGCTGAAGAACATTTCGCGGGCCGGGGTTAGCGGCTGCTTCAGCACTTTCCAGCCCACCACCGGACACCGGGTGTGCAGCGTCCACTTTCCCGGCGGCAGGAAAACCTACACTATCCGCGTCCCGACGCTCTTCCCTCTGCGCGGGGTGAACGAGAGGAAGAGCAGGCGCGGCAGGAGCAGGAAGGTCTCCGCGGTGGTGCCCATCATCGGCAACGTCGTTCCCACCGTTAACGAGTCTGCGCCAGTGGAGGAAGAGGGGGACACCGAGAACACCGCCGTGGTGCAGATCGGTCAGAACGGCCAGTACATCACGCCCGTGGTAGACCTCACCGCCTCAGAGGACGGCTCCTGTCTGGCTGCAGTGGTGTCGGGGTCCGGCGCAAACCTGACGGGAGGCAGCCCGTCTTGCCCGGTGGCCGATCTCGTGCTGTGCGGGGTGGACCACTCGTACTCGCTAACCACCGGCACGACGTCCGCTGAACTGCTGAGGAAGCTGAACGAGCAGCGGGACATCATCGCGCTGATGGAGATCAAAATGAAGGAGATGAAGAACACCATCCGACAGCTGCGGGTCAACGAAGCACGGCTGCAGGAGGAGCTGCGGGAGCGGGACCGTCTGATCTCCGCCAACACCATCATTAAGAGGAAACTCTGACGAACGACGCAGAGGAACGACGGACTAAAGACTCAAAGGGACGGTCTGTGTTCGGTGCTTCTGTAAGACAAGGCGACGACAATTAAGCATCATCGTAGTTCTCATTAAAACGTCCTCCGAGACTCAGAAGCGGTAGATAGGCTGTGTGTGTTTGTGTGTTAGAGCGCAGATGCAGCAGTTCCACCTGGAAGCTCCAGCTGTCCGGCACAGCGCTACACGGGGACTGAGATGAGTTCAGCAGACTGCTCCTTCTCTTTATATTTAAAGATGATACACGTTTGTGCTGTTTTGTGTGTTGGAGGCAGCAGACCCAAGATCTGCCTGCTGCCACACTTCATAACCATGTTACATGCACACAGAGACTGCTTCGTAAGTGTGTAAGCGACTGCTTATTATTTGGGTTTCTTTCTTCGTTTTTAATATCAGAGTGCATCAGATTAGAGCTTCTGGTCCAGATGAACCGATTCATGCATTCTTTACATGCAGGTTAACGCAGTTAGAAAAGATGAATGGTTTGAAGTAAACTGCTTTTGAACTATAATTTGTGGGACTGTTTTTGTGCTATTGCGTTTAAACAAATTATTTAGTTCAGAATGTCTCTTCCAAGATTCTTTAAGACAGAATATGTTGTGCACTATAAAAGCGGTTTTTCTTTTTCGTATTTATTCCAGGGAATTTCATTTTATTGAATTGGCTTCAGTCAAGCATCTTGAAGCAACCTTTTCAGTATTTAGCAAAAAACAAAAACACAAAAAAATGTGGGCAAGATAAAGGGCTAAGATATTGCCCTTTTATTGTATGAAGAACGTATTTATGAAAGTCTGAGATTCAAAATGTTGGCCGGAAGAACATTTATTACAAATTATTACAAATACAAATGTTCACACATAACACCTCCATTCAAGTTACCCAAAACCCAAAAACCTCAAGTGGGAAGTTTTTTCTTCTGTTAGAGTCGTAATCTTTTAATGTCCTCACTGCGGAAATCTACCCTTAGAGCCAAGACTTGTCGAACCTCTGCAGGGGTCAGACGCCAAGTCAAAGGCCCAGAGTTGGGTCCCCAGTAATCCAGGATCTCAGACACCTGAAGGAAGAAAAACAACACTGTTATTATACTTGTGGACCAGTTTTCAATGATTAACTTTTAAAATGGCTGTCAAAATGCCACATACTCTTTCTAAGTTGAGAATAGTTGCCATCTGTGTGAGTCGGGCAAACTTATCCCGGATGGTCCAGGAGGTGACCGAGGAGAGATAGGCAACCAAAGCGCGCAGCTCTTTATCAAATTGTAATCCACCAAGCTGCAAACCAGAAATGAGAGGACAGTTACGGTCACTGTCACTTTAAGCCAGCCGTTGGGGGGACTGGGAAACACTGTTTTAAGGAAATGTGTGCCTGTTCATTTGTGCAGGTTTACGTCTCACCCTGCTGAAGGTGCATTTGAACACAGTCTTCTCCATCTCCATGGCTATGAGACTGGTCATCAGGCTGGTCAGTGTATCATAGATGACTGATGACAAGCCCACCTACAGAGAGGCATCTTTAGAATGGGTTTGTGTGAGCCTGTATTAAGTGGATTAAAATGAAATTACCTTAAACTCAGCCATAAGATGCTCCAACTGGACAATGAGTTGCTGAACCCAAGGATCATTGGCTTCATATTCACTGAACTCTTCCTAAAAAAACAAACTTATCCTCAAAAACTTCATAAGATAGGGAATATAATATAATTATTCTTATTATTTCTGACTTTTTTATTTCCACTCTTCATCAGTAGTAGATACTATAATGTTCTCATATCTTACCTCTTCAATATTGTGTGAAACAGACAGGAAGCTGCTAATCCAGGGTTTTACTTGTGGCCTAATAGAGGTGTTATTAAGCTCCTGTAGACCCTCCTGTACATACATAAACCATCAACACAAAACTAAATTTTTAACAAACAGATGACATACACAGTCAGCGGTTTGGGGCATATATATATATATAGACACACACACACACACACACACACACTTTTATTCTGCAAGATGCATTAAATTTCGTGAGTGCCATATCAGCACTGAAAATAGAGTGGTAATGGCTGCTGAAAGTTCAGCTTTACCATCATACGAATTTTGTTTACTTAATATTATTATTGTATTATTATGTATATATAAATACACACATGCATTTATAAAAGAAAAAGGTTTATATTTTTAATATATTTATATATAATATACCTTATATGAATATAAATATATATCATACATGTAAATACTTTCTAAATATATATTTAATGTGTGTATTTATATATACACATAATAAATATACACAGTACACACACATGTATTATGTAAATTAAAACTTAGTTTTTAGGTATTATACTATTTCACAATATTACTGTTTTACTGCATTTTTGATTAAATAAATGCAGCCCCAAACCTTTGAACAATAGTGTATGATCAGATTTTCACTGACCTGAAGGAGGTCCTTGAATTTGCTGGAGGTGTTGACCAAATCAGATAGACAGCTGTCTATCTTAGCCTTTGCAAGATCTGAACCTGCCCCCTGACTGAACAACTTGGCACAATCACTCTAAGATGCAAAGACAGAGAAATACATTCAATGTAGTACAAAAACAAATGTTTTGGTTTTTCACTGCTTTAATGATATGTGTATAGGGATTGCAAGCTTGCTTTTGCATACATTTTCAAAGGAACATTTTTGACAACTCTTTTGTGTTGAGTTGTTCATATCACACAGACCTCTAGATTTTTTTTCAGCGTGCTGATGTTCTCACTGCAGACCTCCACATTATTAAGAGCCACCTGAGAAACAAACATCATTATTATATTTAAGTAATCCAAGTCAGAATGTTTAATGAGAACAAGATGCACAAAAACAAGTGGAAAAAGAGATAAATTTTGAATGTGGTTAATTTTTTGTGTTGTTCATGCGAGATAGATAGAAAGACTTGATGTACCAAGTAGGCGCTCTTTGCCTGCTCCTGGCTCTCAATCCCAAGTGTTTGTGTGAGATTTGTTATCTTGCCATGCTGTAGGCTGCTCTGCATCAGACTGACGGCACTGCTGACCCCACGCTGCAGGTCCTGCAGAGCACTGACTGGATATCCAGCTCGCAGCTTACATACTAACACCTCTCTGCGTACAAAGAGTGAGATGCAAAGGTTATAGTGAAAGATTACATATTCAATAACTAACGGTTTCCAAATTCTCTGGATCTTCAAGCACCACTACTATAACTCTTTAAATGCACAATAGCTAAAAAAAACACATTGAGACTAACTGAATTCCAAATCTATGCATGTACCTGAAGTCTGTCTCCAGAACACTGGTTGCATGATTGATCATAGCGCACACGCAGTCAGAGCTGTTGCTGGTAAGAGCTCGGCTGATGCATTTCTTCACAATGTAGAACACATCATCCACCATGCTGGAGCTCAGCTGTCCCACCTCAGCTGTGTCCATGGCAACTGCCTATAAAATCATATTCCTCATCCAATGAAGACATAGTTTCTGCAACAGTGGCAAATACGTAGGAAGGTACACTACAACATTCAATAAAAACATTTATTCTTTTTACAAAAGAATATCATTCTGGCTCCAAACTTTTGAATGGACACTACATGTTTTTGATGATAGCTCTAATATCTCTGATGATGTACACAAGTTATTGACTGTGTCCCACCTTGTTGACGGACTCTCTCATGTAATATTCCTCCATGGGAATGTAATAGCCAATCAGCTCCTGCATAGTGCGGCTCAGCTGGCAGTTCTTCAGTAACTGTTCTAAACTCTGCTGATGCTCTAGAAAACAAAACAAAAACAAACGTGAACCATCCCAGGAAGTAATATATACATTTACAGAAATCAGCATATTCAATTGGTATAATTGGTTCTTTTTAAAGTGATTCTATTATGCCATTTCAAATGCTGCCTTTCAGACAGCGTGTAATCTAGCTGTATGTCAATGTAAACAATGCTAATTTTTTAATCCAAAAGTGCATAATAAATATAGTTATTGCATCCCAAAATAATGAACAGACTCTATACAGCCTAAAAGAGTCAACCATAATTCAAATCCATTTTCTGTTATGGCTACATGTCACAATGTAACACATTTGCAAAATTTCCACCTATGATGTACGTTAACTGGCCGTGAACAACTTGCCCACAAACATGAAATTTTACGACTCTGGACCAATCACAACAGACTGGGTCACCTGACCAATCAGAGCAGAGTAGGCTCACTGAAAGGAGGGGTTTAGAGAGACTGAATCTTTTAACTGCTTTGAACAAATCATTTGAGAAAAGCTGGAAAATGATGTCATACTAAACGCCTATTTTGAGAAAACTGCACGCATGTAAACCCATTGTAGAAGACTCCCGATACCACATTAGGGGCCTTAAAAATGACATAATAGGGGCACTTTCACAGGCTATTATGTGTTGACTGAATGAGCATCATGTATTAATGTGCAGTAGTAATTTCTAGGCTACAGCTAATGACCGTTGTCATGTACTTTCGGCAGCATTTTGTTTCGTGGAGTAGTTTCATCTCCCATAAAAACTAGTTATTACCTTGTATAACTGTTTCATCTGCCATTGCATCTGCAACTTCAAAGTCAGCCACTATACGCCGCCTTAAGAATCGAAAGTACAGCTCGGCTCTCGAGTTCATTAAGGTAACCTCACATAAAACGGGATCCAGGTCTCTAGATTAAACATACGACAACAAATAAAACACTGAGGATTCACAAGATACACAGACAAGCAATTATAACACAGACTGCACCTGGGTTCAATCTTTTCAGTAGCCATGCCCCTCATCATGCTGCTCTGGATAACCTGAAACTATAGCGAAACAAAAATATGTGTATAACTACATCAAAGTGCATTAAGTATAGTACATAAACACAGTATAGACACTACACTCACCTTATTGTTGTAATCTCTCTGTTGGGTAAATTTGTCCACTATTTTCTGAGCCTGTTTATCACACTCTTTTTGAAGGTGTGCGAGGAGTGTGTGCAGTCGGCCTGGTCCGTAGTATGTTTCCACTATGGGCTGATGGGTTTCAACAATGCGTGCAATACCTGAAAGATACAGACAAAGGCTGGTCCATCTCTATTTTTCAACATAAATATTGCAACGTTCAACAGTGCTGCATCTGCTCTTACCTTCAAGAAGCAGTGTGAGTGTGTCAGCAAAAATGACTGGTGCTCTGCGTTCGCCGAGGTCAGAGCCAACAGCCAGGAGTAAGTTCTCCTCTGCTTTACTGGCCAACTGCAAGAAAAGTAACAAAAAGGCACAGGTTTTAATATTTCATTAGAACCCAAGTAACTAAAGCAATCTCAACTGGTTTCACCAGTCATGTACGGCAGGCATCCACAAATGCTCCTACCTGACTGCAAAGGTACTGAGCAAAACGTGCAAGTCCCTGCTCATGCAGTCCCAGTAAAGGAAGGATCTTGAAGAAGCGCTCCACTTGAGCCAAGTCACCCGTAGCAACTGCCTCCTCCAGTCGCGTTGTGACGAGTGCCTTCAGATTGCGCTCTGCTTCCTGAAGCAATGCAAGGCTGGCTTCAACTGCACTGCCTGCACAGTGTATAAAATTGTCATATGCATACATATTTGGAAATTTCTCAATAAATATCCCTATTCAATAGTTTCTGCGATAATACTTGCTAGAAAACCCCAAAAGCACTCACCCTCTCCACCCTGCTTGCTGAGCTCAATCACTGATTGGTCAAGAGACAGGTAGCGATGAATGTGGGCGGCAGCCTGCTCATAGTCCTGGTTACGCAAGGCTGTCTGAACACCATCTGTGCAGAACTTCAGATCTAGAATATCATCTGCCCTCTGAATAGCTTGGTACAGCCTTTTCTGAAACAGAACCAGGTTCAAAGCTGTCATACTGCAATTCTGATATAGTGTAGGCATCATACGGATGTGTATGTTGGGCACCTTGGTGAGGTCCAGCTGTCTGACTTTGCTGCTCACATTCTCTGCCAGGCTGCAGGTGAAGTTAATCATGCCAGACAACTGCACAGCATCTCCCTCGATCAGCTGCAAGTTGGGTCTGGGAAACACAAAATACACAATTTATCAGTACACCGTGTTCTCTTCTTTCAGTTAAACAGCATACGTCAAGTGTCAAACACTCACCCCATCCTCTGCAAGGCGAGCATCTTTGTTTCGATGTTGCCCTGCTGTCCCATAAGAGCGCCCAACTCCGTCTGCACTTCCGCCTGTCAGAGAGGTGCGTTTGTAAACAGTTTGTCAATCACCCATAGTTAACATGCACACAATTTCACAGCTCAAACACACGCTGATATTAACTATATAACTAACTAACACAGCTGACGAGCGTTTATCTACCCTTACTAGTAGTCCAGCTGATAGAGAACATAGTGTCTCCGTTAATAAATATTCACCTCTTCTGCACATAGCTGGGCATACACTCGCTCCAGATCCTCCAGCTCCGTCAGAGCCTCAATAGTGCCGCACTGCACGGCGGAGAGCCCCGCCGGACCACCGCGACGACGCGCCGGTGAAGCGACTTCATCCATGACAGCCCCACATCCACACAAACTGCGTCACTTCCGCTGAGTCTAGCGCGTCACACAACTGCTAGCAAGCGACTTTACTCCCACCTAATGGTAGATTTTTTTTTTGTTAAAAAGGTACATGCCTCTCAAGCTGTTGGTAAAACATAGTTCATAATTCACGTTACATACATTTGCAGGTAGGTCTCTTAAAGCGTCTTGGAGACATTGCCACAGTTCGTTTGGGTTTAGTCTTTCTCAGTTTGTTCTGTTTCTTCGTGTCACTCCAGACAGACTGCATGATGATCAGATCATATCTCTGTGTGGAGCACTGGCTGTTCTCTGACAAAACGTTCACTGGATTATTACAATTAATGGCAAAACTAATATTTGGAATATATAGCAAAAGGTAGAAAAAAACTGACTTAAAGCCATTTTTAGCTGGTAAACATACTAATATCATGCCATACATACAGGTCCTTCTCTAAAAATTTGCATATTGTGATAAAGTTCATTATTTTCTGTAATGTACTGATAAACATTAGACTTTCATATATTTTAGA
>JAUMHI010000043.1:9461012-9495363 GCA_032359435.1 Enteromius unitaeniatus | reverse complement strand
ATCAGGGGTGACTGAGACTGAATGAGACAGTGCTTTCCATGAACCCACAAAGCAAAACAAAACCAGTGGATAAGGTACAAAAAACATAATTGCATTCAGAAGAAATGCAGATTCCAAATTCACTTTATATATAATAATCAAATCAATCACCATAAATCCACAGAGTGTTGCCCAAACCAAAAAGCAAATCAGAACTAAGTTCCTACACGAATGATGAAGTCTGTACCAAACAGGGTATTTGATCATTATGTATCTTTCCACAGATATACAGACCATGAAGCCGATGTTAACTATTGTGCTCAGGATATAAACATGAAATACAAAAAAAAATACATTCTTTTGTTCATTCAATGCACAAAAATTCATAACAGGCTTGACACAAATCTGGATGATATCACACACAAATAAATTTATGATGAATAAAGGGACAGCATGGTTAGATCGAAGCAGAGAACACAAGCCATAGAGTGCCAGACACATGACAACTAACTCAGTGCAGAAAATAATCCAGATGGCCACCATTTCAGATGAGGATGGACAAAAAGCTGTCTTAATAGATGTCCAATTTAATTTCTCAAGTAACAGATCTAAAAAGTTTGCTTCCAACTGGATTTTCACATTGGTTGAGGATTCAGGGTAGGCCATGTTCTGTGAACTGAGCTTAGGACGTTCAAACTGTAATGAAAACAAAGGTGATTTTAATTCAAAATACTTTTATGTGAGATGAGATACATAGAAAATTAATGCTACACACAAGATTGGACAAAAACCTGATGAATGTCTTGAAATACAACATTTGAACAAGGTCTTGATGTGTAGTGTTACGGTATCAACACCTTGGGTGTTATCAGTAAGGCAGTTTAGCATAAGACATACACTGCAGAATGTCCTGAAACAAGTGTACATAGAAGGAGTGTCTTATCGGCAAGTTATTTTATTTATTTATTTAACTGAATTTTTAGGACCTCCCAAAAAAAGAAAGAATGAAAAGATCAAATGTATTATCACATGCATATTAAAACATACGTACCTTAAGTGTACGTTATGATTTAGATTTCTGTCTGTCCTGTCAGTTTACTGCTCAACCTGAAACACAGGACCAGCATTTGCTTTATTGCCTTTATAACATAATCCACTCACAAACAGTAGAAAATAACTGAAAATTAACAATAATCAACGTAATAAGTAACACTGCTGTAAACATCAAATGCAGTGTTGATTGGAAAATGCAATATACTTGCCAAAATCTGCAATGTAAAATAAAAACTATTTCTATACAAATCCGGTAATTATAAAATCTTGATAGTTGTTTGGACACAATAATATAGTTAAGATTTGATCATTTTCCAAACAGCAAAGTCCAAAAACAGTTAACTCTAAATGCATGAATATGCAGACATAAACAAAACATTTAACAACAAAATAATTAGCTCACAATTAAAAAAAAACAAAAAAAAAACCAAAGGAAAGGTTTTACCTGAAACAGAGGCTGTTGGCTGATATGGCTGCCAGTAACTGATGAAGAAACAACATTACAGAGAAAGGGAGGAGTTCTTAATGTTGAATTTCCCCCATCCTCCATAAGTTCTGCATTTTAGTTAATATGGGAGAGTAATAGAGTAATAGTCAGCTAAATGTCCTGAAATGCATTTATGAAAACTTGAGATCACAAGAATGAATAATGTTGAGTGGCTGGTAAAATGGTTAACTTGGCTGTGTATGGAATTTCATATTTCAGTACATAAATTCTTGTGTGACTAATCAGTTTAAGGTAAAGAAACAAAAGATCAGTTTGCATTCTGTTAAAATTATAATTATTACATGTGATTATATATATATATATATATATATATATATAAAAAACCTTTGTTTATTGAAAAAAAAAACCTGCAAAATATTTTACCACAAATATTACAGATCACATGTCATTTAGCAATTAAAACTCATGCAGAGTTTCTACTCATGGTAACATGCTCAGAGGCCAAACTGAACCACTAAAGAACGGGCAAAGCCCCCAACACAGCATGTTTTACAGGTAATACAGAGCACTGAACTTCACGTTCAGCAAAACAACTTTTCAGCACTTCTTCACTTATGACTTCATGTACTTCCAAGATCTTTATTATTTGAGTCTTCATGGTATAAACATGTCTGTCACATCGCATTTCAGCAGTAGGCTTCACAGTAGAGCTGCTGAAAAACATTCTCTGATCATTTAAACAGGTCTTTTTGTTAAACACAATGTCAATAAGTGATAGTTTCAGATTCAGAACCTCTCCAACGACTTGCTCATTGTTCATTTACAAATATAGTTTTTAGTTTTTAAAGTAATGTTTCAGGGTGATTACATGAATGTTGAATTATTATAGATCTCCTGCAAACCAACAAGGCAGGGGTGGGGGAGAATAATAAATCATAAGAAATGTTGCATTTTTGTGTGTATTACTGATGAGTTATTAATAATTTCTTAGCTAGCAACAGAGCAATTTTAGAATAAAAGTCAGTTTTTTCTGCATATTTTTAATCAGAAAAACAAAGTTGCAGAGAAATTGATAAAACAAATTTGCAATCTACAAAACCAGAGCCAAAACATCAAAAGCATGGATAAGATTTGTTTCTTGTTTTTGAAAGTCTCTTATGCTCACCAAGGATGCATTTATTTAATCAAAATACAGTAAAAAGAGTAATATGTTAAAATATTGCTACAATTTAAATATTACAACTTAAATGTTACAACTAATTTATTCATGTGAAGGAAAAGCTGAATTTATTTTTAGGTTCGCTGTCACATTAGATCAATAAATCCCAACGGCAAGTACTGACTTCTTTAACCAATGAAATCTTCTAACCCAAAACTTTCAACGGCAATGTACATTCATTTATGTGGGCATATTTAGCTAGATTACAGAGTAACTGAAAATTAGACGCGGTAAAGAAGTTATGTTTAAATAAAAGGTATTAGAGTGTGTTTATTTTATTTTTGGCCTTTACGACACTTGTATTTATATGGATAGTAGAGAGAGTACAGGGAGTGATGGATAAACCATTAGGGTCCTGCTGGAAATTTTTAACCAGCACGACTGTCTTGGTTAACTAGCTTCACCATGCTGGTCGATCAGATTGATCAAACTACAATGAGCCAACCAGCTGCACTAACTGCTCCAACATACAGAGTCTTAAACTGAGAGTTACAGCGTGAGAAAAACAGGAACAGATTGAACACATGATGCAGCCACATAATATAAATGCCTGCTGAGAAATAAAAGCAATAATGATACCCTTAATTTCATGGAAATTACTGGAAATAGTTGACAAGCAAAACCAGAAACATGTCTCGTGTGAGGCCTACCACCTTATTTAAGATGTTTTTCTCCTCTTTTACAGTGCTAGCATAAACTCTTTTACACACAGAACTGCTGAGCTGCTAAAGGAAACTGACTACTATACACTGCAATTTGTCTTGTGCTTTGTTGGTAAACTTCAATAAATAAATAAATAATTCCTTAGACCGCCTCAGCCGGGTTTAATCATAATCTTGACCCTCATGGCATCTTCAAGATAAAACGGTGACTCAGCCTCTCTGAAAAGATCAACAGGAGCATGACGCACACCCCACCTCTGTCTAAATGGCTATCTTCATTACATGACACAGAGACTG
This sequence comes from Enteromius unitaeniatus, assembly GCA_032359435.1. Taxonomy (NCBI): domain Eukaryota; kingdom Metazoa; phylum Chordata; class Actinopteri; order Cypriniformes; family Cyprinidae; genus Enteromius; species Enteromius unitaeniatus. The sequence continues at coordinate 9,491,705 of JAUMHI010000043.1, read as the reverse complement.
GACAGAACCGAACTGTCCATTTAAGCCATTTTAAAGAATAGGAAAAGGTGAAACAAAGACACAACCATACGAAATGCCACTTTCAGAAAGTTCTCCTGGTTCTGGTTCTCAACGTCCTCAGGGCTTGCAAAGTCTTACAGATATGCCAATCAAATGATGATTAAAGCATCTGATCAAAGCACGCTTTGGATTACTCATACTGAAGAGCAGAAGTGTTTAAGATGAAACTGTGACAGCCCTTCCGCCGGGCTGCTTTGTCGGACACCCCTTTTGTGTTGGGATTCTACAGGAGACTAAGAAACCCCTCTGTAGCTAAACTGTTGGGGGACATGCATAGGGTTGAAGAGCGTGCATGAGATTAGAGTTTGAGTAAGAGAAACTATTGAGAAGAACCTACAGTCTCTACTTCTACAGAAACCCAGCAAGAGTGACCATATTGCACTGTGAAGGCGACTCAGTCAGTTCCAGCATCTCTCATGTCTGATTTAAGGTTCTGCAAGCCCTGCTCCATACGAAGCACTTTAAGCTTCACAGTGCATTCCCTCATTCCACAGAAAGTGCCCTCAGCATCGCTGGCAGGCTCAGGGGGAACCGAGGCAGCATGGCAGCATGGATCTTCCCTTGCTGAAGAAGAGCTGATGGAAAAACTTAGGGCAGAGTGCAGAGTGGAGGTCAAGAGGTGAAAAACTGGAAGGTTTCATCGCTGCTAAAAAGCCGCTCACTCGCTGGGGTACGTGGGGTAGTGCGTCGGAGGTTGGGGACAGCCGTGGCTCATGGGAAGGGTGGAGTGTCGTTCTGGAGGAAGGCGTTTAGAGAAGAGGTCAGTGTCCACCCCTGGTTGAGTGTCACCGTAGATGTCACCTGAATGAGGAAGAGATGTGTTAATGGGAAGGTCTGCATAAGGGCTGAACGATATATATCTCGTCAGTAAAGCCGGTTCTTTGATTAGCGCTAAATCTTCGTCAGCTGTTTTTAAATGCAGCGCCAGTTTATGAGGAGAGCCGTACATCACTGACAAGCTACGCGTTTCGTGGGTGATTCAATGGCGCAGCTTCTCAGCGATCTACGGCTCTGTGTATAAGCTGGCGTTCCTTTTGAAAACAGCTGTTTAAAAATGCTATTTATTCCAAGGGCAAAGATAATTTGTCATTACTCCAGTCTTCAGTGTCACGTGATCCCTCAGAAACCATTTTAATATACTGATTTGGTGAAGTGTAACAATGTAAACATTTAAATCATCTGCATCAAGTCTGACTTGATGAACAGGTGTTGTCTGTCTGTTTGTCTGTATGTAACTTGCTTGAAACGTAAAATAACTTTTTTCTCCAAACACTTCCCCAGTCACTTCAGAGAAAACTTCATGTCACACGGTTGTTAATAAAGAGTTTAATATTGTTTTTCAGTGCTACTTGCAGCAACAATGAAAGTTCAGTTCAAATGGCTTGGGAAATAAATACTCCACACTTGTACACAGCTCAGTCTCACCGTTGGCAGTGTCTACTCCAGCCTGTGATCCGGTGATGTGGTGCCAGAAAGCACTTCGTGGTAAGATTGCTGTCGGGGTGCAGGGGTAGGACGTCCCCTCTGAACCCTTAGATAAAAGCTGAGGAGCGACAGAAGAAGAGACATGGACCAGAATTTCAATTAGACTGATAATAGCACAAAATTATAGCTTTGGTTCTGGTGTTTTAAAAGTTGAATGACACGAAGAAAAACAGCTGATTTTCACTGCAATCTCTCAAGCTTTGTTTTGAAGCTCTGTGTGTGGTTTGATTTCTATATCCTGGTGGGGGCTGAATACACACACACTTATGGGGAGTTGAGGTCCCCATAGGTACAAAAGCTTATAACTCATACAGAACGAGTTTCTTTGAGAAAGTAAAAATGCAGAACATTTCCTGTAAGGTTTAGATGTAGTGTGACAGAAAATATGTACAGTATAAAAACCATTACGCCTATGGAGAGTCCCTACAAGCATAGATGACCAGACGTGTTTGTGTGTGTGTGTAAGGGCATATATGTACAGTGATGTCTGAGACCTTGAGTGATGATGCTTTTATTTAGCATAATCATTACAAATCAAACTTTTCAAAAGTATGGGGGTTAGTATGTGCACTATTGTTTTGAACTGTTTTGATAAAAATATGAATTCAGCATGTGATAATAAAATGCTATTTTCCGTTAAAACTTGCTTAAAGGATCATGTGATGCTGAAGACTCTTAGATATGCTAAAAGAAATTTAGCTATGCTACCACAGGAATAAATTACATTTTCTATACAAAACATTAAAAAATGTTACATTGCAAATATACTTCACAGTATTACTATCTTGGTCAAATACATTAAAACTATAAAAACATATGAACTGTAGTGTATATTATAAATGTAAAAAAAAATCCATTAAAAAGTTGAATCGATTTGAGACTGTTCCAAAAAGGTCTTCTGCACGGAGGAATTCACCAGGCCAGTGTTGCAAAATTGCTTATTATAATGACCTAGATAGAAATTGAGAAGACTATTTTTTGGCAAAATGTATTAGTTTTAAATGTGTCAAAACTTCATGTTTAAATTAGATTTTCAATGTGGCCTCAGGCTTTCGAAACAACTGCATGCTTTGGTTACCTTGCTGTTTTTTTCCATTTCCATAAGGACTCTCTTATGTTGTTCGGCAATAGCTAGAGTGGAAGAATGAACCCTTTGGTAGATCTGCTCTCCTTCCCGTGTCTGGAATGTGTACAGGCCCTCCCCGCTGTCACACATCCTAACAAATCAAACAACATAGCAAAATGCAATAAAGCAAAGCAAAAGTGATGAACTTTAAAGAAAGACCCCCTATGCTACATGCTTTGTGTGTTATATGATAATAACCACTAGGGGGCAGTGTTAGACAAGACTCAAACTCCTCTCTAATAAAACTCTCTCATCTTCTCCCTCAAAGGGCATCCAGCTGGCGATGTGAATCTTCTTTTATTATTTGATCAAAGCAGTGAGGGAGATAAGAACACCTAATCTGCCACTGAACTCCTTGTAATCCACTCAATAAATCCTTTTAGGAGGTTCACAGTTCAATGGCTCCCTCCTCTGCTTCCATGTTTCTCCTACATATACATGACCAGACTGAATTGAGTAAACATTTCACAAGATCTTCTGAAATGTCAGATACTGGCTTTAAATTAATGATATCTTAAACAAGTTTTACCTTCCAGCCTCGAAGGTGAAGCGTGTAGCATCCCGTCCATAGCGTCTAAGCGAGCAGAGCGGCCAGGTTACTAGTTTGGTGCGAGGGTTGTGAATGTCCCACAGGTAGATGTTTTCATGCGTGATCTGCATCATACACTCCCCGTAGATGTCAAGATTAGGGCAGGGCAACAGAAACACGTTAAAGCGCTCTGTATGAAAAAAAGAGGGACTGATGATGTGAAAAACAAGTTTATGGTTAACGGTTACTGTACAATATTGACAACTGTATTGTTTCAAGTTATACATTTACTGTATAACTGATGGTGAAAATTGTAAAAGTGTTCCTGGACCACAAAACCAGCCATAAGGTTCAGTTTGAAATTCAGATTCATACATCATCTGACAGATGAATAAGCAAGCTTTCCATTGGCGTATGGTTTGTTCCGATCATGTTCAATATATGGGTGATATCTGGAGTCAGTTATGGAGGGTGCAACAACAAAAAAAAATATTAAAATATTATCGAAATATTAAGAAAATAGCCTTTAAAACTGACCAAATGAAGTCCTTGGAAATGCAAATTACTAGTCAAAATTAAGTTTTGATATATTTACAGTAGAAAAATGTACGTAACATCTAAATGGGACATAATCTTTACTTAGATCCATAAAAGAAAAATCAATAATTTGGCTATTTCTATATTGCCGTACTAATTATTACTGGTTTTGTGATCTAGATTCACAAATAATCCACTTCATTCTTATTTTTGTTATCAGAAATATACATTTGAGTGTTATATTTTCAGTTATTTAATAAATGTTTGTTGCATTGTTTTAGTGTCACGTTATGGTTAGACCAATTACAAAGAACTCTGATTGTTCATTTACTCCCAGTAAATTTAAAGGTAAAAAAGGCAATTTTGAAAGTTGCATCAAATCACTTAATGAAATATACAGTTGTAAGTTGTAAAATATACCAGCATCAATATTCCTGAAACGCTGTCATCATATTTTCAGAGTGAATTTCTGGCAAGCGCAGCTGTTTTTAATGCAAATTTAACAGAACATTTTCTATGGTGTAGAATAAATTAAATTACTACCATGTCACTAAAGTATGCAACAAATCTAATAGCGCAAATGGCTTTGGGATCTTACTGTACCTGTGTGTTCACACTGAACTCCAGCAGCCAGGAGGTCTGGTTCTCCAAGGCTAATGTCATTAAGACGCACCCCCAGGCACTCAATAGACAAGGTCTTAAACCACTCTTCAGCCTCCAGCTCTGTGAGAACAAGAAGATTCAACGATATTAGTGAACGAAAGAACGAATGTTCTTTCAACGAAAATGTTCAATGAATAAAACATACGCAAGGAGGTGAGGTTTGTAAATGTGCCTGAGAGCAGCATGTCATCAGACCCAAATGCTAATATCAAAAAAGAAAGTCTGAGTAAAAGAGGAAGTACCTGATTCACAGGTGAAGGTTCGAGAGGTGTCATCTGTAAAGACGATGGCCACAGCTTGCCGCTTTGTGTCACGAGGCAATCTTGTGATGTTCTTGACATTACTAATCTCTGTCACCTGTGTGGAAAAGGAAACCAGTGCATCTCAGAAGTAGCGACAGCGCCTAGTTATTCAGAAAGGCTTCATTTGCATCATTTGGAAGGGCACTCGCGCTCTTAATCATCTAATTTATCTTTCACGGTCTATAGCGGGTTGTGGGAGCAGCAGAGTGCAGTAAAGAAAGGCAAATGAGAGCGATAAACACACAGAAACCAGAGGCCTGTGAGTCAGCAAAGTTAGAGCGAATCGTGAGAGTCTGCGTGGATACTTTTATTCAAGAAATTATCTGTTTACACACTGTTGGTTTCGTAATCTCGCCCGCCAGCTCTCGCTGTATGAATGTGCTCTACATGGCTGTTAGTATAATTGGAGAACTGAAGTGACACTTGAATGTTTCATTTTTTCCTGTGACATTTTCAGAGCTTAGATTAGACCACGACTGAACTGTTGCAGTGAGAAGCGTACCTTAGGACAGGCTCTGATGTAGGCTGACTTCTCATCAGGGTATTTTTCCAGTCTGCGAGGTCCTTTACTGGACGACTTCTTAAACACCAACCAGCAGCGCCGATAGATCTGAAACACATGTGCACATGATCACATAGGGTCCAAAAATAACATTCACCATAAGTGAGTAAGTAGAAATTGGCCTTAGTGAATAAATGGTAAGTAACTTTCAGGATTTTACAGCATGGTATAAAACAGGAATGCATCGAGAAGTCGATAAGTTTATAACTGCAGAGAAAACAAACAATAGAAGACTAAGGCTGACACTACTAAAAATGAACTTTAAAAGTAAAAAAACTCAAAAAATGAAAAGTAAATAATTTAATAATTTCAGCATCAAAACAATGTACAGCATGAAAAATGGATATTCCATTTGGAATTTGCTTAAGATGACATTTAGTGTTATTAAATAATTAATGTTGTTTAATATTAAATGCGACTTACATAAAGGCAAACATAGATGTATATATCAGCTAAAACACTACCATTCAAAAGTATATATATATATATTTTTTTTTTTAATATACTTTTATACTCACCAAGCATTAAGCAATATTAAATTATTATATAATAAATTACAATAAATTATTATAATTATAATTATAATAATATAATATGCATATCAGGATAAAAACAGTTGTGCTGCTTAATATTTCTGTAGAAAACTTTTTTTTGAGGATTCTTTGATTACTGCCACAATCGAATTACCACTTCTTTTAATCAAAGGAAAAATAAATAAATAAACATTTGGATTACAGTACAATACAGCAGGTGGCAGGGCATTCTTAAATATATATTCTGGTCAAACCACCAAAACAAACATTTGATTTTGACATTGATTTGACATTTTTGTGTCCACTTGTTCTGCACAGAGAGACTGGATTTTATATGTTATGATGCTGTGCGTGGCACAGTGACCTATGCTTCGCTGCGAATATACAAGGGTAAAAAAAGAAAACAATACTAGTTTGGAAGAACTTTCCACATTTATCCAACTCTGTTGCTATTTGCACAATATGAAAGCCAATTGTAACCTACAGCAGTTGTTATTTGTCTTTATCTTTCGTAAACATTCTCTCTCCCTCAATCGACCCTGTTGCCATAAAAGCCATTTTCTGTTTATATACCTCTGATGTCCTTCAACGACAAATCCTACAGTTGCCACGGTAACCCCCGTCCATTTAGGCAAGTGCTCGAGCCAGCCCAGTCCCGCTCTCTATCATCACTGGAAATTGCTCTGAGCAACATTATTTCAACATCATCTATTCAACAACCATTATGACCCTTTAGAAAAGCCTGATGTATAGGTTTGGCAGTTCAGCTTTACACCTTCCTTTGTTTTATTTGTCTTTTGTATCTCAATAGCCCTTTAGAGAGAATTAAAGTCGACGTGTTTAGATTGTCATTAAATTCTCTGGTGTTTAGACAGCGTTTTTAAATACAGTTACATTCTGTCTCACGCAGTCATAAACATCGCATTAGTCATCAGGCTTGTGTAATGACAGGCCTGCACTGCACCTCAAATACGACAAAGAGCTTTAACAAGAGAGTCCACACGCTTTTAACCATATTGCCCATGAATGAACATATCAGTGGGGGATTTGCCCTAAAAAGAGTCGATGAAATGAAATCGTACCTTTGGAAGTGTTATGCAACTTACAGCGTGTCCAGTTTCCTGTTGAGATGACTGATAGAAAGCTAAACTGAGCTGATGAGCTTTTGTTTTTATCATCTAAGCTGACCTTAATGTCATTACCACTCAAATTCTTGGACCCATCTTACGGAAAAATGGAGAAAGTTAGCTGCATGGTTTTCCATTCACAGCAGGTAAAAGATTGATCCCTTGTTTGCATCATATTGTCCCCTGAGGTCCCACTAATCCTCTGTAAACAGACTGTGCAACAGCATCAGCAGAGAGCGATGTGTGTGTGTGTGTGTGAGATGTGCCCTTTCTCACTGTTGCTTTAGTGTTTGTATATCTGTCTGAGCAACATTAATACACAACTGCATACGTACACATACACAAACCAAATACGATCCATCCTGGTGTCATTCCCTTTCTAAAGAGGTACCACGATAAACAATTTCCATTGAAGTAGTGTAGTTAAACTTAACTTGGTTAACAATTTTTACAGTTGTCATCAAACTTGGCATTAGCTACCACTGTCATCAAAAAAGTAGTTAAAGGGTTACTCCACCCAAAAGCCTCCCGGTTTTCATCCCAAATATCCTAAATTGTGTTCTGAAGACAAACAAAGATTTTACGGGTTTGGAAAGATATGGGGGTAATAATGGTTTAAAAAAATGTAATTCATGAAGGACACATTAAAATAATTAAAATGGTTGTCATAGGAACAACAGAACTTTTTTAATAAAATATTTTGCAACAAATATATTTAATATAATATAATTTATAAGAAGAAGAAGACTGGAGTAACACACACTGAAAATCCATCACAGAAATAAACTACATTTAAAATATTAAAATAAATATTATTTTATATATATTATTATATATTAATATATTAAAATAGAAAACTTTAAATTATAATACTTCACAATATTACTGTTTTACTGTATTTTTATCAAACAAATGCAGTCTTGGTGAGCATAAGAGACTAAAGTTTATATGCAGTTTGTATGAACATATTTGTTTGTTGCAATTCTAATCCTGCTTTGGCTTCTTTTGGATCAGTTATTATTTTTATCAACAAAATGGCCATGGTAATTGACAATAATTATTCCTTTTAGCTGCTGTATGAAAAGCTATAAACCACTCTAGATCATACCATATTGCTGAATATTAGTACGACTACAATAAAAGTATGACTGTTATTTTGCTCAATTAGTAACAATAACTAAAGTAACCATGGTATTTTTTAGCAGAAACCATGGTAACCATGGAAACAGTTTCAGAGTCAAACCTTTCGCACTACATTGGTACTTTGTCTAAAAATGGGCAGTTACATTTATATCGTCTTGTTTTCTATATGAAAACATGCTGTAACACTCAAACCTCTCAATGGAGAATAAATGATCATAGCAGTCAAAGCAAATGCGCACGGAGGACTACACAACACTTATCTCAAGTGCTTACTGCATCTTCATATAAGAAGAGGATGGAGGAAGTGGAGGAAGGAAACAATAACAGCTCATGAAGGCACAAAGAAAATTCTAAGTTTAAACTGAAGCAGTCAAAAGCTTTAGTTATTGGAAGAAAAAAAAGAGAGATAAAACAGAGGCAGAATGTGCCAACGTTTCACAAGATAATAAGCCCATAATGAGTCTGTTTGCCCCTGGTTTGAATCCATTTCTGCATTTTTGTCAGCTGTTCATCTTTTATCTGGCTCTTCCCCTGAGATCTGACAGAACTCAGCCTGGCATCCTAGCATCCTAGTCAAAGAAATAATGACACCATTGTAACAACAGTTGCTATGCTTAAAGCTAAAATTAAACCACTTCCTCCCAGGCAGGACTAAATTTAAAACGGCAGCTTAGTGACTGTGTCCACTGAAACCTGTTGGGGATTTTCTGAAACTTTTCAAAAAATCCAGAACCAGGTCCTGTCTGTTTGCGTCACGGAACTACTGCATCACTGTAGCTTTAGATCTTTGCTTTGTCCCTCAGAGATACACAGCAATAAATGATATTGCAATGTATGCCAATTTGATTTTTGGCTTATATTGTATGCATCGACCAACACCCTCCCCATCTAAAGTCTTGGGTTGTTTCGCAATTGTGATCCCTGGTGTTGGACCGCTTATGATTGCAAATGCACTCAAAAGGGCTGGCAATGGCTGAGGAGCAATTAGGGTAATTCCAGCATAGCAGTGAGGCCGGCGGTACGGGGCTGCCGGAACCTGAGCAGAATGCTAAACAGCGCTCTGATTAGTCTGATTGGGGCTCTTGGTCCCTAAGTGGACCGCAGAGATAGACAGTGAGAAAGGGAGGGAGAGATAGAGAGGCATACAGTCTGGCTAATTAGCATCCCTAGAGGTGCACAGGGAGCTTGGCGAGGGGGGTGAGGAAGAGATCGTAAAGAGGAAGGGAGGGGGAAGGGACATAGAGACAGTGGTCCAGAACAGTGTGACGAAAGGCTAGACTCGATGAGACTCGCCCAGCTGCTTGATAGCAACATGTATGAAGGCTAAGAAAGCAGGTGGCACCAACATTGTACAATTACCCATAATAATTTGATGCACCAACGTTAAATTCTATCTGACAAGCTGATGATCACATTTACATGTAGGCATCTGACAGATACTTTTATCTAAAGTCACTTGCATCGTATTCAAGGTATACATTTTATAAATTGGGAATCGAACCCATGACCTGGCCTTGATAGTACCACATTCTACTATTCGAGCTACATGAACGTCTGAATAACATGATAATTAATTTCAAGTTATTACACGCCTCTCTGGAATGCTTGATTCTGATTGGTCAGTTCAGACATTGGCAGGTTCCTTCTTTTCAAATAATGTTTTTGAGATGCGCTGCAGTTGATCGACGATTAAATCGCCCAGCCCTAATATAAATATGTATAAATATAGATTTTCACAGTCCTTTTAAAAGTCCTTTTAGATTTAAAACTTTGCAGGATGTTTTCATTAACTTAGAGCTGTGTTACACACAGCGTGAAAGGCAATTTTAAAAATCCATAATGGTGCACTTTAGAGGAGAACGTGCAGCTCTCAAAGCATGAGCACTTTGCATGATCACACACACAAACATAACTGCTTGTTCATTTGTTTATCTGTCAGCAGATTATCCTTATTAACATTACTGGTTTTTATTTGTTATTTATGTTAATGCTTTTAAAAATATATATATATATTGACTGCCTGCCAGTATGTCAGTGAAATAAAATGCTTGCATTCAGAGCTTAGGTGTGTGTATTATTTGAAGGCCAAGTACATTAATGCATTTGTGTGCCGAATCCAAAAGCATCAGTCAGTAAATTCCATGTCTGAGAGAAAGCTATAACCAAGTCAAGTCAAATCTGACTAATATCACATTGACCAAACCCTTCTTTAACAAACACAGCAACGAATAAATAAACCTGGGTGGTCAAAATATTTACCACCCGCATTCAATACAACTCTCAGATGGACAATACAATGAAAATGCTGTAATGTGGGAGCTTTTAGCCAATGAAAATGGATTAGTTCGAACACAATCTTTCCTCCAATCTGTAGAGGCTAGTTCCTCTACAGCAAGAAAAAAGCAAGAGAGAGAGAGAGAGAGAGAGAGAGAAGGATAGGGCTTTGTCACAGCTCAGACACAAATGCAAATGCCGCCACGCACTCACTGCTGCTGCCAAATCAGAGCAGAGGCAGCAGCATGGATGTAAATAGTATTAGCTGTGCATAAGCAGGGATTTACGATATTGTGCTTGCATTACGTGCACTAGCATAATATTAAATAGACAAAGAAAATTGACTTACAATTAGGGAAGCCATTTGTTAAACAAAGACGGGGGAACCATGCCCGTTTTGCGTTTGAACAGCACAGAAGAGCAAAATAGAGAAACAAAGACAAGCACACATACAGACACAAGATGTGTCCGTGCAAAAGGAACAAGAAGAGAGAGATATGAGAAAATGAAGGACAAATAAAGAGTAAAAAAATGTAAAAAAGGAAAATGGGAGAAAATAACCTCCTCTTAGATTATTTAGCACTGCATTCCCCAGGGGGACCATGTGTCACAACCCCGCTCCTGCCACAGTAACCACAATCCTGCTGACTACATAATTCAGCCATCGACCTGTGCAAGAGCTCGAGAGGCACTCAGAAAGTCACTAGACACGGTAATACTGGAACTTCTTAGACATTTCGAAACATCAATGCAGCCGGCTGATCCAGATTGATTTCAGCAGCGAAATGGTTTAAAAGCATATGCTTGTAATCATAAAAGCATATGCGGAGCAGAAAAACACGTAATGGAAAGTGATTGTAATGCAAATAAAGCAAAGACAAACATGCTAATGAAAAATGACAAGTATAATGACAAAAAGAAAAGAATGAATTGTGTTTTTTTTAGAGGGAAGGAAAAAAACATATTTAAGGACAGCTAACTGGGACAGCAGAGGAGATGCACTCAGAGACTGTGAGACTGAATCTCCTGTCAGAGGAAGATTGTAAAGCTGTAATGAGTTCTCTGGGCCAGAGATGAGGTCAAATTAGTAGCATGAATGTAGTCCCCCCAAGTCCTGCACCATTACTGCTTCATGAGACTCTTCCAAGGGAACAATTTGCTCAATCTCTTCAAAAACATACAATTATTCAGTAAAATGGAGGCAACATGTTATGTAAGATGTCTAGTCTGATCTGGATGAAATGTTAAACAACACAAAGCATACTTGGATGTTCTGATGCCACATGTAACAATGCTATCATTTATCTGGCCAATCACGCCCCATTACAGTAAATGCTTACCAACACCATCCGATATAATGCTTTGCTCCAAGTATTATTATCCTTAACAGAAACTAATAAAAAAAAAAAAACATGTTCATTAACTGAAATTAAAAAAACAAACTAAAGAAATATAATTGTGAAATATATAATAAAAAAAGTAAAATACATTTTTATAAATGGTTTAAAATAACACTAATTAAAAATTTTAATTAAAATTTGAATAAAACAAAGATTACTATTAGAAGTATATTTTACAACAGAATACCATATCATTGTTACTACTTCAAAATGTAATAATTAATAATTCCATAATTTTGGAAATATATTAGTAAACGCTACATTAACTACTAAAACAGTGAAATCATCTAAATTAGAGAAAAAATATAAAAACAAAACAACCCGAAACTTAAAAACTCTGAAATAAACAAATATAATTCATTCGTTTAACACAATCTCAGCAACTAAAACCAAAAATTAAGAACCAAAACAATCCCGGGACTGAAGTCTCAATGACAACACAAACTATAAGACCGAGCCACCCATCAAGTGCACTAAAATCTACCAATGACTACTCACCCCCAGTTTCCTGCTCCGCATGCGGACATAGCCCTGCTTGACAATGTCATTGAAGTTGGAGGCCATCTCTGAGGAACCTGGGAACTTCTAGAATGAATAAAGGCTTGCATCCAGCCCTTCTGTTTCCCCCTTCAGCCAGTCCAACCAACCCCTTCCTTCCTTTTTTCTCTTCTTCGCTTGTCTTCCAGTCTTCCTTGATCTCGTTTGCTCTGCAACCTTTGTTGAACTTCACGTCCAGAAGATCATGTAGATCTTCAGACCAGGTTCAGTCTCCTCAATCCTGCATGATCACTGAGAGATGAGAAAAGAGCACATATTTTATTCATTTAGAAGGATGGTGGTTATTCATGATTTGCTTCACTTGGATGAACTCTACCCACTCTTCCATGAGAATGTACTTTTTTTTATTAGACTTTTTTTACTGAAAATTTTACTGAGTTAAATAAACATTACAGTTCTATATGACATATTTCTACCCAAGGGGCTGCTTCGAATGTCATAATGGCCTAAATTAAAATCCACTCTGACTGCAAACATTATTTCCGCACTAAATAGCTCAAACCTCGCTTTGTGGAGAAGGAGAGAGATTAAACATATCTGAGAAGCAGACTTTCAACTATTAGGGCAGACTGTCCTTAACCCTTTAACTTTCACCCCTAAAAAGAGCTAATGAAAAAATTATTTAACATAAAATTCTTATTAGCAGACATCTAATAAATAGTGTCTGTTTTTTTATGTAACTCAGCCGTACGGTTGAGATGTCAGTCCATGGTAAAACTCAATTTAAACTCAGAGAACCATTTCATGAGATATTTTGCAATAATAAACAATCCTTTAACTTTATTATTATCTTGGGTACATTGCTTAACCTTCAGGGTCTGCATCTGTATTTTAGCGTCTGTATAATATACTTACTACATTTTGCCACAGATGCTACTCCATGTTTTTTAGACATATCAACCTTACAGTCATGCATGATTTTGGATAATGATTGCAAATAAACATTTGTGCATTTCTCATGTATTTTGCTATATTTCCATTCTTTAACCCCTACCCTAATCACAACATTATGGTTACCCTATTATCTGATGAGTCACCGGCAGTGTTATTTCTTCTGTGTGACGGACTGAGTTTTGTAAACTGCTGCTGTCACATGAAAACTAGAAATACCCAAACACCTCATGGCAACAGCAGACAGAGATGGGCCAATACAACAGTGAAAAACATCCTCTCTCATCTCTTCCTTTTGATAGATTTATTCTTTATCAACGTAAGCTCAATCATGCCGTAGAGATACCATTTAAAGGGTTAAAGAGACAGTTCACCACACACCCCTCCGAAAAAGGAATAAAATCTCAGTGTTTTGTTAGCATTATATGCTCACTTTGAAAAAAAACTAAAGAGAACCGCTGATTATAATAAGTAATAGAGGCATAATGCGCTAAACACACAGTTTGAGATGAAAAGTTTCTAAGCAATCATAATAATCCTCTGAGCTCCAGCCCTCAGGCCAAAGAACTGGGACATGGTTGTAAGAGCAAAATGAACAGCATCATCAGCATGCTCTGATACAAAACACCCCAACGTGGCACACTTCCCCAGAACAGAGCCGCTTAAAATTCTTGACTGCAGTGGAACACAGACATTAAACTTTAACAAGGAGCTCATTAGCCAGGACAGAGCCAGGCTAATCGTCGTCGGCGCTGTTGGTTTTAAAAAGTGGCTCGCTCAGGGAAGAAGGGGCCATTTGCTTCAGTAGAAGATCAGTGAATCATAATGCCATTATTATGTGCTCTCATGACCCAGCTTCAAAAGCCCTTGTCAGAGGAGTGAATGGAGAAATAAAGATAAAAGGCAGAACAAGAACAGTTGAAGGAGGATATGAACGATGAAAAAAAGCGGTTTTGAGAGGACCTCAATGGAACGTCATAATGAAAGATCAAAACAACTCACAACGGCCTGAAAATCAAGACGGTAAGAGTCAGCCGGTGCCTCTTCGTACAGCAGTAATAAATATTCAAATCCTTTGGAAGGATAGTTTAACAGAGGTAAAGATATGAGAAGTCCTTCATGCTGGTCAATAAGAATCAGTTACCTTTAATGCCCCAGAATACACTGGAGAGGTCACTATGCTATAATTTACATTCCAATTTACTTTGATGGCAGATGTTCTTAGCACTGTGACTTGTATATTTGTGTATGTAGTCTTGTGCAGGAGGCAACAGACGCAAATCAAGCACAGTTAAATGTTTAAAGTAACAATTTAATATAAGAGCTGCTAAGAGCCTTCTGCTGTATGATGAATTGGTATATTCAGCCGAGAGGGTATAGCTAATGCTGAATTGTTGAGTATTAGGTCATGTGCAGTGAATAGGCAGGCACTAAAATGTTTCCAGTCTAAATGAGCAAAATAACACATGAGCAAAAAAAATAAAGATAGAATAAAAATGTCAAGAAATAGTGCTTTCATTTCTTTTACATATTTAATAACATATTAATTATATATATATATATATATATATATATATAAAAGATACATGGTCTAAATGCAATAAAATATATTCATAATCTTAAAAAAAAAAAAGATTAAGCAAATAATGTTTTCTTTTAACATTTTATTCTTCAAAAAAATCCTGAAAAAATACAAATAAACGCATCATGGTTTCCACAACATTATACACACTAAACAGCACAATTGTTTTCAACATAGATGATAATTATGTTTGTTAAATACTAAATCAGCACAATAGAAGGATTTCTGAAGGATCATGTGACACTGAAGGCTGGAGTTATGGCTGCTGAAAATTCAGCTTTGCCATCAAAGGAACAAACTACATAAAAATAAATAAATAAATAAATATATTACAATAGAAACATATATTTAAAAGCTTAATATGTTTCAATTAGGGCCAGGACTTTAATGCGTTAATTTAGATTAATTAATTACACCAAAATAACACGTAAAAAATTTGTAACGCATTTTAAGCGCACTTATGTGCACCGTGGAACGTTTCTCACTGGATGAGTTTCAGCAGACTGATTATACTGGAGCACCAACTAAGCGTTTCTAATGTTCTGAATAGGGACTAAATCTGCGAGTTTTGTCAGTAAAGCCGGTCCTGTAATCAGCGGTAAATGCCATCAGGGGCGTGATTTCACATTGAGCCGTGTATATACTACACACAGCTGTTGTTCACTGACGAGCTGCGGCTGTGTGGATTAAATACGGCTCAATGTGAAATCACGCACGGCACAATATTGGTCGGTTGGACTTGGTTGAACAAAAATAATAATTTTGTTGCTTAAGCTTATGTATTCAATGGTATACAATGGTATACTGGTATATTATTCAATGGTATACTAAAAATCCATATGAAAAAAACTTACGTCCTACTGTTCTAAGGTCAAATATTTATAAGTGATTAAAATGCGATTCATTTCGATTAATTAATAACAAAACCTCTAATTAATTAATTAATTTTTTCAATCCTGGCCCTAGTTTCAATAAATAAATTCAGCCTTGTTGAGCATAGTTAAGATACTTAACTTAACTATGGGTTCTTAAGGGTTCTTTTCTACCCAAAAGCATTTTTTATAATTTCTACACATATTACTGTTAATTAAAAAATATGCTAAAAAACTAAGATATAATAAGATATTTGAACAATACATGCATATAATATACAAGCACACAATCATAGCCAGTGAGTAGGCAGCTGTAACTGTGTTAAGGGTGTAAAATGCAAGGAATCTCAGGGCTGGACGAATTTGTGGTCTCTATGTTGGCAATCTTTGCCAATGACCGCCAATCTTGAGATTGCCAAAAATGAAATTAGCAGAGAAGCCCTGTTGTTGCCTGTGCTGAGGCTTCTCTTCTCTTCTCTTGTTTGTCGCAGGGAGAAACAGCGGTGACTAAGAATCCAGGTGTGAACAAGACTCAGAGGCAGCTAATGAATACAGACACCAGAACATCCCACCCAGCCCCCTGCAGCACTAGCGACAAACAGCTTGTTAAGACGCAGGTGACACTCAACGTGGGAGGAGGCATGGAAGAAGAACATCTGTTTTCACCGTTAAGTGCGGGTATTGACAGAGAGCAGAGAGCAAGCGGCAGACAGACATGTCTCTGCTGAACGCCTGGCTAATGATAGGCCTCCCGTGCCTTGTCGCCAAGTCTTCGTAAACCCTGAGAATTGGCCAGTTACACCACATTGTTATGAGTTTAAGTCTCATTTGAAAATATGAAGTTAGGTTTTCCGAAACGCATCTTATTTTTGAGAAAGTTGTGATAAAATTTGCTATTCAATGTAAGTAACCATGACAACAATAACTTCCTTCAAACCACATCCAATATTGTTAAGCTCAGATCAGGAGACAATTCATATAATTGAACAAAATGTGCCTTCAATGATGCGGGTGACGGGTTGACAACTGTACAAAAATGCAAATGGAAAATAAGTACATAAAAGCTTTACTAAAATTTGTGAACTACTCCTCATTGTGTGGGTCCTTTCTACAAGTGCATATTTATTGCACTTGTATATTTATCTTCAATTATATTTATCTTCAGTTATATGATTTATGTCTTACCATACTGTATAAAAGTCTCCAATTTGGAAATAAAATTATTTACTGTTCTAAATAACAATATCACAACTAAACAAAATTATGTTGAATTTTTGGGGAATTATTGTTTTTATTTCTGTCTTCAAAATCACTTTTTATAATTCTTTTACATCTCTTCAACAACAACAACAAAAAAATACTAGTTAAAAGTTATAATAATTATTAAAAATATATAAGCAATGGCTAACTTTCTATCCAGTTAGACACAATGTTCATTGTTTTGCTATATAGAGTGATACATTTAAGTAGCATTCATTTTAGCATAACATTTAAGTAGTTTCATTTTTAATAGTTAAATAAATGACTAATTTCTGCTATGCACACATAAATTCTTTAAAACCAACAAACAAAAACAATAAAACAATACAGGATTTAAAATGGATTAAACGTTACTAATTTTCCAGTTATCTTTAATCTTGATATAAACATCGATCTTGAGAATGACAGAAACTATAATGAGAGATACTGAGGAAAAATTAAAGTATAAAGTCCTGATCTGGACATATTTCTATTGCAAGGGATGAAGCTTTTCAAGACTATCAATACAAGCCGACAGTTGCTCATTCACTTCTAAGTACTATGATACTGCCATAACACTGTCTCCTAACCAGCCGTGAAGTGATAAAGTGTCAAGCAATAAAAGCTATCTCTTCCATGTAAATCTGATTTCTGTCCTACCCAGCCGCGACAGGAAATTTTGTCTGTTATTGGCATCTTTTTTTTTTAGATTTGACTTGACAGGAGCTACCACTGAAAAAGAAACGATGGACATAGTGCAAACATACATGATAATACAGACACAAATTGAGGGTGGTTAATTAGTTCATTTGATGGTTGTGGTCATAGTGTGGTCAAAATTCACCAGGAGGAGTGGTAGTAGTAGTAAATAAGAAAAGAAAGTGAACAGGAGACGCAGAGGTGTGTTGATTGTCAGTTTTGATGAACCCCCACAGCTGGAGTCCATCAGAGGAGAAAGTGAACTGAAAATTGAAAGAGTGCTGCAGTGACTCATACAGGCAAGGAGGCCAGTCGAGTGGACAGTGAAATAGTAAGTGTGCTTGAGGGAAAGACAGAGACAGAAAGATGGAGCAATAGAAAGAAAAGGTTATTGGTTGCAATTGTGTGCATTTCAGGGGTCACCTATAAAATACACATAGGCCAAAGTCTGAATGTAACAGCAAAAATGGCGTGCACGTACACACTTTCAGAGGACAAAGCCAACAAAGCAGTTATCTATTTTTCTTGGCCAACATTCAAAAGGTTCGGTGCACTTTTCTCAGGCAAAATCTATGAATCCAATCCAATCAGGGTTTTTGTGTGAGGAAAAAATTTGCTAAAGCAGATTTGAGGACTTGCCATAATTACTAACATAAAGCTGACTGTAAAACAATAACAATGCAACTATTTTTATTGCTACAAAAATAAAAATGACACAAACATTAGTTAAATCTGTGAATGGCTCATCATTGTGTGGGTGGTAGACTTTTATTTCTTATTTTGTTATCACTTATATTGTAATTTATGTCTTACTATATTGCATAAAATCCCACACGCCTTTGAAAGGAATAAAATGTATTGTTTTTTCATCAAAATATCATTATGGTGAATTCTTGGGGATTTCTTTTAATAGACAATCCATCTTTAATATCACTTTCTACAGTATCCTTCTGTAACATCCATTTAAAAACAGACTGTCAATCAAAAGAAATACTCAAAATTTTCACCAAAATGTTGTGATATCACAATGATTGATATTTTGATGAAAGAACACTAAATTTCATCTGCTAAAAAACTTGTGGGACTTCCATACAATATAATAAGACATAAATAAAGTATAAGGGATGAAGAAATAAAAAATAAAAGTGTAATAGTATATATAGAGATTTTTCTTCTTGTACACTTACTTCTTATTTCATTATCAATTATATTGTCATTTATGTCTTACTATATTATGTAAAGTGTAAAAATAATGACAATAGATGATGGACCTTATTGCCTGTACATTTTTAGGCAAATTCTTTTCAAATAAATACAGATAAATACTATAATTTTGACAATTGGCAGTACTAACATAAAAACAACACATAACAAAAAAAGTGTGTAAAGTGTATAAAGTGTCATTTTTTTCCAAGTAACGCTGTCTAGTGGCCACATAAGCAGATAAGGTTTCAGGGGAAGGCAGCATCTCTTTTACCTCCCTTGAGATCACTGTGGTTTTACAGAGGTCCTATAAGGTTGCATGAATGTAACAGGAGGCAATAGCAAAATATGGATAAAAAGACATGCTTAACTGCAAATAAATGTTAAATGGAACAGAGCCACGAGTTTTTGTATATAAAAAACAAATACAGACACACACGAAAACCTCACACGAGCGGGGCCTCTACACGCCACTGGTCTAAAACAAACTGGTTTTTCCTTTAACCTTTCATCCTCCTATTCTACCATGCTATCACATAATATCCCTTCCTGACAGGGAGACATCCTATTCTCATAAGGCTCCAGTGAAGAGGCGCATTATCTGAAAAGCATTAGCACAGTGAGAAGGTTGTCCGAACTCCCAATAGGACACGCTGGTCCCTTTCTGCTTCCCGAGGGCAGATAGCTGTGCAGAACACCTAGGGTAACCAGCAGCTAACGCGCAATACATGAATAGAGAAACGAGAAAATGGACGCAAACCACAATGTACCACAGCACATTATAACAGCAACAACCTGGCACAAAAAAGTTAAGTTCAATCACAGGGAATGAGCATTACCATGTCTATAATTACAGTACTTGTGTTTGGGATCTTGATAGGCTTATGCAGATTCAGCCGTACTTGAAATAAACTCCCCAAAATGATATTCCCTCAGAATTATACCTGCCATACATCATACAGTATTTGCTTGACTACAGTATATTTTGAAAAAGCATAACTTCAGTCAATCTCCAAACAGTGGAACCTTATTCAAAATGTATATGGTGGAAAGACTAATTAGAAAAAGAAGAATGAGAAAATGTGCCAGTGACACTTTTCCTTTTGTTTTTTTTTTTGTTTTTTTTCGTTATTGCATCATCAAATATTCAACAGCATAATAGAAGGAGCTCATTTGATCTTCTTGCAGGTCTAGAAAAAAAACAACATCATATAAATGATTTAGTAATGCAAATTGCCGAAATAAAATTTAAGAATTGAGTACATGGCTTGCTAGCATCAAAACCATCTAAGCACATTGCATCCCTTTCTGTGGAAACAAAAGTATAATGAAATCGATTCAGCCCAGTACAAAAGGGTCATGCAGGACTTAATGACTGGATCTGCAATAACACAGCAAAGCAAAGATTGTTACTGACATTGACCCTCACTCTCTATTGCTAATTAAAAGAATTGATCAGGAATTAATCGAAAACACTCTTGAAAAATCAAACAGCGTAGACTGGTGAATGCAAGCCAAGCACAACAAAAGGTGACAAATAATTGCTCCTCTATATCAATTTTTCAAAACATTAACAATGTAACAACACTGTTACAAAATAGATATATTTCACACTACATTAACCAAGTATGTGATGGATAAATGTTCTTTTTACATTTAAAATGATTGATTTTTAGTTTTTAGCCTTTTATTTATTTTTTTACATTTAAATAAAATTGCACAAGCTTGTAGTTGTAATACTGTCCACTTCTCTTTAATCAGCCACTAAATGAAAATCATTATTGCCTCTATTGTTATCGATGACAACTGTAATATCAGTGCCTCTCTACAGAAGAGGAAAGGAAGATTTGGGTTTTACAACACTGCAAATTAAAGATAAAGAAAGAAACGAAGAGTGGTAAAGTGAAAAAGAAGAGAGAGTTGAAATTGTCTAATTTCACTACAGTTTATATTGCGTCTGCGGTCTCATCTAATAAGTCACTTACCAAAAGAATACTCACAGAACATAGAACTCTTCTATTCATGTCACGCTAAAAGAACTTCGGGAGCCCGAGAACAACACAGCTGGAAATGCATTTCAACAAACCGAATTTAACAAGAGCAAAAAATAAAGAGTCGAATTCAAGAATTCAAGAAAGGTAGTGAGTTCTCTCTCTTTTGTGGAGCTTGTCATTCATTTATCGTTCAAGGACGATGGATTTCTGTTGAATAGACCTTTTTTTTGTTGGTTCGGCTCTTTTTGTCCACATTGTCAGCACAGTGAAGGTTACCCAGTGCCTGTGACATGACCCCTACTACCAGGTAAAGGAAAAAGAGGAGAAAGAGCGGGTGTTGGAGGGATGGGGCTGAGGTGACAGTAGGATGCAATGGGGGCTCAGCTGGCTTCATGATTGGCCGATTAAATTTCCTCTCCTGTGGTTCTGCAACTGTGCAAACCGCCTCCACACAGCTCTCTCCTGGCTGTCTGCATGTGTGTGGGTCAGCTTTTGTCTGCCAAATGTCCTCACAAGGAGACTAAAACCTGAAATCACCTACATCATGGGAGACCGGCCAACAGCTTCCATGAGGAAAGTGGCTTAATAAATATACTAAAAAATCTCTTAATGAAAATGTAAATGAAAATGGATCCAGAATATCATTAGCTCAGTATAAGAACAATAGAAGTCAATAGTAAACCCCTACTGTGACAGAAAATGTGTAATGAAAGACATAAAATCCACTGCATTCATACATCTAGACTCCAACCCAGTTTCACACCGAATTAAAAGGCTTTGTTGTCATCTGACTGCTTTAGTAGGGTGCAAGGACAAGTCCCCATCTCCCTCCACCTCTGTTTTACCATCATTCTGTCCTTCTTATCCCCTTAATCCAGCTGTCGTATCTCACATAAAACCTGCCATACAATTCTCAGATCACATCCAATTAGGGGCCCATGGTGTCCTTTCAGGCTCTGCCACAATGACATGCAAAATTACCTATTCAGTTAAGGAGGAATGAAAATGAGAAAAAAATGAAAAGTGATTCTTGCTGCATTTTTTATTCATTCGCTATCATGGGAATTATTCGCTGAGCAATGCCAGATTGGCAAAGCTTCATAGCCAATCATCTGTAGGTTGAATCGATGCCTGAGGCTCAAGCAGCCCCGCTGGGTCCAGATGAGGTCAAAGTGCAGCTTTAATTAATACACTACACACTGCACTAGAGGCAATCTGACCCTATATCCACTAGGCTGTCTATTACCGATGGGATGAACACAGGTAATTATCAGTGGACAGCTGAGAGAGAGACAGAGGGGAAGATATGGCACATTTATCATTTATGGATACAACTAAACAAAATCATTATACCAATCCATTTCTTTTTTTTTTCCTATTTAGCCGTTTTGTTCTTGTAATGTATTTTCTTGCACATACTTAAGAGCACAGAGCTCCTGTAAATCAGAGTTTATGATCTCCCTTGGCCAATAAAGCACATCAGATTTCAGATACTGAAACTGAAAATAAGTCTATTCTTCTTTTTTATTCCACCTCTTGCTTAGTTCAACGCCTCTTCTAGGAATGCCAAAAAAAGCACAAAATCATCAGGACCAACAAAGCTAAACACACCACCCACACACAAGTGTTAATACACACTGCTACATACATAAGTGAATGAGAGCGTTTAAGGCTAACATGACCATTCATTTACAGGACAGTGGGTGGTCTACTGATTTCCCAGGGTCCATGCTGACAGAATAACATGTCAACTGGGTGTTTAAGGTTTTCAGAATTGAAATGAAAGTCAGATTAACCTAAATATGAGTCAGTGTAATTTTTTGGTATTATCATATTGGATTTTAAGAATAATTTCATTTTCAGCACAGATTTAAAATGCTGATTTTCTTTAAGTGCACTATTTCTTAAAAAGCACTTTATTAATCTCAGCAATTACAGTATTCTTCTCTAGAACAGCGGTTTCCCATATTTTACTAAGTGAACATTAGTAAAAATTGGATGAACTTTCTTTTTAATGAAGTTCAAGAATGTGTCTGTAAGAACTTGGTCTTTGGTTCACTTTATTTTGCAGCGGCTTTGTTTACAAAGAGGCATTATTTGACGCAGGATTTTCAGAAATATTTAAACTAAAAGAGGCCCCTTTACCGATTATATTGGATCCGACAGTTTTTATTACATGATCAGTGATCACTATTGATGAGTCTGTTAAAACGATCATTTGTAAGTATTTTTGCATTTTAAACCTAAAATCCCAGTAGCGTTCATCTGTGCAGGATGTAGATCACAAAATCACAGCAGTGGGCATTTACTTCCAAGTCTATAATCTGTAGTGTTCATATGAGGGGGTCAAAAATAACAGAAAATAACATACTATTTCTAAAAATTACTTTAGCCATTAATAATAAAAACCCAGTGAGATTAAAAGTGAGATGCAATTGTATGTAATACTTCGTATATGCATTATATCAGCTCTCAAAATACTTTATCACACCACTGAAGGAAAACAAAACACATTGTGCAACGTTTTTTTATAAAAAAAGTATAAATATTTTTTTTTACCAGTAGTCTCCTTCAACAAGCAATGATCAGAAACCACAGAGATGTCAAATCACCCAGAGAAACATCATCAACGTACCACTATTCAGTGAAATGAGAGAAAAAACAGCCTTTCTGAAAATCACATTAAGCAGAGCCACTTTTCTTTAGAAGAGGCAGGAAAGTGCCAAACAATGGGCTGAATGGGGATGTAACAAGACAAGTCAAAAAATAGATGAATAAGAAGAGGAAAAGGGGAATAGACAGCTGGAGGAACAAAATGAAGACGACTCACTCTAGTTTACGTGCCCTGATTTTGACCTCCTGTGGAAAAATTCCAGACTGTACTCCACGATGCCTAACAACTGTCCCACACACAAACACACAGATACACACGTATACACACAGACCCCAGAACTAGAAAGCACAGGCAGATGAGACATGATGTCTGCAAGCCTCTATCTATCAAAGATAACAGAGCAGCTATAAACACAGACAACTGGTTTCAGCACCCCTCCTACAGCCTGACGCGACACTTTGTCTCCAGTTCTTTTACCAGATTGACAGAGATAAGGCAAACAAAACACGCAAGCTTGCAAATACACACCGCTAAAAGCAAAGAAGATTTATTACATGCAGACACTTATTCTTGTTCATGCACTTGTTCCTGACAAGATAATAATCAGAATTTGATGCAAGAATCGTGTTATTTAAAAAATGGATTCTCTTGCTTAGGTTTATGGAAAATAAATGGAAACAAGAGAAAAGAAATAAATTGACAGGTTAGGTACTTTGAAGTGGATTTTTAGCTTTGGTGAGTTTCCAAGCATGCACACCGCCAAACTTTGCATGACTGATAAGCAGTGTTATATTTGGATGATCAGTCTCAGCCTCTCTGTTCCAGTTTTATTGTCTTGTCTCATTTTAGTTAATGTTGTCCATTTAATGCATTAATTTAGTATGATTACTACTAAAACAAAACAAACAAAAAAAAGCCATATAAATGTAATTTATTATTGCTTATATGCAAGTTCGGATATGATGACTTTTGCTACATTGGAGCTTGAAGAGTCACCTTCACATAAAAAAAACATTTACCAAGGACACATTTTTCTATAGATGATCTGGAACAACATGGATTGGATATGTGATTCAATACTGAACTACGTTTAGCCTAACTTAAAACATTGTGCAGCACCTGCCTGAGACAGACTGACAAATTTAACTGCAAAATGCATTGCTGTTGACTATAGGCTAATGATTGACTTCACTGACATAAAACAAACTAAATGCATTTTAAGGCCAAATTTTATAACTAATCAATTATTTTTACATTATCTTTGACCACAATAATGCATTCAAACATTTTCTCAACATTTTTGGATTAGCTGCGATTAATCGTACTTGTATGCATTTGGCAAATGCTTTTTCCAAAGTGACTTGCATTGCAACCTGTCAAAATAAAAAGTTCAGAAATTATAACAGAAATATTACTATTGCACTGTAGAATGTACTTCTAAAATACATAAATTTAAAATTAATGAATAAATGATATTATTAGAACTTAAATAGTTAATATACAGAAGCCAAGAAAAAAGTTAAAACATTAGTTTTTTTGTTAAATGTCTTTTAAATATTGTAAAGCTTCATGATTTAATGTTTTAATTACACATGCTGTTTGCTTTTACTGTTCGAGCTACATGAATGCTGTATTTGAATGCAAATTTGATTAATTATATGCTAATTTGATTTGATTTGATCATGTATAATGACAATTGAATGCTCATTTGATTAAATAATTAAAATATCATGCACTTAATAACAATGTATAATATTGTATATTATCTCCAGCCCTAATTTAAGTCAAATTATTTTCTTGGGTTCAGAAGAGACAAGAAAAAAAAATAGTGCAAGTGTTTGTAAGAAAGTTTTTGAATCTCATTGAGTTGAATTCCACTTATTGAGTGAGAAAGAAAAGGCTCACACAGCAGCGTCTATCTTGAGTGTCTGTCTGGTCTCCAACACTGTGCAGAGCCACTCTATGAGTCCAAAGCCCATCTGACCTCAAGTGTTTCTCTTACCCAAGACAGCCTCCAATAAGTGGAACACACACACGTCCAAATCTTATTAATTCTGCTGAAGAACAACAAATAAAAACTTTATAATCCTAAGAAATGTATAATTCATAAAATTCCCTCAGGCATGAAAAGAGAGGAAGAAAATAAGTTGTTTGCTATCATCTCAGAGACATTTATTGTTTTTATGGAGCTTTTTAATGCCTGGGAACCATTAACCACATTTAAACATTTTTAATTTTGCAGAACAGAGACGTTTCAACAAGGTGTGGGCTGGGCACTGTCTTTCTAGCCTCTTTAACAACACCAGAGTATACACATCAGAGATAAAGATGGGAAAGTGTAAAAGCAACTGCTGTGTTTAGTAAAAAAAAAAAAAAAAAAAAAAAGTAACATTATGACAGATCTTTATGATCTGCTTTATGCCAACCTTCAAATATAAATTTTTTGGTTTTGTTGTCAAACCACAGCACACAGTAATCCTGGTGCCACAGCTAAACAAACACAAAGGTGTATATACAGGTTTACGTGTGAGTGGGAAGAGTTGACAAGGGCATTAACATTACAACCTCCTGTAATCGGATAGCAACTAAATTAAGCTCAAACGTACTTGCATATCAATAAAATGTAATTTTACACAAAGATCAAGAAAGAGAACAGCACAACACAGTGTTTGAAACATTACACAATTTTCTCATTTGCTGTTAGTCAGTCTTTTTATCTTTGTCCTTTGTTAATCTCGCTCTCATGACTGCATTTCTGATGTAAAGAAAACAATTACGACAGAAACCATCTCCACTTCCTTAGGTTTAGCCTATTCCTATTGGAAAGAACTAATGAAGGGGCAAATGAAGGTGTTATGACAGCCTAGAATGTATCACGTCATCTTACAAACAGCATGAGATGAATGAACAAAGAGGTGACAGCGAAAAAGAGACCTGTGCTTGCAGAGAAACAGAGAGAGAGAGAGAGAGAGAGAGAGCATATTTCAGACGTATCCAAATCCCCAGCATTGTTGTCACACAAAGCAGGCATTTGGCTAGGCCATTGGTTTCGTCTAACTCCTGTGGAGCTGAGGTAGTCTGTCTGAAGTCTCTCTGTTGCTTCCTTTTCTCATCTCTGGTGAGCATTTGGTTTGACAGTTGAGACACAACTGAGTCTAGACGTAGTTCTTTCTTTTAAATGGCTTCATACACAAATCGAGCTATGGATAAGACAGGAAAGACCAAGGCAGACCAGCTCAGATAGCAAACTCCAAGGGACATTTCAGTTAACTAGGCCTAAAGAAAGAGTTATCCTAATTTGTCGTCTCTACAGGGAGGAAGAGCGAAAGCAGAGGTTTGTAGGGCACTTTGTGAGACTGCAGAGACGCTGCTGATGAGTCAACGGCTGGTTTCACTCTCAAAGCATCAGCCAAACACCCTGAAAAACACCTCAATGTGACAACTTCTTCCTCGGTGCAGTTCAACAGTCAGATTTTCTAACTTGGTTTTTTTTTTTCCCGTTCTTGGCAACACAGCATCATGTTCTTCTGCTGCCAAACTTGAAACTGCCAAAGTATGTCAGCTTGTTTTTTATAATAACTTTCTTTCATGAATGAAGAAATTGTATAGTTGCATATCAGGGACTAACCCTAACCCGAAAAAGTAATGGAATGAGATCTTAATATTATTGCACCACTTTATAGGCTTAAAAGTGTTTATATAAGCCAAAAGTTATTTTTTATAACACCTAGAATTTCTTTAGTTATTCCAAACATTATAAAGTTAGATAAAATTAAAAATCATATAGAATGAATTTGCATTTTTGTGCATACTTTGGCCCAAATGTTCAAATGGAATTATCCTATCCAGAAAACCAACTGGTACTTTTTTGTCATTGGTTTACAGCTGTATGAAATGATTTCTGATGTTCTCTTAAGTGTAGGGTTGGGTACCGAACCCGGTACCATTACGGCCCCAGTACCTAAGTAACCGGTATGTACCGAACCAAATTAAAAGCGGATTTCGGTGCCGTGCCTAAACGACAAACCCAATAAATCTATGGCATTAATAAGCGAGCGCACCACTGATGATGGCGTGTGCAGTAAATCATTTCCGCGAGAGGAAAACTGATCTATATGTGAAGAAACGGGAGCCTGCAAGCTCATTTCAAACCCTCGCGTGCTCATGATATGTCATCTCCGCGCAATTATTCTTGCGTTCGATCTTCTCTCACCTGCTCAAGCAAACATGTTTATTTTTGTCAGTCATGTCAGTATTGGATGCCTCTTAAAAGATGATTTATTCACTTGACTTGATACATGGCATTGGATCATATGTTAGTTATTGTTTTATAAGCTTACTTTATTTATTCATTAATGATTTTGTCTTCATTTAATGTAATGTAATGTATTGTTTATAGTAAATCTTTTTCAGATACTTTATGAATAGACTTTTTAAACCTGTTTAATCGGTTTCTCTTTTTCAGGTAAATCTGATGAGCCTGGCAACAAATTAGTCATGTTTTCCAAGAATCTCTATCTTGCTCAAACAGTGTTTCTTTCTCTCGTTCTTGTTCTCACACAGATGTGCCCTGACAGCCTCGCATGACTGAGGGTGAACAGAGGAAGAGACGGAGAAGATGAAGAAAGCAGAAATGAGAAGCAGACAGATCACGATATACAGAAACAGGGGCTGAGGGAGGATGTCAGGACTTGGGAGATTGTTCACGTCAGCATTCTGGAGCTTTTGGCTTTGAAGTTTCTCTCTCATGGCAGTCTGAAGTGACGCATGCTTCCTACAGGAAAACGTTCAAGCCACAACAGTGCACAACACTTTGTTATAAATCAATGTGTCAAAAAAAAAAAAACGAGAGGGAGAGAAATAAAGGAGAAGACATTTACATGCTGATCATTTGTTTGTAAAGCAGGTTACAAATCTGAATTTATTTCTTCACAGCAGCCTATGAGTGATGATAACACCTCAGCTCTGGCTTCATCTGAACCTGCAGCTGTCACATTCCAATATGACTGTAATATATACTGAATAATCACAATATATGCTATTTGTACTGAAGATATAAAATTAAGAAACACTGTGGAAAATAAAAAGATTTTTAGGCACTTATTATTTCCTATTGTTTCCTAGAAAATCTTGCCAAAACCAAGTACAGTAGCAAATTTCTGTAAAAGTTTAAACAGAAATGAATCAAGAATGATTCAAGTCAAAACTCTGATTCAGCTAGACCTATTTGTTTGCCCTCAAAAATCCATGTTTATATACAAAAATGGAGACAATTACACTGTCTTTTAGTATTTGTGCCTATAAATGAAAATCTATAGAAAATGTATACTTAGTTATCTTTAGTAAACTGTTTGAAAGAACACCTTGATTATTTTAATACCTTGATTTATATTCTATGTTAAATACTTGGCAATAATAGTTGACTGATATTAAAAAAAATACTTGTAATATCTAATCTTTTTAAAATAAAATCTAATCAAAAATAAAATAAAATATAAAAAAAACTAGGTAGCCCACATAAGTGGTTTAAATGAAACTTATGATACACAGTGAAACATATTTTAAGTCTGTTTGACTGAGAGTCTTTATAAGCAAACTCTGACAGCGTATCGTCAAGCCTTTGTACAGCACTTTTCACTTTTTGCTAAATTCCACTCAAAAAAAACATGTTTTGCTACAAGATGGAAACCAGACTTGTTTAAAGATCACTAAAGAGAGACCATGTTTATTGAAAAGAAAAAAGAAAAAAAAGGTATTATGGAGAAAACGGGCAAATCCTTATACTAATGCCCACCTGTTGCTGGAGCTCTACCTTGAGCCATAATTACTTCACTTGCATAAAGTTAAAAACTGTGAAGAAAAGATGGCCTAATGTCATTTTCTGGTCTCATAGCTTCCCAGCTGATTTATGGGACGCAGCAGAACAGGGAGCACCAAGGGAAAAAGAGAGGAAGATACAGAGGGAAATACAGCAGGAGGAAATGCGTTCACTATTCATTTGTTACAGAGGGAGTGCACGAGGGCACAACTTAGACACAAAAACAAGCCGCAAGCCGCATCTCGATCTCTGTCATAAATTATGGATGTTGTCTGATGTCTCCTAACTGCTGTGGGGCTCTCAGGGGGCCTTCTCAACAGCAGGCCTGGCAGAAGAGCTGAACTTATAATGTAGAGCCTTCCACTCTCAATGTCAGCTCCAGCATAGGGAGCGCTTTTCAAAAGCATGGGTCATGGACCAGTGGTAAAACACATTACTGCAAGATGGGCTCACTTTATTCACTGCATTCTTTTTGTATGCTTAAAATGATAATTAGTCATCCTTGCTAAGGTAGGCTTCACTAAAACTATTGCGCAACAAATTGGAATAAAGTAGCAAACTATGAAACTATCTCAAATCATTAAGGCTTGTTGAAAAGTGTGCTTGCTTTTAAAATAAATCTAACAATTTACACCTGGCAGGCAAAAAATAGAATCCCACATTAAAGTTGCGGTTACATTTGGCATTGTTTGATGAATCTTAGCAGGCGAAATCCAGTCAATTCAAGAATCCAAGCAATCGGGAAAAGAGACTTTGATGACATCTTCATACATCACTGTTTATCATTAGCTGGCTCTTTAGGTATTAACTAACCAAACAGCAAGACATAACTTGCAACAGGAAGACAAACAGGAAACTGCAGTTCGGCAAATCCTCTTCAGCAGAGTCAGCTGATGAGACCGTAGAGAAATAACAATATGAAAGCTTTATAGAAGCACTATACTCAGGTGGAACATATAGACATGCACTATAATAGCACAACATTCAAACTGGGTATATTAACATACACAACACAGAAGCACTATATTTAGATGAACGTATAGTACAGACAGAAGCACTATATAATGTAAAGTGCAGCTGGATCTATAGATGGATGTATAAATACACTCTTTATCCAGCATGTTACTTTTCGCCAGAGTGTGTTAATAAGAAGAGGTTTTTTCTGGCATGAAGTGATGATTCACCCAATTTATTTTCTAAATGCATGTTATTCATCTTGTGATTCATTCATCTTTGCATGTGCTTCTTTTTTGACCTCGCAATTCTTAATCAAAATGACTAAAATCAATCTTCCAGTGAAACGGCAGACTGTTTGGTGACTTCAATTATTATGCCTGATTAAACTCCGCCCCCTTTCGTACAATCGTCTGCAACCTCGCATCTACATCTGCTTCCACCCAATCAACACAGACCACAAAGTACTTTTTTTTTCTTTTTCGTTAATCAGTTTCACTCAGATGTGCGTCACAATACAGAAGTGAT
>JAUMHI010000043.1:9446012-9458512 GCA_032359435.1 Enteromius unitaeniatus | reverse complement strand
AACATCTATGACTCAGGTGACTCTACACGCTATAAAACCCACAAAAAGGTTTACAAGTATGTAAAGAGCATTGTAATAGACCCCATTACAAAACCACTGGAAATTGACTGCCAGTACTTCTAAGGCTATTCATCTCTCTTGACTGGAATCTTGTCCTGTTATGTCTTTTTTAGCAGCTTCTGGTCAGGTCATATAGCATGCTCTTTTGGATGGCGCCGATCTCTCCTGTCATGGCATGTGTATTGATGCCTGTGCATAGAGACTAAATTCTTTGAAAGCCATCAATGAAGTACCAGTGGAAATGCACTTATGCATACACACATATACAAACACACTCACGCTGCCAAAGAGGCAAGTATTAAATTCCACCACATATACAGCGTGTGTATGTGTGTGTGCACCTACACAGCAACAGTGTCTGTTCTGCCCACTAATCATATTGTGTTTAATTACATGAGTTGGATTATACTGGAGAAAGCCTAGGTCAGCAGGACAAGAGCCCAGAATTACTTAGAGAAACATCCACCCCCCTTCAGTGCTAAAATTCAACATTATAGCTTTCTAGATGTAAGCGAAACACAAATGGAAAAAGAGGATGGAAGACAAATGTTTTAGCTAAAAAGCTCAACGCTTGACAGGCTGAACGTCCAACTCATCACGTCGGATTTATTATGAGGTTCTACCAGACCTCATATACTAAAATAATGTGCTAATTCTAACACTAGCTGTCTTAAGCAAACATGGTTTGACTGCTTATTAATGTCATTCCTAAATATGATTATAGCATTTTAATGTTTCTGTTGGAAAATGCTAGACCAAAAATACTGCAAACAAAGGTTAAAAGAAGGGTAACCTCTTCAGTTGACTCCAGTGACAAGGTTGACATTTATCTAATGGGCTTCATTCAATCTCTATCAAGCATTAAATCAGCAGTTGGGTTCATTGTAAAGGGGTTACAGGTTAATAGGTGTTTATCCACCTTAATCTTTATTGTGCTCGAAAGCAGTTTACCTATGATAACACCATCATAGTAATAAGCTATCACATTGACAGATAAGATGTTTTTTTTTTTTTCCTTTCTGTGTTCTCTACAGCCATGGAGGATTTGCGGACTAATTTATTATGAGCTTTAGTGAAGCTGTTTATGCTCAGAGAGATAAGGCTCAGATTAAACGCTGTCTTTTATCAGCATGCAGCACATTCAAAAGACACTGTTTCAATTTAATTAATTGCCCACAAGACAAGGTGCAAGGCAATTATTTTCCATACTTAGACATTTGTGTGAAAATAAGGACAGTAAGTAGGAACATATCCAGGAACAGAGGTCTTTGTTGTGCTTCTGGTTACATCTCGAAATCTACTGATCTGTCTACCTAGACAGCTTTTTTTTTTTTAGGCGTCAGATGAGTCAGCTGAGCCAACCTGGAACATCTGAAACTCTCTAGATTGAGTGACATAAACTGTGTGCTCAATCCCTAATCCCTAATATATTGTGGTTGAACGCACAATATCAGAAAGGAGTGAATCAAATTAAGTGAGTAAATTCGGACACTGACTTTTACCATTGATCAGGGTAAGCCAAGATGGGCTACTTGAATACCATCCTAAGAAATGATTTATTCATGCCTGTCAAATGACCCATCACAACACAGAAAACAATTAGCCTAGCAAGAAGACCAACACTGCAACAATATTAATGAACATATCATTGATCTTCAAGCTGACATATTTTAGGTTTTCTCTCTTCTAGCTCTTCTTTCGTCAAGGCTTCTGAGCTTATTTAGCACCCAAAAGTTTTATGTGCAGCTCACATAGAAATATATGAACAATATCATTTGAGGCCATTTTTTATTATAGGGTATAGTTTTAGGTGTGAATTAACTGTTTGTTTTGATTGGTTATATGAAACTAGGGCAATTCGTTTGTAATGGGTAACAGTAAAACATCAAGCTTATTAGTCTTATCACTTAATATTATGTGTTCCTTTTTAAGGAAATTTGTCTTACAATGCAATGCAATAAAAATCAGCACAGCAGAAAATGGCCATAATCATTTTCCAACATAATTATAAATCTAATCTAACAATTTAAAATATTCATTAATACTGTTACAAAACTTTATACTGATTACCTTTACACAACAGTACTCTATAACACGGCAGGGAATATAACAAATGCACATAAATACATTTAAAGTATTTGACTGCTCAATGACGCATTGGCTAATTAGAATAAAGTATTCCAGAGCCAAAATAATCAAATAACATAAATAAAATAAACTATAATTAAGCATAGTATCAGTATATTAATAGCAATAACGTTAATGCATAAACCCAAAATTTTCATTCAAAGATCTGCGCATAAGCACATGTAAACGTCAAGATCTAGTCATCTGAACAGCGCACAACAGCTTAACTAGCAATACCAGAAGTCAGAAGATGCATTTCTCCACTAAACTATATCCTTCACTTCAAACACGCTCACTTCAGGAAACGCAGCTGTTTAGATATCCATAGCGTGTGGGATGCTGCAGAAAAAGTTGATCAAAGGAGTAAATGATGTGCATCCTTCAATCACAAAATAAGCGCACATTACAACAGCACTTTTAAACCAGCCCTTTCTTTTCTGTAGTATTTTGTTGGAGGGACTGGTGCAGTTGTCTTTGTCTCCATACAGCGCGTGAACTTTCATAAAACCTACCTGGATGATGTTCAGCTGAAGGTGCGGCCCCTTCCGAGAAGACTGCTGCTTTTAAAAGGTGAAAATGCGATGGTTTTGCCTGTGCCCTAACAGAGAAGAAGCACCAGCAAGTTTTCTTGGGAAAAAACAAATGTGTTCGGGCTTTAGACCTGCTGACAGTAATCCAAGTGACTCTTCTTGGTTGTCGTCTTGGGTTTCGGGACGAGACGCCGTGCAGCGCGTCTGAATTTCAAGCACCAAACACACACGCACACACACACACGGCTGTTTCACTCTCAGCTGTCTGTCTCCAGCTCCAGCAGACAACAAAATCCACCCTTTACCGTAGAGCGTCGAAGAAGAGCGCAGTGAATAACGAGCGTGCGTTCAGTAGCCTACGCGTGCTTTATTTACCGAGCACTGACGTCAGGAAGTTGTCTTCGGTTAGAAACATGTAATAACATTTATAATTGATTACTCTTAATTTTAGAGCTTCATACCTAAGCTTTCTTGTTTGGTTAAAATGATTAGCCTTAGTTCGCGAAACGTATTGATACACAACAGGCTGTGACAACTGTGAACTTTATAGAGAAGACCTTTCTAACGTGTTATTTTCGCATCACTTAGATACTGTTATAGTTTTTATTAATTTTTGGAATAGTTTTTTTATATTTATATATTTTTTGTTTGTTTGTTTTAGTTAATGAATAATATATATGTGGAAAAATAACTCTAATAACTTTAATATTTAATGGCAGGCAAAACCAGACATTATTATATCATCAGCATGTTGTGTATGAACAGATTCCTTGTAAACAATTTTGTTGTCTGGTAGACTGATTAAAAGTTTGCTTTTATTCTTTAAAATAAAAGACTTTACGAGTTTATAAGACTGAAAAAGTGTATTACAGTTTTATTTGCAGTGTGCATCAAATGGTCAGTAAATGGTCAGACTGAGGCTGAAACTACCACCAGTGTGTCCTTGGCACATAAACACACATAAACATTAAGGCACATAAACCCAAGATGCCAGAGAGGGACGGTATTTACTGATGTGTTAGCAAAAATCTCAAATGTACCATTCAAATGATGCAATCAGTATGAATCTTTGACATCGTACTGCTTTTATTAGTATGCAAATGGTTAGTGCAATCATTCTAGGTAGCAAAATATTTATGTGGATGCGAATTTGTAATATGGATGTGTTTCTGTGAATTCTCACATACGTTGCAATAGAGGTGTTGGGGTGGTGCTTGAGGCCCAAGAGAGCCGTTCACTTACAGGGAAAATGATGGATATTTGGGGGGAGCGTTCGAGTGAGTCTGCTATTGCTGATGTTGGAGTTTTAACGCTAGATACGTCATCATCATCACTCTCAACGAATGCTGATCAGAGTTTTTAGAAGTGAGTTGTGAACATTTGAAAAAACAGTGTCTGAACGCTAA
This sequence comes from Enteromius unitaeniatus, assembly GCA_032359435.1. Classification (NCBI taxonomy): domain Eukaryota; kingdom Metazoa; phylum Chordata; class Actinopteri; order Cypriniformes; family Cyprinidae; genus Enteromius; species Enteromius unitaeniatus. The sequence goes on along the minus strand of JAUMHI010000043.1, from coordinate 9,454,389 downwards.
GGATTTTTGGTGCTGTTGAAGCTAACAGTTCTTAGTCATTAAGAAGATGCATGAAGCATTTAGACTCTAATCTCATGTCATATTAAGTTTTGATGTCAAAATTGATTGCCCCCAGCTGGTTTGAAGTGGGACATGCATATGGACCACTTGGGGTTATCTTAGAACGGTGACAGCAAAAAATTTCAGCTCTGTCTTCGGTTCTCATGGTAACAGAGGAAGGAAAAGTGATGCACAGCAAAGCGGTAGAAAAGAATGACAGCGGAGGATTATGCACCAGCATGAGGCATAAACCGCTATTATAGCAACTAGCAAAAGAGTCAGGTTGTCAACTTACATTTCTTGGCTTGTCACCCCGGAAAACAGTCGTTATTAAAGAAAGAATTGCACAAGCACTAATGTCATATATCAGGATCATCTTGCAACTTTGTATTAATCAGGTCTGGAGTTCATAAAATTGCTTTCTCCGGGAAAAAATGGCTCGTCTGAATCAGGAGTGAGATCAAGCACAGTTTACAAGCAAAAACAAATGAATGAATTTGCTAAATTTAATATGATTGAGTTTTAGTATTATTTGTAGTTTACAAAATAGCGAATCATATGATATTGGCTATATATTCATAAAATAACGTGATAATAATAATTGTCTTATCATATTGGCCAGAATAAAAAAAAAGAGTAAAACCCTGGTGTCAGCAGCATAAGAATATATGTAAAACTTATACACTGCTTATTCTATTTCAGTGGATGAGCAAGCAGATGAGAGGTGATTGAGAATGCAGGACTATGAATGGGGGAGGGGCAGGAGAGCCAGAATTTGTTCAGAAAAATGGTGCCGCCACACTGATAAGAGTGTGTGATAACGTTGACAGAGGGAGACAGCAGGGGACAAGAGGCAGACATGAGGGCAAGTGTTGACAAGCAGCGGCTCATACCCGCATGCGCTTGCATTTATTCACACACACAGAGACAAAGCACAGACACCATTTGTGCAACTATATTTAAAGTCTGAAGACATGTATGCTATTTTCTTCAGTTCACTGGATCATAAATATACATATAATGCTTATACTCTAAGGTTTAGAGTACTCTCACTACTGACTTTTTATGAAATGAGGAATGAGCAGCATAAGTTTGGAAAATATACAGCATAATGGTTTATGTTTCTTATTTTGGCAGGGTTACATAACTGCAAAAGCAGGGTCACCATCAGTGGAATCGCTTAGGATTCTGGGTATGGATTCCTTGCTATGGGGCCTTCTCAAAATCAAAATCAAACTCCCCCAGTTGTGATGTCCATGGTCACCAGGATGTAATGCTCCGTGCTGCAATGCAAAGTGCTTTTACTTGTAACATTAATGCAAAATCTTAAAGTCGTGACAAAGATGTGATGTACATCTGAGTAAAACGGACTACTGAAAATAAAAAAAACATAGGGTAGGTTGTTGAGTGGATGGAGGCAGAGCTGAATGCAAACATCCAGTCAGTTGCATGAAGCATGGTTTCATCAGAAGTCCTGCATGGGTCACTAGAAAGAATCTGTCATTTCACCGGAAGAGTGAGTTGTGACAATTTGATTAAGAATGATGAGATCAAAACAAAAAATGAATCAAAGATTGTGGTGTTGTTCAATAACATGTACATTATTTACAAATTAGGGTGAATTGTCATGTCATATTGACAGATATTGTCAAAATATGATTTATGTGTGTTGCTGTCTTGTTAATGCTGCAAGGTTGTTGCAAATGAATGAAAATTAAGATGCTTCACTGTGTTGTCTAACTAAAGCAGTGCCCTAGAAGTCAAATCGGTAAATGTCACCATCTGTTAACAATAAATATGTATCGTCAGAGTCAGTGCAGAGATTGGCTGTAAGTATACAGTCTTTTTACATAATAATGCATTTTTACATAACCCCACACGCCTCTGTGTTTTCTCTCTGTCTGTCTCTGTACAAACTCACATACACAGCCCTCTCTAGTTTAATTGAGTGCAGAGGACAAACACTTAGGAGACACAGCAGCAGTCTAAAAGCATCCAGTGTGAGACGTTTCATAAATGAGTGTAATCGTGGCCATATGGCAGCTTCTGAGAGCCTGAACCACATGTCTGGAAAAAATATCACTGACTCCTCATTTCACACAGCTCTGCCAGCCCAGTTCTCTCCTGAATCCACTTCATACCTGTTTTTTGGGGTGGGGGTTTGCACATCACAATGTGCCTGACGTGTGTGTGAATTCATACACACATTTCTACATGAATTTTTAATGAAGGCAGATGACATGACAAAAAAAAACCTATACACAAAATAGCACACAAGAAATAAAAAGCATTCTGTACATTGCTAACTGAAGTGGATATGCAGATGAGATTGTGGGAAGATGAGCACCGTAAGAAAAAAAAAAATCCACCTACAGGTACATTTTCCATAAACATTGAACAAATAGGTTTTGATTGAAGAACTGGTGCTCTTTTGATTCGGCTGACCAAAGCTAGACGGGTTTATGAAGAAAAATCAATGCCCTGATCTCTAGAGATCTTCCTATAATCATATCTTGTTCGCATCATGTCTCAAAGCCTCAGACACCAATTCCACATAATCTTTATCACAGCCTTTCTTCTGGCTCTGTATTCTCCTCAAAATAACTATTTTACCACAACAAATTTCTCTTTTCATTGCCTTTAGCATGTTGTAATTTTTTACAATCTTTTATAGGCGTGCTGTAGATGCTGTCAGTCATAAATTTTCATGTCACTGCTAATTATGCCATCAGTCACAGCAGTCCTAATATATTGTTTACTGGTCCAATCCCAATGTTTTCTCAAGCCTCGCAACTTGCAGCCTTCTATTTCAGCACTTGATGTTATCAAGTAGAAAATAAAACCTGAACGCAAGCGTACAAAATTGAAATAATAATCACCATAAAGCAGAGCGACTTGCAATTTATGACCTCATTAAAAAACAGTGGCACATCAGGGGAGTGATTTTTATAAGGAATTTTCTTCAAACCATTGTTGTGAACAAAGAAGCTGTTCAGCTCAGAGAACTGCAACAACAGCAGGGTATCTTCCTTTAGGTTTTTTTCTGCCTTCACCCTGTTACGGTGGAAGGAGAACAGAGGCAATAGAGAGGAAAAATGAAAGAAAATACAAAAAGTACTTGAATGAAACAGGACATTTTATGTGTTTAAATCAGTGCTGAGCAAAATGTCAATTTTAAGAACTGGCTCCCATGTTTTCCTCATTGTGAATGAAGAATGGGAATGACAGGTATATGCATTCTATTTATCATATCTCTTTTCAGATTATTTGACTCAAATTTAAATTGCAATCCTGCTTCCTGTTTGTTACCTCAGATTCAAGAACCAAAAAAGCCATTCTTTTAAACCCATTCTCAAATCAGTAACTCCGTAAACACAATTTCAAATAGAGATCCTTTGTCTGCACCTGAAACACTTTGACATGTTTTTCACTTCCATCAAGCTTCACAAACTCTCTACTACACCATAAGTCTCCAGCAAGCTGCCATAAGCTTCCTCCTTACTAGCTGTCCCCAGCGTCTTCACAGAACTCTCTATGTTTTAATATTTCCCCTGATGTCATTGCGTGGATAACTCTTCCACAGAGAGCAGTGCTGTTCGGAGCTGATGCTGTCTATGTGAAAATCAAATTAAAATGTATTTGCAAGTGCTAAATATTAAGAGGAGACAAAAGCTGCAAGTAATGCAAATGTGTTAATTGCATTCTAAAGATGTTTTTACTGCTGTTGTGTTATGGAATGGAGAATTTAAAATGTTGCAGTGAATGAATTCTAAAGAGAAAACAGATAAACAAACAAACAGCGCACCCACATCCGCAACCAAAGCAACAAACCACACATGCCACATTTTTCTGGGATTCATTATCTATAAACCTTTCCCATAAAACAATCAATAAATGTGAGCTCAGAAAAGCAGTTTCCCACTGGTGAAATTTGAACATTTGTGCATGGAGATCGGATGTTTTTGGATATATATTGATAATAATTCAAAAGAATTGAGGATGTTTTTCACACACATTAATTGCTGGAATAATTCTTCTAAATTACCATTCAGAGTAGAGTAGAAAACATTACAAACAGCTCCAATGCAAATGAAGGAAGAATAGAAGTGGATCAATGGGGAGAAAAACATCCCCGCTGCTTGATAAATTAGGTGAGAATTCTTTCCTCATTTATCGCCAGATGGTTAATGTTGCCATATCAGTTGGCGTGCTGTTCAGAAATGATGGGATGAGGTGCACCTAAAGCCAGCCGAGCGATATGCAAACTGTCTCGAGAACGAAGCTCAAATTGGATATTTATGATGTATTTATTGTATCTTGGCATTGTCTTGGCGAGGTAATCTTGTAGCGAGATAGCACATTTCACAGCGATAATAAGAGCATCTATTATCTGTGCACATGATGGATGGAAGTAGTAAAAAAGAAAGCAACTCCTGTAGCTGAATGAATTAGAGTAAAGCCCTTTTGGCCGCCATGCAAGATTCTGGCTCAGAATCTTCCTCTTCCTCTCTCGTCCTTCTCTCTCTCATTAAAAGCAAACTGCTGTTCTCCACAAAGAGAGCAACATTCACACACAGATTCAAATTCACACTTTCACATGCATGCAGAGGGCTGCACATTATTATTTTACAAGCAGAAAATTAGGTTCTGGCCACGGTTTGTTTTCTTAACACCTCTCACCACAGGCTGCCCTGTCTGGACAAAATTACACATGTGCAGAAGTCTCCAGCTTCACTAACTTTTTTGTAGCTTTTTCTAACTAAAAACACTTTAAAGGGCACATTTTCAGTATCTAATCGGATTTTTTAAAAATACTGTCATGTTTAAAACCAGTTCATTTATATATTTCCGCACCAAGTACAATTTCTATCCACTTTGTGTAATATTCAGCTTTAAGTACGATAATGGCAAGTCATTTTTGTACATTGCACTTTTATAGTTCATTAATCTTGGAGAGTGTACGTGCAGAATGGTCAATCTGTTTTCTGCAGAGAAGTTTCGGAAATAATGTAATTGCTTCTCTACATGTGTTCTGCACCGCTGTGCCGTTCCCTTTGCTCCATCTCCACTGTCCAAAATAATGATTCCACAGCAGATCATTATTACTAGCCCCCAGCTGTCTCTGTCCTCTTCTGCATGGACAAAGTCCAGCAGCATGTCCACCAATCACCAGCTGTCCCCTTAACTTCAGATTGTCATGTTGATCCTGAACCATTTTTTCCCTACCAAAACCCTTTTAAAATCCCTCAAAACTTCCAAATGGCTAAACCATCGCTGATGAATGTCCTGCACCGATGGCAACTCTCATTCGTCTCCCTGTATATCCCGCTATCAGCGTGCCGACACTCTCACTTCTGCTGATTTCTATTATTATTCGAAACAGACAGCCTTCATATCTCTGCTACATGAGCCAAGGGAGTGCATCAGCCTGTCATCTACTCGTTCTCGCGCCTTCTCTCTCGCTCTTTCGCTCTCTCTCAATCTCTGTCAGTGATTGGCAACTTGCTGTGGGGTTGTGTCAGGCTGGGTAGAGCACAGTGTCGGTGCTCTTGTGTGGATAGAATAACTGCACCCCAGGCACAGAAGGTGATTAATATGAAACAAAGCCTGTGTGTTGTGGCTCCCGAGCATCAGCCTTTACGCAGTTCAGGCCTGGTTAACAGGTCCCCTGTGATACACAGAGAGAGAGAGAGAGAGAGAGAGAGAGAGAGTAAAACTGAGCCAGAAGACAGAGAAGAGCTGTTATGAGGAAGGTCAGTGGACCAACAGGGGCATCAGTCAATATTGCACACAAAAACTGAAAATTAGACGTCAGACAAAGACAAACTTAAAACATGCCACTTGATTGTTAAATTTTTCTGAATTCTGTGTCATGGTTCTCCATCTGCAAGAATAAGTGGATGTGAGCGGGTGTTTTCAATTCATCTCGTGTGACACACTCTGGAGGTGGGTTGTGGGATTGACAAGCAGACTGTGGTAGAGAGCATATAAGGTTGAGAAAAACTCAACTTTATGCAAATGTCAGAGAACTGTCAAGCAGCGGCCAATCACTGTGAGATGTTGAATGACGTCTATCCTGAGCATTTCAAATCTGCTGAATAGAGTGCTGCATGGATGACATATTTAGCCAAATTAGCAAGATCTCCTTAAATGTTTTTCCTTAAATGTTTAATTTATCTAATCTTCACATATACAGTAAATAAAACTTTGAAAAAAGCAATCAGCAGAAGTAAAAAGATAAATGTAGGCTACACTCTCAGAAATAATGGAAAAAAAGCTGTCACTGGGGCGGTACCTTTTCAAAAGGGACATGTTTGTACCTAAAATGTCCATTTAGGCACCTTAAAGGAACACATTATTACTTAAAGTGTACATATTTAAACCTTTTATGTACAAAAGTTTACCATTTGAAAAGATACAGCCCCAGTGACCTTTGTACCTTTATTTCTGGGAGTGTATTAATAAATTGCAATGCAAGACTTCAGTGTCATGATAGATATGGAAGTGCTAAAATGCACTTAAATAAAAAGTAGTTTATTTATGCATGTATTTAGTATTGTTTACATATTAGTTTTTACTATATTTCATTCAGATTTAAAATTAGAATTTGAATGTTTGGATAGTTTTGTTGTGACTTAACTGATCGGCTTCACAAAAGTGTATTCAATTCTTGACACTGTATCTTTGCTCTGGGTATTTGTACAGTGGACACGTTCTGTACTGCTTTCATGTCTCTCTCAAGTCTTGCACGACAGTGGACTGACTCACTCACACAGGCTCCACACAAATGCAGTCCTTAGTTGTTGGTTGTAGAGAAAATGACTTAAGGATTTTAGTATTAATATTACTGTGCAGCATTCATCTTGCTGCAAAGCTTTGTACGTTATCTTTCAGATCATATGCATTTAAAATCAGATAAAACACCGGATGACTACCTACTGAAATAACCTTACATCCTTCCTGTAACTGTGTGGCATTTTATATAAGTGAAGGGTAAGTTAAAATAACTTTCTGTGGTAACTGACATTATGCCAACAGTCACTATTAAAAGAGCTTAACTTTTATTACACCTGGAACATTGCAGATATTGTTTTATCTGAAAGAAAGTGTAAATAAAAATGAACAGCATGATATAGCCAGTAGTTCTTTTCAATAAACAAGCTTGTTGTGATAATTCCATTGACTGTAAGAAATGTGTCACACTCAGTCAAAGGCAAAGACAAGAGGTCACATGAAACAGGCAGAAAGCTAGGCAGGGAGATCGGCTGCGGTAGGCAGGCAGGCAGATATAAGTTCCAGGAAGGCAGGTTTAGGCTCTTTAGAATCAGATATTCCAGGCGAGTTAGGCAGGCAGATACAAAGGCAGATTTCCAGAGCATTTGAAGACAACACAGGGAAGTAACCTTGAGCTCTTGAGCTAGACTTTATGGTACGCTGGTGATTGGAGGCAGGTGTTAGTATTCAGGTGATTGTGATCGGGTGAATGGAGCTGATCCGGGAACAGTTGACTGTGATGAGGTGAGTTCGGTTGTGACTGATCCAGAGACTCTGTGACAAAATGTTCCATGTCTTGAAATAATGATACATGGTAGTGATTCCATCTCTAATATCAGTTTTATGGAGTCATTTTACATTGGTACAGGTACAAAGGCATGAGGGAGAAAGAAATATTTACTTTGAGGTCTGGAGCCTAAATCATCTAAGAAGGGTAAAGACGACATCCCTTATAAAGAAACAATACAATTTATTAAACCTGACAAGCTGGTTCCACAAATCCTACGTTGTCTGTCTGAGAGAAGAACAAATGTGGGTGAATCAGAGTAATAGAAATGAGACATACAATGGTGGGCAGCGTAGACTTATACATAATACAAGCTACAGAATTGTGTCTTTTCAGTGATAACATAAAAGAAGGGACAAGCCCAAAACAGCTTGCAGATTAAAGGTTAGGTTCAAGGTTTTATTATTAGGGATGCTACTTTGAAAGTGTAGCTTGCTAAAGTAAACTTCACAATCAAACAGTCTTGAAAAAATGTTAGCTATAGTGTTAATATAAGAACTCCATAACGTCACTGAATGGATTAAATTTTTTTATCAAATTGATAATTTGATAAAATCATTTTTGTGAATTTTTTCATGTAAACCAATTGTCCTAAATAAGCTGATTCACCAGAATTAATGAAAATAAAGATTGTTTATGAGCTCATTCATTCTTTCTCACTTTCCAGTGCTGAGAGAGAGGATGAACCAGTTCGCTTGAAAGAGAGAGAGAGAGAGAGAGAAAGGAGACCAGAAGAACATTTAACAGAAAGTCAAACAGTTGTCAGAGCCTCACAAC
>JAUMHI010000043.1:9430897-9445912 GCA_032359435.1 Enteromius unitaeniatus | reverse complement strand
AGAGAGAGAGAGAGAGAGAGAAAGGAGACCAGAAGAACATTTAACAGAAAGTCAAACAGTTGTCAGAGCCTCACAACACCTCTAAACACACACATAAGAAAGAGATACAAGAAAGACACGTTAATAAATACACAATAATAAAAAATTTAGAAAGCAAACTCACTGGTGCCAGTACAAACCCTCCCTCTCTCATTTAGCTCTTCATCTCTGCTGTCTCTCTCCCATCATCCTCTCTTTATCCTTCATTGTTTATATTTTTGCATTTGGCATCAGCACTGGGGAAAAAAGTGCTCTCCAACACAATCATGATCAAATGGGCAACAGATGTGTGTGCTGTCATTCTCAGATTATTTGATGACATTAAGCAACGGCCTTCCTTACCCTCTCATCTCATGTGCATTTCTAGAATTTGTGTTTTTCTCTCTGGAAAATCTAAAGCACGTACTGAGGGCAGAATTCAACAGCCGCTATTCTAGAGACATACTCAGGCTTCCATTCGAGTGTCAGTTTCCATAACTGTTACCACAAGATGAAACCAAATATCAATAATGTCACTGACCTCACCAACCATAAATTGGATTTTGTTTTTAAAAATCCCCCTAGATTTTCCTGTGTATAATATATCCTATATTTCAAAAAAGACAGGACAGGAAATAATATCAGTGATTTTAAAAAGCAGAACAAATAGATGCTAAATGCAGATCTTTGTACATTTGCATGGCCAGTGAATATTTTTATTCACTTTTAAATTCAATGTTTACTTGGAGGATTTCAAACTTCCTCTCTCCTATTCAGAGCAGTGCCAGACGTTTAAGGGCCCTCTAAGCACAGTTTAAATGTGCTTTTATCTGAGATGCAGAGCTGCACTTCCATTTTTATTTGCGTGGCAAATGGTTCTCTTGACGTGGCCTTCTGCCATCTGTCAGCGTGGTCAGCAATGCAAGAGAATAGACTGCATAATTTCATCATTGTGTCCATTTTAAACACCCCACGCAAAGCAAAGTTCTCCATTTCTATCCGTTCATCCATCTTTTCATCTCACTCTGTCCTTCTGTGCATTTCCATTCATTGCTTTTCCATTTAATATCCAGTTTGTTCTTTTCAATCACAAAAAGCAGAGAGAAAAGGAGTCGTTTTTTCCCCCCTGCTGTAATTCTTCAGTATGTATGCAGGACTTTTTGGCTTCACAAAAGACGTGAGTTGTATATTTAATTATGCATCGATTTCAACCTAGTCTAGCACTGCTGGTTTAGAAGGACCGGTTCTGACAGCTCTGATTCACGACTTGAGCAGCTCCCTTGAACCCCTGCCAGTTAAAAACTTCTATCTCATCTCAGTACTTTAATGACTTCTCTTTTCTCTGCAGTTGCATGTTCCAGGAGATTGTTTACAATAGTTTTTGAAGGCTTAAATGTTTGGCGCTCAAAGAAATCGTAATCTCACAATTAGTCCTAAAGAAAGAATCTACTTAAAATGTGTCAGGCCCATGAGATATTTTCTCTTTGAAATTCAAAACAGACCCATTTTTGAAGCATCTCAAGAAATAAACACACTAAATAAGTTTAATTATAACATTTTCCAAGTGATTAAATGAAACTATTTTGTCCTGTATTTTGTTTAGTACTTTCTAATCATGCATTATAAAGATGCAAAATATTACAATGTGACTTTTTCTCTTTAATTATAAAGTTGCAAAATGCAATGCAAAGGTTCGAAACCCTTCACCTGCATAGTACACACTACCATAAGTTGTATATGTGACTCTGGACCACAAAACCAGTCTTAAGTCACTGGGGTATATTTGTAGCAATAGCCAAAAATACATTGTATGGGTCAAAATTATAGATTTTTATTTTTTGCCAAAAATCCTTAGGATAGTACGTAAAGATCATGTTACATGAAGATATTTAGTCAATTTTTTACCGAAAATATATTCAAACTTTCTTTTTGATTAGTAATATGCATTGCTAAGATCATCATTTGAACAACTTTAAAGGTGATTTTCTCAGCATTTAGATTCCAGACTTTCATATATTTCGTATATTTCACATATTTGTGATTTTTTTATTCACAATATTTCACATATATATATATTTCACATATTTCGTATCTCGGTCCTATCCATGCAAATCATACATCAATGGAAAGCTTATTTATTCAGCTTTCAGATCATGTATAAATCTTGATTTTGGAAGATTAACACTTATGACTGGTTTTGTTGTCCTGGGTCACATATGTGCAATGCTTATAAACATGTATATACTGTAAAAGAATAAAGAATAAATGCTTTCTGTGTCTGTGTCCGCCTAGGTCTTGTATATTCAATTATGCCAAATAAAAAAAAAAAAGAAAATAATTCATGCAGGCCCGTGAAACACAAATTGAATAAACATCAATTTCACAAATATAGTTGATTGCATGCTCTAATTTAAACTGTGACAAAAATGTTTTAGGAATTCATTTTAATTAACTAAATTGAGCAAGCAGCAAAAATCCATTCCCGAGTATAATGAAAATGCAAAATTCACTTTCTAAACTTAGAGTACAACTGGGATGATCACAAAAGAAAAAACAACCTGTAATCCACTGCAGACCGGCCTGTCATAACCCATTAAAACACAGGGAGCAGGCCTCGCTACAGCCTGCTCAGAGCTAGCACAAAGATATGTGGTTTTGAAGTGCTCTAAAATCCCAGTAATATGGAGCCTGTATTTATTTATAATCCACCCAGATTCTCATGAGACCTGCTTGAGCTGAACAACACGATAGAGACACATCGGATGGTATCAGACTCTATGCTGATTTACTGCCAGCAGTTACATGTCTAGATCCTCACAGAACACAATTTAGATGCAATAGTCAAAGCTGACCACAGTAATGAGAAACAGAATTTCTAATGTTTAATTAGAGTGTGTGCCTGCAAGCTGTTATTAGACGGTCAAGTTCACAAAGTACATTTGCTTCTTTCAAATTATATTTTTGGGCTTTTTGCCACTTTTATTTACTGGCTCAAAGCCGGTCCATATCTCACAGTAAACCCATGTGAATAGAATAGTGAATAGTGGATTTATTACTTAATGGGGCAGAGCTATACATTGTATTAAAAAAGTTTTTTGGTTATCATATTCTTTGCCATTTTAGTCTTGACAATATAACACTACTGTTTAGTGATTTTAATTTACAGCAATCACATTGCTGTTACCCTACAGTTATGATAAAGAAAACATTGGTGTTTATTTTATCATTTTATTTGGCCGTGTCACTGTGTACATTCATACAAAATTCCACCTTAACAAACAGGAAGTGTTAGTCAGAGCTTGGAAACAGTCTTACAACTTCATTAGCATTGCCTCCCATTTTCTTGCCCATTTAATGTGCAAATTAGATGTAAACACAGAGACAGATGCATTTTTTCCTTCATTTTCTATGGGCCACACAAGCCTAAGCCAGCAATAAGAAACAATTTGAATTACATTTATTTAATCTAATATTTCATTCATTTTCATAAAACAGATGGCGAGGCAGCAACAACCAAGAGGGGCAGAATACATTCTTCCATTAGCTTCTGATATAGTTTAATTATCTGTTGAACAGAATATGACATGAATCTCAGATCATAAATCTGAAAGAGATTCAAAAATTGCCTAATTGAATTTTAAGCTCACTACAATAGTGATAGAAAAGGGTTCTTTATAACCACTGAGGGATCATATCTACTGCTAGCAAGAACTTTTCTTTTGAACTTACTTTATATTGGCCTATTGCGCTCAAAGCTAAATTTCAGGATTGATCGTTTTTGGTTCCCCTAAATGTGTTGGGAGGTTAAGAAATGAAATGCATGGCTTCTCCGGGGTGGAAAAAAACTTAACACTTTCTTAAGAGCTGCAGTGTTTTTCTCAGACATGGTCTCTAAATGGACACTCAGAGCCACTCCACACCCAATCACTTTCCAGCAGCTCCACTTGTCATTTTCACCCCGTCCTCAGGAGTACGTGATCAGAGTGGAGAGAATGGAAGGCAATGTGAGATGATTAAACTAAGGCAAACCTGCATGGAAAAAGGAGAGATGTTCTTCATGCTCTTCAAGTAGTTCTTGCACTCTGTTAAAAGTAACTGTACTGTACATATTTTGCAATTTATGAGACATTTTGAGCCACAACTACTGAGAAGACCAAAAGCATTAAACCAAGTCAAATGCAGTTGTGTGAACAGTTCAGAATGAATCCATTTAAATCAAAATCCAAGCCTTGTTAAGAGATATGACCGCTTAATATGATTAACATACAGTACATACAAATATAGTGTCATACATACATCGAACACATCACATATCTTATAACCAAATCATATCTTTTAACATTACCAAAGTCTAAAGTTTGGAATGACACGAGAGTGTAGAAATAATGACTTTTTTGGGTAGAACTATACTTCAAAGGCATAGTCATTCTATGTGTATATGGCTTTCATCTTTCAGAAGAATACAATTTTTTTTTTTTAGTTTTATTTAAAAAATGTCCTGGCTCTTCCAAGTTTTATAATGGTAGCGAATGGGGGTTGAGATTTTGAAGCCCCAAAAAAGTTCATCCATCCATCATGAAAAAGTACTCCACAGCTCTAGGGGTTATAAAGGCCTTCTGAACTAAAGCGATGTGTTTGTGTAAGAAATATTCCTATTTAAAACTTTATAAACCATAATCTCTGTCACACATGCGTTCCCGGGAAAGTGGCATTTGAGCAAATTAAAATTGATGTAATAATAAAACAAAATAGTGAACATTTTTAAGTCAATAGTTGAAAGAAGGACCTAAAAATCTAAATTTTATACGTTTTCTTAATTTATTTCCAAATCTGTCTGTGTTTCCATCTGTATCAGCTGTTTTCAATTACAATATCAAGGTCACGATGCATCTTCATGCACCAAGAGGTTAGATTTCATTACAGCTGCAGAGAGCTGTGATTGTATTCCATTAGACTCCATTACCTTGCACAGGTTACAGAATTCCTAATGAACCAATAAAGCTGTCATTAATGCTGCGAGGTGGGGAGCAGGAGAGGTAACACTCATCTTCTGTCGCTTCAATATTGAACACGATACCATGCCAAGCTCCACACGGGCTGTAATGACCAGGTGTCAGGTGACACGGCCTGCAATTATCACCATGGAGATCAGACAACTGGTTTTGCAGACAGGGAAAATTTACAAACACACCTAATAGCCGTCTTCATTTTACTGTCATTCGGAAGTAATCTCAGCAGTGTGGTTGCCATGGTTAACTCATTAGCAGCCCTGGTGAGTGGATGAGGTCCATTGAAGAGAGTTGTGTTCTTATGGCTGTTTACAATTCCCTACGGTCTGATTGGTATCTCAACATGATATGCTGCTGAAAGCATGCTTGATCATTACTGGAAGTGAGTGCTTCTGCTCATCATGGAGACTGAAACATACTGGAAGCAGCATGTATGCGTTATGCAAATGTCAGCCATGTATAATAAAGAGCATGTTGAAAACCATGAGGGTGCCAAATCCCCAGATATTTAAGTGACAGAACCCATCATTTAAAAACATACTCGCTCAGGTTATGCTAGGCTCTGAACATCAAGAAACATGCACTACTGTACATACAAGTGCCTGAGGACTTTTATAGAGAGCTTAAGGGCTTAGAGGCACAGAAGTTGGCTTCAGGTACTTTCAGTCAGAACAACGTTTCAACACAAACTCCTGCTGTTGATGAAAATGCCATTTGACATGAAACAAGAACTAGCGGTTGATTTATTTATTTATTTTTTTGTCTCATTTGAAGGTAGCTAGCTTGTGGGTAGGCTACAGAAGAGCCCTTTTGGCTCGCATTATACTAGTTCTTATCTAGCACAACCACTGTGCAGCCAAAATAAAGTACATAGATGCTAATGTGTCTTGATTCAAGCCCAGCATTAGGAGATATTAAAGGGCATATATTATGTTACTTTTTACTAAATCTAATATAAGTATCAGGTGTTTTCAGAATGTGTCTGTGAAGTTTCAGCTCAAAACACCCCAGAGAGTATTTATAATATAATTTTTGAAAATGCTAAATTTTGAGTGGAAGCAAAAACATGCTGTTTTCCTTCACGTCTCTTTAAATGCAAATGAGCTGCTGTTCCTCTTTCCTTTTTCCTCTTTCCTTTACTCTGCCAAAGCTAAATATCTGTTTGGTTTTGATGATCATGTCTTACTTGCATATGTCTTTTTAAAGCCACATCAGTTGATAAATCAACCTTTTTATAACTTTGTGACCATGCATTTATCTGAATGATTAGGTTACATCTGTCTGTATGTCCTGATATTTTTCATGTGTGGAATTTATATAAATATTAGTACTCTCAATCAATTAATCACAAGTAATTACATGCAAAATCATAATATGCTTGTGTCTCCAATATATATGTGTATTGTGTATGTTTGTTACGTATATATGAATACACACACATACAGCATACATTCTAAAATATTTACCTGTATGTACATGTATATATTTCTATTCATATTGTTTATATCCTATATAAATATACTTGATATGTAAACAACATTTTTTTATTAAATATACACAGCATACACACAAATATTATGCAATCATATATCTTTTAATTTGGATGTGATTAATTGTTTGACTGCATTTTGTGACATATAGTAATATGACATATTATAATGTTGGGATCTTTATATGTGAAAGCTTTGATATTTGAGGAGCATACGTAAGGATAAATACATGTAGATATATACGCAGAAGTTATGCATTAACCAATAAACACACATTTCCTACGGTTTGCCTGAACTAACAGTGTGTGGCAATTCTGTGGCTTGGCCAGATAACTTAGGCAAACAAGGAAAGAATCATTAGCATCCTGCCCATTATCTCTCATGATTGCTTGTGTAACTGTAATAGAATGACAGATACACCACAGATACCTGAGAACAGCCATTACACAAAACAAGCAAAACAAGCAGTAGATGCACTCTGCCCACACCAACCAGCCTCCAGAGACATGCATTCTGAAATGACAGCTGACCGTGAGATGAATATCAAAAGAATTTCTGCTTTACAAGCAAGTGATATTTGAGAATCCGTTATCTAATTCGCTCGTTCTCCCACAGACGTGGTGCTATCTCTTAACTCTCACGGCATGCTCGGGAGAGATATGGAGGAAATAGCGTCTGCAACGGTGGAAGCTTACAAAGTGTCTCTCTGTTGTCAAATGTCTTCGCTTGGAAAGACAGCTCTGCGATAGTTAAGGGAGAGAAGGGAATTTAAATAAGAAATGGGAGACAAAATTCCCGTTGTCTGTGAAACAACTGTTTATTTTCTATTTCTCCGGCCTGTCAGGTTTGGCGTCAGGTGCGTCGTTTGAAGATGACAGCACAGTGAAGGGTTTGCAAACTCACTGTTGGAGTCATGATGGAGATTCCAGCTAATGAGCCTGTCATGTTCACTTGTTTCAGCTTGTCTCTCCCAGCACATAGACAGACGTTATAAAGAAGTCTTTTTCATTCATCGAAAAAGGAACAGACTATCTTTCCCAAAATAAAATGAGTGATGGAACGATAATTGCAGTCCTGAAGGACTCCACAAAATGGTTTAAAGCTGTTTGGACTCAACTGCCTAATATGGAGGACAAGAGTTTAATTACTAGCTCTAATCTTCTTGGCTTGTAAGCAATTCGGCAATCTGAATGAGCTTTTTCTCATTAGCATCCTAGAACAATAGCAGCACTCTGAGCTTGTATTCACCTAGCATCAGTAATTAAGAGCGGTTCCTTTTAATTGGAAAAATTAATCCATTTTTTAATCAAACTGATGGAATCGCAGCTTTTTGCGTCCATGTCCAATGGGTCAATTTTGTCGATCTTCTGCACATGCTAAATTAGTTCTTAGATTAAAAACAGAACAACACAATGTCCCCCCCCACCAACCAGTATTGACAAGAAAAACACGACAAGATACTTTTTAAATACAGTATACTGTATATATATTTGTGCTATAAAACAATGAATAAAATAAAATAAAAAATTTTGTTTACATAATATATGCGTGTGCACTGTGCATATTTATCATGTGTATATAATGTGTTTAAGAAAAATAGTATATTTATATATTAAATATATTTATATATCATATATAATATAATCAAATAAATATATAAATGTAGTCTATATGCATGTAAATATTTTCTACATATATATACTGTATGTGTGTATATTTATTTATACATAATAAATAAACAGTACATATAGCATGTAAACAAATACTATAATTTTGGATGAACTGGTCAAATGTTTTGTTAAAATATGTATTTACTTGAACTGTCTGAATGAATTCCTTGAATGAATCATACTTTCCAATACATAGAGGGCAAACTGATGCTCTGAATGAATCAGATTTTCCAATGCCACATGAAAGAAAAGGCCATCTGAATAATTTTCCAGTACAATATGCGAGGGAGAGGCCAAGGGTTGGATGTTTTTAAGAAGAGAGTGAGAACTTATCTTGAAATCAGATTAACCTATGCTGCTCACAAACAACAGTGATGCTATTTATTCAATTGACAGTAACTGAAAGTATACAACAGTGGCATGATTATTTACTGGGTTGTACAAATTGAAACATGTATTGTCTTGTAATTTGACAATTTAATTGAACTTAATAATCGTTGACTATTACAGTAGGTCGCATTGCTAAGACCTTTAGGTTCCTGTCTCTTTAAATGCACCAGAGCCCACTGGTTATTAAACACAGGTGGCTTTAATATATTCATGTCCCTGATGTGTAACCTTTACTATGTAAACACTCTTACACCTTCTTGAAATGATCCAGTGAATGAGTCATGGGTGTAAGTGAGCATGCTGCCTTCAGTACGATATCTGGATTTCACCATAGGTGTGTAGTCTCAGCGGAGACGACACCAGCTAATATAAGAACTGTCACGGAAAGGACAAATGTTGACATTTAAAAACTTTCTGTGGGTGGTAAATTTGCATGAATCTTAAAAGCATAACACATTTTTTTTAGGTCTAATTTGTCATTTTCACAGTTTGCTCAGGTACCAGGGGGTCTTTGCTTAACTCCTTCCTTGTGTGACAGAGAACCATAAAATGCAGTACTTAACTCTGGAGGAAAAATGCTGTCTAAGTCAGAGTATTTGTAAATATATGCAGCTATTTTGCAAGCATATGTTCAGCAATGCCACATAAAGACAGCACAGGAAACCAGAATAAATTGGAAACTTGAGGTGGGAATTAACCCATCAAAAAAAGAAAAAAGTTTATTTGTGATTTAGAATGTATTGCACTTTTGCCATGATATGGCTTGCATTGTTAGAAACTTAAATTACTATTCATTTACTTCTTAACATACATTGTTTTCAGCTGCACACACAAACATCCTTTCACTTGACATTTTCTAATGGGTATGGATGACATACTGTAAATAGATTTATTTTTTAGCATCTGGAATTCCAGTATTCACATTTAAAGACAGCTCACCCAGAAATTGTTAAAGACCATTTACTCTTCTAGTATCGTTCTAACATTTTTGGTTGTAATTGACTTCCTTGACTGTTTGGATGGAGAAATTTTTCAAAAAGACAAAGGGTTGGAAGAAGCCGAGTATGTCTTGGACATTTTGTTAGTCTTTAGTATGTCTCCTCCCTAGCCAAATGAAAATTACCTCAAAAAGTACAGTTACTGAGGAGAGATGTGGTATTACTTTTCAGACTTACAGTTTTCTCCTGGCTAACAATAGAACGAACAGGCAAAAATAATTTTGTATTGTAGGAGGAGAGGAATAAACACAATGTGGGACTTGTATCAGTAAGGAAACACCTAGCAACCGCATAAACACTTCACATAGCAATACACTAGCAAACACCTCAGCAATGCAGTATTCGCAAGCATTACAGTACATTTTCTTCAGAAAAGCTGAAAATTAAAACAGACAGATTAAGATTATTTTTTTTTTATTATTCTGGTGATTACATATAAGCAGAGAGTGGGGGCGGACACCCCTATCTAAATCTAATTTTCAACAGCAAGATAAAAACTATTTGTACGAGGTGGAAAATTAGTGCTAATTCGAACTTTGTATGATTTGTCTAAAACCCAGTGACGGGTAGGTTTAGGGCCAGGGTTAGGTGTATTTTAGGTGTCATTCGTACAAATTCATATGAATTGACAACTTATAAAATATGTACGATTTAGCAAAAATCATATCATTTTGTACGAGTGAAGTCAAGCAAATTTTTATGAATTAGCCACATATGTAACATATGTACAAATTGCTGTGAGAATGGGCTGGGGGAAAAAAAACATCTTTAAAAGCTTGTTGATTGGCATAATGGCATAATTTTTTCTCAAACATAATTAGACTATTGATTATATTCTTTTCACTTTTAAGCATAAAATTGCCTGCACTTTGATTTTGCTGTAAACAAATTTTTGTGAGCAATTTTCTTTGTAAGACTTGTGGGGCATTTTACCCCACCCATTAGGTGTAAAACAACCCACCCGTTTTGCCCCATAGGTGGTGTAAAATGCTCATAACATGAAAACATTTTTCATACATTATGATAATTTTTCTAAACACATTTACCTTTTGTTTCACTAAAACAACAATTACACAATCCATTTCCCCCACTCTACCCCTAAGCTGTGTGACCAAATATTACATGGAGGAGGGCAGAGCTACTTATGTTCATCATGCTGTATTTCATTACAATCAGTACAGATCTCTCCACATCCTGTCTCTCTCGACAGTCTATAGCATCAGTGTAAAAAAGCAGTACTACAGTAAGTGTGCTGTAGACACTCAGTGGGGAAACCATGTTCATCTATATAGATATTACCATACCGTTCTCATCGCATGCACACTTTCGCACTGTCAAACTCGAGGTCTCGAGATGTCAATATTGAATTTCGCTTCCACAGAAGCGCTTATCCCTCGACAGGTTCGAGATGTGGATAATTGGAGGCCGCTAAAGGGGCCGGGAAGGAGTAAGGATGTTATTTTAGTCTTTGCCTGCTTCAGATTATGACTTGCTACATTAACCATAAGTGCAGGTAGAACTGAGGACACACTACATTAGGTAGCAAAAAAGTTAACACCTCGTCTCTTCTCCTTCAGTGGCACGGAAAGACTCTGTCAGCATCTGTCATACATGGGTGGAGGAGACAGAGAGCTACTGGAGATGAGCTTAAGTGAAGATTTTAAAAGTTAAACAAGGTACTGTAAGAAGAAGGAAAATAGGAAATAAAATTTATTAAGAGGTACATCATGTGGGCCACTGAATGCTCGGTCTCTGCACTGTCATCATTTTAATGGCCCAGGAAGTTTCTCAAAGCCTCAGTAATAGCCAAAATATCCATTGAAGCAGAACAAAACCTGATGCAGTTTAAACGTATATTTAAACACACAAAATAATAGGTCTCTGGGGACTTCAGTTTCTGGCATGTTAAGCTTCAGTGCCCCAGCACACTGACCTCCCGACTGTATCTGCAAAGAGCACTGTGTAAATGTCTTCTGCAAAGTAAAAATAATTTAGTTTAGAGTCTGCTCACCTATATAATCATCTTCTTCTGAATAAACCACTTAAACTAAACCTGGTGTGAGGTTGGACTGAAGGATCTGAATCCTCTTAACAATCACCAGCATAATCTTAGCATGCAACACATTATAAATCACTAAACACACAGTAAAGAAAGATATCTGTCCTGGGGTCATCTTTGGTTGGCGAAGCGTGTCGGAGAGAAGACCAATTCAAGCATAACACCGACTGCATTGTAATTAATTAACATTGGGAACATGGCACACATACTCAAATCGTATGAGAAAGCTTTTAAGAGATTGTTATTATGAAGATGTCACCGAGAGGCACTGCATCCCTAGAAAGGTGCAGTCAGCCGTGAGATTTTAGTTAAAGTCGGCATGAAACAAAATTGCAATCATCTTTTTGTGAGGTGTATCTGAGTGAAGCTGCTTTTCAAACAAGAAAAAAAAGAAAGAAGGGAGGTGATTTTGTTCATTTAGAATTGATAGGATTGTTTGGCAATTTCTAATCTCATGTGAGTGTTTTTCATTAATGATTTACACAAGTTGAAAAAAATTGGGCATAGATTCATAATAAACCACAATATTCCAAAAAAAAGTAATTGTTCAGTTTTATTTAATGGTGACTATAAAGTGGTAGTTCACTGAAAGACTGTCTTTGTGGGGTGGGGGTTTGGGGGGGGGGGGGGGGTAAATTAAATTTTTGTTTTATTTTTTGGCGAATGTTAACATTCTGCTTCTGTTTTTACAGACTTTTGACACCAAATAACAGTCGCACAGCCAATATTTATTGTATATACACTTAACATTTATAGAGGTAAAATACAAACACAAACAAATACAAAAACTGTAATACAGGTCAATTAAGTAAAAAACAAACATCTGATAAATACTTTAATATGACCAGTACAAATGTCCAAGTTAAAGATGAGTCAGTATTGGTCCCCGTACAGTATAATATTGCTTAACTGTTAAACAGAACATTAGTTAAATGCACTGGTCCCTTTCAGCTGGCTGAAATGCAAAAGGGGAAAGCAATTATTCTTGTATATATTTAATAAGAAACCAACCGACTAGTTCACAGACAAACCAATTATCCCCCCCCCCCACCTCCCTATTTCCTATATAAAACAAGATCTCCACTGCAAAGACAGAAAAACATTTATCTGGTCACCAAGAAAAACTTTGTGACAATTGAAACAGGACTACTGGCAAAAAAAAAAAAACTAAACAAAGCGGTTGTCTGCCTCTTCAGTAACAACACAGCAGAAATGAAATGTTCCCTAGACACAGGAAACATAATCATCATGTTCTGAATGGGTTGTTTTGAATATTGATGTGAGAGTTGGCGTTAAGGGATGGGGGTGTGTGGGAGGGCTGACAAAAGATTAAATAAGAAATCAAAATGAATGGGAAGAGCAAAAGGGAACAATTGAAATAAAAGGGTGACAAGAAAAAAATTATAATGCAGGTGATGGAAAAAGAGAGGAGGCAGGGAACATGCATGTAAACAGTACATGACGCAGAAACACAGAGGTACTGTATGGACGCATGGGTGCTTTTGTAGGTCAGATAAGAGATGGGAATGTAATGTGATGTGATGTGTCCAGACCTTGTCAATATATTTCCAGGGCGTCACTGTTTAAAAACCTGAACAAGTTACAATTGGCTTTTTTCAGACTTGAACTGTGCTCCATAGCATGTACTCTAGAAACATCAGAGGGGCTTTTCAGCACTTATATGATCCTCAAAAATCATCGGTTTCCAACAACTGGGTCTAACAATGGCCTGTGAACCATGTGCATCTTTATATTGATCATCTATGTGCCATCTTGGACCATAACCAGTAATATAATGATGGAGACACAAGCAGATTTTAGTTTAAAGCACTGTTTTGGCCCTGGCACATACTTTTTAAGCTGTTAAATAACAGAGTTTATTTGTCTGCTGAGGGTTGTGAAGCGTGTGTCCTCTTTTGGACAGCCGAGAGATGAAATGAAGGGGAAGATGAAATGCCCGAGTGCGATCTATGAGTCTTTCATACATTCCCAGGTCTTAAGCCAACGGTTTAGGGGATCTGGAGCTGCAGTTCTTCTTCCTCATCTTCATCTGGGTCGCTAGGGGGGGCCTCTGCGTCCTCAGGCACAAAACGCGATGAAGCTGATGTCCTCATCTTGCCAAAGAGGCTGGGATTCTGCTGACGCCTTAGTCTTATGCCAAAAAATAAACACATGAACAAACAAATAAATAAGGAAGAAACGCAAGAGTAAGGGAGAAAGAATAAGAAACCAGGTGCAATCAATCACAGTGCAATGAAAAAAGTAAATGTGGTCCTAAGCTACGCTTAATGTAAAATGAATGCATTAGATTCAACATACATTTTCAGAGAAAAGGTTTAGCATCATTTGTTTCATATTAGATTATTTATTTTTAATAAAGTTCATACATTTTATATGTAGCTGAAGCCACTTTAAGTAATTCTGAGCAATGAGAAATGTTGGCTGTTACATCCATTAGAACAGGAACAAGAAAGAAACAAACAAACAGTAGTTCTGGGAATCAAAGTAAATCCTCCATTATTTCTGCATCATAAAATAAACTTTGGCAATTTTTTCAAATGTAATGTTGAAGCAGAGTTGCTCTCTTTATCTGTGCAAATGCACAACAGCTCGGAATGAGTAACCAGTGGGAAGTTGAATAGAATAAATCTTTGTTTTCGCAATGATTCATAAGATGAATATTTGAGAGTATTAAAATGACAAACACGAACATCTGGTCATCGGTACACACAGTTCTTAATGACAACACCCTTTCTGTTCCTTCTATTTTGATTCATGCCCATCCTTTTTCTTTCACTCTCTCTCATTCTGATTTGTGTCTCTGTTCTTTTCAGGTACTGCAGTTGTACGTTTGTGATGTAATTGTAAGGAAATAATGGCCTTGTGGCATGTCAGTAAAACATTTCCTGGCTATTGAAGTGCTGGAAACGTAAATAGGCATGGTAAAACAATCAGAACAACAAAAACTACAGAAAAAGAACAAGAGGTTGAATCTAGAAAAGAAGAGAGAGAAAACCCCTTCCTCTTGTCTTTGAGCAGCTGATGACTCACTATATTATCAGTGTTTGCATAACTGAACAGATGAAAAGCTTCTTGCCTCTCAGGGGCAAATAAGTGCATATGAGGGCCTAGGATCCTCCACAGAAGAGGGACCTACTGTCAGGAAACACCAAACACTGCTAAATTACACATTACACTGTTTTGACCACAGTGCCTCACTCACAGAGGCTAAAAGCTTTTTGAGTCCAAAGCTTAACAAGGCTGCAATTTATTCTAGAGATCATAAATACAGAGACACACACAAACAGTGAAACAAAAAAGATTTTTGTTGCACCCACACACTGACTCATGTCTTCAGGCTTTATCTGACAGTCCATGAAT
>JAUMHI010000043.1:9410536-9430797 GCA_032359435.1 Enteromius unitaeniatus | reverse complement strand
ACAGTGAAACAAAAAAGATTTTTGTTGCACCCACACACTGACTCATGTCTTCAGGCTTTATCTGACAGTCCATGAATTTGGCTGAGAGACAAACAACATGGAGATAATGATTTAAAATGTAAAATTAAAACGTACATATTTTTCTGTCTTTTTATTTTTGTGTTTAGTTTTTTTAAAGCTCATTGCCAGAGACTAATTACTCTGGAGTATATATATCTATATCTATATCTACACACACATATACATACATGTGCATGCTGTCACTGCTTGACTATTCATGTCAACTACCCATCACAATTCCTGAGCGTCAATCAGTAACTCTGTTGGCTTTTTATTTGTCATGTTTATCATTTGGCAGTGAATAAATTTAGACCCCTCCAGCACGATATTAGCTATCCTGCTTTGATATAAAAAGCTACAGTATGATTAGAGTATGGAATTGACTTGTGCACCACCAAACCAAAGGAAATCCAATTTGACCAATAGTGAAGCGGCTGTGTAATCGTTCTGCACCTGCGTTACTGGCACAGCGACATGTACAATAAAGAACATGTCACTCAGACACAGCAACCGTGAAATCATGACACCAATGTCACATGCATGATAATCCCATTCCAAAGACATTTTCATTATCCTTTGTTTGATATATTTATTAATATATCTCCCTCTTCTCCTCCCCCACATGCTAGCTACACAATAATGCAGAAATACTGTGGCGCACAGAGCTGATGAGTTGTCTGTCAGTCAGTGGAGGTGTGCTTTAAGTGCTTGCCTTTTAATGTCTGGAAGCTCAGATAAGAACACAACTGGTGAGCTACATTAAAGCTGCAAAGAAACATACCATCAGCTCTCTAGATCAGATCTATCTCACGCAAAGCCCCTAGCTCATTCCTCCACAGAGAACCATATCTGGCACATTCCTCAGAGCTTTCAAGCTATCAGGTCTACAAAGTGCTTTACAGAGAATTAACACTGTCACACACACACACACACACACACACACACACACACACACACACACACACACACACACGCACACACACGCTTTCATCTGTACCCCACCCCTGACCTCTAATGTGAGCAAACCCCACTTAACCCTCATGTTCTGCTACATGTAAACATTGTACATGTAAAAAATATTAATTGTAGTTTAGAAATTAACATTATTTTACTTTTAATTCTTTCAAAGTCATCACACAATTAAATTTGACTTTTTTTTTTACACTAATTCTGGCTCTGAAATAATTTTCCTTTTTAGCTTATTTCACCAAACCAATTTGAATTTCAAGAGTTCCCATCTTAATATCTAATAGAGACCACTTTTTTACAATACAATCAATACAATTTTTCCTATTGCATGTCCTGTTTCACCAGAAAATACTTTACATTACTGATGTAAAATGGTTCATGAAGGCCATTTTATGTTGAATTTAATATGCTCCTCTGACCTACAGGTATTTAAAACCAAGTAGGCATATATTATTGTACCTTTTTACTGTATCAAATTGGACACGCACATTTCAGAAAGTCACATTTCTGACTTATTCAGAAAAGTCAATTTAACATCAGCAAAAACACTAGAAAAATACCTTTAAACTAGTGCATACATATATAAATAAAGTATATATACAAAATACAAAAACATTTATTTTAATCGTGATTAATAATTCAACAGCACTAATTAAAACAAATTTACAGATTACTGTATATATATATATATATATATACAATAATTTAAATTTAATAAGAAAAGCCATAAGAGATCAACCTCTCAAGGCAAAGTTAAAGGGACAGGTCAACTAAAAAAACCCCCACAAATTCTGTCATCATTTGCTTACTCTCATTTCATTCCAGACCTGTATGACTTTTTCTTCCATGTAACATAAAAGAAGATATTTTAAGATATGTTTTTTCTTATACAATGGTCAAATCAATGGTCACAGATTCTGTTTGGCTACAAACATATCTTTTGTGTACCACAGAAGAATTTTAATTACATTAGAGTGATTAAATGATGATAGAATATCACTTATACATTGTTTAAGCTACTTGAAGGTATTTCGAACTCCAAACAGACCGTGAGGGTTACAATCAACACACAGGCATATGGCATATGTGACACGGCTGGTGTGCACGCAGACCTGGCAGGCTGCTCCACTTCCTGCAGGGCTTCGGAGAATTGTCTGCCCTCATATATATCGATTTATGCACCACGTTTATGATTATAGACTGAAGCACATATAGTCAGTTACATCTAGAGAGAAAGAGACAGTGAGACACAAATAAAAAGAGAGAATTATAATAAGGACGACAACAACAACAACGAGTAGAGGGAACAACAACAAGACACAAAGGGTGAACAAGATGAGAGACTGTGAGTTCACAGCTTTCCAATGAAGAAAGAAGCAAATAGGCACGGCGGGGGTGCCAAATGGTGCTGCCGGTGGGCTGAGCAGAGCTGCTGTCTCATGCTGCGAGACTAACAGACAGACACAGCCACTGCGAGCAGGACGCCGGGCCAGTTCACCCTGTTAGAGGAGCCAGCCTCAATCATGAGATCTGATCCTCTTCTGCGTGTCCACGGCAGATATTGTTGTTCATGGTATTCTGGCTCCAGGGCATAAACTGGGCGGGGTCTGAGCCGGCTGGGAAAAGATGTGACTCTGAACTTCCTGTGGCATCAGATATTGGTATGAACTCCAAGTCAACTCAATGACTGAAGCACTATCAGTTCCGTAATACTGTCATTTCCAGCCTGTCTTACTGTCTTACCTTGACAACCCTTACTCCAAATCAGCCTCTAGACCATCCTCTGTCTCCATGACAACTTGGACAAGCGCTCAGCTCCATCTGTCACCCTATCCACCCATGGCCTCTGCCGATAGTGCTGAACTCTGGCCCAACTCTCAGAGGGGCGTTCTGATTGTTCTCACATCCTTTCTTCAACTCCTTCACTTTCACGGTGATGCATGGCACTTGCTGAGAGCAAACCTTTATTCCCAGCAGAGTGCTGCAAGTTTTTGAGCAAACAGAGCATGAGTAGAATTGCTATTGCTCATACTTGGGGTTAGGGGTTTGTTTAAATATTAAATGAGTATTTAACATGCCACTGTGTTTGTGTGACATGAATATGGTTGAGAACTGAGGACGTGTTTGAGTAAATATTCTTAAGAGTATTCCAAACAATGGTAATAATGCAGAGAGAAATGGCTTTCTCACTGGAAGAACCTTTTCATGGTTCAACTATTGAGGAACTGGGAACGTATCTAGTTAAAGGAACTCCGAACACACTACTACAGAGCAATGTCTAAAACAATTCTATTCACCTTTTTCCTTTCCATTTACATTGAGAACAATCAGCAAAAGGTTCCAATAATACGCATTTTCAAAAACTGGGTACAAGGTGGTGACATTATTTCATTCACCCTTCAACCGTCAGTCATTAAGAGGAAACTATAGTGTAAAAGCATTAAATTATTTGCAATATACCTTGAATAACTCCTAAAGATCCTCCTTCTGTCTGCAGCAATATGCTAAATATAATTTTAGTAATATATGCCTATATTTCATAATTACATTTTACAGCATCTTTGAGAAAACATACATTATGTGTGAGGACTTGGGGAGGACTTAAAAGATAAAAGATTCTTAGTGCATTCCAGGAAATTATTTGTGGTTTATCTTGTAAATTAAACTGGAATAGCAGACCAAGCACACAAAATAAGTTGTCTTTTCTCATTAACTTAGCAGGATACAAAACAAACATGAAAATAGTTGAACAGGAGGAACATAATGCAGGAAATAAAATCTGAGAAAATCTTTTCTCAGCCTTAATGATGTGTAACACTGCAGATTTCCATGCTCTTTCAATCAATTAAAAAGGTTTAATCAATAATCTATTGGCAAGGCACAGGGAGTGGTTGAGATCCGCCCTGAGTACCTTAGATCTCTGGACGTCGTGGGGCTGTCTTGGCTGACACGCCTCTACAGCATCGCTGGACTGGCAGACAGGGGTGGTGGTCCCTCTTTTTAAGAAGGGTGTTTTCCAACTATAGGGGAATCACACTCCTCAGCCACCCCGGGAACGTCTATGCCAGGGTACTGGAGAGGAGAATTCGTCATTGCATAACCCATAGTCGAACCTCGTATCCTGGAGAAACAATGCGGCTTTTGTCCTGGTCGTGGAACACTGGACCGGCTCTATACCCTGGAGGGATCGTGGGAGCTTGCCCAACCAGTTCACGTGTTTTGTGGACTTTTTTGTGGCATTCAACCATTTCCCTTGCAGTGTCCTGTGGGGGGTGCTCTGGGAGTACGGGGTCTGGGGCCCTTTGCTAAGGTCTGTCCGGTCCCTGTATGACCGGAGCAAGAGCTTGGTTCTCATTGCCGACAATAAGTCAGACTTGTTCCCAGTGTGTGCACGTCCTGATTTTGCGGAGTTAGACGTGTTCCTGGGTCAACATCTTTTGTTGACCCTGGAACAACATTTTATTCCAAAATTTTAGTTTTAACCATATCTCTACACCAAAACCTAACCCTACCCATGAGTATTGCCCAAAATCAGAGGAAATGACAGATGACTGACACTGATGTACAAGCACCAAACACTGATTGTAAGCCTAAACTTCACAAAAACCATAAACTGGTTCTTCAAATCTGATTGGCTAATCACAATGTTGTTTTAGGGTCAACAAAGATGTTGACCCAGGGACACGCCTAACTCAGCAAAATCAGGTTCTGCCTCAGGGCGTGTTGGACTCCGGCAGGACTGCCCTTTATCACTGATTTCTACATGCAGTCGGGAGCGGGAGGGGGTCCGGTTTGGGGACCACAGGATCTCATCTCTGCTTTTTGCAGATGATGTTGTCCTGTTGGCTTCTTCGAACCAAGACCTACAGCAGGCAATGAGGCGGTTTGCAGCTCAGTGTGAAGCGGCTGACATCAGAATCAGCACCTCCAAATCTAAGGCCATGGTTCTCACCCGAAAAAGGGTGTCCTGCCCCCCTCAGGTTGGTGGGGAGTTCCTGCCTCAGGTGGAGAGGTTTAAGTATCTTGTTCACAAGTGAGGGAAGGATGGAACGGGAGTACGACAAAAAGATCAGTGCAGCTTCTGCAGTAATGCGGTCGATGTACTGGTCTGTCATGGTGAAGAAGGAGCTGAGCTGCAAGGCAAAACTCTCAATTTACCGCTCAATCTACGTTCCTACTCTCATCTATGGTCATGAGCTTTGGGTTACAGATACCAGATACAGGCGGACGAGTTTCCTCCGCAGAGTGGCTGGGCGCTCCCTTAGAGATAGGGTGAGGAGTTTAGTCACTCTGGAGGAGCTCGGAGTTGATTCGCTGCACCTCCACATTGGGGAGGTGTTCCGGGCATGTCTTACAGGGAGGAGGCCCTGGGGAAGACCTAGGACACGCTGGAAGAAGTGTAAGCGGAAGAGGATGGATGGATAATCAATTGCATACTCTTTTACGTGTGTGTGTGTATATAGTAGGCATGGGATGATAACCGGTTTCAAGGTTTCAAAACCGCAAACAAAAAAAGTTATACTGTTCCTACGATATGTGCATTTTTTGTATCATCAAAGTGAAAGCGCAGGACTCCCTACTAAATTGTGTGTGTCTGTACCTGCAGCAAAAACAATGCAGCCCCTTTCCCAACGGTTACTGCTGGCAGGCGTGTGCGTTAATAAGCATCAACACTG
Organism: Enteromius unitaeniatus; assembly: GCA_032359435.1. Classification (NCBI taxonomy): domain Eukaryota; kingdom Metazoa; phylum Chordata; class Actinopteri; order Cypriniformes; family Cyprinidae; genus Enteromius; species Enteromius unitaeniatus. Next base: position 9,425,092 of record JAUMHI010000043.1, on the reverse strand, counting down.
AAATTAAAATGTATTTTAGAGCATTATTTTGATATTTTCATCAGTACTATTTGTTTTTACACACAAAAAAATTAAATACTGTAATTTCTTGTTTTTGTTAAATCTAGTATATAACTAAATTACCACATCACATCACTTTTTAAAAGTACAATGATTAAAAGATGAAGTGGGGACACCTGATTTCCAGTGATTATCGTCGTCTTGACTACAGAGACCGTCTCTGCATTTGATAAATCGATAAAGTTTAATTCTCGTCATTATACATTACCATCACTCTGTTCTTCTACTTGGTAATGTTCAGTGCTTTGCTACAATCTGTATTGTTAAAAGCGCTATATAAATAAAAGTGACTTGACTTGAAAAAAAAGACTAGTTACAGATTTAACTTAAATTAACATGTCAGTCTTTGTTTTTCTTCTTTGTAGAGCAGCTGTGTCTTCAGCAGCAAAGGACCATCCTCCTCAAAAGCTGCAGGTCATCCAACAATCCAAGAAACTTTTGAGAAACAGCTTGCTTATGCACCCACATCCAAAGCTGCAAAGGACCTGAACAGTGCGGTGGCATTTGTATTTATTGCAAAAGACATGATGACTTTTCAAATTGTGGAGAAACCATGTTTAAATGTTTATTTATGTTGATTATTGTTGAGCTGAAGGTTTAGGCTCACACAAGGGACTGCAATTTAATTTAATTAAGAAGAATCAATTATTTATTTTAATTATTTTGCCTGATGTTCAGTGTTACAAAATGTTCTATATGTTTCCTAAAATAAAATATACTGTGATCAGTTGGAAAGAGTTTTTTTTTACCCAGACATTTAAATATAACATTGTAGAGCAGTAATTACAATACCGTGATACCATGATATTTTTATCCAAGGTTCATGCCTAGTATATAGGCCTATAATATTATATTATATATATATATATATATATTAGTATTTTATAGTATTTTATTTCTATAGTTACATTTAATTATTGACTGTAAACACATTTTGTATTACATCATTTAGCAATGAAAGAGCAACTGTGTTTTTAATATTTATTCCTTAAAAGTACAAAATTGATAACTAAATGGTTTACGAACAGGACTTAATAAACTGCCAACTCAGGCTTAGAATTTAATCTAATAGACAATAAAATGAACAATACATTTTTGAAAAATTACAAAATAACTTTATAATAAATAATATTCATATACAAGAACCTGAACATGGGGGTGAGCTCTATTCACACGTACCAGTAAGTGACCACACAGAATGCCCTAGTAAACTACATAGCAATGCTCTAAAGGCCACCTCAACACCTCAATATTATGTACAGGCAAGCACCTTTCCTTTACATTACAATTATATTATTTCACTGAGTCAGCTATTCTTTTCTCAACAGTCTGGACTGAATCCAACTGACATCTCTTCCTGCACGCTAAAGGAAAGATAACTTTGCACAAATCCAACGCGAAGAACAAAAAAATCTGCAAGGCTGCATATTTAAGACAAATGACTTATGTCTTCACAACAATCTCATAATTTAATCATATGTATCCGCACAGGTGTGAAGTGGAGAAATTATGCCGTGTGAATGTCTTAATCATTAGAAGCTTTCCATCAAGGTCCCTCTAAACACCTTCATACCGACATGCCTGTCACTGTTCTCTCCAGCTGCAGGGGGCCCGAGCCCACAACACTGCTTCAAGTCTCCCTGTTACTACGGTAACCCACAGCCAGGCAGCCCGGGATTGGCTGGGGGTAGGTGCAAGCCTGAATGCAGGCAGAATAATGAGAGAGTGGGACTGAAAGAGAGAATAAGCTGAAGGAATCGTTGACAGTTTACACTATAAACCTGCCATCTTATTCATGATGTTGTGTAACAGAGAAGCTTATCCTGTATTCATTACTGATCAAAAGAGATCTGAACTGAACACAATATTCTCAAATGTATTGCACGGTTTACAAAGAGCTTGCCGAGTAGATGGCGGTGCATGTATTTATCTGGTTACCTGGATTGTAGGTGCTCCAGCTGAACTTGTAGATTCTCTGTCTGTTCCACCTGCTCATCAAGGGATCTCTGTAGCTTTCTGGTCTGATTATGAGCCTCATCCAACTGAAATTAATGCATAACATATTTTGGGGATCAAAATGAAGGATGACAAGCAGAACTGGGTTAGTTTCGGGTTTCGGGCCATTTGATGCTGCTGTGTCTCCACTGTAGTGCTAGGCGGTTTGACCAAAAATCTGTATGATGATGTATGATGATGTATGATCTGTATGACGAAACAGCCATAGCGAATTATATAGAGGTGATAAGATGAAAAGAAAATACTATCTAAACTTTTATGAATACTGGTTTCTCTCAAAGATACATTCATATTACCCCATCCTAATTCAGTATTTAGGATCTTCTTCCAATATTTTGCACTAGGTGAAGCAATCTTACTCTGTCTGCTACAGTATCTTCTTCTCTTTGAATTCCTATTTAGCATTGGTTTATTTGCCCAGTTATTAATAGTTCTCTAACCACTAGTAAAAAGTGCATGCAGTTAACAGAGCCTTCTCAATTCATACCTTGTGCATAATTCGAACAAGTGTACTGTGTGAACTGCCATATTTACATATAATCCAAATATTATCTAATGATCGAAATTGTGAAAATACCTTCTGACAGTCCAAAGAGACAGGAGGAGTCAGTTTAAACGGAAATGAATATGCTGGCAATTGCAAAGGTTACTTTATATCTAGATAATAAAAAAAAATGTTTGTTAAAAATGTGTAAATATTAAAATAAACGGTAACACTTTCTATGAATCCCGTATTTTTAATACACTATAAGGGTGTTCTTAAGGCATTACAATGACTGCATAATGCATTATAAAAAAACATATGTTGTATCATCTTAATACAAATAAGAACAGTTTTGATGTGTTGTAATATTTATTTATTTGTGGATATAGCCTTTAAGAGTATGATCATTTATAACACAAAAAGAACACGATTCATCCACTTAAGTTACAATGGTATATATTTCTTATAGTTTTAAGTCTCATACCATGCCGTTTACTTGTTACTTTGCTTTATAGAAAATAAACTAATATAGTATAATAATTTGGTGTTGTGGCCCATGCAAATGTACCAAAGTGAATAATACTGAGCTTTGTATTAGAATAAAAAACATATTAGACCTGTTTTAGATTAAATAAAAACAAAGAAAACCACAGAACACACAAGCTATAATGAATAGAATTGAGTGAATGCTTTGGTTCACCTCATCTTCAGCCTGGCCCAGCTCCTTCTTTAGTTCCTCCACCCTCAGTCGGAGCTTCTTAACTTCCGCCTCGTGCTGCTCCACGCGCCGGTTAGCATGTGCCAGCTCGGCCATCTTCTCCTGGTACTGTTTTTTAACCTTGGAGTGGACATGCCGCAAATCTGCCAGCTCCTGCAAGAGAGCAGATGTATTAACACCAAGCTCCAGATAACAGAATCAAATAATCATCATTACCAACATTACCTTTTTTTGCACAGTTTGACACAGAATCAATCATGAATATTAATTTGGGCTCCAGCAATATTGGGACTATAGTCTACTGAATGTACTGTACATTTTATGGTGTGCAGAAGGCGATTTCTAAAAGTCCAATAATTCCTAAGACAAAATATACTGTTAGCTTTATGAATTGCTTGAAGGAAAACACATTCTAAGATTTCTTCAATAGGCCTAGAACAAAGTAAAGATTTTCACATTCTCATTCTTTCACATCTCTTTTAGAGAGAGAACGCAAGTCACACATAAGCTGGTAAATGATCATGTAATGAAAATACAGCCGTGTTTTTTATACTCTTTAATAAATCAGCATATTAGAATGATTTCTGAAAGGTCTGAACGTGACACTGAAGACTGGAGTAATGATGCTTTGTATAACAGGAATAAATTACATTTTAAAATATATTCATACAGAAAACAGTTATTTTAAATTGAAATAATATTTCACAATATTACAGTTTTTTTCTGGATTTTTAATCTAATAAATACAGCCTTGATGAGCAGAAGAAACATCTTTAAAAACCATTAAATATCTTACTGTTCTAAAACTTTTGAATGGTAGTGTACATACACAAATAATCTACAAATACAAATAAATTCTGAAGTCCATATATAATGCAAGAGTTATACATGTGTATTTTTGCAACATATAGTATTGTATGACAGTACCACTTCAACAGTTAAGTCAAGTACTTATGCATATCTCTAGGTGGGAAATAACCCAGCATGATCTACTTAGTGTTCTGACCTTCTCTCATTTTTTTTTTTTTACACACACATACAAACCTATCTGTGGCCATAACAGTGAGGAACAAAGAGATCGAGAGAGTCTAGGGAGATTGAGGAGGGTGGAAGCTAAAGGGAAGCACCAGAATCCATTAATAATTTAAGAGGATAGTCAAATAGCTAGACAAATCTCATTTATAATGTACCTCCCCCATCAAATGAGCAGCCAAACAGTATATTTGTTTTAGAGTGGGAGCACGTATGCACACATACACAGAGATTCATACTTTTTTAGTGTCAGTTATTCAACCTTTTCATACTTATATGAAAGATTAGACCTTAAAAGATAGAAACAGCATAAGAGGACACAGAAGAAAGAAAAGCACACACACACACACACACACACACTTATACCCTCTAAGCCACCTGGCAGAATGAGAATCCCATGCTGCTGTGTTCTATTGATTTCTGGGTCACTGGAAAGGAGGACAAGATCTACTTGTGTTTTTACTGAGAGAGCCACAGCATAGTTAACCCCAGAGCAAATCACACTGCTCTGTATGTGGAGCACATCCCTCAATATGGCCTGCTGAGGTGCTGTACGTGTAAGAGCGTGTGTGGGGTGATCTAAGATTATACAAGTGGTTTTAACAAATCAAAATGGATTTAAAATAAGTGGGATGCTATTATGTGAGTTTTTAATTTATATTCTGATACAATAGTTTAGTGAACCATGTTAACAAACCCATTTTTCCCATTCCTTCTACATATATTATTTGATATTTATTATTATTATATTATAATATTACTTTTTACTTTATAATATTACGTTTTAGAGAGAGTGAAAATGAAATGTAAAATTTTTTAGGAAAAATAACATCTATAAATTGTTGAAGCAAACACTCTTTGTGGGGTAGCACATGTAGCGCTGCAGATCTATAAGGAAGACTGACTGATCCCTGATCATGTCAGTCAGATTTTAACAAGAGGCTTAACAACAATCTCGCAAGAGGCTGTTTTGAAAGACGATGCTGCAGAAACTAGATTTGACCTGAAAGTAACTTGCCACCCCTGATTAAGCACAGTTATCAGCTTGTATTACATGAGCAAAAAAGAGCCCTTTAATTAGAAATGGTGTGAAAATGTTCAAAAACATTTATTTTAAATCAATAAAATAAGAAATGGATTTACTAAATACTAAAATGACTAAAACCTAAAACTATTAATAAGGTTAAAACAAATAACAAATGTACATGAAATTATACTACTGGCAATTTGCCCTGCCAAACTAAGCTCAGTAATACAGAAATAAAACAACCTATGTTAACTTACAACAACAAATTAGCAGGTTAAAGAACAGCCAATCACAATTGGAAGCTGCTGCTGTGAACCTATATCATGCAAGTGAAATAGACAAGTTAGCCTTCAAAAACAAAACAAATCCATCAGAGAGTCCATACAGTAGCAGGAACATTAGGAGTGGCCAGATCAACAATTTGCTAGTTTCTCTGCAAAAAAAGAATGCACTGGTGATCTCAGGAACATAAAAAAGGTTGAAGGATTCTCTCCACGTCAAAGAAAAACCCTTTCACAACCTCTAGTCAAGTAAAGAACACTCTCCAGCAGTCAGGCCAGTCTACAATTAAGAGAAAACTTCACCTGAGCTAATACAGATGGTTCACCACAGGGTACAAACAAGGCCAGATTAGACTTTGCCAAAAAAACATCTAAAAAAGCTTCTGTAAAATGAAGATCAACCAGAACCAGAATGATTGCAAGAAAAAGTATGGACAAGGCTGAGCATGCATTTCACTTATTAAAGACAAAACATAAAACAGAAAGTTGATTTAAGACTTAAACCAGCCAATAATTTGTCAAAATACATTTGAGCCCACGAGGGGACAAAACAGTCCTTGACATCAAAACAATGCCTCTTACCCAGCTTACAACATAGTTTGTGAAATGACAGACAGTCTGGTAAAAAAAAAAGTCATGCAAAACAGTGGTGATGCACCGTATGTGAAAGAAAATTTCAAAGAAAAATAAAAAAAAGATTAGAATGAGAGACAGAGGGCAGAAACCATCTGAAAAGATTAAAAATACATGTTAAGTGGGAGATGGGTAAAATTACAAATGACATCATATTGAAAAAAAAAAGGAGCCTGTGATTTAACAGCCTTCTCCACTTAAAAGTTAAATTTTTCATCTGGGGTAATTTGGGCCTAGCCATCTTTGGTGAGTGTTTTGATAGTGAAAGAAAGTGGAAGGAAAGAGGGGGTCGGATGAATAAAACATGCCACGTCTTGATGAATGATCTATGATGCTACAGAAATTTACTGCAGCAGAAGGAAATGGAAAGTGAGAAAAGGAAACCTGGGATATGCGAACAGAGACCTGATCAACACAAATTTTTCAACATACGGTTCTACACACATGGGAATACAGCGAGAGGATGTGAAGACAAAAAAAATACTTAGTGAAATATTATTGAAATGAATCCAAAGAAACACATACGCCCAGAGTAAATGAATAAAGATAAGCGAAGACGGGGTGAGGCTGTACAGCGGCATGGTGGAAGGCTGTTAAATGTTTCCTCCTCACTGGCTTTCAAATCCTCAAATCTGCTTAAACATCTGGCCCACTGCGCTCAGAACACACACCTTGTGACGCTAGACACAATCACATCTCCCCGTCTCTCACTACAGCTCCGAAAGATCAAAAATACACAAACGCACGGTCTTAGAATATTCTATTTCCTTTTCAATTTGCCTTTCGTGCAGCAGCAACGAGAGCAGAGAGCGGAGAGCAGGGAGCTTTTGACACTCTCACCAAATGGTGTGCATCGAGTGACTTCAATGGCTGCTGCCCATGCACAGCCAGCTATAAGCTGACAAGGCTTTAGCTTGAAATGTATAATGTTATTTAGGGAATTATACTGCTTTAGCTAAATAAATGTGTCAAACTAGTTCTGTCCACTTTGTACTTCTGGAGCTTCCTTTTACATGAAGTTTTATGTGAATCTTTATTCACACCCACATACTGTAACTAGTTATAAAACCCAGCCACGATGGCAGCCAGACACTGTATGAAGCAGAGGATACAGTATGTATACTCAGGAGAAATCATAACGCTCAATATGTAGGCTGTAGGCCTGCTCTGCAGTTAAAAGAGTCAATAGACTGTTAATTTACTCTACAACATTCATTAGCTTGACTATCCTGAAGAAAAAAAAACAAAGCAGAAAACCTTTTAATTATAAGAGCAAATTATAATTATAGAATTGATCATTTTCATTAAATATACAATATAAATGCCACATAAAATTATTTTTTATATAAACTATAACATCATTAAATAAATAATATTTAATACATCTGAGCAAGGAAGCATTACGTTGATTACAAATTCTATTTACTAAAGACAAGTACAAAAGTGCAAAAATGTACATTATTGTCATTATTTTATAAAGGCAAACATATGCAAACATTTACATAAATTCAATTCTTTCCTGTTCCAAGTAGGCTACATAGTAGCTGTATTTGCATGGCTGGCTTTGCAATAGCTGTTCAGAGGCGTTACGAATATGGCTGCCAAGGGACTTTGTGGTAGCTTAGTGGCTAAAGATCTAGACTAGTAAAATAAGGTTGTAACTCCAAATCCACTAAGTGGGGATCTATGATCTGGAGAGTCTATGGAGTCCTCAAGCACTACTCCAGGGAAATTACTGCATTAGGTTGCTTTACATAAGAATGCATCGTCTAATGAACACAAACTTCGACAAGTTTAACTTCAACAAGTGCACCCGAAAACCCAGCACAGCCCCCTGACCTTGCCTTACAGCTATCATTACAGCCAAGGATTAGATCAAGTCTAATAAGACAGCTAAGAGAGAGCGTGGTCTGGGGGTGGGACGCCTCAGTCGATGGGAAAATGGGGGCGATGTAGGAGCCGCTGGAGCCATAATGGTTTCTCTGCCAGTTTGTGCCTTCCTAACACTATTTCTCTTGACAGACTGAGAGGATGATTCACTCACTCCAGCTTCACAGTGGGCAAAAACAGTGGGCCAGGAGCTATGATAAAAAAGTGTCTGTGGCTTTTAGTGGCCCTGACCTGAGTACAGGGAACTGGCCAGGAAAATGGATGTGCTGTCTACAAATAGAATTTGCTGTGCCTTTCAAATGAATGGTGCTTTGTGAGCAATCTACACTGCCTGAATCTAAATTGGAGTTCACCTTAAGAGTCTACGGGCAGATCGGTGGTTTTAACAAGCAGCCTTACAGACAGAGTCCAAAATTAACACGTGCTAAATCAAGTAAAAACCAAATGCAAGGAACCTACCACTTGACTAATCACTTCATTAGAGGAACGGCTGCATAATGCTGCGAGGAACACACTGACCTGTTCTGTTTGTCACAATTATGAAAATAAATTATATAAAAAAAAAAATGTAGAAATAAAAAATAGATTTAATAAATCAAATTCAAATAATGAAGGAAAAACACACACACACACATATATATATATATATATATAAAATTAAATATAATTGTAAACAATACAAATTGTGGCAACTAAGAAATGTTTATGGCCAGTAAATGCTTTCGGTACTGCCAATGATTTCATTTTGGGCGCTGCCCACAGAGGATTGTATATATGAATTCAGACTACCACTTATGCTCAGTATTTCAAATAGGTTAAACAAAACTTTATAAAAGAGCCACAAGACAGAAGCGCAGACAAAAACCTTCTGAAGAAGAGCTGAGCTGGTAATGTTGGTGCGCTGCTGTAGGGATTCTTGAAGCAATTAATTACAGCATGCAAGAAAGGCCTTATTCTGACTACACAGCACCCCTCGAAATATCAAATGACCTTTAACCCGAACATCAGATTTAAAGTGAAACTATTTCACCCGATCTAGCCCCTATACTTTCCTCATTCAATCCTGAGGTTCCAATTACTTTTTTCTTTGCTTCCCTTCTGTATTTCTCACTCTCCTGTCACCTCTTCCATTCAACCTCTATGTCTCACCTTCATTACCTCCATGCAATTTCACAGCGCGGATCCATTGTCCTCTGTGATTGTATTGTCCATCCGTCCATTTCTTCCTCCCTTTCACAATCTCTCTATTGTAAGTGAGATGAACACTGCACTCTCTTTGCACATTATCCCTATATCGTCATCCTCATCAGTCTCTCTTCCTCTTTTTTTGCAGAGTGCCTCTGTTTAACCTTCATTTCACCTCCCCTACTTCTCTCTCCTATCGGTCCTGAGAGAAGGCTTTTTTGCTGACCGAGAGCACTCTCGCTCAAAAAAAAAAAAAAGCCCTGGACCCAGACATCGGTATCAGAGCTGCTCAACCCTTACATATCAATGTCTAGGCTTATACATCTTAATTTAAAATGTTCTGAATCTACAAATATGCAAATCTGGAAGAAGATTTCCCTTGAGCTCAGATCCTCAACTGATTTGTCCAATGAGAAATATGGAGGGGAAAAAACCCTTGGAACATTCAGTTAATGCATTCCACACATTTTCTATAGCACATTCCACACATACATACATCACCCTTGTCGTTTGTCCCTTTGGGTTAGACAGTGGGCTGTAGATCAGCATTAATGGCATGTTGTCAGTGCAGGCTAACTGGGACATCAGCCTCAGTGGCTCATAAATAAGCCATAGCAGTAGGTGCTAATGGGTTCATTTAAACTCAGACCTGCGCTAACAGGCCTCCGCAGACTAGCGTGGGATCATGGGATAACTGACTAATGTTGGAAGAAACAGTCATGGTCCAAACACATACAAACTCTACAAAGACTGTGAATTGACAACAGCATAGCATTAAGGAGACAAAGAGATCAACCAAAAAGTAAAAATTATCATTATTTTTATAAAAGTTATCTGAAGACAACATTGAACCCCATTAATTTTTATTATAATCATTAAACAAAAAGAAAAGAAAAGAGAAAAAAAAGCAATTTTCACGTTCCACACAATTCTTTTGGTAAAATAAAGTAAAAACTAAAAATATTTTCATGATTTAAAAATACTGCTACATTTGTCTGTTCAGTTGAGCAGTCTGACATATCAATTTCTCAACCAATGGCAAGAGTATGAGGAAAGTTATTTTTCCAAATCCATTTTGCTGTTGCTTGTGGTGCAGAAATTATACCCTTCACCTTTAAGCTGTTGCATTGCATACAAATTGAATAATCATAAACAATTTAGGGGACAAAGTGAGAGGAATGAGAGCTGGCAATAACTAATGGATGAAATACAAAAAAGGGGGAGAAAATGTGCATGAGACACCTCAATCAGTAAAGGGCGACCCCTCTGAGAAAAACACAGCAGGCCCAAATGGAAAACCTCTGGAGAAGCAGCCCAGAACCTGAAAGGCAAGACAATTCATTTCACACTGGCTTACTCCAGATGTAGCACACTAGAGGAGCTGATTTACACATAAACACACACACAGTTTCATATGCTGCTTCCAAAATTAGAAAGGCAAAACAGAGCACAAGGCTCCCACATTGGCTGTCAATACTGTTCACCGCATTTCCATCAGAAAGTGGGAGCAACAGCAGCAGATGAGCAGCCAATATAGGCTCATTAATCATTGTGATTGGTGAATGAACTCTGTCTCTGCGCCATCAGAGCAGGAGGGATAAACACCTGTGTGGACGAGCAAGCAGCTGGCCAGATGTTGAATGAGTTTAAGGAGAGATGTTGAACAGAACGTGAAGAGCACATCTGTATACGGAGAGAAAACAAGACAGATGACAGTAGTCACAGAAGATGTGTTTTTCCATGAACTTCAGAACCTTTTGATCAAGTACTTTGCCTCTATGCATTCAATAAATTTAAAAGACAAATGTAAATTCAAATAGTGCCTACATTTTTTTATAAATATGTATTATTGCACTAAACTTCAATAGATGTAACTAACTTACCATTTAACCAGTCATTACTTATTGTTCACTGCACAATTCCTATACTTCCCTTTGTGGTATTCCAAAGATTGTTTTAAAATAATAATAATAGAAAAATATTTACATTTACATTACCTTTGCACTGCTTCAACACAGTTTAGAATATAAAAACACTGTAACCAATCTTTAAAAATATAGTGAGCCTACGACTTCATTATTGACTTCTATTCTATCTGCTGAGAGAGCAATGGGAAAAAAAATTACGAAAGGAGACCAGGAGAGACTTAAAAAAAAAGTATGGTATTAAACTGACCTTCATAAAGACAAACTTCTCTTTGATCCGAGAGCAAGAAACAGACTTTAACTCCAGTTCAAAGCTTGCCTACTCTAGACTCAACAAACCCTTTAGGAATAAAAAAAAAAAAAAAAAAGTCCAGCCTGTTTTGCTAACATCCCTCCATCTGGATGGAGGCCTACTCATTTTATTTCTGTTTGTTGAAACACAAGCGTCATCATGTATTAGCCCCACAAAAACACTCTTTGAAGTTTATAAGAGGTCACGCGCCCAAACAACACCATGAGTCCCTGATCAAAACACATACAGAGGCAGCAGCAGAACCAATGGCACAACTTCCACCTGCACGATTCACCTGGAGCCTTTTTGAAGTGTGTGTGTGTGATGTGCCGACCTGCAGCTGCGTTTCTGCAGACGGCATTGTCAGTGTCAGACTGAGAGCTCTGATTGAGCCTCAGCCAACCTGATGATTCCTTTTCGAATCAGCATGTAGCCTTCCAGATGGGCACCAGTCACTATGTTACAAATGGCCATGATCCAGGCATAAAAGTAGGGATGTTCAATTAAACTTCCAATCTTGAAAATCCATTCTTATGACCAACAGACTTGCATGAAAACTTACAAAAAACGCATGTCAATAGCCAAAGGTAAGCATAAGAAACTTCTTTTAAAAGCGAATCTTTTGACATAGTAGTAGGGTAGTAGTTCTTTATTTCTTCATGCATTCATTCCCTCAACCTGAATTTATTAAGATTCCATTTATGTTTTTGAAAGAAGTCTCATATGTTCACAAAGGCAGCATTAATCTAACAAAGGTACAGTAAAAAGAGTTTTGAAACATACTTTCAAATAACTGATTTCCACACAATACATATATATGTGTGTGTGTGTGTATTCAAAAAGAATTTATCCTTGTGATGCAAAGCTATTACAATACATATTGCCTGACATTTCAAAGTTTTCAATGACTTTGTCTTGAGCACAAAGACACTACTAATGAGTGACCGAGGTTTATCCATGCGATCAAACCAATATTTCACTTCTCATAGGGATGCCAAACACCAGAAAGTTACACTCACACACAGGCGCAGGAAGTACCCATTGAGCCTCATTCCCAATCTCCTGCACATGCTGGGTTTAACCGCAAATGTGACACTATGCATCAATCTATGGGTGGGAGCCGAAGGAAACGTGGTAGAAAGTGAGAAAGTGACTGGAGCGGGATATGATTTCAGTATCAATCACACTTTGTTCTTTTTGTCAGTGATGGTGCATCGTCCTCAGTGCGCCGTGGCCTGTTTCTCCGCTCCTGTCCTCATCGATCCATTTGCTTCAACAGCTCCTGAGCAAGCTCATCAATCTCTCTGTGTTTCTCTCCCAGACTGCAAGCCGCTGGCCACTATCAGGACATCACTTGTGTGGGAATGTGCAACAGCATGCGGACACACTCACACTCACACACAAAAAGCAACACCCTTCTCAGATGGCCATATGTTGTGCATTTAACAAATAAGCCAACACACTGAGCCTCGCATGCAGGGATTACATGTCCATTTCCTGGCACAATATCCTTTTCCCCTTGTTACTGGTTTAATTGACATGCTAAGCTCACTCTTACCCTTTTTCTCTCCATTCTTTTCCCTTCGGCATACCACTCACCTCTAAAACAACTCTCTCTGCTCATAGTCATCTCTCCCTCTTCACCGCTCTCTTTAAATCTTTCCTACTTTCAAGACAGGAGTGAGAGAGCAGGTGAGCGAGTGATTTATATTGCCTATATGAAGGGAGCTTTGGATCACTTCATAAATCTCTGGCTGCGCTAATGTCCACTCATAAGGGCTCTGGCCATAACTGTCTGGATTTCCTGACTACTTTAATAGAGCCTCAATAGCATCTTAACAACACACACACACACACACACACACAGGACAACTTTCTCAGCACAGTCAATATGCAGCATAAGACCAAAAAAAGACCGAAACTGTGGCAGCTTTTGCGCAAATCCACGGCCATGCAGCAAAGGATCTGATGGATATGGCCTCTTCACCTCAGTGACACTGCCTGGATTTATTGTAGGAAGAGGCTCAGATGCTTTGCAAACTGCTACCACACTTCATCTATCTCAATAGTGGAATCTGAGCTGATGCTGAGATGTTGAGAAATGCTTACTGAGGTTTGTGATTATTTGTCTAAGGTTAGCGTGCAGACAGCACTCTCCTCTCACCTTGTTCCTCTCAAACAGCTCACATTGGATGGTCTTGAGGTCAGTGTCCAGGGCGCTGGCGGCCTGCTTGCGTTTGCGTGCCAGCTGCTCCTCCAGGTCTTCCATCTGGGAGCGCAGTTTCTTGTTTTCCCTCTCTAGAGCCAGCTTTTCCGTTTCCAGACGCTCTCGGCGACCCCACTCTGCTGCGTTCTCCACCTGCAGACGTTCCATCTGGACACACACACACACACACAAACAGACAAATTCAGTAAAATAGTGAGCAAAGAGGTAGAGAGACAACACATTACAAAACAAAAATAATGAGCACAATAATAAAGTAATTTCGAATGTAAAGGCTTACTCCCAACATTTTTAGCCCAAACTTTTAGCATAATTAAAGAAAAAAAACAAGATATTCATCACTCTCATTTTTTTCGTGGAGGATAGGTCAATTGCATTCTTTTATCCTAGTCTAGTTTTTTAGTGTTTAAAGTCCTATGCTAAATAATGCTGCATTTATTTGATTAAAATACAGCACATTAAAAACAGCAATATTGTATATTTTTACTTTAAATAAATGTTTTTTAATATATTTTTAAACATAGTTTTATTGTTGAAGTAGGAATTTTCTCTACTTTTTCCATTCAAAATGCTTCTACTTTAGTTTAGTTTTTTTTTTATTCTATTGAATTCAGTAAATATATTGCTGAAATACAAAGTAATTTTACAATTCACAGAAAAACATTTTTATGATGCTGTTTTAGGTACCCAATCCCACTTATTAGGCTGCTTTGGAACAATTTGTATTGAAAGAAGCACTATACAAATCATTCTGACCGAATTTTAAATTGCAGTAAACTGGATTTGGCA
>JAUMHI010000043.1:9395174-9410436 GCA_032359435.1 Enteromius unitaeniatus | reverse complement strand
GGAACAATTTGTATTGAAAGAAGCACTATACAAATCATTCTGACCGAATTTTAAATTGCAGTAAACTGGATTTGGCAACTAAATCGTCTGAAAACTTTTACTGCAAATACTGTGTGCAAAACTCAAAATACATCAAATATGGAGAATCAGCACATCCCTTGCGTATCAGGAAGGCCTAATGCTGCATTAGCGCACAGGACACTATTAGCCCAGAATGATGTTGAACTAAGTGAAGGGCTCTCCATGATTTCCCAGTTCTGACCTGCTGCTAAAAGCAGTTTAATGGGAGACCATTTCTTCTAGATTCACCTTAAGTGCTGACTGACTTTCCTGGCATACACCAAACTCTCTCCGCAACAACTAGTCTTTAATATTTCTATAATGTCATTTGACTGCTGATACGATTCTTGAGGGCAGAGATGAAGGGAGGTCACTGTGGGGATCTGGATGCAGAGGATCTGAGTCGACACATGGGAGTGGAGTCGCTCTTTAAGAAACCCTTCAAAGTGCATAATGTCACTCTCTCCTGCCAGGTTCATCTCAGCAACACCCCGCTGTTAACAGTGCATGCTGGGAATGTGTTAGAGCAGCGTTCTTTCATTACGCCAGCTTGACTAACAGAGGGATACGGTGCCAGGTGTCATGCTAGTCGAAACGCAGGAAGACAGCGGATGGATGTGTAAAGCCCCAAGGGTGTTTAGCTTTGACGTAGATCACAGCGTGTCCCGGGGTGACACCGTACCGGCTGGTCCATGCAAAACATTGCAGTATGGGATGGAAACACAAAATGTACATGTGTTTCACCTCTGTACGGAGCTCTGCCAGTTTTTTGTCCATGCTGGTGCGAGCCCCCAACTCATCCTCCAGATCTTCAGACATGCGGCCCAGCTCATCCTGATGCACCTCTTTCAACAAGTTCAGCTGCGTGAGAGATCGGAGAAAAAAAAGACAGAGAGAGTCAAGCCTTTTATCTCGGAACTTCTGATCTCGAGTAAAACTTTCTTTCCTTTGCTTTGTTCGAGCTCATCTATGGTATTCAAATGAACTACTGACTACGCCAATCTACGCAATACTCTGAAGATGCATTGGTTTTCAAACAGATTTAACATTCTGATTGTGAACGAGTCTGGTTTTTAAACTCATTTCACAGTTGATGAAACTCTGTGAAACTGCGCTCATTTAATACGACTTGTACCGACATTCTGCGGCAATACGGTCTAGCACATTTGCCATTAAGGAAGAGGGGCACTACGGTCAAAGTCTGATCTCTCTACAGCGTCTCACACTCGGCGTACTGTGACTCAAACGCAGTGATTAACATTCGCTGCAGGTCGTGAGCTCACACAGCTGGGCTGGGGACAGGCAGCTCATCTATTAAACTACTGAGTGTGGCGCACACTCTTTCTACTCATCATCTCACAGTATTCATGCACATCCTTAGGGGTTGAGGTTATTAAAAAGAGAAGCACATCTCTTCCTACTCATCATCTCTCTACTATATGCCTATGACGAGGTCTAGGTGTATGATGGTGAATCAGTTCTTTATTCTCTCTGCGGAAGGCTTGTATTGAGAGTGAAAGTTTCCCTGGGCCCAATCAGTGCAGCTGTCTTTCATAAAATTGCCTGAAAAACTGAAAAAAATCCTGAGAAGCAAAGTATAATAATTCATGAACAATTTCAGACTGTACGGTGCATAGGCAACAACTGCCCCCTGGTGGTGCTCTATTAGAGATGCATCCTTTAAGGCACCCTTTCCATTTTTTTAATTCATTTTTATTTTGTTTGGATACATTTAACTTGAATTAATACTTTTAATGATCTTATATGTTACAAACCTGAATTATGTTTTTTTAAAAAAGGCAAAAAAGCAAGAAAGCAAAAAATACATGATTATAGCACATCATTATTATTAAATAGTTTGTGTTGTATATTGTTAGTAAGACATTTTGAAGGCCTTAACAGAATTCATACTTCTATACAATTAAACAAAATATAGATACAACAGGTTCATACAACTTACTAGAACTAGAACCATGGAAAAAAACGATTGGTGTCAAAATGTTTTTGTTTTTTTTAAGAAATTCATACTTTTTATTATAGTAATGATACATCTTATTGATCAAACAACACTGTCAAATTGCAAAATTTTAAACTCTATATTCATCAGATCTAGTTTATTTCACAGATTGGGTGATTATTATTCTGATTTTCCACATTTTAAAAAAGTAGTAAAGAATTGGAAAGTGTATCCAACTTTCTCATAACGTCTCTGAAGCACATACTATATGACTGTATATGGAGGATAATATAATACAAGAATATGACATCTGGAAGTGAAGGTAAAGTACTGGGCTTTGATAAACAGGCCACCAGAGCACTCAACCCAGAGCACTCGCCATGCATTCTTCCAACTGATTAAAGCCCTGACTATAAATTGCCCAGAGGTAAATTGGAAAAAAGGCCAAGGATTTTGTGCTCTTTTAACATGGAAGTGCTGAGATCAGTTCCTCAGGAGAATATCATGTGTTAGTGTTCCTGGCTTCAGCAATATATCTGTTATTTGTAAATCAAACACGATCCACAAATAACAAATGCAGCGCTGAAGCCAGAATACTAATGTTGACAATTAAGGCTCTGCAATTGGTGTCTTGACTTGATGCCCAAAAGCAAAAACAAATTGCTTAAAATACCATAATTCAATAAATGAAGCCAGTAAGTTAAATGTTCCACAGCTGCTACAAAGCTATTTGGCTGTAAGTTGAATTTATTGCAGGCTCCTGAAGAATTCTTTTCATGATGCACTTTAAAAATAAAATGGCTTTTTGACAATATTCAATATCGCTCAATATTTATAACTTTATACATTTATTTATGATTACTGCGCTGAAATAGAAACACAATAAAAACAATCACCGAAATTATCATTTAAATCGAAGTCACTGTTACTCAGTCGATTCACAATATTTAATGCATATTATAAATCTAGTTAAAACTAATCGAGGCAGGTTGCCCCGCACCATTTGTCACTAAATGAACACACACGGTTATAATGTTGCTTCATATCCAGCAATATCGCTGCAAATATATGAGGAATATTCTATACATCATTGGCACACCACTTCAAAGCCAGGGAAATAAAACGGGGTTATGTTGCTCTGATTCAAGATGATTCTTTATTGCTTCTTGTAAAAGTCCACAGAATAAGCTTCCTCACCTGTTTTAGGGCTTCTTGTTTGCTCTTGTTCAGTTCCTCATATTTGAGTTTCCATTGGCTCAGCTCCACCTCCAGCTTCTCGATGTTCTTAATAAGTGCATGCTTATCCCTGACAGAAACACATGACATGTTTGACATGCACAACATAAATCATCATCATCATCACCACCATCATTGAGTCCAAACAGACTGTTCTCCTCAAAAGATCTGGTCTACTGAGAAGCC
Source organism: Enteromius unitaeniatus (assembly GCA_032359435.1). Classification (NCBI taxonomy): domain Eukaryota; kingdom Metazoa; phylum Chordata; class Actinopteri; order Cypriniformes; family Cyprinidae; genus Enteromius; species Enteromius unitaeniatus. The sequence goes on along the minus strand of JAUMHI010000043.1, from coordinate 9,406,997 downwards.
TCCAGTGGGTGATTTCAACAAAGACGTCTCCTTCACTATATATCAAAGGTGATGAAGAAGACGTCTATGTTAAACTGTCATTTTTATGACAAGCTCTAAAAGGCCTTTGATTTCAATTGTTGAGTTCTGGTCTGTTTCATGCATGTATTATTTCCACCTGGACGATGATCTCTTACTCTCGTTCTTTCAGCAGGACTTTCTGGGATTCATCCAGGCGTAGCTGGAGAGCATTGAGCTTGCTAGAGTCCTCCTCCAGGGCAGCCAGATCCTCCCACAGCAATCTGCTCCGGTCCTGCCGACTGAGAACTGAGCGCAAGCTACTGGCACTACGAATGTCCCAAGAGTCTGGAGCCTCTGACTTTGCCCTGAGAAGAGCCTCCAATAACTCCAACTCCTGGCACATTGAAAGAAAGAAAAAAAAGCAAGAATTTTGATTATCACAGTTAAAATACTTCTAAACACTAGTGCAACTTATTTACGCAGATACGTTATTTACATTCAGATTAAAGCAGAAACAAATGTGAGCGCGTGCATATGTATGATACTCTCCAAAATGCCGCTACAGGGTGACAAGGAGATAAATTGTTGAATAGAGTCATTTTTTGAAAGAGAGCAGGCTCAGTAAAAAATAACAGTGTTTTTTTTTCTTTAAACACAAAAAATATTCTCATATCTTGGTAAATTAATGGTTAAACCACCGATGCCACATGGATTATGTTAACAATGTCCTTGCTACGTTTCTTCTATGGGGGGGTCAGAAAGCTCTCAGAATTCATCAAAAACATCTTAATTTGTGTTCTGAAATAAATTTGCTACTTGGCAGCAGCTGGTCAAAAGATGGCAATAAGCAGAGGTTGTGTGACATGCCTTCATCCTTGAAGACTATAAACAAATAAAGAAATCTATACCCAGAATAAAACAGTACAAACAACGAGAGCCTAATATTTGAACTTAAAATCACAAAGATTTTAAAGAACATTTTGTTTAGTTTTGTATGCTAAACTATTCTCATTCAACATCCAATGTAAAACCTAGCTTGCGTAGCGAAACCAGCTGAGAACTGCTGCCATAGTCAATGTTCCAAGACAAAGAAAACAAATGAAAAACATAAACAACAAGACTTTCATGTTTTCTTTTTCTCCTTATTAAATCAAACCACAGAAGAGGCATTTTCTCTGTCATCCACATAACAAATATCACATTGCACCTTTCCCTTATTTCCTGTGTGCATGAATGAAATTCACAAGCTCTTTTGAGGAGTAATAAAAAACGGCTTTACAGTTCAACGCACCGTCCTTTCTCATCCTTCCTACACACAGTAGGGATTGCATATCAAAGACATGGGCCTCAGGAGACAGACATGAGACACTGAACATGCTGCGATCCCAGAAAGGCCACAGTTGAGTAACTGAGATGAAAGTGCAATGACACGTCCCTGCCACCAGAGGGAACCAAAAGCAAACTAATACAGATTAGATTCTACATGTGGAAGCACTCGGCATGCCTGTGTGTGGAAACAGATCAGGAAATGGGAATGGTATCAAACAATCCAGTGACAGCCAGACTACGCTAACTATTATTAGTTTACATAGCTAAGATTGAATGAGCTCACTTGCTACTACTTGAAAAGGTGGATATGTCTGCTGAATAATTAAAAAAAATTGAAACCAGTTTTGCTCTCAGCAGGAAATCGTCACTGTTCACAGGAATCTGAAAGTCTTTAGCTATCTAGGCTACCCCCTGTTGATATCCGTGCAGAAATATGCATCCATCATGCTCGAGAATCTGAAGGTCAAGTTTGACACTGACATTAATTCTTGTCTTCGCATCTATTTGCCAGGCAAAAAGAGAGACGAATGCTAATGCACACAAGCAGACTAAAGCACATTAGTGTGAGGGGTAATTCTCTTGAAGGATTAGTTAAAAATGCATTAGGGAAATAACAGACATGCTTAAGCGAGGCTAGGAATGAAAAAGGGGTTTCGGGGTAGTGGGAACTGCTGTGGTACTCCTGGCTGTGGCCCCATGGGTGAAACACATGGGGGGTTGTGTTGGGAGAGGGGTGATTCTAATAATAGTACTAAAAAATGAAACCAGCACACAAGCAAAAAGCACAGAGTCAGGTAATGCACTGAACCAGGTCTGTGGCTGACCTATTTACAACTGTCTACCTGTGTCCAGAGTGAACAGCCTTGCTTCTTCCGAAGGACTATTGCGCTGTTTGAGCTTAAAGGAGTCATGTATCATTTTAAAATGGTATTATTCTAACTAGGTGTGACAAGTTTTCACATCATATTATATTAAAAAGCTTTAATGCATACCCGGGTTAATGTGATGACAGACTTTGGTTTGTTTAGATGACGTGAATGCCATTTTCTGAATATGGGTGTGCATCCACAAAAAAAGTGACCCGAGGTATCTGAGAACAGTTCACTGCTGCAATGTTCACAATCAGTTGCAGAAGTCAAATGCAAAGTATGATTTAAGGAATTGTGCTATTTATGTGTGTGCTTACAAAGTTGCTGTGATTTTGCCAAGTAGGACATGATCCTGTATCAACATATAGACTCATCCCAATCACATCCCCTAAACCTGCCCCTACACAAAATGTATTCCTAAAATAAGTGTGAAACGATAGCTGATTAACAAGAGTGTAGAAGCACCTAACTCTGATCATAATTCAGAGAAATTATCTCTCAAATCTGATTGGTTGATTGGAATGTTGATCCAGGAACATCTTGTACATGGTGAAATTACGCTCACCATGCTTACAATAGTGCCTCAAAGATTTCTATAAGGATGAGTAGACAAAGTCAAGCTGTATTCTATTTGTGACTATCACCCAAACACTAAAGTGACTAAAGTGATATCAACCATGGCAAAGTCCATTAAACTGAAACGTCTAAGCACATTTGAAATCACAATTCCAGATGCGAGTTAATCCGCCAAGTCTTGGAAGGAAGCGGAGCATTTGAGCATCATGTGACCTGAAAATACCATTATAGTCAAAGAGATATGGTTGAGGGTCATTTTGATCTAAGGAGATGTGGCTCTTTAGATCAAAATGAAAGAGATGTTGTGAAATGTTGTTTTGAACACAATTTTAGGCTCAGACTGCTTGGTTTTGGTTACGGTTAGTGCACAAATCTATTTGTACCAGTGAATTACTGAAATTACTTTTTTTTTTTTTTAACTGAGTTGCCATTCTTGACATTTTGTGAAACCCTGCTGAGCCTTGCATTCTTTTTTGTTCCATGTAGCTGTTTTTGAGTGTCTGTTTGGGACCAGGTGAATTACCAGGCTTCCTGAAAATAGGCTGTTTTACACTGACCTTCTGTTTGTCTGGTTTGTCAGTGTCTACATCTCTCACAGGTTCCTGCTCTGGAGAGCCTGGGCCATCTCTCACGTTCTCCTCATCCTGGTTGTCCTGCTTAATGTCTGGTTCCCGTGGCTGGTTGGAATGTGTGGAGGCAGTTGAGGAGTTGGATGCTGGTGCAGTGGAAGCATTCGCTGGGGAGTTCTGTTCGGCTTGGATTCTTTGGGCCTCTAGGCGCAGTTGTTCATTTTCGGCCGCCAGCTCTTGACGCTCTCTCCGTGCCCCCGTCAGCTCTTTGGTAAGGGCGTCCAGACGCTGTCTCAGCTGCCTGACCTCATCCCGTGCCCTGTTGCGTTCGGCCCGTACTTTACTCCACTTCTCCCTCCAGTTGGCTGTGCAGTCTGACCACCAGCGCATCGTCTTCTCCATCTGAGCTGCCCGCGCCCGAGCCTCCTCCAGCTCACGCAGACGCAGCTCCTCACGGCTCTCCCAGTCCCCGCCGCCATCGCAGCCCAGCCCTGGAGAGAGCAGCAGAGGAGGGCTGGAGCTGGGCGTTCCCCCCGATGGGCTGGACGTGTGGGTCAGGCTGTCTGGAGAACGCACCCGATCCGGGCCCAGGCCCAGGCCGCACAACAAGCCTGCCCCAGACTTGGCCGCCTCTGTCATCTGGGGACTGGGTGTGTGGTTCATCACTGAGCCAATGATGAGTCCAGGGAAAGAGAAGATAGTGGTCAGGAAGATCTGATCAGGAAGCCATGATTCACATCAACATGACGGTTTTCTGTGAAGTAAGAGAAAGAGAGGTTTAGAAAGCAACAGAGACACTTCAAAATCAGTCACAAAACATAATAAGGATCAATGACAATGGAGGAATTAAAAGAAATCTATTATTCATATGGTTTTGGAAAACATTTTATTTATCTTTTTCAAGTTTAAACTTAAAAAAAAAATTGTCAAACAACAATCAACTTAAATAAAAATGTATAAATAAAGAAATAAATTATTATTATATATATTAGTGTTGTTAAATGATTAATTGCAATTAAATTGCATACATTATATGTTTTGTTTACATAATACATGTGTGTACTGTGTATATTTATTATGTATACAATATATAAATACACTCATACAGTACATATTTTGAAACTATTTACATGTATTTAAATGTATACAATTTATATCATAAGTAAATAAATATTCCGTATACATGCACATGTGTATATTTATGTAAAGTTATATTTTTAAAGTAATTTTTCAAAAATGTTTCCTTTTCTTTTTAATAATTTTCTTCACTATGACATCAATATAACTTTGCCATTTTTATTTTATAAGGAATAAAAAAAAACGTAAAACTTAAATAAAATAGCAGACAGGACAAAAAATGAGCCAAGCTCTGAAAACCAGAATACATATAAAGTCAGTAGATGACAAAGACATACAGAAGCAATGAGAGCAAACAAGAGAAAAAGAACTCTGTCAACATGTCAGTACAACATGGCCAATAACATCCAAACCACACCATGACAACCCAGTGCAGTTTTGATTTACAAGTGCTCTCCCTTTCTCACACTCCCACACAGGCCGTATTTACTTAGAAGAGTGCAGGGCGACAAAGGAGGAGGTTCCAGGTCAAAAGGCTTCGGTCGGAGCAGCCAGCATCTCTCAGCTGTGAGGAGAGAGTTACAGCCCCACAGCTTATGGGAGTAGGACCTTGTGTTTGTATATGTAAAATGTGTGAGGCTGTTTTTCATGTATTACTTTTTTCTTTTTTAGCCTTCTATGAGACCTGTAAAACAACTAAACATGCCATCTGTCTAAGCCAAAAATGTTTCTAAGAAAACATCATGAGACAGACAAATTGTGTTTTACAATATGGGTACATGTATTATTACAAGCAGAAATGACTAGTCATCATTTATATTAAGTCGCTGTTCCAGAATTAACTAGCACCAGAAATACTAATACTAATATTAGAAGTAGTAGGAGAATATTTTTACTAATATACATATTAGTATGTAAGTCTAAGCATTTTAGGCTATTTAATGGCAAAAAATATATAAAAGAAAAATACAAGTATAACAAATTAACAAACAAACAAGTTAAATCCTGTGTTAAATCCAACTTAAATGTTGTCATCATTTGGCACTTAAAATGGAAGTCTATGAAACTGAGAAATCAATTTTAGAATGATATTTGGAATGTAAATATTTTGTAAAAATTGTTGTTCCAATTATGATGTTTATTTTATTATGAACAAATTTTGTTATTAGCATACTTCCATTTACGTGGTTCTGGTGTAATTCCTGATGTAAATTTTTTTTGTAAACAGTCCATTCTTGTATTATTTTTGTGCCAAAGTTACACAGTTTCCAGGCTTTACATGTTCATGACAGAATTCTGGATGAAACTGTGCTTAGACAGTGTCAGTAGGAGATTGTATTTTAGACTTAGTAGTCTAAAAATAACATGTATGATGTATAAGTTTTATACTCAAACTTAAACATTTATAAACTGTGGCACTAAGCACACACACACGCCACTATTCAAACCTAAAGGAGGTTTACGGGTGGGGCCTGTGGCTTTGGGAACTGCCGACTTGTGCATTAGAACATAGCGGAGCAAGAAACAGAGGCATAGGCTCCTCATAAAACACTACTCATGCAAAAGCCCCCTTTTTATTAGCAAAAAAAAAAAAAGTTGAGACTGTTAGGTTTTCTGCACAAGAAGGGTGGGTGAACAAGGGTTTTGGTTGCAAACAACAGGAACTGCTGCCACTGTGGGTCAACAGGACAATAAATCAGTATCCTGGATCAACATATCAGCCCAGACTACATGGTTTAGTCTATATGCCAGTGTGTGTCTCTTACAGTATGTGAGCTACAGCAGTGTCAAGCCAATAAGCTCCTGCGAGGATGTGAAATAGAATTAAAAAAAAGAGCTAGTGAGAAGAGTCAGAAAATTTTAATTAGCTCCAGAGTCTTTTACACAGGAGATCCTGATTAACCTTAATGATGCAATCTGAGCAGCATCTCCAGCAGAAACATGAGCAGCATGGAGAGACAAGTGGAAGAAGAGATAGAATTGAGGAAAGAGTGAGAGCGGGGAAAATGTGTAACTGGAACCACTGCTGACAGCTAGAAGAAAGAGCAGTTGATTTCAAAAGAAGAGCAAAAACTTGCTGAAAAGTGATAGATTGTGTTGAAGGTCGAGGTTTGACTTTTGTCTGAAGCAAAAAAAAAAAAAGTAAACTTATTCCATCCTTGGGAGGATTTCATGAATACCCCTTTGACAATAGGAAAAAAAACATACTTTCGATACACACTTGCAAGTTCAACAAAAATGCACTTAAACAGAGGATTCTATCTCCACAGTATACAGCTACAAGGCCAGCTTGGGTTTGATGCTAGTCTAGCAAAAATTAGCTTATAAAGCTGGTTGAAAGCAGTTTATCTTGCTAGTCAAGCTTATTAAGCCTGGCTTTAAACCACAACATAGTTTTAACCAAGTAAAAGTCTATGACATAAAGTTAATTTTGTTTTATTGAACATGCCATTCAAAATACAAATACACTCAAGCACTTTGCTAAATTGAGAAACACTTGCCTAACATTTGAACAGATCATATTTAAAGCAAAGCCAGAGGTTAATTAGGAACTGCGTTAGAGGAATGAATGGTTTCCATCCTGCCGCTACCATTTTCCCCAAAAACTGCTCCTATAGGCTAGTGTATACCCTCAACAGGAAATCCTAAAGCCACAAATTTGCTGCCATCAGTTTGATTCACTATTGAACCAAGCTGACTCACCCATTTCAGGTCATATTTCACTGCCAAAGAAACATCTGGAAGCTTAAAATACCCTGTACCAAAACAAAATGGGGCTGACAGGCATAATGGAGTGTATACAAAGACTAGTTCAGCTTAAGCACAAAGAAATCGATTAGAATCTTTGCCAAGACGAAATATTTTAAAAAGAGGCAAAAAAGACAGAAATTGCAAGACAAAAGATTATCTTTGAGAGAAAACCGCAAACGTTACCTGAAAGCACGAAAAAGTTGGGATAAGCCAAAGACAACAGTTCTATTATGCTCGGCATTTCAAGGCAAATTGTTAAAACAATGTGCAGTAGTTCTTCATTAAAAATAAAATTTTTCCAGTTGATCGAATATGAGATCTGCAAGACCATTAACCTGTTTAAAAGTTGCAAGCACATAATCGCATTTCAAAAGTGTGCATGTCTTTTTTCATATATACACATCAGTACTTGCTTAATAAAAAAAAAAAACAATTCTGAAAAACCTGTATTCATCCACCACACATTTTACCTGGTATAAATGATCTGGTGACTTCTGGTGAACTTTTATGATTTTTCTAGATAAAAGGATTCTAGTATCACATAGCTGGAAGCCAATATGCATTGCAAACGTAAACTATATGCAGAAGATGTTATGCCTAACAAAACCAGTGTCGTTAAGCTTCATGCATGGTCATTTTGCAGAAAACATTTAAAAGTGCAAATACTATCTGTGATTTAACATGAAGAAGGCTCTGGTATACGCATGGGATAACAAATCTGATATCTTGTGCACGTAAACAACAATTGCAGTTTGTGTGTATGCATACTTCTAAGATGAAATCTATGTAAAGTTTTATACACGAGGCCCCAGAACTGTCAATGCCATTACATCACAGGAAAGTTACAAGAACATTTCAAACAAAACTGAGACCACACACCACAGAGCAACATCTCATCTCTCCAAACCCAGCAAGCAATGAATTACAAATCTGAAGAGCTCTTCAGTGCAAGATATAAATAACCCCCCTGTGCAAAACACTATCCATTTGTGTTTTTCCCAGTGCCTCTGCAGGAGACGGACAAACTCAAGGGCAAACTCAGATACGGTGTCACTTACAGGAGCCAGTGAAAGTGAAACTGATCTGATGGCTATAGCCCATTTTACTACTGTCACCACTGACACCAAGCCAGGAGTGCAATTGTTTTGTTCGCTGGTTCATCAGCTATGCTTGTCAAATTATAGCTTCAGGAAAAATCGTCCATTAGGGGTAAAAAAAAAGGTTAAAAGTCAGTGAAACTTGGCAAGGAGTGAGTAATGTTTCAGAGATCTTAAAACAGAAAAACGTGAAAGGAAGAAACCAAAATATCAAAGAGGAGGAGTATTTTTGAGCGCAGCGTCTGGTAGCATACATTTCAGTGATGTGAGAATGAAAGCACACCTTGGCTGTAACCTGTGATCCTTGTGGTTTTTAGAAGAATTTGCCCCCTAGAGGAAGGGGAAGCTTCCCTGCTCATAGTGCATGCGGTCTCAAACCACAGACTGTGAAAGTGACAACAATCATTATTTAACATTCCACATTAGAGCAGATGATCTTGATAAAAGATCTTCCGCTGTCTCGGATGAAAGCATTCCTGTCAAGTGTAAATAAGCAAATCGTAAAAACTGCTTATCTCTTCAGCGAAGTAAACTTGCTGAAAAGTTACAGGCAGCCAAACTGTAACAGACGTTAAGCACATACGATAAAAGGATACAGTTTGTGTTTTGATATAAAATATCCTAAGAGGGACTGATTCTTGAGGGCGTTTGAATTATGAATGTTACGTCAATATATCTGTCACAAGTCGTACTAAGCTTTAAATATTGTGGTTTAATAAAAGAACCTAACTTGAGACCAAATAGTCATCCAACCGGGGCCCCCGTTTACTTTAATCACCAAACCACTGGATACGGCCCATACCGCAAGCACAACACATGCTGAAAAAAGAAAAGAGGCATCAGCTGCAACATCACTTTCTGTGTTCTGCAAGTTTAGCTGAAACAGTTATGGATTCTGTTAGACAAAAAAAATAAATAACGTCCAGTAAATTCAAAAGATTTCTATTATTTTCTCAACAACAAGTGTAAACAGGTTCAGCTTTACTTTCTCAAGCTTGTCATTACCTCACACTGTGATACGGCTGGTTAAATTTGAATGATTCCACACCAGAAATGGGCAGACAAGCCAAAAATGTCACATACTAAAAACAACAATTACAGCCTCTCCAGACACGTTTGCTGTCGAGACTGATTTCAGCGTCTCAGAGCTGGCAAAAGGGCACCCTAACCTATGCAAAGAAACAGCACTATACAAAAAAAGCACATCAATCAAAACCATTAAAAGGTCATAAATATGTTCATGTTGCTTATAAAACTAATGCCATTTCCATTTATGTTTAATCATTTCTATAGAGAATCTTGAAATGAACATGCAATGCCCGTATGGTGTGACTCTTCTGGATGAAGGTTTCTGTTAACATGGCACTAAAACCAAGAAAAACAAAAATAAATCACAGTCGATGTTTGAAATGTGAACATATGTTTTGTAGCAACACTAAATACACACACAGTACTATCTGCGTGAAATCTGCAGGTCATGCATATACTGGGGTGAGCTGTGGTTAATACATTTTGTCTGAAAAATGGGTAACATATGGTGTCTCCATATTTTAAGCCTGGAATGGAAAATTATTTGGACACCTTTATGTTAAAGCAAATTTCACTCAGCTACAGATAGCATCCCCTGAGGGTATCGATAGATGAACATTGAGCTTTTCTTGATTTGAGTTTTTTCCCGCTTATAGCATTAAGCTAATTATTATAATTATAATTATTATTATGATATGGCAAATAACAACAAATTAGCCTGTTAAAAAATGGCATTTTTGTATGCATTTTGAGATGAGCTAAAGATCAAGTAAAATGGACAAATAAATAATTACTTTTTTATAATAAATATTAATAATTAAAGAAAGCATCTACATGCACAATACCAATAAAAGCAGATTTGGCAATTTATTAAAAAAAAAAAAAAAAAACTAGAATAAGAGGGACAGATGTCAATTCAGTGACTGAGTGGGACTGGGACATCAGGAAAAAGTTCATTAAGGGGTCAGCCAAGCCTGTCACACACTTACACAGGCCTCTTGTGAAAATAATCACTAGTAACTTGATCAAAGCCAGTATCCCAGGAGGAATTTAATGGATCAGGGTTAGAAGATCTTACATTCAGAGGGAATTATGAAGATAAAGCAGCCAGACAGAGAGAGAACGAACTGGTGATATGTCACAGGGCTCAGTTGAGGGTGTTAAGCATTAATATGTTAATCTCTTCATCAACTCATTCAACAAGGCATGAAATGACAATAATAAACACTCCAAATCCCACATGAGCAGCTTAAGAAGTCGAGGTCAGGTCTGCAACCATGTATCAGCCAAAACAAGATTTCATTCATGCAAAACGCTGAACAAGTGAGCTAAATGGAGCTACTGGGAAGAAGGTTATGGAAGCTCATTATTGCAGAGAATGAAGGTAATAGTTATTTTATATCTCCCAATCGTCACTTTAACTTCATATTTTGCAACGTGACTTTAAAGCTCACAATGTGAAGCTCACTTGTTAAATTTCTCTCTTGATTAATTTCTTATTATTGCTTTAGGCACAAAAAAAAGCTGTAAGACATTGAAATGAGGAAGGTAAAACAGGAAGCAAAAGTAGGACAGAGAGAGAAGGTGATGAAAAGTTGAGGGAGAGGCAGCAACAGGGCATATACCATGCAGAAAGGGAGGAAATACGAATGAGACAAGACTTGTGTTGTGCCTAAACGTGTGATTTCACAATATCATGACATCATAGCCAATGTTGAGGCGGCATTTGGAAAAGCACAAAAATGACACATTTATCATACATACCATATACACGTTTATCTTGTATATATTAAGCACACAGCACAAACAGCTATAAAACCAGTCACGTTCTGTACATAATAGTCAATTTTCCAATTTATAAGACTTCTGCCTTTCATTTAACTGGGAAGGGAAACTATCATGGTGCAAACTACCCCAGGGGTCTCGAGGAAAACTGACACAATGTATGACAGTCAATCATCCACTCGAGTGAGTTTAATGAAGGGAGATGTAGAATTTGCCAAGGGCACAAAAATAACTGAAATCCTCCAACCAGCACACGATCTTGCAGCTTTCACACAGCAGCTGTTCCGTATCCTTACAGCAGGGGGCGATGGGAGCTATCAAGCTGCAGAGTAATGTATAATAAAGAAAGAATATTTAACGGGACTAAATCCTTTTTATCTTATGCCACTTATGCACCCTAAGGAAGCCTTCGCCTGGCGAGGATTCATCGCCTGAAATAAAGCACTTAGCCGGATTAGCAGATAATGGCAGAGGAGATCGCTTCAACAACCGTTGTTATTCAAGTAGATATGTACTAACAAGGATTAACTGTTTTCAGTGCACTTTGTCTTGGATTGATCATGACTGAAAAACCAGAGTATACAGAGCAGTATCAAATAATGCTCTATTGCCCTAGTGATGCTTTATTTTTTTGTACTGTACATTTTTTAAGTGAAATTAGGCTTTAAAGGGGTCATCCGGTGCCACATGCACTTTTACAAGCTGTTTGGACTGAAATGTGTGTTGGGAGTGTGTGTACAC
>JAUMHI010000043.1:9380014-9395074 GCA_032359435.1 Enteromius unitaeniatus | reverse complement strand
TGAGTATAATGTCTTTTAATGAATCTTTGCAAATCGCCTTTCCTAATAATGTGCTAATTAGCAAGTTTCACTATGAACACGGCTAAAAAAAGATCCTCTGAGAGCATCTGAAAAAGAGAGGAGGAGTCAGCGGAGCTCGTGAAGATTTAAAGGTGAAGTACACAGAACAGACTGATTTCTAAAGAGCTGTTTTTGACAGGGGAAAATTAGTGGGGGGTTTTTACACTATCTTTGAGAAATTTTAAAACAAACTATATTACAAAGAAAAATTGGCTTTGTATGATTCCTTTAAAACATCTTATCTAAGAAACATGTTTTCAATTTCTGAATTTAAAAAATAATAATTCTCATACTGACCAGGGAACAAAGTAAAAAATGTCAGTGTGATATATAACTGTCCTGACACCATGTTACCATAGTGAGGACCCCCAAAGTAAATACGTTTGTAAAACAAAACATTACAGATTACAGTATCATGCGGTGCGATTGCCCCAAAACTAAATGATATAGGCTATATTTAAATTTATTGACAATTTTAATAAAAGTTTTTTAAAACCAGACAAAAACATTCATACAAAGACTAAATTAAAAGGATTACTCCTGTTCTTTGTCATGGACACACTTCCACTGGCCCAGTATAATATGCATTATATAAGCAATTATTCTGCCTTTCTAAAATAAAGATGGAGTGCAATATCCATCTTTACACCTAATCCATCATTCTGAACATCCAAAAACATGATGGGACAGACAGACATGCTCTCCCTGTGTCTCAGCTTGGCCAACATATGTTCTCATTTAAAAATTATCAAGAGACTACAATGTATAGGTGCATGTGCTTGTGTGTAATGTAGCATACATCTGTTGACAAATCAGTCAACACACACATATGTTCGGTGGGTTTAAGATGAAAACAGGGTATATCCACGGCTAATGGTGCTCAGTCTTATATCTCCGGTAATATGGAGTGTGTACGTTGATGCGGTTTAATAAAGATCAGATGTTAAAGGATGACAGATTCATGTGTGCGATAAGGATCCTGGAGAATGTAAAATGGAAATGGGCTGGAATAATCCAAGCCAGACTGAATAATGCAGACAGACAAAGAAAGGGAGGAAAGGTATGAAAAGAAGCTGTGGCAGAGGGGACAGAGAGGAAATGGGACAGAAACACAGGAAGAAAAGAAAGCTGGAGGAGGCAAAAGAGAGAAAGTCTTTGTTGAAGGGGCAGATGGCAGAGGACGTTTCTCTACTGAATAGGATTCCTCCTGCCACTGATGAAATATACTACACTTATTTAAAGCTCAGCGAATTGGTCAGTGTCCATGTCTTTTTAGGCCCCTTGCTGGTTCAGAGTGCACAGGGTTAAAAGACAGGATGCTTGATTTACAAACATCCTCCAAAACCAAGAATAAAAGGACAAAACACTGTGCGAGAGTCAGACACGCTGAGATAAGTTACTACATGTGCACTGGGAGATGGAAACGCAGTTTAGCGTAAACTTAAACAAATAACAAAAAAGCACATGTTAAATTGTAACATATTACGCAGTGTGTGACAAATTAATCCCATTTAATCAAGCGATTCTCTAGGGGAGCTAACCGATCGATTTCTGCACTGATCAGAACCAGGTCACAAACAAGGAAAGCAAAACAAACGAACACACATCAAGCGTTAAAATGCAGCAAGTTTTGCTGTGGTAACCTCAGAGCCGTGACGAAACACTTCCTCCAGCTTGACCATGTGACTTTGGTCTGTGCCTCTGAGGCAGTTTTCCATAAACGTGAGCAGATCGGTCTTTCTTCACAGCGAGGAAGGCAATGCTACATTTCTGCAAGCATATGACCCATGAAATAGCTACAGACTAAAGGCTGAAAGTGAAGCAAGAGAGAGCAATCTAAAAAAATGTAATAAAAAAAGGCCAAGACCAAAAAATAAAGATGTAGGACAGCATGCTGCCTTCTAGAAATGCTCAGTTTAGAAGCACTAATAGAAGTTATTAGAGAGGAATTAGAGAGTACGCAAAAGAAGAGGATGAACTTGTAAATTAAAGCAATTTTGCAACCAAATGGATCTAAAACTTAATCAAAAGGCTCTTTAACTATTGATCACTGTTCATTGCAAAACTGCTGATCTTGGGCAGAACGTTCAGTTGGATGCTATGCAGCGTGGTTTTAGAGCAAGAAGAAACATGTTTGACAAAGTTAAAACCTTAGCAAACAAGACATGAAAATCATACAGTTGGCAAGTTATTCTATATAAAACACAGCAGGGTTTGTAAAATTATAGACTAAACCCTGAAATGTCTTATAGTGTGACTGATTATTATGTTCTACAAAGTTTCTACGATTATGATCTAAGAGTTTCATGGAAACAAAACTATTTCTGCAATATTCTTGTGTTGTAATAGTAATACAAAACTAAAAAACTATTATTCTAAATTGAATAAAAATTTCTGTATACTCTACTGTTGGATGGTTTAATCAAAAGCACCATCTTATTTTGAAAAATGTACAATTTCTAAAACGCCTTTTTTTCTTACTTCTTATTAAAAAACAAAACAAAAAGTAACACCAATCATCTGTTTCCTGTCAGAAAGTCATTTTTTTCCTCATGACTGAAGGTGACAAAACCACAATTTATCTGTTTATAACCAGTTATTCATACCTATACTTAAAGATCACATCAAACGCATCCTTGACAGAATTCAAGAGAGTTTTGAACTCATCAGCACTACAAAACCTCAATCACTGGCTGATTCAACGAATGAGCTGTTTGTTGTTTTCTCAAACGACAGTAAAAACCTCAAAACAGCTTTGTACAGAACCTTAGGAGAGACAGTCTGTCTTTCAGAAAGCCGGTTCAGAGATCAACATGCTCTTCAATCCATCTCTAGTAAAATTTCCCACTATAAATCTTCTAGTCCTCATAATATCACTGCCAATCCGTCGCTCTCTGTGACCTCATCTCTACTACTTCATCTTAACTGTGTCACTTCCCACATTACGCCCATAAAAGCACTTTCATTCTTTAATTAACTGATGAGGCATTAGTTTTCAGATCTCACTGCAAAGTCATTTAGAGGTCACATTTTTATTTTAATTATTTATTTTATATATTCATTTCAATTGGCTGTAGGCCAGTGTGTTAATCATTTAGTCTAATTATCCATATGCTATGACTAAACAACATTCACATTATCTAGTGTGTATATTTACTAGCTTTGTTAGCCCTCATTACATTTGAGACAGACATCTTAATGTTTTTTCAGATTGAAACAGTTAAAGGAACACTCCACTTTTTTTGAAAATAGGGTCATTCAAAGTTGAGTTTTACTACTTTTTAGTCCATTCAGCCAGTCTGGCGATAACACGTTCAACATAGCTTAGCATAGATCATTGAATTTGATTAGACCGGAAGCATCTCATTTTAAAAATGAGCAGAGCCTGCCTGATGTACAACAGTAACCCATTCCAATTTTTTGGGGCTGCTACAGCAAGGGCACATTCACCTCTAAGTTGATCAGCTGACCTAAGAGCACGAGTAGGGGTATAATGATGAAGAAGTTCAGTGAGATAGGGAGGAGCCATTTAAGACCATTTAAGGCCTTAAATGTAAATAGAAGGATCTTAAAATCAATCCTAAAACGAACAGGCAACCAGTGGAGTGAAACCAATATGGGGGAAATGTGTTCAGATTTTCGCGAGCCAGCTAAAAGACAGGCTGTTGCGTTCTGTACCATCTGAAGGCGCGAGATAGAAGACGCGCTAACCCCTAAATATAAGCATGGTCCACTGTATCAAATGCAGCTAGATTAAATCTAAAAGCACCAAGATGACATTATCACCAGAATCAGTGGCTAAAAAGATGTCATTAAAAACTCTTAAAAGTGCTGTTTCCGTACTATGACATTTTTTAATACCAGATTGAAAGACTTCTTGAATATTGTACTCCTTCAAAAATGCCAATAATTGACAATAAAAAAATCTTCTCGAAAACCTACGCCAAAAGTGCTAATGATCAGCTGAATGGATTCAGAAATGGTAAAACTCAACTTTTTATCTCTGGGGTAGTTGGAGAATGAGCCTTTTTTCAAAAAAAGTGGAGTGTTATTTTAACACTGCTACATCAAAAACATAAGTTTTAAAAAATACAAATATGTAACAGCTACAAATGTCTACGGTATTAAATGGTTAGTTCTTCTTTAGCCTTGTCAATAGTTCAAATAACTTGACAGCAAAAGAATATGTTTGCACGAAGGACTTTCTTGACTTTTCTGTCACTCACTCATCCAAACACAACTTACTTGAAAGCTAGGTATAAGCTAAAAAGCCAGTAGAGCCTCCATCTACTAAAAGCCCCTTTTCTATAAAGAGAGTGCCTCCAAAATATAGCTAGTCAGTTTTGTTATTAATAAATGTCAGGGGTGGACAGTTTGTGAGAACAAATTCCTATAAACTAGCTGCCAGTTCATCAATTTGCTCTGAACAAAAAGACTATTGACTGTCACAGTGTGTATGGATGTGGCCTGGCAGAGACGCAGTCATCCTCCTAATAGCAAATTTCCTCTTAATTCATGTGATTGTGAAACAAGGCAGAGATCTGGACAGCTATCAAGGGGTCTGGATGTGAATTGCTCCCATTTGAAGTTTCCAGCAAGAGGAGGAATGTAGACTTGAGCTCTACAAGCAAAGTGATCCAAAGCATTTCCACACCAATTATTGTTATGGGATCCACCATGATTAAACATGCATATAAGTTGCTGAAGAAAGCAGGTGGGTTGAGAAAGTTTCTTAGTTTAATTTCATAGCACATGCTCTGGTTTTCGAATCCTCACTCTCATCTACAAGCAACATATGACTCAATTTAAAATTCAGCTTTGAAAATAAGCCAGCAAAAAAAAAAAAAAATTGTAAACATCAAACAGAATAACTCAATCATACTTTAGCATGCATTTTTCATGCTGTAAACAATGCTTTGCATGCAACCCATGAATTACAAAAAGTAGACCCAAACTCTTCTTGAAGAATCAAACAAAACGCCTGTAATGTTCTGCAGCGTTTACAGAGTTTGGTCACAATGCAAACATACAAACAAGACTATGAGTGAGTCTAAACCACTACAGAGGAGAATCATGGAAGCCAGTATGACCATTTCAGAGCCCAGTGTAGAATACTAAACTTAGTCTAAATATATCTAAAAACTATATAACTATATTTTCGTACTGGTTATTATTATTATTATTATTGTTTTTTTTAATCAAATAATAAAATAAACTCTATAATATAATAAACTATTAACTACACAAACCAGTCAGGAAATTTTGCAGACTGGTCTTTTTAGCCTTCAATTCCCAGAAATAATCAAGTTGTCACAACAAAGATCAGTTATTCTCCTGTGCTTGTCTTTTACTAATAAATGTGAAGAAAAACTGCAGAGTAAGTGTAACATAACTCCATTCAGCCCCACCCGAGAAAAAATATATTTTTACTATGGCTCTGCTTGACTAAAGTGCCTGTGACCAATGGGACTATATCAAAGGCCAGAAGGAAACCACTTCCTCTTCAACTGTGCAGGCCTGGTGTGTGCTACGGTTGGGACAAGTTCCCAGTTCAGCTGTGATATTTCTTTCCAAAGTCATCTCATAAAAGGCATCATTATGGGACCATTAGTTCTCGCTCATCAACCCTGTCCAGAATTATTAATCCCATCAAATATCGACTCCTCAGTGTCAACAAAAAATCATTGGGTTTCTACCAACTCCAGGTTTCAGGTATCAATCTAAGACACACGGTGCATTCCTCAACAATGACTCAATGACGAACGCAAATATACACAGTCCTCGAATCCACACACACACACATACCTACTTAAGTACCTACAACGCACAAGGAAAACATTCAGCTGATCATTCATGATCACACCAATCAGTGGGTGTAACAGCAAAGCAGACCCTCGTGTTCTCTTTTCAAAATACTGAACTAAAAGTGAAGCCAAATATGCTGTTCCAAAAACGCCCGGGCTCATCCTCTTCAATGCAGCTTCAGGCAGAGCATTATGGAGTTTGAGAATCTCAAGGCCAATAACAGTAGATCAAACTACTCTACATGTGTCAGAAGAAATTCCTTATTCCAGACAGAAAATCAGCTACTTTAATGAATCCATCAAACACAATCAAAGTAATGAGTTGGATCCCTTAGACTACAAACACATTTGTCATCACCATGACTGAACAAAGTGTGAGACTGGTTTGGGTGATCAAACGCCACAGAGCCTGTGAGGCAAAAACTTAAGGGAAATCTCGAGTGAGCCCGGTCTGAAAGGGCCCAATTAAAAAAGTCAAAACACAGTCAAAGGAATGTGTCTGGTGAGCAGAAGACTGTTACACCACACACACCCAAGTCATGAATCTTGAGGGAATTAAAATGTAAATCACGGGGACATCAGAAAGATTTTTTGCAGATTGCATGAATTGGAGTCTGAGATAATGTCTTGTAGTGTAACCCAATTTGCAGCAGAAGTCAAAAACAGCCGTTTTTGCTTATGCAATTACACAACTTCTTACTCAAATCTTCTGGTGATCTTTCAATAAATACTGAGACCATGGTGGTCTGCAAATATCCAAAATAAATGACCCAAGACAGGTATACAGAATTTCATAACATGGAAGAATTTAAAAGGTAAGACTTGTTTCATTTCAAAAGTAGCAAAGAACAAAGCTTAATGTGTTTATTGTATGTCAGACATGCTACAAATTATGTTTACTGAAATTTTGTACCCTCATCAACTAAAAACCGCACCTGTAAGATTATTACAATAAATAAAGATTACAATTTTCTCAGCTGTTTCTAATTTCTGATTTTGTATTTTGTTTAAATGTGACCTGCCGATACCAATTTTTGCTGACACCAATTTTCTTTTCTTCTAGAAACTATAATTGACAGTATATACAATCAAAAATCTATTGTTTATTATTATAATTTTTTTCAAATTTCTGCAAGATGTAGAGGAACAACCAATATGTAAATGGTTGTTTTTTCCCTAACTGTCATCTTTCAAATCAAATTCATACATTGTTTCAAATTCAATCGATTCAGTTAAAATTATAAGAAACTGTAGAGTTGTTACCATTCAGATCAAATCAGTATCAACCAACTCCACCTTTCCTCCAAGTGGCATTAGATGTATTTACACAGACTGTTTGATGAAGCTGAAGTGTCATAAATGCATTTACACAGCAAAATTGCAAATACATAAATAATATTAGATTCATGTTTACAACTTTTTTTAAAAAGTGTTTGTAAACAAAACCACCAGTTGTTGACAGCAAATGACTATTTGAGTCGTTTAGTCATTAATTCAACTGATTCATTCAAATGGATGATTAATTCAGAAACAAGGCAATTGACTGTTTATGAATGGGTTACTGAATCATTGACTTAATCGATTCAATAAAACAGTACAACAGTAGCTGGGAGACACAACAGTTCTCCTGTGGCTTTGATTGGAACTATTTTTATAAGCAAAACTGTCATTATTGTGTCTAAAACATAAGACTTAATTTTAACTTCTTTTTTAGCGAACTACTGTTGTAGTCTATAAAATCAATGTCACAATGCAATCTATATTTCTGTAAAAATCTATATTTTAAACGCAACCCTAGCAATAATTATCATATTTTGAGCACTTCATTTGACCTGCTTAGTGGCAACGAACATAAATTACCATGCTTAATAAAACAACAGCTTTAAGATCAATCACAAGCTTTTGCAATCCTGCTCTTTTGGCAATAAATAAACGAATGCATAATCGGTAAGGAGAAATCCTAATTTGGCTAGCACCCAGAATTTCACCTAATTAATATTCATGAGGCGGGTTGATAAGGTGCCACTGCTGCTTTGCCACAGTTCTAAATGCAGACTGATGAGGACAGTGAGCATACACTAATTAACACATGAGATTCTTATCCTGTCCTTAGGCCAAACTTGTTACATTCCTGCAGTGCAAGTGCTGAAGTGATGGACACAGAGAACACTGTAATTATACTCAGCTGACAGTTAACTGGACTGACGAGTGATTTACACTCGACACAGTAAGCTAGCCTATTGATTTTGATCCGTCAGTCACTCCTTGCTACAGATCTGAGTGACTATACAACTGACTGCTTGGAAATGGCCTTCAGATTGGCTATGCATAAGCCAAATTCTTTACGACAACACATCAAGTAGCCAAGATATTATGTAAAAATGTATCTTCTATATTCCATGCAGGTTTGGGAATGCATTAGGGTGAGTAATGGGATGCCACAACTCCTTTAATACAGGATGAAGTCAAGTTGCAAAGCTGGTGGCTGTCTGGCGATCTCCACTAGAGTCAGATGGCCATTACTTATTCAAAAGCGCAGCTCTGCCTCAGAATGAGGCCCTGAGAGAGAAGTGATATCATTGAGCTGCTTACTCCAACAGCAAAAGTGCTGAGATGTCTGCACCTGTGTAAAGCATACAAGATGTTTCTTAAAGGAATAGTTAAATCAAAAACTAAACATTCATTGACACATCTTCATGTTTTCCAAATCGGTTTTACTTTCTTTTTACAGTGGAATATAAATTAAGCTATTTTGCAGAAAGTCAAAGACGATCAAAATGGTTTGGTTGCAAACATTATTCGTCTTTTGTGTTAGACAAACAAAAGTCAAAACAGGTTTGGAACGACATGGGAGTGAGTAAATGACAACAGAATTTTCATTTTTGGGTGAACTATCGCTTTAAAGGATTAGTTCACCCCAAAATGAAAATTCTCTCATTAAATATTCACCCTCATGTCGTTTCAAACCCGAAAGACCTTTGTTCATCTTCAAAACACATAATAAAATGTTTTTGACGAAATCGGAGAGCTCTCTGACCCTCCATAGACAGCAACACAACTGAAATGATACAGGTCCAAAAACTTAGTAAATGTATATGTAAAACAGTCCATGTGACATCAGTGACTCAACTTCAGTTTTGCGACGCTACGAGAATTTTCTCTCTTTTTTTTCTTTTTTTTTTTACACAAAGAAAACAAAAATTACATTTACTCAACCATTCTTCTCCCCCGAGTTATGTCTTCAGCCATTTTAGAGAGCATCAAAACACATACACACACATTTCTCCTAGGCGTAAACAACGCTTATTACGCTCGTGTGCATGATGTAAAAAAGGCTGATTACATCAAATACGTTTTTAAGTAATCTCCAAAATGGCGTAAGACGTAGCTCAGGGGAAAAGAATGGTTGAGTAATTGATGTTATTTTTGTTTTATTTGCGACAAAATAAAGAGTGTATTAACTGAAGTTGAGCCACTGATGTCACATGGACTGTTTTACCTTTGTATTTACTACATTTCTGGATCTGGGATCAATTCAGTTGTGTTGCTGTCTATGGAAGGTCTCAGATGAAAAAAATCTTAATTTGTGTTCCGAAGATGAACTAATGTCTTACTGGTTTGGAACAACAGGAGGGTGAGTAATTAACGACAGAATTTTCTTTTTGGGATAAACTAACACTTTAATCTGTTTAACCCTTTAAGCTGTTTCTCTCATAACAACGTTTTCAGCAAAACAATACTTAGGAATAAATTAGGAAAGTGTTGATGTACAGACTCAGAATGTATTTGTGATACAAGGGTATGATTTCAAGGTGAATACAAATAGAGATTATCATGTACCAGTTTTTTAACCAACACATAACAGCTGTTTTATCCTACAACATCCTGGTCTGAGGCAGATCTGCCAGCCTTCATGACCCCTCATGTTGAGTCAAACAGTCTGGATTCAAAAGAGTGGAACTTAGACACAAAAGAGGCTTTTTGACCTCTCTTACTGTTTCAAACTCATGAAACAAAGTGACTAACAATTGACCCTCATAGCAATGCAGAGGGATTATAAAGGCCATCTGCTTGGGTCCCAGTCATTCTTTGTTTGATACAGTGCAACATAAGGCTATAAGACAAATGCAGAGAGGATGAGACCGTCTACAGTCCCGCAGACAGACTCCTCATGTTCTCTGCAACTAATGAGGATCAGATGAGGAACATGATACACCACAACAGCACACCCACACACACGCACAATAGGAAAAGACCTCCACTTGATGACTGTGGTAGGTAAAGGTCTAAATAATACCTTCGAAATATTGCATGAACTATAAATACTGTAAGGCTATACTGAAATGTATTTTAAATGCAGACATATTGAGACAATTAAGTTATTTAAGCACATTTAAATATAATACAGGATAATACAGAGCTATATTAACTTACATGTTCTTAATAATCATGCAGCATTTGAAGTGAGCTCTGGTTATGAATGGAGAAAAAAAAAAAGACTAAATCGTCTAAATCATTTTGTGGTTCAGCCAGAGAACACAAAAGCCATCAGGAGAACCCATCCACCAGAAAGAAAACAAACACCCCCTTTTCTCTCACATAGTTTCCTTTGATTAAAGGACAGAGCGCTATAAACACAGCCATAACGTATGTTAATTTTAGACAGAAGGAACACATTGTTTCTAACCATTTTGGTGTTTAAATACACAAAAGTGGAAAATGATAAAACATAAAGCAGACTGTTTAACCGACCAATCAGATTAATTGCTCAGACGGAGCAGCAGGTTGGAGTTCACATCACAGTTTGCAATGGAAAGTTTATGGGGGCAAAACAGTCAAAACAGACACAAAACCTGAGCGCATAAGCAAAGTCCATCATCCTCTGACAACACATCCAGGGAAAAACCCCCTCACAGAGGGGACTGCTCTCCGACTGACAATGCTTTTTCCTTACTTAAAGGGATGGCTCACATCCACCCCCAATAATAAGCCATAAGACTTTTGTTCATCTTGACATACAAATGAAAATGTTTTTAATAAAACCTGAGAGATTTCTATACCTTCATTTAAAGTCTATCCACCCAGACCTCTAATGAGAAATCATAAAAATATATCCACTACTGGAGAGACATGATCACTTTATCACTTCACAAAAGTCTTATGCATTTGGAATGAGGCTAAGCAAATGATGACAGACTTTCCATTTTTGGGTGAACTGACCCTGAAAATTCGTCTTGGGTCTTAGTCTAGAAAAAATGCTCAGAATGTAGGACAAAAACTTAACTAAACATAATATGTGCAAAAAAACTATTAGGCACAGATATGCAATTTCCAGTCAACCTAAGTCTACAGACTCATGTGCAGACATGACTAATCAACACTGACTGCACTGCATCTGTGACTAACCATAAAAGCACTGTAAATATGTCAGCTAATGGCCTAACCCGAGAAGAAACTACAAGACCAGAAAGTGTGATGTGCGCTCCCTAGAGAAAAGGTTTTATCAAGAAGTTGCCAAGCTTGTGAAAAATGGCCATTCCCACTCAACAACGGGAACAACTGTCTTTTTGAATCTCGCATGATAGTTAACATAAATCATCGTCTGTGAGGTCCGGTTCACTGGGAATCACAATGAAACGTCTTCCTGCCAAGCAAATGCAATGGTGATCTCAACGGACAGCTGGCTTTAACCCAGTCGACCACAAAGCAAGTGAAAAGAAATCTGAAGACACCTCTGGGGCTTTAAGATGATTGTATCTAAAGAAACAGCCCTTCTAATACAACATTTTAACTTAGGGCTGAGGCCAGCACAAAATAAAGCCTTGTCGTGGTTTTCTCATCTATGCTCAGCAGTACAACGGAACAATACAAATGTGTTCTAACATTTATGAGCGCGCACAATATCATCCAGTCAAGGCCGAAGCCTTCAAAACCCTCTTAAAGTATGATAATCATACTCAATATCTGGCAAAATATTAAAGAATGTCTGCAAAACGTATGGTTTGGGTTCCGACTTGAAATTTAGGAGAAAGTTCAACCAAATAATCCAAAAAAATTTCATTTACTCTCCCTCATGCCGTTCCAAACCTGTATGACTTTCTGCCAAAAAACGCTTTTTGACAGTTTTGAAAAACACAATAAAAGTTGTTGTTTTGGACTAGATAATCTTTTGTGTTCTCCAGTCTGAATTTTTGGGTAAATTACCCTGTTAAAGTTGGAACTTGAAGTGGTTCTGTAAGTTCTGGACAATATTTTATTAGGTCACATCCAAATTCTTAAACGTTACAGGCTTTGAGGGGCCCAATTCCAGTTGCTGTCTAAATGAAGGTCAAGCAGCAAATCTCTAGGCTTGTGTGGACTCCGAAAGGGGCCTCTCTAATAACCACCACTGTATGCCACAGCCCTTCCCTCTCAAAGCCACAGACCACTGCTATGGTGCATCTGGCAGACTGCTTATGGGCCCGGGGTGCAAGCTAATTGGCCACAGGAAGGCACAGAATATCCAATGATGTAGTGCATTTAGTCCCAGCTGGACTGGCCCCTGCTGCAGGGCCAAAAGGTGACTTATAAGCACTCTGAAGCCGGCATGAACAGTTGTTTCTACAGTAAGGAGAGTAAGGGGGGGTCGTCATGGGCCCCTGAGACAGATCTAGAATGCGACCAGTTTCTCAATGGTGCGACTAAAAAAATATCTGTGGGACCAGCTGTTTGAGAGGAAGAAAAATGTCTCCGCAGCATTGAGGGTCTCCCTGTGATTCAACAACAGACACACATTAAGGCCGGGACACACAAGCCGACTGAATGTGTTCATTAACTGACAGCAGCTTTCAAATTTAAATTCATTTGAATCACGATGCACGTGCAGAACACAAAACTGATGGGGGAGTGGCTCCAGGGGTAAAAATGACGCACCAGTACAAAAAGTTAGACTAGAGTCCTGTGACTCTAACCCCCATTCTATCAGACTTCCTTCCTGCAGGTCCAACTTCAAAATGCCAAAGATCTTTATCGAGAAAGCCTTTCAATACAACACACAGGGGTCCAGGTAAACAACTGCAATCAGAAATTCACAATCAGCTTTCAGAGGTTTTTTGCCTCATTAACAAGAATGTACTGTCTCATTGAGAACTTGTAACAAATATGCTGCGCGTCAACCAAAAGAAGTTCCCACTCTTGAATACAACTACTTTTCCCACATGTCTTTCTGAACAGCTAGTGTGGTCTTGACCGAGCTTAACTTTAGCACTGAGGTCACCACTATAATCCACAGTGCAGAGACGCAGCTGGAGAAGTGACAAAAGAACAGGAACTTTTTTAAAAATGCCTTAAAGGCTGACAAAACATTAGCTGTGCGCAAACACTGTACGCTTGCCCAGAGCTTATCTGAATAGTTTGCAGGCCGATGCAGAATCTGGGATTATTGTAATATGTCAAAACGTCACTGGTGCTATGAGGCGTGAAGCTGTAATGAAGGAAGAATATTGGTGCAATTATTAACACAAGTGCCGGTTCATAACAGGACACGACACTCTTCATGCATGAATGAGGCAATTCTTAATAGAACATTTATTCTCCAATCCCACACACATAAATTACAGTGGAAAAAGAGAAAGAAAAACAGAGAGTTCAGGTATCTGGCGACAATATGTGAGAATGCAGTGTCTTATCGCAGGTCCTAATCCAAATCCCATGCATCAAATTCAGAGCTGACAGAATTCATCCTCCCATTCCATGGATATCAAATAATAAAGCCAGTCACTTCCCAACAAAAAGTCAGTCTGATTTAAGAATTCTAAGGCTCTTTTCTTTAATACTTCCATAAGTTTTTTAAGAAAAATAACATCAAGCTGTGGGACAGATTTTAAGCTTCTGAAATATACAACGCTGAAAAAGTAAGAGACAAACCATTCATTGATGATTTTGGCTAAATGTTTATTTTAATGGAACTACACTGCAGACAATGAATAAATCCAGTGCTAGAAAATCCATATACAAAAATATAGTGTGCAATTGCTAGTCTCTCAATGAAAAAAACATCTTATTAAAACAACACTGAAAATAAAAACTTACGCCATTTAAAACAATCCTTCTTAAAACAAAACCGCTTTTCTGTCTTTGAATATCTAAAAATAGAAAATGGTGCAAAAAAGCATTTTTTACAACTTTTAAAAAAAAAATGAACACTAGGAATCATTTACTTTGTAAGGCTTTTAGACCAAAGGCAAGCACTCTATGGTGCAATTTAAAAACTGACAGCAGATGTTTTCCAACCAATAAACTTTCAAAAGTGCTAATCATGCATTGTTGTCTCTCTGCAGGTAGAAATGTGTTTTAATTTAAAGGGATAGTTCAGCCAAAACATGCATTCGTAGTTCCCTTGTCTATGGAGGGTCAGAAAGCTCTCAAATTTCATTAAATATATCTTCATTTGTGTTCCAAAGATGAATGAGGTTTTGAATGACATTATTTTTTTATTTTGGGGTGAACTGTTTCTTTAAATAAAACACACACAGAAAGTTTAGAGTAAAAATGTTTGAGGCTCCAACACCACACACACACACCAGTCACACCAACACATATCACATCACAGAAATGGTAATCATGAGCTTAGCTGTCGCTTCCAATTAGGGCCTTGCACAGATAAATCCTGACCCTAAATCTGATTTTGCAAAACAGCCAGAGAATGTGTAACTGTATCCGATGCTATGGACAGTCAAGAGGTAACATAAAAGTTCTGCGGTCACACAGACCTCAGAGTTAGCCGTAATTATCACAGTGGGGGTGTGAGGTACCTCAAGAGGGCTGTCAGATCGCACGTCGATGATCTATACTTTGACGACCGTTTTACGGTTTCCTGCTGATCTGCTAACAAAGAGTTTGTATTTCTTATTCAGAGATGAATCAATCATTTAGAAGGAGCAGGTCTCCTGTAGCCATTTAATTCTGTCTGCACATGCCTAAGCTGTGTGAAACAGAAACGCTTCAGCCAGAGTCAGCGTTCCAAAACCATCACAACCGATTACAGCCCATGAAAACGGGAGGAGGAGACGAGACCAGAAAAGAGAGCAAGGAGATTTTAAAGGTGAGGTTCAGGAATGGGTAGGGTTGGGTATCGTTTAGGTTTTTTCGATACCGGTGCCAAATCGATACTTTTAAAACGGTTCCGGTGCCTAAACGGTGCCTGAATCGATACTTA
>JAUMHI010000043.1:9361623-9371673 GCA_032359435.1 Enteromius unitaeniatus | reverse complement strand
CATCTACAGGCTCTGACGTACATTACCGCTGTGGGCTGTGCCTTGTCCTTAGTTAGCTGTTTGGTTCTCTTGTATTGTCTCTGTAAACGCAGGTAGTGGCTTATATGTGAATAAGTGGCTTACATGGAATGCTTATTTTATGTCAGTTGTGAAACTGCCCTCGTTTTATTTCTATAACTTGTTTTGTCTCTATTTGTTTTTCCTGTACTTCAGAAAAGGGAGGGACCAGTCTTTACTGGTGCATCGTGGTCTGGTGGTGACAATATTTTTTTTTTGCCTGTGCTTCAGTCTCACCAGTACACTGGAAAATTCTGGAAATGAAACCGTTTGTAAGATCACGGGAACGCTTTTGCACTATTTTCTGCTCAGCACCCTCTGCTGGATGAGTGTGGAAATGTTTCACACGTTCTTTATAGTTGGCTCTGTACCGAGCTCAAATCTTCCTTCATGGGTCTATTATTTGGCAGGCTTTGGTGAGTTATTGAAAACAAAAATTGTTCTGTACCCAGAACTCATTTAAAAAAATAAAAATAATGAAATCAATTTAATTTGTTGTTTCAGGTATCCCAGCTTTCCTTGTTTGTAGATTGCTTACTATAGGTGATATTTATGGCTTAAGGAAGATTATGCAAAGCGAAGATGTCACCAGTCTAAATTCTGTGTAAGTAGATTTAGTTTGTAATGTGCATCTGTGCAGTATGCAATATATATTGCTATTTTCTTCTCACTTAGGTGCTGGATTTTGGATTCTGATAAGAGCAGATTGGCTCATTACATCATTTTTATTGGCTTAGTGGCAGTCGTGGTGAGCTCTGGTGCAGTCATGCTTTTCTATGTGGCTACAAAGATACATAACCGACCTGAGTGGAGGGAGAATCGCATGGCTTTTTTCAGTATCTGGGGTCTCACTTGTTTGTTTGGCACAACATGGGGCCTAGGTCTCTTTGGTTTTGACCCTCTCTCAAAGGCCATCCTCTACCTCTTCAGTTCCTGTCTTGGTGAGTTTTTTAACGTTGTTGATACTACTCTATTGCTACTTTCAGTAATATACAATCATTACCTACTAAAATCCTGGCCTTGTCAATGCATTTGTGTCAGTATGACATAATATAATCTACAAGAGTACCAGTATATTTTTCTATATTTTCAGAAAGCATGCATGTAATCCATTAGGTTCCTGTTAGATGTAGACAATGCATGCACACAGTTTGTGATCATTCTCAAGTATTAATTATAGTATACTGATAATTAATATTTCTGTATCCAAACAGGAGTTATTTATATGCTGCAATACTATGCCCTTGAACGGATGAAAAAGAGATGTGAATTGAGTTCAGATGTGGGCAGTACAGGATCTATTATGTTACAGTGCAAACATTAATTAATGTAAAATAAATAAATTAATAATAATTTGGTGTACTGCTTGGTCTGTTCTCATTCTGTAGGTCATAATATTAAAAGTTTTTCATATCACACTCATATAACTCTGTTTAGAGAATCAAACGCAAATGCTTTACATGTTATATGCTGTATTTCTTTCATTTGATTCTTTGTATGAATGTAACATTATTAAGCAAGCCTTGTTTTTCAGCAGTATTTTTGTTCAAGTATATATGTTTGGAGACATGCTATATGAAAAAGAAACTTTCAAGCATTCATTAGAGAGGGTATTTAATGTAGAAGTCACAGTAGAATATACATGTTTCTATTAATGTAACAGATCATTATTACTATGGCCTATAGGCCTTCTTTTTTATTTTGTTGATTTGTTTAAACAAATATATCTGAAAATTCCATTGACTTTGGAGCGTGCTTGGAATTTGATTGTGTGTATTTAATCATTTATTTAGTACATTTGTTTAAAAGCGGATTAAAGGAATAGTTCACCCAAAAATGAAAATTCTGTCGTTATTTACTCACCTTCAAGTAGTTGCAAATCTGTATGAATTTCTTTCTTCCAAACACAAAGGAAGATATTTTCAGGCTGTTTTGGGTCACCATTGACTTCTATAGTATTTTTTTTTCCTACTATGGAAGTCAATGGTGATCCACAACAGTTCATGTTGAAATTAGATTTTTCAGACTGGTAACAGTGACCTCTAACGACTTCAAGTAGTGAGGCATGTAACAAAATCCGATGTACTGTGGCCTGTCAGGATATTATGCCTTTCTCTGCATGCTCAAGGGAGGTGAACTGGAATGTTTTCATTTAACGTTTACCAAAAAATCTTGACTCATTTATCTGCTATCTTTTCACTCGTGTTTCCTTCCTACTAAGCTTTTAAACTGCTTCAGTAAACACAGTTTAAATACATGGGTAGGGCAGAACTGGACATTCGATAGTAGTTGCATAATTCTTAAAGCTGTAGAACATTTCACCAAATCTGTGTCGTCAAGGGCTTCAGAACAGAATTTCAAGTGTGGCTCTACTTCGGTTTTGTGTTGAGAATGTAAATTTGCTGATGTGTATGCAATCAAAGGTTATTTTTCATTTCTTTTATGCAGTAAACTTGCAGTCATAAAATCAGATTGAGGCAATCCTGGCAACCTTTCGCTCTAAGCTATTAATAAACCAGAATAATTCCCCACTTACAGCAGTGACAGCACCAGAATTGACCACAAACCCCATGGGACCGGCTTTAAGTAGAATGTGACTAGTCAATCAAATAACCATGGTGACAGTAGAATGCTCATTTCCCACACGCAATCACAAGACGACAACAGCTGATTCAGTCTTTGAATGAACCTTAATAATGCGGGGGTGAGGGTCCATCTGTTTTTTGGGGGATGTTGATGGTAAATCCAAACGTCAGTTGACTAGCAAACCGACTGCTCACAGAGTTGCAGACATCATGCGATCGCTGCTGCTGAGCAGACACCACAATGACATACAAAACCTCCTGACTTACCACAGCAGGATAACGGACAGAGAAAAGAAACAAAAAGCTAGAATAGGTAAACGAGAAAAGCAGAAATAGGTATTAAACCATAGACCAAAACATAGCACAAAGCTTTAGTGTTGCGTGTCAGTGGCAGGGAGTGAACACAGTTTTAGATTATCTAATCATATGTATGTACATTTTTAATATTTTAATGTTGTTATCATTTAAATTATTTTATTGTATACCTAAAATAATTTTAGAGAAAAATAGAGAATTAAACATCTTTTATTTTTAGAGAAGATAAACCCATATGTTCACTTTAACAATATTTCAAAAGCAATATTATTATTAATAATAATGATAATTAATAATGACAGTTCAACTGGCTCACACTCTTATTTACACACAAATACTTACAGTATTATAGTATACATATAGTCTAGTCTACTCAAACACATTCTGAACAAGCAGTAGAATATTAAAGCATGTTCGTGTTTGTTTAAGCAAAACAGCCTCCGGTTCAGAACAGGAACATAGACGTTAATGTTTCCACACAGAACAACTAGTTGAAGTACAAAGGTATGAAGGTATGAAACACCTTTATTTTTAAGAGTACAGAACAAGTGAGTAGTGTTATGTCCCGACACCTGTCCAGTTGTTTCCCATTATTCAGTTCAGAAGCATTTTTGGTTGTGCTTCAACCTGTTTTGATTTTTGCGCCTGTGTTTATCTATGAGTGCAAAACTCTTTCATGCTGGTACCCTTCATCTCTCTTTATAAACATTAGTTTGGAGTTCCCCTGGCCTGTGAGATCACCATGGATTTACACAGCGGGAGTCAGCACTACTTCACGACGGCTCAGAGAGGCAACAAAAGAGCAGAACCACTGTCTTTGTTGGCTATGTAGCCTACCATCTGCACTAGCTGCCATCTGGTTCGTGTTGCTATAGTCTAAGTCAAAATATAAGTAAGTAACTTTATAGAATGACCTGATGCACTAAAAATATTAGTCTATGAGTGTGCATAAGCATTACAATATCTCTTTCTGGTAAGCATGCGCTGCTGTATTGCTCGGAGGCAGAGCCATGGTGTGAAAAATGCTGAATATATTAGCAGAGGCCCCTAATGCCGTCGTAAAGCAGTTGTCTGTACAACATTGGTGCTGTTGTGACCTTAAACTCCAATAAAACTGACAACTTTCTAAACAAGATGTATAGTAAGATGCTTAACTGAAAGCCTAGAAACAGTGTGAACAACAGTGCGAAAAGTCTCCTCTTTTTTTTCATCCTGCGTACAAGTTCAGACATAAACGCTGCAGTGGCAATTTGAAACTCACTGAAAGGAGTTTATGTCCTCTTGGGGAACAAGTTACACATTGTCTATAGCTTAACCATGCATGTTAAACCGCGAAAGGGAAATTCTTAGTTATTTTCAGGACGTGGTGACCAGTTTACAGGTTTTAGTCATACATAAATACAAAATTTTGGAATTAAACCCCGGTAGTCTATGACTAATATGGGTGAGGGGATTTTTTTTGGTTAATTTTGCGTTTTAATGTTACACTTCTTTAAAAAACATAAAGAAACCTTACGCCTTCAAACCTTTGAACAGAGTATATGTGGTATGAAAAAAACTCAAAATTTGTTATAGATCATAGCATAAATATATGTGCTTTCTGCTGTATTTCTGCAAAGGGATACTGGCCTATAAATCACCGCAGCAATAAGAGATGTATTCACACATCAAAACAAAACCAAACATGCAGTGTAAATGTCTGACTCTTTATTTATGGTCTTTCAACGTCAATCTTCTGGAGAAACAGAAAAGCCTTTGTCAAACCTTGGCTTTTATAAACGCTGTGGAAATAGCAGCTGAGAGCACAGGAAGCCAGGTGCTCTAACTGATCAACAGACAGCACACACACAGCACTCCCTCTCTTACATGCCCACCACCTAGCAATGCAATCTTATCAGTATCCTGGACATTATGGCTTTATTGTTGGGATTAATTTGTAACAAATTCGAGGCAGCAGAGGTTGCAAGCCCTTGAAAAGGACACGGTGCTTGCAAACACTGAGAAAAGACTTGTTTTGCATTAAGGTCATTTTTCTTAGCTATGTTTTTTCTAGGCAAAATAAATAAAGAAGCATAGACCATAGACCATAAATAAAGAATCTCATGCAAAAAATAAAACCTGACTATGCAAACTCAATCGCTCCTCCTTTATAGCCTACCTGGCCGACCGATTCTATGACGTAAGCTTGCTTTTAGTTTTATTTCTGTTCTATTATATTTTTTACACCAGTTTATAAAATATGCGTTTGACAGCAGTTTTCATGCTTGCATGTAACCGCCTCGGGCAGTGGAGTGTTTCCTCGTAGTAGTGAAGGCTACCTCTACTTTCAGTATTATGACTTCATGATAATGTGACGAACGCGTTCAGTTCGGTGTTCACGCGCTCCGAGGGAGTCTCAGTCTCGTTTATCGCTCTTCCACTCGTTTAATGTTACGCGTGTGTTGACAGGTTCTGTCGGTCTCATCGGGAACATTACCGCAAAGTAAACAGCAACCGTTTACGCGACCTTTTTCCGAGTCACTCGAGTGTTTTGTGTACAAAAGGCTGATAGCAAGTGTTCGGTAAGCCAATTTCTTTATGTGTTTGCGAATTTGTTACATGATAAGATGTCACCGAGCACTCTTGAGAAAGGCGTTAAGAGCGTAAATTGTATGTTTTCACATATATAATATCTTCTACTGGTAGCACAATGTGCGCGTGAATATCGCTTGGAAAGAATTTAAAGATAATTGACTACTTGTATATGTTTTTTTAACGAATTAGAAAATATGAAGGGAAATGTAGGTGAATAGCATTATCCCTCAAAGCGAATATACATTCTGTAGGGGGCAGGTTAGTAATTACATAAATACTTCTTGATAGCTTTTCCAAACTGTGACAACTTGCCCCGGTGTGATATTTATGAAGAAACATATTTTTCCGTCCTTTCCTTTTCAGTGGATGGTGTAGTGGGGTTTCATTTTGCGTTCACCTGTTTTTGGCTTTAGCAAAATAAATTCATATTGAAATTTTGTTTTGAAGGATTTGTTTCACACAGAAAAAAAATCGTTTTTAAAAGCAATTTATGAACCCACTGAACATTTATTAAAACCTTAGATGTAGCTCTTGTGACAACTAGCCCCGCTCTCTCCTTATTCTTTTGTATTGTCATAAATGGGCTGGGTTTTTGCATTTGCGTTAATAGAAGAAACTGTCAAATGGCTAAAATATGCACAAATAATGTCAAATGAACCCTGAAAATATGCTTCATGTAACACATAACATGCAATAACCTTTAATAGGATTAGATTTAAGCAGCACTCACTAACCTTTACGATAGACATGCAGTTTTATTGTATTTACATGCATTTCACTATATTTTCACAAGGTTTTTTAACATTTTACACTGGCTGGCATAATATATGAGACAAGACGCTCCTTGGGGAAATTGGAGCGCAGGTGGAGGAGCCTGAGCCGCATATTTACTCTGAGGCTATGGACAAATCAAAGACACGCTGAGACTGTGGGCTTCAGTGAAACCCTCAACAATCCTGTAACCCCCCACCCCCTCAGTCAGTTCACCTCAATAGAAAGGAATTCTTCTGCCTTCTATATAACTGACTGAGAAGATGGAGCCTTTGCCTTCTATTGACATGCTTTATTTTTCCTTTTTAGAGGGCACAGTGCAAATGCAAACCGAACTGCCATTTTCTTAAATAACTGGTAGCTAATAAAAATATAACCAGCAATTATAACCGCAGATGGGGTGATTTATTGACTATTTAAATGCAGTCAGACATGTTTTCTTTTTAACTTCTCTTCATGTCTTGTAATATATGTTGGTTTTCCTGTCTGAACCACCATGCTTGATCTGCGCAACTAAACGTCAACGCGTTTTTTGCTGTAATGCAACAATGTGGTCGCCACTGAATTGCCGAGACCTTTACCCTCAGTCCCTGCTACTTGTCAGTTTAGCTTAGAATGAAGCGAGTTGAAAGGCCTCTCACTTTTTTGTCTGGCAATGATGTCACAAAGGAAAAGCACAATAGATTGACCTAGTTCATCTCAAAGTTCACATTCTTGTGCTGTGCAGGCTGTTAGCTTTGCTAGACACAGCACTGGACATGCAAATGCAAGTCTTCTGTGGTTTGTCTCTCCTGAGATGTAGGTAGGACTTCAAAACATGTTGAATCTCATGTTGAGATGTTATCAGCGCTAGAAGAAATGAGGTAGCAGGAGCGGAGGCTTATAATTTTGCAACTCAATTTTCCACACAGTCATTATAATTAAAAGAGGAAGTGTTAGGCTGTATGTTTGTCTGAGGTTCGTTTTTTATTACTGTAGAGTGGGAAATAACATAGTAAGGGCAAGAGAATGTTATGTATTTGAGCAAAAATTCCTTTATGTGCACAGTTTAAAACTGGCAACACGCCTCCTTTGAATAGATAGACTTCACCAGCTTCCTTTCAGTGGTGCTTGGAGAGAAAAGGGACATTCTTTGACTGCTGTGAGGTCCACATAGCTGGAACAATGGCAGAGGGAGAGAGGGCCAGAAAGGGCGGAGGCATAGACGCACCCTTGTCAAACAGCATGGAGGAACTGGGTACTTTCAGTGGTAATCAGTAGCCTGCTCTGTTATAAACCAATTTAGCCATCATCTTTATAGGACGAAGTTTCTGTATTCTATTTTTGTGTTTCCCATTTCAGTAAATACAGCATATACATATTCTGTAAAAAAAGAAAAGGACTGTAATATTGCTACATGTTATGTATATATGTTAAATGTGCAATTTGTGGAAGTAAAAAACGTAATCTTATAACTGGCATTGGAAAAATGTCAAGTGGCGTTCCCAGAATCCTCTGTGTAGCAGCTCAGATTAGATAGCGTTTCATTAAATTTGTATTTTTTTATTTTTTTTATTTTATATTTATATTATATTTTTATATTTAATCTTTATATATATTTTTATTTTTAATATTTTTTTTCTTTCTTATCAGTTCTATAAACATCAATTTCTTTTTGAACATTTTACTGTTTTGTTATATATTTGTCTTATTTTCATTGCTTGTGCTTTGTGTTTTGGTTTATGCTTGAAAAAAACTTTGAATTGCATTGGATGTTGTTGGGGCCTGGTAGTATCCGGTGACCAGTGTGGGTGGAAAAACTATGAAACCAAATGAATAACCACAACATAGGAAAGAAGATGGCAACTGCTGTTGTGTAGGTTGTTTTCGTTATAAGGCTTCTTCTTATTATTATTATGTCTAAATTGCATATTAACATTTCTTTTAGAAATAGACAACCTCCCTTAAACTCAAGAATGTTTGTTGCTACAGTTTTAGTATAGGCTACCTTTGTGTCAAAACACTTACAGGAATGTCACACATATTCCTGATACTGTACCCGATAGTTAGTTTAACAGATATGTTATCAAAATGTCTGTATTTTGTCAACTCGGTCTGGTGAAAGGAAATATATATGTGCACATTTTCTGTTTAGATATTATCATTGCTAACGGTTACATCGCTCTACATTGTTTTAACAACACACCAGTTATTTTATGTTAGTATCTCTTTAATTTCACCTATGTGTCTCCTACAAATGTTATGCACGCATGCGATTTCGTAGTAGCTGTGTAGTTCTAGAACTCATTATAGCAGACAGCAGTGGAAAAGCACATAAAGTTGTTTTGTCTTCCGACCAAATCGAGTAGCTGCAGGTGTTGTGTTTTGCATGATGCCTGCCACAACAGGTTGACGCATGTTTGTGCTCGAAGTCGGTAAATGCAGGAAAGCCACAGTGCTGTCTGATCTTTACAGTGCACTATATTCTCCGACAGTTTCATTTCAACTAATTTGCCTCTTACCTCTGAAAGATGTAAAGGTCAACACATAGAAAAGCGAAACGGCAGATCTGCACTACATAGGAGAGAACTAATTAAAGTGTTAAAGCACTGACCTTGTGTTACCCACAGGAAGCTGAAACTTAGTGGTAAAATTCGGTGTATCACATTATTTAAAGAAATAGTTAATTTAGCATTATGACTTGCTCACAAATGGAAACTCTGCAGTGAATGGGTGCCGCCAAAATGAAAGTCCAAACAACGGATAAAAACAATCCAAGCGAATTAACATTGAATGGAGTGTAGTGCTGCGTGTGCGTAAGAAATGATCACAGTTTTCTGCTGTCTGCACACAGTCAGTCACCAAAGTGAGACATGTATACCAGCATTTAACACTTAACTTTGTAGAAGTGGGTTAAAGATCTGTTGTGTGCCTCAGTGACCCATGCTGAATAAGGTTAGAAAGCATGACATGCAATGTCTGACTCATCCACTGTCACTGGCTGGGTGTTTTAGCACACTGGGACTGACAGTGTTTTATGATTCACTGAATATGTGCATCATCTCAATTATCTCATTGTTGCAAAAGAAAGTCTGTTCTCATGGATAAGAGACAGCAGTTGCAGCCAAGCATGCATCAGAATGTATTTTTACCCTCGCATGCATGTGTTCTCATCGATAAGGGCCCAGGAATAGATGTGCTACTAGATGGCTGCCTCTTTATCTCCAGAATAATGTTTATATAATATCTCTAGAGTAAGGTTTTTGTTTTACAGACAAAGCAGATGGGTTTTTACTAAAATGAGGTGGTAAGAGGAAGAATCAGTCAAGATATTGATAACATGACTTCCTCCTCGTATGGGATGCTGTTGCATGGCTTTACTGAGCCACGTCATTGTGTATTTCTTTTTACATTTCTCTTCAACTGAGTTCTCTGTTGCCTTTCAGGCATCATCTATGAGCTACAATGAAGCAGAATCCGAAGTATGTTAGAATGTGGATAATCACCTGCCTTCTGTTCATTGTGGGTCAAGGTTAGTACGGGTTACTGATGTAGTGAAATGTACTAGCTTCACATTGTTATTAGTATCTTGTTTAATTAATCTATTTTATAATTAAAATGCATACTTGATAACTAAAATATTCTTAAATCAACAAATTCTGCAGCATAACATTTTTTTTCTTAACATTTTTTTTTGTTCAGCAATGGAGAACGACAGAGACTTTAAGATGTGTGGAACATGGCGCCATGGGAACAAGCACCAAAATCT
>JAUMHI010000043.1:9341023-9358405 GCA_032359435.1 Enteromius unitaeniatus | reverse complement strand
ATTAACCAATCCTTGATGTCATAGTTTGTGGAAATAATTGAGAAATGCCATTAACTGAATGCTAACTGTCACAAAATAGTCTGTGACATCTTTTAGAAAACAGCATTTGGTGTGAACCAAAATTAGAGAAATCCAAAATAAATGTTTAATGACAACCATATGGTCTCCTTTCCAGATTTATGCTCTTTGCACATGTCCGAGACTGTCCATGAAGCAGCTTTATTAATGTGTACCTTGTCTCTTTTTCTTCATTGCTTCAGCAAGTGGAACAAAAGGCTACAGTTCGCCATCTACAGGCTCTGACGTACATTACCGCTGTGGGCTGTGCCTTGTCCTTAGTTAGCTGTTTGGTTCTCTTGTATTGGCTCTGTAAACTCAGGTAACTGTGACTTCATTGAAAAAAAAAAAGTTTGTTTGGTGAAAATTTTATTACAGAACTCAATCTATTTTTTGTCTTGTTTTGTCTGTATTCCAGAAGAGGGAAGAAAACCCAGACCTCACTGGTTCACCGTGGTCTTGTGGTGGCGATATTTTTCCTGTGCTTGTTCTTTATTCTTACTGGTACAATGGCCAATGTAGGAAATCAAATGGTGTGTAAGATAACTGGATTCCTACTGCATTACGCACTGCTCAGTACCCTCTGCTGGATGGCCATGGAAGTGTTTCACACATTCTTGCTGATCCGCAAGGTGTTCAACGCAAATCTCTCAACATGGATATTTTATTTGGTAGGCTTTGGTAAGTGAAAACATAATTATGTAATTTAGCATTTAAAGTCATAAAAACAAGTAGAAGAGTATAGTGAATGAAAAATATTTTTTCTTTGTTTGTGAATATACAATGCTTTTTCTTTCCAATTCCATTTCAGGTCTTCCAGTTCTGCTAGTCAGTTTACTGCTCTTCATGGAGACAATTTATAATGTGAATATTTATGGCGAAAGGAAGATTGTACCAAGTGATGATGTCAACAATCCTTACCGCATGTAAGGGGATATATTTACAGTACTTACTATAAGATATAACAGTATACAAAAATTCGAATAAACTCTGCTCTGCTTATCCAGGTGCTGGATGTTGGACCATGACAAGAGCCTGTTGGCTCATTACATCATAAATGTTGGCTTACTAGCTGTTGTGGTGAGCACTGGAACAGTCATGCTTTTCCTTGTGGTGAGGGAAATCCAAAACCGATCTGACTGGAAGAAGACTCATGTAGCTTTTCTGAGTATCTGGGGTCTGACCTGTCTGTTTGGCACAACGTGGGGCCTTGGTTTCCTGGATTTTGGTCCTATGTCAGAGACCATTCTCTTCCTCTTCTGCATTATCAATTCCTTACAAGGTACGTTTTTTCTTGGATGCACTATCACAAAATACACAAGGTCACATCGAGGCTAGGCTATTGTGTATTGTTCCTGTTGAACCGTATAAAAATTCCTTTTTCTTATCATTACGTTTGCTTTAGACATCTTAAATTGAAGTCAGTTGTTTCCATTGTGTTGGATAAAATTGTCATGATGTTCCATTTCCTTGTGTTTCTAACAGGATTCTTTCTAATGCTGCGATACTATGCTCTTGAACGGATGAAAAAGAAAGATAGGTCCATTTCAGATGGGAGCAGTTCTGGATCTTCAAAACAGCATATGTTACAGACTCATGAGAAGAGTTGAAGCTCCGGTGATGCTTAAACAGTGTCTTTCTGAAATTGCCAAAGTTAACATTTAGATGTTACCATGAAGATTATTCACAAAGGGCATTTGTAAAAATCCTTTCTCTTCCTGCTGGTCAGGGTGTTGAATGTTCCTCAGAAAACAATGCACTGATATTGGATCACAAAACATCGGGTAGATGAGCATAAATGCTTCACCTGTCATAAGCTGTATTTCTGTATTCATATTCTTAATATAAGAATGATAGTTTGTTTCAGCTTTGCACTTTAGCTTTTTTTACTGCTGTATTCATTGTGAGACGTGAATAGGAGTTCTAGCTAATCACTTTTAATGTTGAGTAAAAATCATACAATTTTGGGGTTAAAAAGTGTGACAAATGTAGTTCGAAACTCCAAAAAAGTGCATTCCTTATGTGTTTTTAAGGTAAATGAGCTCAGAAACTCAGACGCAAGCTGCACTTTTATTAGTTCTTCAGAGTTTTGTAATAGAGTAAAGCACAAAGTTCATGTTTTGTTTTAAGTATTTGTAACTTTGTATTTGTATTTCTGTTGTGGTTTTGTAATATAGAATATATAAAATCAATATTACTGGTGTTTGGTCATTTTTTTCTTAGTTTGTTATGTTAATATGTTAAATTGGACATCTTTTATACAACCAAGCAGAAATATGGGTTAA
This sequence comes from Enteromius unitaeniatus, assembly GCA_032359435.1. Classification (NCBI taxonomy): domain Eukaryota; kingdom Metazoa; phylum Chordata; class Actinopteri; order Cypriniformes; family Cyprinidae; genus Enteromius; species Enteromius unitaeniatus. The sequence goes on along the minus strand of JAUMHI010000043.1, from coordinate 9,356,063 downwards.
AAACCAACATGATATTAAGTTTAATAAAGCACTTTAGCAGCATAAATAAAGCACTTTTTTTAGTAATAGCCAAAGAAACCTGATCTTTTTTTTTTAGATTAAATATTTTAGGCATGTTTTATTTAAAAAAACAAAAAGGCATAAAACTAACCAAAATGACAATAAATTGTATTTGTTTGATCCATTAAAACGATAAAAACATTTATCAAGATTAAAATTTTATCAAGACACTAAAAGAGGTGAAAACACAGGCAATATTTTCTATATAAAAAGCGTAGGGTAGAGTGAAGAAACACGCCTTAAGGACTGTGGAATTATTTTCTGAAGTCTAAGTTATGCGTCCAGAATAGTTACCATACTTTTAGTAAAAAATAACAGAAAAACGAAATGTCAGAGTTTTCATCTTTTTATTTATTTCTTAAAAAAAAATTTAGATGGTCATTTTGCCACACAGGTAAATTATTGTAAATATATCTCAAATAATTTTTCTCTTAAATAACACGTACTCCCCACAGGCCTTTCTCATGTCATATAACTGTGATGTTCTGCAAAACAACACTCTTTCATAATGCCGGAAACTAGATAATTTACTGTGAAATCCGTCAAGTAGTCCTACATCACCAACGTAAGCTTGATGGTGAATAGTTCTACAGCACTCTTTCCAACCGTAGTTTATAGTGACAACAAAATGTATCGAGATTTGATCTAGTTGTTATTTTGGGAAAAACGGTAGGGGTGGGGCTTTCCCCTAAACAACAGAAAGAATTAATTACCATCAAACAAGCTAAAAACTTTAGAACTGTAGTGAATCAGATAATTTGAAATGATTGGTTTGTGAAAGGCGACATCTGGTGGCAGATATTTGGAGCTGAAGTCTCTATCAATCTTGCTACTGAGACGTTTGTCTGTTCTTCTACGCAAAAATTCCCTTATTAATCGGATAGAGACTCTGTGTGAAAATTATTTTATTTATTTATTATTACAAATGAGGTTTGAGTGTCTGGGCTTTACTGTGGTGTTTGATACATGTTCCAGGTCATTGTTGGTTTGGAAGATAAACCATCGTAATAGATCTCTCGCGGACTTCAGCATATTTCCAGCAGGAACTCCCTGTAACCATCCATTATTTAGCTTTAAGAGTTTCCAAGTCACCTTAAAAGATAAAATATCCTCAAATCTTAATGCCACCACCACCAGAAATGAGTCAATTCACTTCACTGGCTAAATAAGTTGCATTTACCAAAGAATTTGCCATGGTGATCTACTCCAACAAGTAGACATGTCATATAAAGTACTTTTGGTATGACATTACATAACATAACTGATACACAGTGATAAAACTATTATTATACATGAAATACAACATAAAGTTGCTAAATGTTTACTCACCTTTACTCACGACTGCATTGGAAATATTATTTTTTTCTTGATTTAATTTTGTACTTTCTAAAATAACTTTCTGTTGGAATATTCTGTTATCTTTGTGGAAATAGCCTTGGAATAACGGCTTGTAATGCTCTGTGGAAAATATTGCCATAATGGTTATTGCGTTAAAGTTCCCCTCAGCCTGATTTTCATCTAAATTCCCTGTTTACAAGTTGTTCACTGTGTTGCTGCTCATCAATGGAAAGTTACATAAAAGGGGTTTTACTGACGAGTGAAGTAATCATTTACATCAAAACTGGATCACTGGATCACTGACATGCACTCATGAATTCACAAAACATGTACCAGAGAAGATGAATACTGAGAAGTGTGCAATTACAATGATGGACATAACTTTTTTTGCTATATAAAATTAACCCTTGCGCAACCTTATGGGCTTTTTAGTTTTTTTGTAATTTTTGCCTCTGTTAATGCTAACTGCATACATTTGGTTCAGGTGTGTATTTTTATTGTAATTTTAATATTCCATCCTCATTTCTTTTAATAAATCTATTTCACACTAGGTACAAAAAATTCCTTTCATCTGCAAAAATGTCTTCACTGAAACCTATTAAAACTGCTATTTTTAATTGCATGCCATTTAACTCTAAAATGATGCAAATTTTGTTAATAGGCATATTATTGAGCCAGTTGTATGAATCATGCAGCTATAATTGTGTGGGTGTGTTGGTGTGAATGTCAAAGTGTGGTTTGTGTGTGTGTGTGTAATATTTGAGAGAAAAAAAACTTTTTTGTTTTCACTTTTTTAAATGTATTTATTTTAACAATAATCCGCAATGGATCGTCTTTAAAATGAGACCTTAAAATTAAGTTTAAACCATATAACTTAAGTCTCACCTATGTGTAACTTTATATACGTTATTTGTTCAGTTTAATAAGTAAGGGTTGATGGCAACAAGAAACTACGAATTTTCCATTTAACAGCATGGACATTTTTACCACAGATTACATTTTAATTGAATTTCATGCCTTTCATTTTTGTATTTTTCTGGAAACATTAAAATCAAATGTTAATGATACATTTTATTCTCTTTTGGATAGAAGTCAGAGTATTGACTAGTTTTATCAGATCTCTCAGTGTCTGTTTACCTCTATTATCTCTATTTATTTTATTTATTGTTACAAATGCCTCTTTTCAAATATCTGTACACTGTAATAAGTAATAAGTTAATTGAGGTGACAATAATAAGTTAATTGAGGTGAAACAAAATTTTTTGTTCTGAGATGACAGAGCTTGAAACTGATAAACTAGATGGCTCACAAGATTCAACTTTCTCTTGTAAGTTCTGTCACTATGGACATCCCCTTTTCTGTAAAATAGAAATATCACTTCTCATTCACTTGTCACGTTGAGCATGGATCAGCAAATTATGTAAGACTTAATTATAAACTTTGGCCTTGCAAAGAAAACCCCAAGTGTGGCAGACACCGCTTTTTGCAATTTCGGTAGACATCTGCAAAAAAAAGAGGAAATAGTTTCTATCCTTGAGAAAGATGGAGTAACACTGATGAGCTCACACACACCCACATCTGTTGAAGTAGCATATGTTAGACATGTAGACATGTGATATCATTATGACTAGAGGCAATATAGACACTAACAATGTATATGCTAATAAAAATGCCATAAATGTCTGCTGGGGTTAATAATTAATAACTGTAGCCTGTGTACTTCTGTGCCCTATTGTCTTCCTTTTTATAGCTGTTTTGTAAAGTTAGGTGAGTGTGATATTCATGTGGTCATTACTTTCAGGAGAAATGAAGTAAGTTAAAAAGGAAGTGATTCATGTTCAAAATCAAGTGACAGTCTTTATTGTGAAGATGTTAAATGACTTCATAAACCACACCATTTGATTTACACTTAGATGACCCTGACCATCCAATAATCAATGTTTCTCTGAGATACCATTTTTGCTCTCCAGATATATATATATATATGTGTGTGTGTGTGTGCGTCTGTGTGTGGGTTTATGTGGTTAATGAGGACACAAATTTGTATAACGACAGGGGTATGACATAGGTATTACAATATGTAGGTGTTTTATGAGGACGTTTTAGGTGTTGTGCACACAGTTTCCTGTAATGGGTAGGTTTAGGTGTAGGGTAGGTGTAGGGCAATACTACATACAGTTTGTCCTGTATAAATCAATTACGCCTATGGAGAGTCCCCATAAATCACAAAAACCAACATGTGTTTGTGTGTGTATGTAAAAGTATATAAACCTCATTTTTATGTTGCAGCCTTATGTTAAACTGCTTTACATTTTTACATTTCACATCTAATCTACAGTCTATATACTATAACAGGTTTCTAACCTCATTGCAAAATTATAAAGATAATAAGAAACAAAATAAATACATTATAAGTATTAATTACTTTCACAAAAAATGAGGTAAGAAAAAAAAGAAAGAAAGTGATGAATATTTAAAGACAAGTGACAATCTTCAGTTTGAAGATGTTAAATGACTTCATAAACCACACCAATAATCAATGTGTTTCTTTAAAGAAGAAAGCGGAGGCATGCAGATCCATCTGCAATAACTTTTATTCCAGGTCGACAGGTAGGGTCAAATATCAAGGTCGAAGTAATCAGTCAGGAATCGGGGCAGGCAGCAAAGACTCAAAATTCAATTAAACATTCCAAGATCACAGCAAAGACAAAACCCCGACCATACATGGCGGAGCAAGAGCCTACCAGGCCGAGACCAGGCCGAGCAGATGTGACTGTAAGAGAGAACATAGAGAGATTAATAATGGCCTCTTCGTTTGGGACAGAGCAGGCTGCGAGGTCGGAGGTGATCTCTGTGTTTAGAACAGGGCAGGTCGGGAACTCCATGGTGACACTTTCGGCCATGATTTTGGCAGAACGAGTGTTTAATGGCCTCCGTGGCCATGAAAGGGCAAGATTCAGCCTCAAAATTAGCTTCCATAGCTGTTACAGAGGAGGACGAGAGGCTAATTGTAGCTCCTATAGCTGAAACGGGACAGGACAGGGATTTGATGATGGCCTCCATGGCCATGACAGGGAAGAACGAGAACTTAGAAATAGTTTCCATAGCCATGACAGGGCCGGACGATGGCTCAATAGCGGCCCTTCAGGCCTAAACGGAGGTGTTTTGTTTGACCTGGTAACAGGATTTGGACCGGCGCTCCTGGCCATGACTCGGAAACAGGAGTCTCGGGATTTGTGAGGGCATTCCTGGTCGTAACTTGGAAACAGGATTCTCAGGACTCAGGACTCCTGACCATAAATCTAGAACGGAATTCGGGAATGGGACTTGGGAATGGCTCTCCTGGCCAGAATCTCCAGAGAATATAAGGTGGGAACCGACCTCTCTGGGGATCGTGCAGCCACCAGCGGATGTGACCTCCAGAGCATCTACAAACAGAGCAGGCATCTCTGAAGGCTGTGAAGCCACCAGCGGAACCCTATGAGGTTCGACGGTGTGAGCTGACTCGGACTGGGGATCTGAGGCTGAAGTATTGATGGGCGAGACCTCTGGCGAGCCGCATGTAGCCCACATACTTAAAATAGTTACTGCCATAGCCATTAGTACTGTGGGACAAGGTGGAGCCTCTGTTGTTGGAGTTGCTCGTGAACTCAGGGGAGATATCCGTGATGGCTGAAATCTAAGGTTGGGCTTCTGTGAAGGTTCTCTGGCTGAGGCATGATGTCCATCTTGTGCTCTGCTTCCATTGTAGCGGCCATACTGTGACCCAACACATGGTCAAGACCATTTTTTGTCCCTTTTTTGACTATCAAGGTACACCTTTCAAGAAGTCACATTTTGACGTGAGGGGTCCTCCATTGTTTTCAGTTGTTTGGCTTAATGTCATGGTTTGCATGAATTTATAAATTTATTATATAATCTTATACTTTTATTGGAGCACCAAACCCCACCCCTACCCTAAACCTACCCACCTCTGAACAATATAAAACACTCACAGCCAAATGCTGTCACAGGTATTTATTGCACAAACTAATCATAAACAAGCAGTATAAATACATTACAAACAAGTCGTGTCACACTCCAAGTCTTCTGAAGCCATACAAAGTCTTTATGTGAAGAAGAGAGTAATAGGAGCCAATAGGCCAATAGGATTTCACAAAAGCAAGACGCTATCGATCAAGAGACGCGCAAGAGCCAATGACAGCCAATGATGACGTAAGGACGTAAGGAAGCGCGTTTTTTGAAATCGCTCACAGACAGAAAGTAAAAATTTTTTTTACATGAAGTATATGAGGTATTCAGTAATAAATACGTATGTAGTTAAGAACTGAGTCAAGGGTTTTAAATCTTATGCAACATGCTTCCTTTTTCCCCTTTTTTTGTGACAGCTCTGTTTTTGCTTCGCCATTATGGCGAAGCAGTGAAGATTGATGTGGGGAAAAGTAATATATAACAAATCGTGTAAAACAACATAACAATATGTAATAGAAAAAGAGAGAAAAAAATAGACATTCATGTGTTAGATTTAAAGAAAAATCAGGAAGGAATATTATATTATAATATTAGAAAAGACAAAGGGATATTTTATTATTATCTCTTTTTTTTTATTTCCAGTAGGCTGTTTCATCCATATTTGCTTTTAGGCTGTCACTGATTTAATATGTATTTTTTGCCCAAAATATATTTAGTTAAATTTAGTTGCTTAAGCTATATTTAGTATATAAGCCTATTTGAGATTTATGTTTTTTTTTATCTGTATGGGGGGAAAAGATTTTGCCAAGTTATAACTTTTTTCAGTCTTTCAGTCTTAAACTTAACATGCTACCTTCTCTCATGCCCAGGTAAATGAATTATTAGTGAAACAGCAGTTGTTCAAGACTTTGCCAGAAATAGTCGGGGATTTCTGTGACCTGAACAGCCAATAGGATGCGAGGTAAACAAGCGACGCGTCATGAGCACGCGATAAGGGGATGGGCCCTTGATTTCTTTCATTTTCTATTCGTGACAGCGACTGAGTCAAGTGCAGCGTTCTGTCAGCATTCAAGCAGGGCTGGAATCGACTGGGTCCAGAGGAATGGCTCAGGCCACTCATCTGCAGATGATTGATGACAAAGACTTGCGCGATGTAGTTTTGGTCCGAACCAGTGTAGGTGCTTGTTTGCGAGGACATTTCGGGAGAACGGGACGCAAAGTGGCTGTGAAGTTAATCAAGGACAGGTAAACTGAATTTCCACTCATCATATATGTGACTTAACAGTTATGCATGTTTATTCTTTATTTATTTTGCTCTTTGCATGGCAAATATTAAAATATAGGTCTAATACGACGAATATTTAATAAATAATTTTGATTAATTACTAGCAAGTGACTTATTAATACGTATAAAATTTGTAAAAAATAGTAATGAATAGTAATAGTTGATGGTTATATGAATAGACAACTAAACCAAACGTTATTAAATATTGCAATGTTTTGCAAACTAACGTTATGTACAAACATTGTACAGTATATTGGGTATTTCCACAGCAAACAATGGGAAAGCAAAACTTAAGTGCCTTGTGTGTGTGTGTGTGTGTGTGTGTGTGTGGTATCAGTAAATGGATCGACAGGTTAAAGAAGGAAGGAATGCAGGCCGAGGCATGTTCTGGACAGATTTTAGTCCCATTGGGTGTGTACACAACTCGCTCTCTGGTTGGGCTGGTGTGGGACTGGATGACTGAAGGATCTCTAGACTCACTACTGCATGAGGTGTGTGACTAAGTTTAACACTAAAAAAAACTAATACTTTATTTAAAAAGATGATTTAATGAGTCTAATAAAGGTGTGTTAAAATACCTGATAAGCCTGTTATCTAAAACACGAAGTGCGTGTGATTGTTTTTAGAAGATGGTGTTGACTTTTCTGACAGTGAGGAAATGGAAATCCCCTAAGCACTAAAAAAAGTGCCATCCAATGGATAGCATTCCAATACATGTGATAGCATTAAGCTATTGTGTCATCAGTAATATAACTCCTACTTTCTGAATTTGGTTTTATTTTCATTAGACAGACATGTTTCCAGAGCTTTCCATGGCTCTTTGTCTTCGGATCCTCTTGGATGTTTCTAAAGGTTTAGCTCATCTCCATGCCAATCATCTGCCTCATGGTGCCCTAAAAGCCACAAATGTTCTTCTCGACCAACAGTACTCTGCCAAGGTATTGGCCAAAAAAGAATATAATAAATTTCCTTAAAACAGAAGCTGTTTTTGTGATGTTGCTTTACTTTAATTTGTCATAACTTTTCAAATGTGTGTTGCATTGTAGTTGTGTGACTGGGGGCAAGAGATAGACATGCACCTGAGCACCTCTAATGGCTGTGGACCATGTTACAGAGATCTGGCCTATGTGTCACCTGAAGTCATGCAGGGGGCTGTTCCTTCTGTAAAGGCTGACATCTATAGGTGAGGTGCATTATTTCAACATTATTTCAGGTGTAGTAACTATATTAGAGTGGAATTGTGTAGTTATTTATTTATGATTTTCCAGTTTTGGGGTTCTTCTTTGGGAAACGTTGAATAGAAAGCGTCCATGTGAAGGTATGTTATCTCTTCCCTGCAACCCAATTTTGTCTTATTCAGTGAGAAGGATTTTTCATTCTTCCATTTGCCTAAAGACAATAGTTTTCTTACAGGTATTGATCAGCTTCAGACCAAATTGGAGCTTGGTTTAGAGGTTGATCTTCTGCCACCGATGACACCTCAAAGCCATGCCCTCACCCAGCTCATCATTAGATGCTTAAACAGTGATCCTCAAAAACGACCATCAGCTGAGGGTTAGTTATGGAATTTTATGCATCTTAGAGATGTTATCTAATAGTTCCTAATCACTAATTATGTTCTTCAGAGTGTGCAGTGGTTCTGAGGACGGCTTTGGCAGTGTTCGATCCGCAGACTTTCAGCGAAGCTGTTCTTCATCTGAAAACATGCAAGGTACTTGTCTAATGATTAATAAGCGGAATAATAGCTATACTGGCTATTTTATTATGTGGGGTCCAAAGTCACTCTACAAATCAATATCTCTTTCTTTAAAATTTGTATAGTAATCAAACATTTAAAACAAAGTAACACACACACATTCTCTGTATATACAGATAAATATTTATAGATATTTTATAGTATAAAAGTAGAAACATTTTACACTAGTGATCACGGACTCCATATCAAGTAGATTTTTTCCTGTATGAATAGGAATACATTTTAATACAGATGTGAAGAATTTGACTGCCAACTGATTGTGTATTTATGCGTGTCTGTTTCACCAGGAGAGGAGGCTGCTGAGCTGTAAAAAGCGCTCATCCTGGGAGTTGCCTATTGAGCTACATAACCTAGAGGTAAGACATCATTTATTTTAAACAGGTTTTACTTGATTTTGTGTTGAAGCTCTCTACATTTACATTTAATCATTTAGGAGATGCTTTTATCTGAAGTGACTTACAAATGTGGAGAGCAATAGAAGCAATCAACACAAGAGAGCAACACTATACAAGTGCTGTGACAAGTGTCAATTTCTCTAGCAGAGTACACAGAGCAAGGGTTTTTAAAAAACAAATTAGACCAAAATGAATAGACAAGAGTACAGTACAGTACAGTACAACTGAATAGAATCGAATTGTATATGAATTTTGATCATTTTTGTTTTGTGCATAATAAATAACCTTTAAATGTAACACTTCTTAAAGCTTTTGGATTCTGACACCTGACTGTCTTTTACCACCAACAGGACAATAATTGCAAAAGTACCTCAAAAAATTGGAACTCCAAGGTAATTCCCCAGAATGAAAAACTGCCAGTGTCTTCACCGAATGCAAAAATAAAAGGGCCCCTGCCAATAACAACAGGAGGTTGTCCTCAGATTGGATGTTGTAGGGGTTAGTGAGCTCTCATTTGATAGTATTTTTTACTTTATTTATTACTATAAAGTGTCTTATAATTATGTTTTTCCCTGCTCGTGTCTTTTATAGATATTGGCAAAAGTTCAGGCCAATCCAGTAACTCCTGCAGCGATCATGGTTTGGCTCAGATTAATGGACGTCCCGGAGTTCCCCAGAGACAGAGCTCTACATCTTTAAGGTCCCCATGTGTTTCCCCCTCGACGATATTTCAGAGTAATCCACAAAACAACGCTGGCAACCAGGGTGAGAAATTAGTTCTGTCTCCAAAATGTCCTAACAGTATACGTTTTTGAATCCCTCTAATTCTCTCCATTCCTGTCCTGCACATTTCCAACATATGAGTTTCAACCGAGAACATAAACATGCCATTGCTGCATGCTTTAATCCATCTGGAAGAGCTCTGCTCTCCGTCAGTCTCAATTGCCTGATGTATTTTAGCTAAATAAATCTGGAAGAGCTTTGTGTAGATACTGTTGGCATAACTACCTGGACACAGCAAATGTATCAGTTCTTTGTGTTGGGCCTTTACATGTGCGCAGTAAGCAGTTCTGTGGGACTGTACTCACACGCTTCCTGAATGACTGCCCCACTCATTCCTTATCTGTGTCCAGTATGTTTCCTCCCCAGAGGGTTTTTGTTTTTCTCAGAATTAGTCTTGTTTTGTTCATTTAAATGCAAGTAGTATAGAAGGTTTTATCCCAGTGAAGTAACCCGCTAAGAGGCAAGACCATTTAAAAAAAAAAAAAAACTAAATCACAATGATTTAAATGTTTTGCTTACCAAGGTGGCATTTACTCAAACCAAAAATTATATTTTGAATATGAATATATTATTACATTTGAAAACTATGCAAATATATTTTAAAAAGTTATGTATTCCTTTGATAGCAATAGAATTTTTTCCTTTCTTATTTATATGCATCCTTGATAAACACATGAAACCCCAAACCTTTGCATATATTTAATATATATTTGACTTATCAGTGACTAATGTGCATTATTTCAGAATTTGTTATTTATTTAATCATGCATTTATTATAATGACCTGTTAACTAATCATTATAAAATCACATTGTTTTGTATCTGCAGATTATTAACAAAAGAGTGAACCTAGATTGAGCTGATTGCTTTGTCCACATATAATATAAAAATGATGTATGAATAGTTTCTTTGTTTTATTTCTTAACTTTATGGTCACACTGTCATCATATACTATAATCCTTCCTGTTTCTTTAGCAAAATGTCAGATGTCTGGGGGAAGGAGCTGTTGCCAACTTCTGCAAGAAAGACGGGAGGTAATTGTTCGCTTCATGACTGAGGGCCGACTCAACAACGTACTTGACGTGCTGCGAGCCAGACAGGCTGTGACCCGTGAGACATACGAGATCATCACTGCGGCCCTGACCTTGACCGCACGTACACGCTGTTTGCTTGATATCTGTGCCTGTCTTGGTGAAAATGTTGCTATCTTGGTGGCCACGACTTTAGGTTTAGTATCCACTGAGAGTGCTCAGACCACCCAGAGGTGGCAGGCTGGTTAAATTATGTCAACAAAATGCAGTAACTGCACGTGAAACAATTGATATCAGATTGATATAAGATTGTATGGCACTGTTATGTATCATTAATATATTGAGATGGTTAAAGTGTTCTTGTTTGGACTCCTGTATAACAGAAAAGGAGAGGTCAGACTCTCTGGAAGGGTATGCTGCAATGCAGTTTAGGCTTGGATCTAAAAATCTCATCACATTGACACCCATTATAAAGGGTACTAATGGTGTCATTGTTTGCCGGTTCACAAACTGAAGGGATTAGTTAACTTCCTTTGAATTCCTTGTTCTGATGAATGGCCAAAAACAGATTTGATAACATTCCTTTGTTTGTGGAGCAAAAATCATCTACACAAAAACAAATTATTTTGAAAAGAAGCTTTATGAACGATAAGGCCGTTTCCTTTAATCATCCTCACTTAACCTTTCTTGCTGATGAAAACTGAAACTGTTGAATGAGAAGTTAAAAGACTAATTAATTTGACGTACTCATCAATTTTTTTTCATACTATAACAAATCTATCTTGTGTGTGCTACACATTTCCATCGATTTTTTATTTTATTTTTTATTTTAGACTTATAGTTGTGCATGTTGCACAATAGATTCAGTAGTTTCTGATTGCAGTGTATCTTGCAACAAGACATTATTTTTTATTCCCTGTGTTCAATATGTAAAATGGCATGTACAAAGTGAAAATAAAGGTTAATGTATTGACAAAACAAACATGATATAAGAAATGTCATTAAATAATGTCATATATACAGTTGTGTTTTTAACATGATTTAAAGGTATGTGTTTCTTCAGTGTTTGGCCTGAGCTCTTATGTAAGATCCACTTCTGGAGAACAGCTATTACTTTGTATTACTCGGGTCAATACCATGCCACATACTTCCTCACAGACTGTCTAATTGCGTAGATGATCTTTAGTTCTAAAGGGCATGAATAGTCCTTGCTATAGGGGCCTTTACTCACATTGCAATGTGAAAGGTGAAATGTCTTTGACATGAAATCCAACTTGCTTCATCAGCATAATGTATTTTATGACATATTATACATGACCTCATTTAATTTTTTTATTTATAAAGAATTGTAAATATAAATATTTGTATTTTGAAAACTATTTGTATTTTTAATGACATCATTATAAATGCAGGGCCATTAAAAATGAATTAGTGAAAATGTGTTAAAATAACTGGCAAATTGTATTTAACAGACAATAATACCCTAAGAAAAAAACTCTTGAGCACCAATTAAGCATGTAAGAATGGTATCCTAATGATCACGTGAAACTGAAGACTGGAATAATGGCTGCTAAAAATTACAGCTTTGCCATATATTACTTTTTAGTGTATTGTGTTTGTGTGTGTGTGTACATATATATATATATATATATATATATATAAGAAAAGTTGGTTTTAGGACAACTTTGCGAAGAAGTTTTGATCCACTTCAAATGTTGGTAAATAAGGTATCATATATAATATTTTCTTAACAAAAAAATAGCCAAAGATTTGGAAATGTTTCATTAGGCTTTTTATTCTTTTCATCCCCCGTCCCTGAAACAGAATCATGTTCCTCACGTTAAAGCTAATCGTCTGACTTTGAACACAGGTGAGAAGCAGTTAATCAGAAACCACTTAAACACATAAACAAGAAAGCATTACTTTTAAATTGTTTGCTTTTGGCTGCAAGGCAACACCTGAATGGCTTTGCTGACAAACCGGGTTGGTCTGCCTGATTTGCAAATAATCCCACGTGACGTTAATTTTACCGGTGTCACGTGACTTTTTGGCAGCTTGCCCTCGGTGCTTCAGCGTTCTTACTGCTGCAGTTAAAGATGCTGCCCTGTCCGCTAATATCACCAGTTAGACAAACACGATAAACAAAGGACACAACAAGGTAAGGACATATTTCTGTTTTAACTATACGTTTAAAGAAGAATAAAAAGAAGGACTGGGCTGCGTGTTCAAACAGCTGTCCTGTTATAACTCCATTCTATTTATTCTAGCATCCTTTTTTAATAAGTGCACGAGCTGAATGTGTTTAATGTGTTGAATGAAAAAAGGGGAGAGGGGAATATCTCTGTTAAAATGACGCAGTGCTCGTGTCTCATATTCCGCTGCGCTCTACGTTAGAAAAACAGGATGTCGCTTCTCATCATCCTATCGATTTCAAAATGCTTTACGTTTATTCCACTCATTTAATATGACACGTATACTTTATGAACAACGGCTTAATAAGAGCTATGTTCATTATTCCGTCGCTCCAAAATCTTACCCGCAGATCAGGGCAGACTACATGACAACGCGTTTAAAAACACGCTGATGGGGTTGTTTTGTTGAACAGCTGAGAGGCTGGACGGGACAGGCTTAGTAGAGCCTCGTCATGTAGTTTCAGACACTTGTGCTGTGTTATTTATTTATTTATTTATTTATGTTTGTGGCAGCCCATTACATCTCATATAGTTCGGTTTTGTACAGAACCCGACCTTTCGTTTCTTCACGTTAACGCGACGGCTGTGCGTCTTGTCTTAACAAAGAGGGTTGCCAAATATGAAGTTGTTTTGATCGCCGGGTGCCAAGTTGTTGTGTTTGTTTTTAAGTGATTTTAAACTGATTTAGACTTCTTTCGTTTGTTTAATTAACAGGTTTTAAGAAGATTTCTAAATATGCAATGAATAGACCGTCTATTGATAGCCCATTTTAAGTGTTGACTATATGAACAATTGTTTCAGAACAGTGCAAGATGATAACTTATTATTCGTAATATTTTAAAAACACAAACCAATTAAAATGGTGTGAGGTAACCAGTCGCTGTCATGGATCTTATTCATTGCATTTAATTAGACACGAATGGCAGCAGACAAACAGAACAGCCTGTTATCACTCAGCTGATGCAACATGGAAAATGCATCTTTCCAAAACATTTTTTTTTTTTTCATTTTTCCTAAAGATCCCTTCTGCAACAAGTATTCCATTTAAATATTTATCTGTATGGATTAAACGTACTATCTTGCACTTTTATCAGTCTGTATCAGAAAGATAAGAAAAGAACACAAGAAGAAAAGCTACACGGGGTCCCACAAAAAGGCGCTCAGCTCATTTAAAGTCAAAACTGAGGTCAAAATGATGTAATTGAGTTTCCAAGGCAACGATAGTGGACTGCCCTTTACCACTGTATACTGATGTGTCATGAGTGCAGATGTTTTTGTGAATGTTGCAGTTCTGGGAAACATCAACTAGGATGGGAAACAAGCCTCAGGGAAGGAAAGTTCTCTGGGGAGAATTTGGGAACAATTTAATCAGTGCTTGTTTAACAGTTGCATGCTTTATTATGTATTAATTTAAAATGATGTGCCCTCTGTTTAAGAAGTCAAGACTTTTGGTTTTCAGACACACTTAACTTAATGAGCATTTTACGAGGATAAATGTTAAAGTGAGTGGTTCAAGTCAAATAATCAGAAGAATGTGCTATCAGCTCTCCACAATAAGAGAGGTGGCAGCACTGGACACGTCATGCTTAATCATTTATAGAGGGTCAACAAACAGCAAATCAGTGAAACATGTGATTTCCCTCATTTACTAACCCATATAGACCCTGAGTGAACTCATGGGGTCCTTTGTAATTTTCATCTTCTGAACGGGTTAATCCTTGAAATGAAATGTTTGACCAAACAAATACTTGGTTACGTAATCCCAATGATGCAATCTTCACACTAGCTTCTTGTCAATTAGCATCAGCACATTTTGCATGTGCGTAATATACTTATCACTCTTGTACTGACTTAACACCATCACTACACATTGGAGGCCGGATGTGACTTTTTCATTATGTGTGGGTAAATGCATCATCCCCAGTGTTATCATGCAGAAGCAAACATGCACAAATATTTAGTTCCAAAATCAATATACTGTAAATTTTTATTTGCGCTCATGTTGTTCTGAACAATGTATGGGTTTCTTTCTTCGGTGGAGCACAAAAGAAGAATTTTCCAAGCATGTTCCTGAGAAGAACTGTTTTTGTCAGTGGGGTCCAAAACAACTCAAAACCCCAATTGTAGTGTTAATAATTTATTTATGTAGTAATATAGCACCTTTTTTGATATTTTAAATATATTTTTTAATTAATGTTTGTATACGTTTATGTAATATTTTGATAATTA
>JAUMHI010000043.1:9281550-9340923 GCA_032359435.1 Enteromius unitaeniatus | reverse complement strand
ATATAATGTAATATAGTTAAACTTTTTGTGATTTTTGTAATTTTTTTTATTTTTTTTTTATTGTTACTTAGATTTAGTGTATTAATTAAAAAATTGTAATACTTCAACTTTTTTTGTCTTGTTTCTGGAAACAAAGTATTTTGTTTACTGTTTATATTTTATTCATTTATAGCTTTTATTTTTGCTCATTATCTTTGCTTTATTTCAGTTGCAAATGATTACTTTTTTTTCCAACTGGTTATCAGCAGTCAAAGAGCTTGCTGCTCAACTATTAAAATACTTGGCTAGTGCTTGTTGTAGCAGTTGCACCGTGCTTCAGAAACCCTCCACCTTCCCCAGCTCCACCTGTATAGATCCACTACTTGGTGTTTCATTTATGCTCTATGGGGGTTAATTCATATGATGTTTACAAACAAATTTAGGGAGAAGCACGCACAGGTAACTAACACGGCTTTCTCCACATTTTCCTATCATATCTTTATCCAATCGGGGTGATAGAATCCACCTACAATTTGTACAAACCCCTTACCTCGTCATCTCATTCATAGCATCTCTCCACCACCCCCAACGCCGCCATATTTTTCTATCTTCCCTCTGGGGGGAAAATTTGGGCATTGGGCGGGCAGACAAGCTCTGTCTGCTCCTCATGGACAAGAGTTAAAACCCTAGGGCTCGGGAGTCTGCTGAGCTCTGAACCCTCTTCCTGGATAGCACACCAAACATGCTTAGTTTATCCATGATTAATTACAAGTAAATGTTAAATCTGCAGCAGCTATATTTCTTACATGCTCACATCAGCATGTTATGGACGTATTGGCAGTACTTGATCTGCCACAGCAGAAGCTGATCAAGACCAAACACATTACCGTTAACATTACCATGCCAATCCCTCAGAGTTGTCATGTCAGAAATATCCCATAAGCAGCAGCTATTCCTTAACTCTTTTTTTTTTTTTTTCTTCTTTTTTCTTTTTCTGCTTTCTGTTAGGTTGGATAAGGCCAACAAGGTACCTTTCTGTCTCGGAGCAGCACCACTTACACTTTTGGACAGAATGGAGAGCGATGGTGAATCCAGAAACCTGAACGGTCAGCCTGAGGGTCCTGCAGCCATTTCAAAACCCAAAGAGAGCATGCAGCTCAAAAAGGAAATCTCTCTCCTGAACGGCGTCAGCCTCATAGTGGGGAATATGATTGGCTCGGGCATTTTTGTGTCACCAAAGGGTGTTTTAATCTACAGCGCCTCCTATGGACTGTCTCTGGTTATCTGGGCCATCGGTGGCATCTTTTCGGTAGTTGGTGCTCTCTGTTACGCAGAGCTCGGCACGACAATCACTAAGTCTGGCGCCAGCTACGCCTACATCCTGGAGTCGTTTGGAGGCTTCATAGCATTTATACGTTTATGGACATCACTGCTTATCATAGAACCAACAAGCCAGGCTGTAATCGCCATAACTTTTGCCAACTACTTGGTTCAACCGCTCTTCCCCACCTGCGAGCCTCCGTATTCTGCTTCTCGGCTCATTGCTGCAGCTTGTATTTGTGAGTAAAGTGTACATGCTGTTGCTCTACACCATTGTTTTTCACATTCTTTAACTTTTTTGTTGTCTTTCTCACTCTGCTGTTCTCTCTTCCTTTCTCTGTTTTCACACCATGAGACCTGATAAGCTGTTTAGAGCCATTGTGGTCTAACTTTAAAAATGTCATGGGGTAGTTAATGATTAACTTGTTTTTGAGTTCAGGAGACCGTTCTACTGGTTCTGTGGTGCCTTTTCTCATATACCTGTTTCACTTGGATACCTTCAGCAGCCTCATTAGACATGCCACTCTAAACATTACTGTTGCCATGACTTAACCAAACTTTTACTACTCTCCACTAATTTATTGCCGTTTTGAACGTAGTTGTTTTTAATTGCTGTCTTTAGGGAGTTACTGATGTTGTTTGTCATCAAAAACAGCATTCCATTGCTGTCATTCACTTCACGGCTGGAATGCATTGCATTACTTTTAAAATCAGAGGATGTTTGGTTGCGACTTTGTAAATGTTTCCAGAGAAAAGTACCATTACCAGACTTTTATGTTCCAGAAAACAACTAATTAATGAGGAAATATCCACCCCTTGCTAAGAGATACACCACAAATTAAAACAATGTTTGACCTCCTCTGACTGAATGGAATTATTGTCTGTGCTTACCATACTCTACTTGATTTTCTGTGAAATCTGTCAGAAATCAGGTTTCTGACTTTGAAGCAACTAGCATGGACTTGTCCAGACTGCAAATCAGGCAAAAATCTTTGTTGTGTATTCCAGCCTTAACTTGTCAGAGTACTTGTCAACATGTTCTTCTTGCTAACATGCTTCTGGTCATGATATTGCAGGCCTGCTGACCTTTATTAATTCCGCTTATGTTAAGTGGGGTACCAGGGTGCAGGATGTCTTCACTTATGCCAAAGTGCTGGCCCTCATCGTCATTATTATCACTGGGATGGTGAAACTGTGCCAAGGTAAAAAAAAAAGAAAAGAAATAGAAAATCTATTATTCTATTATCTATATTAAAATCTATTATTATTAACATATTAAGATGTTTTTGCATGATATCATTTGCATTAATGTTTTGCATGTTTGCGTTCAGGCCAAATGTTGACGTCATAGGACGTCATAAGGAAACCATACATTCATGAAATTACAGGATTTTGGGAACTATACTCTATTTAAGGCACAAATACATATTTGTATTGTATTTCCTTCTGCACAGAGCAGACTATTAAGCATAACTGTGTAACTTCTTTTGTATCCACTGAACAGAATGTAGAAGTGTAACATATGCACAGTATGTTGAATATGTAAATGTAAAACAAAAGGAGAAAAAACACAATACAACATGCGTTCACATACATATTGGTCTTGAAAAGCTGTTAATTACTTCACTACTTTTGTAATGTTTCTCACACAGGTTTCACAATGAACTTTGAGGATTCTTTCCAAGGCTCATCTCGCGACCCCGGAGATATCGCTTTGGCATTGTACTCTGCTCTTTTCTCATACTCAGGCTGGGACACGCTTAACTTTGTCACAGAAGAGATTAAGAACCCTGAAAGGTACTACTTTGAGACGAACTTGAACAGTTCCTGTTAGATACAGTATGTAAAAATAGCTACTGATAAGATAACACATCTGTCCATGAATGTCCCAGGAACCTTCCTCTCTCCATTGCAATCTCCATGCCGATTGTTACGATCATCTACATCCTCACAAACGTGGCCTATTATGCTGTGCTGGACATGAGTGCCATCCTGGCCAGTGATGCTGTCGCTGTGGTGAGTTCATAGACTTCTGTGTTTTCACAATGTCAGTAGAGTCTGTTGTGTAACAGCTAATGTTTCCTAATCATCCCACAGACATTTGCAGACCACACTTTGGGAGTGATGAGTTGGACCATCCCTATTGCGGTTGCTTTATCTTGTTACGGAGGTCTTAACGCTTCTATCATTGCTGCATCCAGGTCAGTCTGAAGCTTGATTTCTACATACCATCCTACATACCGATCCATTGGAGCTGTGTTGGTATTATTCATTTTGAAAATGGCCCTGTGCAATTGCACTAGCTTTATGGTTTTATTATTCTACTTGAACCTCTGCTTTGTTCCTCAAGTTTATTCTTAATGACTGGTGTTAACCTCCAGGAGGAGGAACAAAGCTTATTTCAGCTCCTGTGGTTTTTATAGGGAGCTGCTCAATTGCTTATACCATCTGGAGCTGCTTTGTGGTAATGACCGTGTGGGGGTTCACACCACTAGTCCATGGGGAAGATAATGTGGAGTCATGAGGATTTTTGCGGGTGTTGAGAAAACACATGATAATGGGAATTCAAATGCACTGAAAACTTAAATTCATGTTTATAACTATAGCACTTGTTTGTTCAGGTGTTTCATGTATGATATATATGCTTATGTACTATATGCAAGCAATATAATATGCAAGTTTGAGTATGAAGCTAATTTTCTTAAAACCTTGATGTTATGATTCTTTCATCTAATTTTTTTTGTACACTTATGCATTTGGTTTGCATAATTGGTTTGATTTTGTTATATTATTGTAGATCATATTTCAAATTAGCTTTATCTTTTTTATTTTATTTTAATTTAAAAGTTTGAGTAATTTTGTTGTGTTGTGTAAAATTTTTATAATTTTTTTGCCTATATAGTTTACATTAATTTGTATTTTGTTAATTTAGTTAATTAAATTAATTGCCAGCTCGCTAAAAAAAAATGTTTTATTTCAGTTAGAGTTTCAAGGAAGATTTTTTTAAAATGACTCACAGAAAGTGTATATTCATTTAAATGTTGAGTCTCTTTTTTTTCTACTGAAGGTTGTTCTTCGTGGGAGCTCGAGAAGGTCATCTTCCAGATGCTTTGTCTATGATTCACGTGGAGAGATTCACACCAGTTCCTGCTCTGCTATTTAATGCAAGTGCAATGTCAAATTAACAGCTTGTGCGTCATAACATATAGGATCAATATGATTTCCTTTTCTCTAATTTTAATGACTATACTACTCTTATACTAATATCAGTATTATGCTTATATTAAATTTGAAGAGTTTATTCGCAAAAACAGATGGTTTGTGTTCGTTAGCTGTTAACCTAATAAAAAAACAACAACAAAAAACCCAAACTGCAGATTAATTGAATGCACAATGGGAAAATAATTTTTTTTAAGAATTGTTAAAAATCAGTTAATTACGTTTTCATATATAGTTTATATATTCATTTTAAAGTTTCATTTCTATAATCCTATTAGCTCAGCAGTTGTAGTCTCTCAGGGACATTTGAGGTTTTCTGTCTCCATCTAGTGGACCGCATCACTAAGGTTGTGCTTTCTGTTTGCAGTGTGCCATGGCCCTAATTTACCTTACAGTGGAGGATGTTTTCCAGCTGATTAACTATTATAGCTTCAGTTATTGGTTTTTTGTTGGCCTGTCTATTGCCGGGCAGATATACCTTCGCTGGAAAGAGCCAGACAGGCCCCGACCACTGAAGGTGAGGAAGTAGAGACTTCACAGATGAAATACAAATGTTTGCATAGTTTTGAGAAATGCTGTGTATAAAAAAATAATTGTATCAAATAAGGGCAGCCTTGCTGAGTATTATAAGACCTTTTCTAAAGACACATTACTGGCCCTAAACCTTTGAAGAACTGGTTAGTTAGGACTGATTCAGAAATGTAAAATAGTGAGACAAGGTGGAAGGGGAAGAGAAATTGCAGATTTAGAATTTCCATCCCAATATCAGCTGCAATTTTGTGACATTATATGCAAATAAATGTTGTTTTCCTCTCTTCCCTTCATATTCAGTTGAGTCTGCTGTATCCCATCATCTTCTGCTTGTGCGTTGTGTTCCTGGTGGCTGTGCCACTTTATTCTGACACACTCAACTCACTCATTGGAATTGCTATTGCCCTCTCCGGAGTGCCTGTTTACTTCTTGGGTATCTCTCTTCCAGAGTCCAAGCGCCCACCCATAATCACTAAACTGTTATGTAAGTACCACAGCCTTTAGCAGAGAAATATAATTTTGTCCTTTAATTGATTTACAGCTAAAAAGACATTAATTCTTTTAAACGTGTGTCTCCCTTACACAGGTGCCATCACACGTTTCACCCAGTTCACCTGTTTTTGTGTGCTCACTGAATTAGACACTGCTGATTAGAACACTTGCACCCCTTTGGCCCACAAAGCCACTGGTTCGGAGAGAGGAAGCCAATTTCTGGAGCAACAGGAAAATGATCTTCCCCTCTTCACAAGACACAGATGCACTCTTAATGTTACTGCGTTGGATTCTTCTTTGTTGTTATTAAAAAAGGGATCCGCTAAGGCCACAGTGCACTGCAGTATTAGAAATACGACCTTGAGAACTGTATGGCATGAAAACAAAGGCCATTTCGAAGCTCTGGTTCATAATGGTAGCGGAGCGTTCATGATGCAAACACTATCTGTATTCCTCTCAGAGAAATGAGGACATAAACAGGATGCGGCGATTTGTGTGCCTTTATGAAGAAAACGGTCCATTATTAGATGTTGTAACATTTCCCCTTTTTTTAATTTAACATGATTTTATTTTAGAGTCTAGTTTTAAAAATACCCATCGGTTTATTTATCCACTTTTGTTTAAAGTGAAAGAGATTTTATTTTCATTTTCCTCATTGTGATTTCCTTTGCACAAATGTCGGTTCTCTTGCAGTAAGAGAGGTCAGTTCTGTTTAATTGCTCGCATGCTTTAGGTGGTTTTTAGAGGTTCGGTGACTATATGCATTTGAACGTTAAAATCTGCTGCTATGCTTCTGTACATGGAGAAGCACCACATGTTAGCTTGTGGAAGAGGTTAGAAAGGTGAAAGATGAAGAGTACATCAGATGTGCTGGAAACATTTGTCGACTTAATCCAGGAATGTTTTTAAGTGTCTCTGTTCTTGGTTTGGACCACTATCTGTGTTTTCAAATGCAGTCAACTTCAGTTTTAGAGGTTTGTGTTTTAAACTGAAAATACACTGTCCAGGTGAATTCATATTACAATACTAAGTGTCATAAAAATTGCTCTTCAATCATTCAGTTTCTATAAAATCATCCTTACATGTCCATAGGCCAAACAAGCAATATATTACTGGTAAAAATCCCAGTAATCTCAGGATGGATGTCCAGGTGATTGAAACACACTGTCAAATGTTTACCTTGTAGCATGAAACATACTGAAATAACCTTCAACTTATTGTTATTTGCCTTTTTGTGCAAGTGTTTTTATTAATTTATTGGAAAGAATATCAATATTTTTTTTCTACCAGGCAAGAACTGTTTGAATAAAGGAGTCATAAGAATTTCAGTTTAATTCTGAAGTCTTTATTTTTTTTTTTTATACACATCTACATATTTACAGGTATTTTGTTTTTCACCCCTTAGATGAACGTACAAACACTACACACATAACTGACAACACAAATCACCCCACACTTACACAAACTCAGAATATCACCATTTTCTCTCCATACTATCTTCACATCAATCGCAAATAGTAAATCGCTCGTCTCACTAACGCGCAAGTCAAAGCAACCCACACAAGTACACACACATGGGCTACTACATACATTCACTTTTGACAAAAGAACATACAGCTTCACTCAACACACGTCAGTAAAAATGGCCTCTCTCATGCTCGTATCTACACACCGAGGCTCTCAGTCAGAATCATACTCTCGATCCTCCTCGTCTTCATCTTTGTCATCTTCCAACTCTTCTAACATGTCCCGCCGGTAGCATTCCCAGCTCCTCCTGCTGTACGAGTGCTCTTCACTCCAGCAACCTGAAGAAAATACTACATTTAATATATTAGAGATCACATTTGATTAGGAAAAAAAATAAATAAAAAAAGCAAGTGAAGTCATAATATTATGCTCTTTTAGAATCATGACAACATTGGCAGTTACAACATGCCAAATTAACTGCAAACTATACTTTAGGAAGCCATTTGCTTTGTAAGGGCCCGTAAGAGACATATATAATAACTTAGATGTATGACCTCCATAACGCTGTTCTCCATCACTGCCATCCTCACTGCTCTCCTCTGGGTAGTCATTTCTCCAATTGGTTTCAGCGTTCTCATCATCCTCATCTTCATACACTTCTTCCTCCAAGGCAACTTCATCAGGAACCTGCGTAATTGGAGGGGGGAGGGGAGGGGGGGTGAGGGGTGAGGGCGACAAATTAAATCCAAGTAAAAATGAAAAGTAAAGTATATATGGACAATACATTACAAATACAAGTTAAAGAAATAATAAATTAAAAAACTAAACTAAAATTCAAAATATTAAAGCAATATAAACATAAATCTGAAAAGCTATGGCAGTATATAAATAATACTGAAATAACAGTGCAACTAACCAGCTCTCCCTCTTGTGTGTAGGGTCTGACAGACAGAATGTCTTGAATCCAGCCTGGTGTGGATGTCTCCTGGTAGTACAAGTCATACACGTAATCATCCTCTTTCTCTCGATGTTCAGTACCGAGCCCATCTCCCGACACGCTCAGCTTCTCACGAATCATCTTCACAGAGTTACACAGAATTGTCTCTGGGTCAGACATAGTCTGGGGAAAAAGAACAAATATTTACGTAAATTAATAAGATTTAAATTTAAAAAAAAAGCTTATGCTTCTGAAGACAAATGTAAACAGTGCATACAGACAGAAAAAGAAAAGTGTTTACGTGAAATACTGCATAATATTGGCAGAAGAACTGCTTTTTTTTTTTACTTTACCTTGCCAGGCATTTTGATATCTTCTTCCTCATGCACAATATCAAAGACTTGCACTTCTCCCAAAGACAGGCCATCACGGCTCTCTGTTTGGCTGCTGTCGTTCCCCTCTCCTCCTCTTACAGGAGTGGGCTCTGTCGGCAGTCCGGCCCGGTGGCTGGACAGGATCCGATACCGCTCCTCTCGCCTGGTGCTCCATTTGACACTGCGCAGATCACCGATGATCCTTTGAGCGCTTCCTTGTGATGGCCGCAAGGCATGATGGGCCAGGCGTGGGCGAGCCAAAGCATCACGGACATGTGGCTGTACTGGAGCATCCTGTAAAGAGAAATAATATAGATTACACTTTAACAGCCAATGACAACAAAACAGCTAAGAGTTATGTTGTCATTACTTGGATTTGATTATTATTTTGATCCATTTCCGCATTCTATCCATCCATCAGTTACTACATAACTCTATAAAACCATCCATGGTCCGCCATTGGTATAACACATGAAATTTCTCATTTAACCACTGAATACTTTGTGCGTCAATTTTACCAGCACGCAAGAAAAAGTTATACAATACAAAAACTCACTTAAAAGAGCATCTAGACAAAAGTTCAAGTGTTGCAGACAGATTTTTTAGCAAGCAGCCTGACGTCACTGCGCATCATCATGACCGCCGAAAACAATATAATCTCACAGCCCACTACAGCTCGTTTCTCCTGACAGGTGTCGTTCAGACATTACCTGTGACACCACGGTGGCCACCAGTTTGAACACAGAGTTCTCTATCTTGGGCTCCTGCGGCTCCGGTTCGCTCTCGTCGCTGGGCTGAGCCGCCGTGGCCTCCGGACGGATCCGCTTGCAGGCCAGCAGCAGCGCGTCCGCCGGATCAGTGCCTCTCTTCCTCTTCACCCTCAGAATGGTTGTGCTCGGGTCCATTTCGCTAAAGACGCGGCTACTGTGTCACCAGAGAGCGATTTCAGATGACAGACAAACAACCACACGAGCCTGCCAATGACAACAACAACCTGCGCTGTAGCCTTTCTTTCTTCCTTTTCACTCGTTTTTTCTACTTTGGCGCTTTTCTCTTTAGCGAGCGTCTCATTCTGGAGCCGTAGCGCCTCTCTGCGGCCTGGAGTTTCTTAAACGCGTCTCCATATTGTTGCAATTACCGCCTGCAGAGGTCGCGGTTTAATTGTGTTTGATTAAAGATTGACGAAAAGAAGCCACTTAAAATCTTTGGATCAGTACTGTTTATGGGCCAAGGTTTTTTATAGCAATATGAAAATTAACATGACATTTTCTCACAGGGGCTTTTCTGTCCCTTTGGACAGAATTTAATTAAAATCCCATATAGTTTATAAAAGTAGCTACTATATGCCCGTATTATAGGCCCAAACATATTAAAACATCGGAATAACATTATTTTATAACGACAAAAGATTTACAAATTTTGCATCATGATATTCTATTATATGTAATTTATAAAATAAAAATAACTGACTGCTAGCACCCGTTCCCAAAAAGTTAGAAAAATTCATTTCTATCACACACATCAACAAACAAAAAACAAACTCTATATTAGAACTGATCAAGGCCATGACCAAATCTTCGTTTCTAAATTTTATACTATTATAAACGAGCTTATGATATATGAGCCTTTCAATTGAAAAATGATCGACCTCTATATAAAAGTGTGTGGTTTTAAGGCAGAAAGCTTAAATGTTTACAGTATAAACGGCATTACCAATCAACTATAACTAATGTACTGGGAATGTGTTATGTTTAGCGTAATCCTGAGTTTGTAAATCTATTATATCTCACTTTTCTTGCCCCCTTTTTATTCTGAGGCATTAAAATCGATTCAGTCCGGACTACATGGGCTCTTGGAGATCAATAAAAGGAACACTTCTGTGCGAATGCGCTCACACCCCCATCCCCCGACACACACACACTCACACACACACACACACACACACACAGAATCATGGAGAGAGACAGAAAAGGCTCTCTTCACACACACACACACACACACACACACACACACTCACGCGCGCGCACTCGCTCTATCGCACACATCTTCTATTGAAGCGCTCACAAGCGCGAATCCACTGAAAAAGTGCGGATGAAAATGAGAGGGACACTCGTGTTAGAGTAAACGCGTGTTTTTGAGTCCGACCCTAAACTCTGAACCGATCACCATGGGAGCTGTTTGGACTGCACGGCTCCCCTGTTTGTTTTTGCTCTTGTTAAATACTCGCCAAAGCGCCGCAGTTCCTCACGACACTGGTAAGACTCTTCACTTTGTTACGCGCGATGCTCTACACAAGCCATTTCAATTTGCACGTTTTTGCGACTTGTTTACCTCCCTTTGTTTTTTTTGTTTTTTTTACTTTTCTGTCAAAACTAAACAGATATTTTAAAACGCGTTGATATTTCCCCTGATATTCAAATTATTATTATTTTTTTACTTTTTGAGTATCAATTTATATTTATACAGTGTCCGCGTTTACGCATTCGTATTACTACAGTCACAACAATAGTGAAGTTTATTTACAACAGTGAACAGGTTTTGCAGTTCGTCTGTACAGTGTAAAGCTGTGTTTACAGTAAAGTCTCGTGTTGTATTTTTGTGATGCACAGATTCAGATCAGTGTGTAGACGGAAGCGATGCCTGTCACATTGATGCTATTTGTCAAAATACCCCAACTTCATACAAGTGCACTTGTAAAACAGGATTTAAAGGGGACGGGAAACATTGCGAAGGTAACAGCTCCCTTTCACTTAATTTAAACAGACTCTGGACCCTGTAGTCTGGAAAACCTCACTTTTTAATTATTGTATACAAGCACTGTAAACGTAGTATGCGATTTCAATGTTTTTTTTTTTAGTAGTTTTTAGTTCATGTTTACTTTCTTTCAAAAAAAGGTGTTTTGCTGTTTTATTGGAAGGGAAATGCCCCTATAATGCAGAAATTGCAAACATTTGTCAGCCTTGATTTCTGTTCCATTTCCTAGACATTGATGAATGTGATCTGGAATACAATGGTGGCTGTGTACACGAATGTAACAACATACCCGGCAATTACCGCTGTACTTGCCTTGATGGGTTTCATTTGGCACATGATGGACATAACTGTCTCGGTAAGTACTAATTCACCAAGAAATCATATATACATGCGCGAGAGGTGAAAGTTTGTATGGGACGACTTATTCCCACAACATACTACAAGTGTTTTGGAACGGACTTCCCTGATTTCCACTTGGTATATTTGCACTAGCCAACTAAATATCCATCTGATCAAATGAGAATTGGTTATATGTGGAAATGTGGTGTTTTGTGGTGCCATTATCATTGCTTTAACACACTCTGTCTCTAGATGTGGATGAATGCGTCTTCAACAATGGTGGCTGTCAGCATGTATGTGTCAACACCATGGGAAGCTATGAGTGCCGCTGCAAGGAAGGCTTTTTCCTGAGTGACAATCAACACACATGCATCCATCGCTCCGTGGGTGAGCTACTGTCTTTAACAAAGCTTTAATGGTTCAGTCTACCACGTTCATATTATATATAACAGGGTCACCATAGTTCTTTTTTCCCAGCCTGGACTTCTAAATTGCCTAATATGTGTTTATTTTGGCTTTTGTTTTTTATTGTTGTCATACTTGGGGTAAAGGTAAAGACTGAAATGTAGCTTAGCCTGTGGAAACAATAGCTTACCTGTGTATCTACATAATTGACCAGTCGTGGCATGTGAGAAGATGGGATCTATATAGAATGCAGATACACAGAAAACATGTCAGCAAGAAAACTGAGCCAAAACATATTAGACAATTTAGAAATCCTGACCAGGACATGTTGGGGAATGAGTGGTTCATAAGTGGTCAGACAGGTCATGATGGATGTTTTTCTGAACTTGGATGTCAAAAGTGCATCGAGAAAGGCTTGTTTTGTGTATTTGCAGAGGTGTCAGTGTGCTAAGTCAGGGGTAAGTGCCAAGGAAAGCCAACCTAATTTCTAAATGTTCTCACATAGGATCATGATTGACAGCACAATGGCGAATGACAGCTTTTTAAGTTGGGTTCCCTCTCTGGGGCATTATCTATAGCCGTTCAGTTCCAAAGGGCCCATGCTGTGGGAAAGGGAGCCCCATGTTCAGAGGAACAAAACAAGTTAATAACTGCAACACTCAGGGCTTTGTGGCCTGTGTCATAGATGAGAATAAAAAACCTTTTTATGTGTCTGTAGCTTCTCAGCTGCGAGTATTGTTTTCTCTTCGGTAAATTGAGCTAAGGTTTGCAAGGCTTTCCACCTCATTTGCTTTCTCTGGGTAAACTTGCTAAATCCTATCAGCATATCCACTGAGCTGCAGAGTGAATGGGAGGAAACCGGCCCTCTACACTGACCCATAGACCTGCTATTGATGTCTGGTCAGGGTGTGTGGAATTAAATGGTGTTGAATTTGAAAAGAATTGTAACAACAGGTACTAGAAGAGTTTGAATATTTTTTCCCTCTGATAAGTAACTACTCTGATTTTTTCCCCTGAGAAACTGGTTGGTAATGTAAAGATGAACTAATGTAGCCTTTAATTTTATTAGGGATGTATGTAGCTGAAACAGTTATTCTAAAAAAACAACAACAACACAGCAGCATATGGTTTATGCTTTATTTGGCATTGAATCTTGATCACATCAATTTGTTTTCCTTTCATTATTCTTTTTATTTTATTTTATTTTTTTATGCAGTTGGCAAAATGTTATTATTTTATTGAGTATCCACCTTATTCTTCTTGAAAGAGCTGATACGGTTATTAATAGATTTTTTGGGATTGGCTTCCTGTGTCATTCACTTCCAGCTTTTTTTAGCTGTACAATACAGCTTGCAAACTAGTGTCTCTTACATTTTTTTATGCATTAACGTAATTATGCAGACAATGGTTTGTAGTGCAAATAGTTTACTGCACTTTTTTTTTATTATTTCCCTATGCAGCGTCTAATGAACTGTAAGTCTCACACATTCACAGAAAATTAATTCTTCAATAGAAAGTAAGGTGGATATACTATAAACAAATAGAACACATTTACATTTAAAGGGATGGTACACCCAAAAAATGCTCACCTTCATGTCATTCCAAAACCGTATGACATTCTTTCATAAAAGAAGATATTTTGAAACATGTCTCAGTGGTTTGTCAATTTGTCAATAGTCAATGGTCGCCAAAACTGTTTGGTTACCAGAATTCTTCAAAATATCTTCTTTTGTGTTCCACAGAAGAAAGAAAGTCATAAAAGTTTGGACTGACATGATGGTGAGTAAATGATAACAGAATAACTATCCTTATATGATGTTAGTAAAGGAACATTCAGTTTAATACAAACTGATGGTTGAGTCAGAATAATTTTTGTGGTAATCAGCAGCATGCCACAGATTCAGTAGACTGTGCTGTGCTTATTCCGGAATATTTTTGTTTAAATATTAATATGTTTATGTAATACCCAAAGGAAGCATTTCAGGCTTTCTGATTGTATCTCTTCTTCACAGAAGGCCTGAGCTGCATGAATAAAGAACATGGCTGTGCTCACATCTGTAAGGAAACACCCAAAGGTGGCGTCGCCTGTGAGTGCCGGCCGGGTTTTGAGCTGGCCAAGAACCAGCGGGGCTGCATCTGTACGTGTGAACGGCATTTCTGACCCACCGTTAAGCTGAGAAATACCACATGACGACTCACTGGAGCTGTTGATGTGATGCTGTTTGTATTCTGTTGTATAGTGACCTGTAACCATGGCAACGGGGGCTGCCAGCACATCTGTGAGGACACCGAGCAGGGGCCCATATGCAGGTGTCACGTCAGGTACACCCTGCACACAGATGGAAGAGCCTGTGTAGGTAAGGCTGCTTTACCACTTCTAAAGCTTTTGTCCCAACCCACTCCTCCAGCAAGTGTTTCCGATGATCTCTTGGCAAGTATTTTAAGCTGATCTATATTTTATCTACTTATGTGCAAAGGTGGTGATAGAGATCTCTCATTCAGACACAAACACACGCTTTATCTGATAATGAGGAAGTACAGCTGGAGCCTGCAGGCTGTGTGTGTGGGGTCTGCATTTATCGTTGTCTCTCTTTGTGCTGTCAGCATTGTCCGTGATTATGCTTCTGCTCTTCTTGATTGTCCCGAAGCATAGAACATGACGATCTTTATTTATCTGTGAACACTATAGCACAGCGCCACAGTGGTTAGGACAGAGTCAAGCAGTCAGGGAGGTCTCTTTGCCTGAGATTGGTTGCTGTTGTAGATGTTTTCTGTTTATGAAAAGGTGTACTTATCGGTGTGGTTGCTTTATAGGTTCGATTGTACTAGATGACTGTGTGATGCCAGTAAAAACATGCTCCTGCTTAAGATGCAGCTCATAAATGTTTATTCGTTTTTTGCACTGGTCATCCAAATGTTTAATTTAGTGGACATGTTCATTCAGACCAGGTTTCAAATAAGCCAACAATATTTGTAATATGTATGTATGTATTTATTTATGGAATTAAAATGTGAATGTCTCATATGCTCACTATGGATAAGAAATACAGTATTTTTATAATAATTTTTGATAACTGTAACCATTACGGCAGTCTTCAGTGTCACATGATCTGTGAGAAATAACTCTACAATGCTGATTTTGTGCTCAAGTAACATTTTCTGCTATTACCAGTGTTAAAAAAGGCTTATATGTGACCCTGGACCACAAAAAGAGTCATAAGGGTCAATTTTTTCTAAATGAAATGTATAATAATGAATAAACAAGTTTTCCATTGATGTATGGTTTGTTATTGTTATATTTGGCCGAGATACAACAAAATCTGAATGTTCAAAAATATCAAAATAATAAGAAAATGTACTTTAAAATTGTTCAAATAAAGTTCTTAGCAATGCATATTACTAATCAAATATTAGGTTTTGATATAGGCCTATTTACAGTAGCAAATGTACAAAATATCTTCATGGAACAGGATCTTTACTCAAAATTCTTTACTATATATATTATACAATCAGTTTTGGTGTTAAAGAAAATTGCTGCTATTCTGCCTATGACTAGTTTTGTGGTCCAGGTCACGTATGTGAAATATTTATTATCTGTAGGTAGTATTATAATTTTGCTTAAAACCTATAGAAACTATGCATCTGGCTCTGATTTCTTCCTGATCTGACACTATAAAAGAACCTTTATTGATGTAAATGAACGTAATCAGGTGGATTCCATCATATACAGATTTTACTTTCCGACAAAGCATTTTTTAGTTGATTTGGCAATGTAACTTTTTACCAGCGCGTAAGATATATATTGTTCTCATACTCTGTTGTCTGTCTTTTTTAGAAAGGGATGAAATGGCCCCCACCACCCCTGATCACAATGCCACGTCCTTGGCCGAGGTAGACAAACGAGTTAAGCGTCGACTGCTTATGGGTAAAATCCTACCAATAACAATCCATACATAATCAAATCTATTCAAAGTATGCAGTTTCATCTAGAGAAATAGGGTTAAATATATCAGTGCTTATAGAGAAAACCAAGAAGTGTTGTGTTAACCTATAGTGCATATATTTAGAAGCGTATACCCCGGCCAGACTAAGCATTCCACAGTCTTTTAGGTAAACTGTGAAATGACTGGAGACCCACACTTCACCACCTCTGATTTCTCCCTTGTAAAATATGTCCTGGTGATAGAGTGGTACATTTCACATGTTTTTCTCTCATGCAGAGAGCGACAGGGACTGGGGATGTTTATCGTACAGTGCTGAGTGTTGTATTTGTCTCTGCCAACTCATATTTACACAGCGCGCTGGATATGGCCTCTTTGTCCTTGGCTTTCTGCATGTGTGGAGTGTGATTATAGGGTATAGATGTCCTAGAACAGACTGTTAAAACATTAATGAACTGATTGATCTTGCAATGACTGATTTACATCATTGATCAGCCTGAAGCTTGTCTTCTAACTTGTCGCGTCTTTCTTTCTTTTGCTCTTCAGAGACGTGTGCGGTGAATAATGGAGGCTGTGACAGCACCTGTAAGGACACATCCACAGGTGTACGCTGCAGCTGCCCAGTTGGATTTACTCTTCAACCTGACGGCAAATCCTGCAAAGGTAAGAATCAGAATTTTCCCTTTATACATATATTTTAGTAGCTTTAAGGCTAAATCTCACAAAAACATGTATAAATAAAGTGAATAAAGATTACATGTATAAAGATTTTTATTTCAATAAATGCTGATTTATTTGAGTATTTGCGTGATACAAATTGCAATTCAGATTTTTTTTTAAATCTCAGAACTATGCTATATAAAGTCGCAATTGCGAGGAAAAGAAGTCAAGATTTTGTCATAGCTCACAATTGCGAGTTATAAAGTCAGAATTGCAAATTTATAACTTGCAACTGTGAGTTTATATCACACAATTCTGAATTTTTATAACAATTCTGATTTTATATCTTGCAACTGTGAGTTTATTTCACACAATTCTTAGGGGAAAAAAAGTTTTTATTTAAAAATCAGATTTTTAAATAAAAAGTCGCAATTACCTTTTTTTTACGTTTTTATTCTGTGATGGAAATGGGCTCCCATAGTTTTGCTTTCACAGTAATAAATTCTATTTTTAAATGTATTAAAATAGAAATTGGTTATTTTAATATTTCACAATTTTACAGTTTTTACTGGTAAAATACATTTAGCCTTAGTTAGCATAAGAAACAGCCCCAAACCTGTGATATATATTATATTATTTAAGCAATATTTTTTTTTGTAGGTCTGGTGATAATGTCATACACAACGATCTTGACAAGTTTTGTGAGATTCACCCTATAGCTGATCAGTCCATCTATGTTCTACAGTGTGATTTGGTCCTTCTCTGTGTCTCAGACATTGATGAGTGTGAGCTCCACAACGGTGGCTGTGACCACTACTGCAGGAACACCATTGGCAGCTTCGAATGTAACTGTCGAAAAGGCTTCAAACTGCTGACGGATGAGCGTTCGTGCCAAGGTAGGATGCTCTTCTTCTGCTATAGGTTCAACACAACTTAGAGAAGCAGCGTGGCGGTTGGTGTTAGTATTTGTGTTTGTAACTAAGCTTACAGATAAGACCGGGTGGGAGTCTCATGAAGGGTGCCAGTATCAACTTGCAAGATTCCTTTGAAGATCCTTAACATAGACTAAGAGTATAACTCTTAACCCTAAAAGAATATTTTTTTAAAGTACACAGACTCTCCGTGATGCAAGTCTTCTGAGGAAAGCACCTTTCCCTGTTATTAATAAAAAGCCTTGATTGATTTCTTTTAAACTGAATACAGAGCCTTTGAACAGAAAATGAGAGTGTGCTTGATGTAGAAGCTGTGCAGTTTTCAATTTAAGCTCATTTTTGTTTGATTATAGATATTGACGAGTGCTTTTTTGAGAGGACGTGCGGCCACACTTGTGTAAACTCTCCTGGTAGTTTCCAGTGTGTTTGCAACAAGGGCTTCACGCTTTATGGGCTTGCCCATTGTGGAGGTAATGATACAAACAGCAAGTTTTTAAAACCAAAGGTTCATGATACTGAGTTTTGACTAATCACACAGAATTACTACAGATGAAGTACAAATATATCACTTGTTTATCTGAAATGCTACTTGTGGTTTGTCGGTTCCTCCATTATCAGACATAAACGAATGTAGTTTGAACAATGGAGGATGTGAGCACACCTGTGAAAACACCGTGGGAGGCTTTGAGTGTCACTGTCATGCTGGTTACAAGCTGCACTGGAACAAGAAAGACTGTATCGGTAAGATGAGCCTGAGTGATTCTGAATGCTGGATTTCTATATCTTATGATGTCGGTCTAGATGGAAATCTGTTCTCCATCCCTGGGAGTTAAAAGCAGGAGATACTTTTGTGTTTCTCTATCTTGTGTTGGCTCTCTCTGTCTGTGCTATTGCTGGACAAACAGATACCAGGTGCTGTCTAACTCAAATCTCACATCACGTCGCGTTGAACATTCATACTCATCTTGAACATACTGCATCGTTGAGCTTTTGATCTGTCTTTCTAACTCTTTCCACTCACCTTCCTCTCAGCATGCATACAATAGCTTTACATTTAAACATTGTGATTTTTACATTCAGAAGCAGAGGACACTGCGCTCGTGCCGCCACCTGCTAGGCCCACTCTTAACTGCAGTAAGCAGGGAGGGGGTGAGCTCTGCTACCTGACCTGCAAGTCCCAGGTTCATATCAGCAGTGGTGAGTGTTACAACATTTAGAGATCTTCCTTTGTCTACTTGCCGGAGTTTGCTTGGAGCTTTTCTGACACCTTCACCTTCATCTGTAGGAGCTGAAGACTCGTACACCGTGACCTGTGGCATGCCCCTGCCGTGCCATGCAGGAGGACAGTGGAAAGGAAACGGGTCGTATTGTCCAGGTAAATCCATGTGGATGTGTCCTGGATTTGAACTCTTCCAAGCAGTGTACAGTGTTTACTTCTGATTGTTGATGTTTGTGTCATTTTCATAATTCAATTTGTTTCAATATTTTTTATTTTACATTGGAATTTTAGAGTTTTAGTTGCAATATTTTCAATTTAGCATTAATACTTTAGTTTTTTGCTACATCAATTTAGTGATTTTCGTATTTATAGTTAAGGATAGTTCTCCCAAAACTGTAAATTCTGTCATTAATCACACAGTCTTGCTTTGTTCTAAACCTGTAAGACCGTAAGTTTATCTTCAGAACACAAATTAAGGTATTTTTGATGACATTCGAGAGGTTTCTGACCCTGGATAGACTACAAGAGTCCTACCACATTCAAGACACAGAAAGGTAGTAAGGATATCGTGACATCAGTGTTTCAACCATAATTTAATTGAGCTACGGGAATAGTTCTTTGTGCAAAGAAAACAAAAATAATGCACAAATAATGCGCATATAATGGTGGAGGACTGTCTTAGGAGAGAAAAAATAAGCTGAATCTTTTTTTTTTGTGTGTGTGTTCTCATAGCTTGCCCTTACTACTTTTCTGTGCCTTGAACTTGTAGTACCCTTGGAGGGTCAGAAGGCTCTCAGATTTCATCAAAAATATATTAATTTGTGTTCTGAAGATGAATGGAGGTCATGAGGATGAGTGATTTATGATGATATTTTTCTGCTTTATTTCAAATGACTGAGATTTTGTTTTATTTTTTTAATTTTCTATTTTAGTCTTTGCTAACTATAACAACACTAATCCCAAATGAGGAATATGATGAGTGTAAAAGTCACAGCTTTCCTTCCTGTAACAGGTTCTGGAATCAAAACCATTGCTACATTTAAATCTGGACAGGGGAAGTGCAATCTGAAGCGGAGTCAGGAAAATCTTGCACAGAGCTTCAGAAGCGCCCTGTCAGGTACTGGCCTCATACCAAACACAGTTTTCACTGAAGAAACAGGCTACCGAAGTAGCAATTTGTTTGCACAGGCTTGAAGTCAAAGTCTAAAGTCAGCCCATTAATAAAACTCTGGGACATGACTACATTTGTCAGATTTTACGACCAAAACAGAAATCATTAGCTTTCTTTTTATTTTCCCTCAAGTAAACTTAATGGAAATAAAAAGTAAGTGAGTGATGCAGCAAGCCAGACACAGAGATTTTAATAATAATGCTAATACTATAATAAAACTAAAAATTTCGCAAGTTTGGTCTGAAAAGATTCCTACACTAACAACTTGAAATATTTTATTTCCTCTCCACACATGCTTAAATCTTTCTGCGCTGTTATCCATCCTGAGAAGCAAAAGGCATGCTAGAAAATAAATTTGATTTCAACACCCAACGAAAACAAGAATTGAGCTTGCCTTTTCATTTCAGACCCTCTAAATCCATTAAGTCTTTAATATCTATTTACTCAGATAAAAGAGCCACAGAGAATGTCCAGTTCAGCTTTGTTAGCCTGCACTGTGCCTCTTCGAACAGACAGCACCGTAGTCGCCACGGGCGGAAGGCTGGTGAGGAGGAAGGGTCCTCCATCACTGCCCAGTTTGAGCTTGATGTGAACCTGGAGGAGGTAACAGGTTGGTTTCGTGCACTGCATGCGTGTGTTTCAGTAGAAATCTTAGGCCTCTCACTGCTTGCTTGCATCTCTCCCTCTTCCTGTCACTGCTACTAAAACAAGCCAACAGGTGAAAGTATCTCCTGGTTCAAGATGGAAGTGGGTTCTATATTTAAATAGCGGACAGTGTGCACGTTATGGGTGTTTTTTTGCGCTCTATGTATGTATGAGATACGGTATCCAGTGTTTTTCTCAGCAGAGGGCTGTGACCTGGCATGTGTTCGGCGGCGCTCTGAGAAGCGGCTTAGAAAGACTATCCGCACTCTTCGGAAGTCCATCAACCGGGAGCAGTTTCACCTTCACTTCGCTGGATCGGAGTATGAGCTGGCTAAGAAACTCATCCGACCCGCTGACCCACCAGACCATTGCGGCACCGGACAGATCCTGCTAGACAAGAAATGTGGTGAGTGCAAATGCGCGCCACTTGCAGTAGCTTGAAGATGCAAAATATTTGTAAAGATTCACAT
Source organism: Enteromius unitaeniatus (assembly GCA_032359435.1). Lineage (NCBI taxonomy): Eukaryota > Metazoa > Chordata > Actinopteri > Cypriniformes > Cyprinidae > Enteromius > Enteromius unitaeniatus. The sequence continues at coordinate 9,320,068 of JAUMHI010000043.1, read as the reverse complement.
ATGTATTATATTATTTACTTTGCACGTTGGTTGGTTTCCAGGTGCCTGATTATGACTAGTTGGAATGAATCGGTTAGATCCGACAGTTTTTCAAATCTTGATTATTGTAGAAGTGCATTTGGCATCAGTGCAGGCCAGATGACTGACATATATTAGGTGTTATATGGTATAATATGTATGGTGTGAGAAAGTTGGCATGAGTTTTATTTAAGAGGCAAGACTGGGAAACAGAAGGCTGCTGTTGGCTCTTGCAGCTGAATGCTGTTCCAACCTCAAGACTGAAGCCGAGTACATGTTTTGTGTGACAGGCGTACTTCAGATCAGCTTGCTAGAGCATATGTTCAACTTGGCATCTGTTTCTTTTAGCCTCTAGAATAAACATCTCAGAGGGACTGTATGTGAGGCGCAGCTAACTCTTTGTCTGGAGGCCTCATTGTGTTAATCATTATCTCATTCTCTTCATTGTCTTTGACATAAGGTTCTTTCAAAGATGCCTTTTTAAGGTGATAGTATTGCTGAGGTTGTTTGTCCTCTTTTATGGTGGAAAAGTCCATTATCTTTTAAAGGGCTCAGTTTCAGCAGTAATGCAGACAACCAAAGGTTCTCTGCTTTTTCGAGGCTGTCAGTTGCTGTAAAGACTTCTTTACAACAGTCTCGGAGTAAAATGTTATTGCTCAGAGATTGCACTTTCGTAGCTGAAGAGATTTAATTAGACGTTGCAGTTATGTTTTGTCCATGTCTCAAATTTGTGATGTTTCGTATAAAATTCAGCTAAATAAATAATGAGATGCAGTTGGCGAGAGCTGTAAACTTTGGAAGAACCTGATTAGATTTCAAGTTCATATTGACCTTTTTACCAGAGTTTGAGACATTTTTTTGAATTTCTACTTTAGATTAATTAAAAAAAGACATTTCAACGTGAACTTGTTAGATATCAAGTTTAAGAATGCACACAATTAATGCATAAAAATAAGAGTAAAGACATTTACCAATGTTGCAAAAACATTTTCAAATAAATGCTGTGCCTTTGAACCTTCTATTTATTAAAGAAAGAAAATGTGACAAAAATATTAAGCCGTTTTATAGCATTTACTGTTTTATATTAATGCTGTCAAACAATTAACCATGATTAATCACATCCAAAATAAAGGTTTTTGTTTGCATAATATACTTGTGTGTTCTGTATATTTATTATGTGTATATAAATGCATGTATACACAATTTTGGAATGGGATTAATTGTTTGACAGCACTATTTTATATTAATTTGAAAATGACACACTGCTTTCAGCATTGATATGAATGATTTCTGAAGCTGGCTGCTGAAAATTGAGCTTTGATGTAACAAATACATTTTATTTTCAAATATGTTATATTAAAATAGAACACCGTTCATAGTCCGATCATAAAATGCAGCCTTGGTGAGCATAAGAGACTCTTTCAAAACTTGCTGACTATTAAATGGTATTACTGTCAAAATACCTTCTGTCTCTGTCTGTGTCTATTTTGAAGACGTTTGGGGAGTTGGGGAGAATGGTAATGGAGGAAAATGAAGCCCAAAGACTGGTGACCAATGACCTGCTCCCTCCTCATTGTTTTATAAGTCCCACAGGTCCAAATTTACAGATCAATGCTGTATGTCTACATCTCATTTAACATGTTTGGAAATGATGCCAAGTGAAATGTACACGCTTGCCAATAAGTAATTAATTGAATCCATGCTGAATATAGGATTGTAAGCTTTGCTCTTTTCAGGCGTACAATTAAGGTACACAGAAGTGTAGTGTCCAAGTGCCAGCTTAAATCCAGCTCTAAAAAGAGCTATACTTTTTTTCCCTCCCTGTTCTGGCCTCCCCCACTGGCTTGCCTCACTGAGTGCAGTTTAGCCTTTTCAGTTTGCCCACTCCATTGTAAATCCCAGTGGGGCTTGTTCAAGCTCCTGGAGTGAGTGGGGAAAATCTGTGCTTCAACACTTCTTTGCAGCTTTACAGACCTGCCTTTGCTTTTTGAAACCCTGAAGAGTGATTAGAACCTATGGTGAAGTGTAGTCTAGTTCACCCAGTAAATAAAATCATAATTTAAAAACCGGATTTTCATTCAGAACTGCATGGCTTTCATTCTTCTGTAGAATGATATCTTGAATCTCTCATTTTTTTTTTTTTAGGTTTAAAATTTCATGCTAATTGACTTAACGCACTCATACATTTTGAGATGGATTGAACATGTAATCCATTAGTTAGATATCACAAAAACACACAAGGATGAACTCTATATAAAGCAAAGCCCAACGGTCACAGAAGGAGGGCTTTGCCCTCTCAGCTGCCGCTTTCCTCTCCTGTCCATAAATGTGCTAAGTTATTGTTTGCTTGTTTGTTTTTGTAGGGAGAAGGGGGGGTGGGTGTTTTAGAGGGCTGTTTATATTAGCAAGCAGTTTAAGTGCCAAATTCCTCCTTAGGCAGGGCCACTCTGTGTGACCCCAGCCAGTGAGCGGCTCAAGAGAATTGACTTCAGCGACACCATGGGAATCAATTAGCATCAGCTGTTTGGGCCCCTGCCCGATAGGCGCAAGGAGCGATTGGACTCCGCTGAATGGGGGGATTCACAATCCTGACCCCTTTTATTGGGTTCAGCTCCTTACCACTGTGATACCATAGTGTTTGCCTATGTCATCAAATAGGCAAAAGCCGGGGGACTTGAATAGAGGTGAAAGGTCCTTTAAACCTCTTTGGGGCCATCAATTCGAGGATTCAATGGAATCGTCGCTTTGCATTTGAAAGGCTTCAAGGTTTTTTCTCTCTCTGTCTCTCCATCTCTCACTCTTTTCCTCTCTTCTCTCTTACTCCGTCGCTCCGTCAAATAAAAGCCGCCCGGGACAATGTGACGGTGGCTCCTCATGGTCATTCAGGATTAACAAAAGAGAGGAAAAAATGAACTGCTCTTGAGAGAATTACATTTTCTTCTTAGAAATCGGGCAGTTTGCTGAGGCACACATAATTGCCATGCTGTTTAAGCCTTTGTGGAATTAGCCATCATTACCATAAAATCTTGGGAGTAAGAGGTTTGTCTAAATTCTCCCGAACAGTGTCAGTTGGATGTTTGCACAGAGACACTGAGATGAAAGGAATGTTTCTAAATTGCCATACTTACATGGTTAAAGGACTGAACCGTACCAGTGTGTGGCTTATTTTAAGGCACAGTGTGTGCAAAACACTTTTGAAAGTGGCACTATAAATCATAGCGGTTTATAAAGCGAACATTAAAAAGACTTTGTTCCGCTCCCTTTAATCAGACATCATAGGTTTAGGCGAGGTAATATTCCCTTTGAGACTGCTCAGTAAGGTGAGGGATTGTGTATGCGTGTGAGGGCTGTTTGATGTGGGGGATCAGGCAGCTGTGGAAAGCCTCAGTTCTCTTATTTGTTTGAATTTTTGGCATAGCTGCATCAGGTTGATTTGCAGTGCCCCTTTAGCAGCTTAATGTGAGGCCCCTCGTTTGTGTTCCAAGTTTGGTCTCTGTTTCATCTAATTTCTGACTTTTCTGTGGACTAGTCAAATGCAGCGTTGGCACATACTATGATGGAGAGCAGGGGAGGTGCTTTCTTTGCCCCCCTGGGACGTACCAAGATGAAGAGGGGCAGGTGTCATGCGACGTGTGCCCGGGACCCAAGGGCAGGGGAATCCCAAGAACCACAGGAGCTCGCAACATCTCGGAGTGTGGAGGTGAGACTTCACAGAGACGTGCTCGTGAACAAACAAGTCTGCAGTCTTTCCATGATCACACACTTCCATTGAGGTCGGTGTCTGTCAAGAGCTTGTATGTTTGTCTGTCATTTAGTTTAGAATTCGGTTTATTTGTTTTACCAAGTAAAGGCCTGTTCGCTCCAAGGATGATAACTAAAACACTACATATAACCATCTATAAAAGCATGATATATTTCTGTTTATTATAAACATTCACTGCAGTTACATTCTCACATATGTATTAAAGGGTCGAGTTGTTCAAGTCTTCAAGAAATAGAGGCTGTCCTGAATATTAAGGAAGAAAAAGCAGTTAGAGATTACAGTATTAGACTGTAGAGATAATCTTATGCTAATTACAGGATATATATATATATATATATATAAGCCTGTGATATATATATTAGTAATTACCTAATAATATCCACAAAAATATTTTTTTAACACTTCAGTATAGGGAATAATTCTCACTATTAATTGTTAATTAATTATTAATAATTAAATTATTATTATTAAGCAGTCAATATATTAATAAAAGGCAAACTAGCTAGGTAACTAGTGCTTATTAGCATGTCTATATTAACATATTGACTGTGTATTAGTACTGATAAAGCACACATTCTGCATGTCCATAATCTATATCCCTAATCTTATCCAATCCCTAAATTTAACAACTACCTTATGAACTTTTAATGAGCAGAACATTTTTAGGCAAATGTCATTATTAACGGTGAGAATGAGATCTTAAAATAAAGTGTGACCAAATGTTTGTTTTATTTAAAATAATAATGATTAGTATCAACCTAATACAATTATTTCTTAACAGAGAGTTTTGGTTTTCTCTGCTGTATTCAGATACCACATTTAATCCTGTTATACATTAATCTTGAGAGATGTCATCCCCCACATATCTAAGACTGCAAAGAAAAAGTATGAATCACATCCTGTTTTTTGTTTATGCAGTCGACAGGAAGCATACCTGTATTGATGATAATCTCTCTTGCTCATGGCTAGTTGAGCTTGAGTTGAGTTTTTGTGATTGTGCGTGTGTTGGGAGGGGTCATTTCATGCAGTCCTGCAAATCCTCAACTGTCTGATTCATTCACACCGACAAAGAATTCCAGACCAGTCTTGTGTTTGGAGAAAAAAAAGGCACCGCCATGTTTCTGCTTTTTAGACGCGGTCATCAAAGGAAGTTTAGTGTGCAGATGCCATCTTCTACTTTCTGCTGATAGACTACAAAACAACTAAAGGGGCTGTTCGGGTCCATCTCAGTGGTAGCCAATTTAGTGCGGTCACTAGAGAGATGAGAGGAGGCCTGTAGTTTATTAGATAATGAACTTGCATGACATCACTACAGTTTGCTTTCTTTGGAAGGCAATGTTCAACTTGGTTTGTCTGGCATTGTCTTAACGTCTTTTCTGATTTTAGGTCAGTGCCGTCCTGGTCAGTTCTCCAGTGATGGTTTTGTGCCCTGTCTGTCCTGCCCACAAGGCACCTATCAGCCTGAGGTCGGCCGAACTTCCTGTTTCCCGTGTGGAGGAAGCCTCACGACCAAATATGATGGTTCTGTGTCCTTTCAAGACTGTGAGACTAAAGGTGAGAAGAAAATGGCTATAATACAAGTCAGGTTATACTGCTGTTCAAAAGTTTGGGGTCAGTATTTACAATTTAATTGTTTTATTTTTAATGTAATTTATTAATATGATGGCAAATCTGAATCTTTAGTAGCCATTACCCAGTCTTCAGTACCACAACATCTTTCAGAAATATTTCAAATATGCTGATTTGGTGTTCATTTCATATATTATCAGTGTTGAAAACAATTGTGCGCATTAATATTTTTCTTTTTCTTCAGCGTTTATTTGAAATGGGAATCTTTTGTAAGTTTATAAATGTCTTTGTCACATTTAATCAATTGAATGCATCACAGCTAAAAAAAAAATCTGACTAACCCATTTATTTTGAACAGTAGTGTTCTGTATGTTCACATTAATGAAGACCAGACTAAGCATGTCTCCCAACCAAATTTTAAGGGGTTTGCAACTCATTTTAATCGGTCAGACTGGAACAACAGTTAAAATCAGTTTTATACACAGATTTAAAGAAGGGTGTTATCTTAGATGTTCTTTGCAGATGTCACATTCTTAACATTTTAAGACACAAATGCTGAATTTTGTTGTCCCTACAGTTCAGTGTTCTCCAGGGCATTATTACAATACCAGCACCCACCGCTGCATCCGTTGCCCCATTGGAACCTATCAGATGGAGTTTGGCCAAAACTACTGCATTGCCTGCCCTGGAAACACTACTACTGATTTTGACGGATCCACAAACATTATGCAGTGCAAAAGTAAGTGCAATTCACAGAGAGGATTCATTTGAGCTTTTTCTTTTAATTAAGCCTATCATTTTGTAAATGTAATTTAGTTTTTTGTACAGTCTAGCGATTTAATTTGTTCCTGTCAGACAGACACTGCGGAGGAGAGTTGGGAGAATTCACCGGCTATATCGAATCCCCTAACTACCCCGGCAACTACCCAGCCAACATTGAATGCACCTGGACCATCACCCCTCCTCCCAAGCGCAGAATCCTGGTTGTGGTACCTGAGATCTACCTTCCTATTGAGGACGAGTGTGGGGACTATTTGGTCATGCGGAAGAGCGGTGAGTGTTTGCAGGGCTGTGATCTGCTGTTGATTGCATTGGCTCAGCAGGGTGATTGTGAATACACATGTGAGGAAATGGGGGGAGGAGCCGCATCGATGGGCTCATTAAGGCTCTCCTTCAACTCTTGGGGCTCGAATAAACCACTGAAGAGGTCTTTAGAAGTGTCTTTACTTTTCCCACAGCTTTGCCTAATTCAGTGACGACTTATGAGACGTGCCAGACGTATGAGCGACCCATTGCCTTCACCTCCCGCTCCAAGAAACTCTGGATCCAGTTCCGCTCCAATGAAGGAAACAGTGGAAAAGGCTTCCAAGTGCCGTATGTAACATATGATGGTGAGAATTGAATTGCTGACATGTTTGTATTGTATGATTTGTGTTTAAAGTATGCTGAGTGTTTATATGCTATGTATTGTGCTCCCTTTTAGAGGACTACCAGGAGCTCATTGAGGACATTGTTAGGGATGGAAGATTATATGCCTCTGAGAATCATCAAGAAATTCTTAAGGTATAGCGCATTCATTTGTCTTACAAAAGAACTTTTAAACAGGTTTCATTGTAACATGATTTTAAGTAATTATGTGAGGCAAGTACTAAGTTTGGCGAAACAGATCCTAGTAGTAAAAAACAGACAATAGTGCCACCCAGTGGAAGACGAAAAATGTATTTTACTGGTGTTTTGTTATTGACTTGGAAGTTCATTTTTGTTTTCTAATTAACTTTACAGGACAAGAAGCTTATGAAGGCCCTGTTTGATGTCCTGGCCCATCCGCAAAACTTCTTCAACTATACTGCACAAGAGTCTAGAGAAATGTTTCCAAAATCATTCATCAGATTTCTCCGCTCCAAAGTTTTGAGATTCCTACGCCCCTGAATTGTGTGAAATAATTGTGTACGGAATAAATATTTGGTGCTCCAAACAAATTTTATATGACTGACCTAGAGCAAAAACTTTGCCGCTTACATACGGGTGCGGATTCAAGACGACTTCTTGGACCTGATGAGATGAGAGCTCACAAGAAACTTTCCTAAACACGTCATTGGAATTTTTTCTCCTGAAGAAAATGAACTGTTTTTCCAGTGAATGAATTTATTGCTGCCTTTCTAACAATAATAACATGAACTGCAACATTTTAAGAAAAAGATGCTTCCTGTTTCATTCCTTTATTGCCCAGAAGGGAATGTTTTACAAAAACATATTACAGCCTGGATTATAGTCAGAAAAAAAGAAAAGCGACTAGATTGCTTGTTATATATTATTGGTCAAAAAAAATCGCCTTTTTTTGTGAAAATATGTTTGACCAGATTATTTTAAAAGATTCAGAGACTCTACTAAGAATGTAGTGGAAGTTAAAGCAGTTAAAGACATTTTTGCAAGTTTGAATGTGTTGTACATTATGTAAAAAAAAATAGCATCAGCTCTCATGTTACCTTATTGTATTCTTTTTTTGCATTGTAGCCTTCTTCATACATGACATATATGTATTCGTTTTCAGTAAGAAACCGTAGATGTACACAATATTTTCAGTGGTACTGGTTAGACATTATGGTCATCTATATCACTTATCAGTTTCTCTGCGTTCACTTCTATTACATGTCCATCACCTAAACTGATTTTTGAATTAAGAGGCTCTTGATGTAGGAATGATTACTCATTAATAACATGCAGAGTAAATTAAATGTTTATATTTTTATGGTTGTACATCTAACATGTAAATAAAGAAATACACTCAAAATGTCTTTGTTGTATCAAATGCAACGCATTTGCAATGGCCTAGATCAGTGATTTACAATCAAGGGGTTCTTGGATAAATTTAACTTTTCCCATAAAATAGGAATTATGGCTAATTATGATATAGATTTCAGCTTATTCCACATTTGAATAGACACTTATAGGGCTCCGTAGTGACTTTTATGTAATGCAATATGACGTTTATTATTTGTATCTTTGTTTCGTAGTTATCTATAGGACATGTTTCAAATCTAAGCAGTTTATTCAGAGTAGTGAAGCCTCTCACAACATCCATTAAAAAACGGCCTCTGATCGACCAGTGTTTTACTCTTACACAATATGAATATATATTTACCATATCGCCTAATCTTCATTTTCATCATGAATGTTTTGTTTGAATATCAGATATTCGATATAAAGATTGATTACATGCAGGAACTTTTTAAAGAAAAAAACAGGCAGCACACATGGTGCTTGTAAATCACATAATCTGACCAATGAGGATAAAGTGTGTCGTCATCAAGGCTTTCGCAGCCGGTTTTGAGCAGCTGCAGCGCCGGACCTGTGTGCCCGCTCTCGTTCTGCTCTCGCGGTGCTTTGATGGCGCATGTGATCGAAAGATCAAAGTCGGACAAATGATCTGACCAGAATGCATTGTTTTGTAAGGCGCCAGCCGATTTCTTGCGGCGCTGCATGAAGTCGAACACACCTAATAGGTTAAAATAGGCTAACCCTGTTACGGAAGAATGGTTCCCACCCACGTGTTTCCGGAGGGAAGTGATAAAGCGCGGACCGGCTGCTGATGGTCAGCTGATGTGTCAAACAGGGTCCAGCCTTCACGCTTTGTTTTGTTGACGTTTATTTGGAGCAAAAGCGTTCTTACCACTGGTTGCGTTGCTAATGTAACATCTAGTCGTTATTCTGGTACATCCCTCTTCAATATTTAACAACTTTGTCTCAAGCGGAAGCGAAAAGGATGCATCGATTGACCTCAAGAGCCGCTGTCAATCTGTTGACGTTTTCATCGCTAATGTGTTTCCTGCTGTTATTATCTGCACAAACATCAGAAGCGAAGGTAAAGTGTGACATTAATCACTGTGTTTTAGTGTCTGAACGATATATTTAGTGTATTGTAGTTGTGAACCTGTTGTGTCGTTGGCATCGCTATAACTAGCCGTTAGCATGCTCAGTGTTTCTGCCAAATAAAGAAAAGGTATTAATACATTAAGAAATTAATATTTTCGCTATCGCAAAACGATGACAGGTCTATTCTAAAAGTGTCTAAAGTGTGGTTTATATGAGCTTGTGTATCTGTGGGCACTGTTCACAGAATTCAGAAGACATCAGGTGCAAATGTATCTGTCCACCTTATAAGGAAATTGCTGGGCAAATCTACAATCAAAACGTTTCCTTGAAGGACTGGTAAATGAATTATTAGTCTTAATACGGTAACTTGTGTTATAAAGCAACCCCATGACTCTCTATTCACTGATCCATACCTTCTCAAATGCCATCATTTGCAGTAATTGCCTTCATGTGGTGGAGCCGATGCCTGTTGAAGGCAAAGATGTGGAGGCATACTGCTTACGCTGTGAGTGCAAATATGAAGAAAGGAGCTCTGGGACCATCAAAGTAAGTTCAGTGCTTTTAGATGGTATGGTGTATAATATGAATTAAAAAAATAATCATCTGTCTCGTTTTTTTTTTTACAGGGCACCATTATAGTGTATCTGTCTATTCTGGGCCTTCTGTTGTTGTACATGGTCTATCTGACTCTGTTGGAGCCTATTTTGAAGAGAAGGCTGTTTGGCCATTCGCAGCTCATTCAGAGTGACGATGACGTTGGGGTAAGTGTTTTGTTACGTCTTTATAGATACAAGATTTGATATACGTATTGGTCGTTAGGATGAAAAATCTGCATCATGAAATAAATGCATTTATATATGGAGTACAGCTTTATTGTGCTAACATTATACTCTGGTGTTATAGGACCAGCAGCCTTTCGCCAACGCCCATGATGTTCTCTCCCGCTCTCGCTCTCGCTCCAACATGCTAAACAAAGTGGAGCATGCTCAGCAACGCTGGAAGAGGCAGGTCCAGGAACAGCGCAAATCTGTCTTCGACCGCCATGTGGTGCTTAGCTAAAAGCCTTGACAGTGTGGACTGTTCTCCATGGGTTCTGGTACTGTGTTAAAGGCGGGGTCTTTTTCACGACGTCCGCCCCGTCTCATTGGTCTGCCTGAGCAACCCCCAGTGACTCCAGTGTGTTCATTTCTTTTTTGATGTGTAGGTTTTGTCGTCTTGACCAATGTGCGCGACTAAACCTTGTTTATCATTTTACTTTGCTTGATGCAGACAGTTTGCATTAATTATCACTGTTTTGAAATCGCGCACTCTAAAATTAGCAAAGAAAATGTTTACTTCTACTGCAGTCCAGTCACACCCAATTCGATGTGGGGATAGAAGTGCCAATTTCCTCATAAAATTAGGGTGATGCATTTGTTCTTTAAACCTTTTTATAGAAATTTCCAAATTGTAACTAAACTCTAAATATTAATTTCCAGTCTTACTGTACAGTGTAAAACTATCCCCACTTCTTACTCTTTCTTACCTTGCAGTTTCCTGTCAACTATTATATGTAAATAATAAGTGAATGTGATTTGTTGTTCTCGATTGAGTTTTTCTCTGTTTTGGTGTAGAGTTAGATACATTAACAGTTCCACTTGTTGTTTTTTGAAGAACAGTATTCATGAGGTACATGCTTTGATGATATCAAAACCATATTCTTTGCCACTACTATCTGTCTATATAAGAATTGAAACGTTCAGGTACGCAGTGTAAAAAAAGAGAGCTGTTTTGACCGTTTGGTTTATATTACAGTTTTAGTAATATGTGAATTCCGGTTTGTCGTCTCCGTTTGTTCCGGGAATAATGTCTCTGTCAGACGCGTTTCTGAAATGACGCAGTTTCGGTTAATGGCAATAGCGTTTTTAATCCCCAGGGGGCGCTGTTTCCAAACAGGCTTTTTTTGCATTAGCGTCGAAGAACAGCTAGATTTCTGCATAATTAAACATGCTGCCGCTAAGTTATAAAAAGTACACATAAAACGATTGTAAAATTCAGCCGACTTCTTGTAATTAAGAGTAATCATACAAATATTTAGAGACATTATATCCTTCCCCTTTTACCAGCCTAAACACAGTTCATTTAAAGTATTTTACTAAAAAAAACTGAGCGTATAGTTTACCCTAAAATATGTACCTCATAAACGAACTAGACAACGTAAAATAGCTTTACATATACTAAACACATATCACATTCCTCACATTAAGGGTTCTCATCATTTCCTGCGCTCCCTCCTCCTCCTCCTCCTCCTCTCAGCCAAAAATACTGGGACAGATGGATCAGCGCGCACTCCACTGAAAACTAACTAACTTACTCAAAGTCACAGCATGGATATGTGAAAAAGTAGCCTTGAGCACACAAGCGTCGCTTACCCAGTGAAGGTAGGAATTTCTTTGACTGTCTTAAAGTTCGCTGCTCCAGCTTTTTGTTATGTGCATGGATACAAAAAAATCAGCAATTGATGGAAATACTGCTACAGAGGATTTTAAATGATCTAAGTTGTCTGTAGTGACATAAACAGAGGGATAACTTAAAAAATATATACGAGTAAAAGTAATGGGCTACCAACACCAGCATAAGGTAAAAGTTTGCATGCGTTTGGATATGAACAATTAAAATGTTTTTAAAAAGAGTTTTTTTTGTTTTAAAACAATTAAAAAAGAGCCTCGACTGTGTTTTGAAGTCGCTAGAACTGTGCACGGGAAAGAAAATTCCCTTCATTGTGAGAGGTATAATAAACACCGCGATGAGAGCAATGGATGACGTTAGTATGCTATAGTGTGTGCGTTGGAGACTCATAAACTCCTCTGTGGTGTTTTACTGCGAACCAGAAACAAGGAGGCGCTCTTAAACCTTCTAAAATCACTGAGAAAACTGATGGCTGCTGCTTCTCAGGTTCTTATCGTTTATGACTGCATGAAAAGATATTAAAAGCAATTGTTACATTTTAGAGTATGTTATCAGAATATACATATGTAATTTTACACAATAATTATTATCTTGTGCTCAATGGTTGAGTTTTGCTAGTGCTATTGCTGGTAATATCTGAAACCTAAATTACGCCTTCAGTCTGACCTCAGACTAACAGCAACAGTTCACTGTTTTTACACTCTTTCTTATCTCTGTGGTAAATAATAAAATAAAAAAATAATAAAAGTCTGTCCCCCAGGGCCACAGTGTGATGAGGGCACAAACCACAGCTCTCTCTGTATCTCTCTCTTTCTGAGTCTCTACTTCCCTCAAGGCTGCCTGTCCTTTTCCATTGGCTTATCATGTTTTCTTGACATATCTATCTAAAATGTTTCTTTTTAGTGTGCCCTTGCCCTTGTTTAAAATGTTATTCTGTCGTTGCTACATTGCAAGAAACTCTGGAAACAATGGTTCGTACTGACGTCAAAATATATGCACATTTTTAAACATTTTGTCAGTCACAAAATGTGTTTATGCATTATTATTTCTAGCTAAAAGATGCAATTCTGCTTTCAGAAAGGTAACTTGAGTTGATGGTAATCGGGCTGGCATGCTTGTGCTCAAGTTCCATAATGCTACCTTTCTTTTTCATGTATTTCATTTCTAAGAATACATCAAGGAGACGTTTGAAGACCAAACTTTTCTTTAAAGTCACCAGAATAAAAAAACAAATAAATAGAAATCTCTGAACATACTATTTTTGGGTTGTGTTGCAATAATGCCTATATTAAGACTTTTTTGTTTAATAGATTATTTCATCTTGCAATCAGTTATTTATTGTTAAATACATTTTTACACATACGCAGGTTACATTGCGAATGCTTATGGCTTCCTTTTTGCAGAATGACCCATAGTACAAAACAATTTTCCCATATTTTGAGCATAATCCAAGTATAACTTGAACATTGAATGAAATATTCTGCTTCGTATTTTCAAATGCTTGAAGAGAATGATTGTGACAGGAATATTTTGTGGTGAGGGCGTGGTGAACATTCAAGGCTGCTGGAAACAGATACTGTTGTATTTTGGAGATTTTGTGGGTTTTGCTGAACATGACTGATGGAGCCCTTACAAATGTGTTCAAGGAAGAGGAAACAATTTAATGGGTCTGGAATAATGTTTCTCATGCACATAACTACTTTAACAGGTGTAAATTGTACTTTTGACTTGTAATTGACTCGGTAGTGGAAATGTAAGTGTATTTGAAAATGAAAAATCAGACGAAAGGAAATACCCTACAAACCAAACAGTTATTATGTTTTCCATCATGGCAATGTAAAAGGAGTAGTCCACCCCTAAAAAAAAAATCTGCTGAACATTTGCACACCACCACACCATGGACCAGATGTAGATGAGATTGTTTCTTCTTCAGAAATTTAGCAATCATTTGTTTACCAATGGCTCCTCTGTAGTGAATGGGTGCCGTCTTAATATGAGTTCACAGAATTGATAAAAACATTGCAATATTTCAAACAACTTCATGTACTTGAATTAATGTCTTGTGTAGTGAAAAATGTGTGTTTGTAAGAAACAGATCCATCTTTAAGATGTTTTTTTAATGTAATATATGAGTCATCTATCCACACTATCACTCTAGTATTCTAAACAAATATGTAACTGCATTTTGATTTGAAAGCACAACAGGTAACAAACGTTTTACTGGAGGAGGCAGTGTTATTCATTGTGGACTCATATTTAGGCAAGAACTGAGGGTGTAAAATGAAAATAAAATGGATTTGATTTTTACAAACAAGCAGCTTTTGGTTTCACAGAACATTAATTGATGGACTGGAATCATATTGTGATGTTTTATCAGCTGTTTGGTTTCATTCTGACACAAAACAGGCAACCCATTGGTAGTCAGCTTTAAACTCAATGTATAGATGCTGAAAGGTGCAAGGCCCGAGTAGTAGTTTGTAGTGTTAGAAATGAGTTAAAATTAAACAGAATGAAATGAACTCAATCACTAGTTGGTTAAATATTAATCTTTATTAAGTATAACATGTAGCAGACATGTTCAGATGTTCTTGATGTTAAAAAAGAAGATCCTCTGAAGAATGCGTCCACATATTTCATCAACTTCCTCTGAGAAAAGACTAAAGGAGCACTGAGACTTCCGTAATTGCAATCACAGGGATGATGTGATACCCCAGGGGGAAACATCTCAAGTATTTACCAGTCAAGTGCTGCGATCAGGATTTAATAGAGTATTATGTGATGGACGCACTTATGTGGAATTTGTGGAGCTGTTTTAAGCTGCCAACCAATTAAAAACAAAGCCCTTGTGGAGAAGGTGTGGTGGTTTTTCTGTACAAAACAACAGAATTAAGCACAATCTTGTGGTTCCCACAGCTGAGCTCGGTTATCCAGAGACCATATTGTGAATGCATTATGTTTAGATTGGTTCAACACCTATACAGCAATGATTAAAAAAAGGGACGTTTGGCTTTTAGATTAGTCTATTTCTAGCAAACATAGGTGCATATTTTAGTGTCATGATCACCCTAACAGGCATCCTCTACCATGGGAGATGTTTAGTCTGGGCCTCTAATGTGTTCTTGACATGGGCTGCTCAAAATCAGGATGCAAGGTTAAATATAGTGAATGCTCGCTTGCAACGTGAGAGTAAAATGACAAACTAGGCCTTCAAACTTGACCTCAATATATAATCGTATACCACATTTCAGCTGACTTATTCATAATTGTGCAATAGAAACACTTTTAATTGCACAAATGTCTCAAAGGTTTGCAACAAAAAGACATACCTATATATTTCTTATTATAAATACTGACCCAAGACTACTTTTCCTTGAGATTCTTGCATTAGTTCCCTCTAAATAGCACCTGGAGAGAATGAGTGTTCTTGGAACCCCGATCTGTGGCATAACTGTCCCTGAGCTATTATCTAAGCAATTCAATACAGATTTGAGAAAGACTCCCACATCACATTCCAACACCAGAAACCACATTTCTGCTGAGGTATTGGTACAATTTGAAAGAGTTCCAGAGAAAGTTCTGAATATGTTGTCATCCTAAAACTTTCGCCAACCACACAGATCCCTGCTTCTTATTGCGGTTGCTTATTTGGCAATATTGACTAAGAATCTGCGCTGAATCAGAATATGTGCGTATTTAGAGGCAAGTGGTTGGATCTTCACTCTGAGTACACTTTCAAAGGTTCTTTGTCTGTTTGTTCTTAAACTTATGCTTCACATACATGTAATTGCATACCACAGTTTAGACAGCTGTTAGCAATGTGTTATGCTTCTACTCTGCTGCTGAGAAACTGAAGATGTACTATCACAGATATTATAGCAGTCTAAGATACCGACCTCTGAATATGCTCTTAAAGTGTTATCTACCCTAAATTCGACGTAATTTGTGTTCGTTTCAGGCGCTCTTTGTGAAATTGCTCTAAACAAGCTGCAGTCATTATATATGAAATCCATAGCAGCAAGAAAACAAATCAATAAATGTTGCTCACTACAGCAAGTAGCCTATTCTTCACTTTGCCTTTTCGCATTGAGAGCCTGAGGTTTTGCCTTAAGCAAGATGGTGTACAAACGTCATGATATTAAATCATCCATACAACCACTGCAATTATGTGACACTGAAGGACACGGCTCGAAATTTCATAACAACCAACATCTCTGTCTGTAAGTTAAATCTATTTTAGTGCAACAAAAGCGTGCAAAAGCGATAAAGGTCAAACACAAATAAAAATAGCTGGGTAAAAATTAAATGTAGCCTATATATAACTTAAAGTAATCCATAAATAACATTTAAGAGCCGATTTTGATAGAAATGCTGGTTATCACTTAATATTATTAAGTTTTTATAACTCAACATTATGCAGATCATTATTGTGTTAACAAATTTATTATTGATGTGATTGCCTAGTGTATTTGTTGTCCCTTTCAGACGTTTATTATATGGCAATTACTCAGAACTCATCCGTTTTTGTGGTCACCGTTAATTTATTTATTAGGTATTGAGATTCGCCCGCGTTTGGAGAAGATGTAACGTTATTTACAAGAAGTAGAGCGGAATATCATCTGATTACGACTCGCCCAATGAATCTAGATCTCTCTGCGAGCCCCCTCGACTACTTCTTCGGTGTCCTGGGAGACGGCTTTGTACCAAGAGCTTTTTTTCCCCATGTTCAAATAAGGAGCACTCCCGGCTTGTTTTTTCCTGGGGAAGGATGACGGAACCGTCAGGCAAAATAGTTATGTGTGAAATGTGAAAGGCACTTATTTTAACCTCGATTCATTTGCCTTTGTAACATACAGCGTAAAGTTCAAATCCGCGTGGCTCGTGTGAAGAAGAGCCTGTTTAGTTTCGTGTGGGAGCGAGAGAGCGTGGAGAGGAGAGTGGGGGGCAAAACAATCCGTGTCCATGGCGACTAGCTCAGCCTTCTGCCAGAGAGACTTCTCCAGTAGGGAGGGATTTGCCCCGCTTGAAAGGACATGCCTGGAAGTTAAGGGAAAAGTTCCAGGTATTACCGGCAAATCGATGAGTTTTTGCAATCGCGTGTTTTCATGAGACCCTGAACAAAATGGCACGAACAGCGGGACGTTTATTTCAGGTAAAACTTTGATTCTAGCGGGGATTGCATTGTATGAAAATGAGCACAGGCAATCGCGAACAAAGGCTGTGTGTCAAAACTTAGTGAGCTTGCTTGCTGGTGAGCTTTTTATTTTGAGCATCATGGAATAAAAGTGCTTAATTCCGAGCGTTCGTGATTCCTTGAAAACATGACGTCCAAGAATCCAGTCTTGTTAGGCTTCGGAGGCACAGCCAAAGTGAACAGTAGATGCTTTATATGTAAATGTGGCTCAGAACATGCTTTTTTGTTACAATGCGTTTAGAAAAAGTGTAAGGACATATATGTTTACCTTATTTGGTAATCTCCCAAAGAATCTACTTTTAACTCAATCAAACTAATCGTTTTTTTTTAGTTTGATTCTATTTGAGGAAGAGCCAAGGTCATGTCTGGTTTATATCTGTCTCTGATAGAGCACAAAAAGTTCATGGATTGTTGTAGTGGCCAAA
Source organism: Enteromius unitaeniatus (assembly GCA_032359435.1). Lineage (NCBI taxonomy): Eukaryota > Metazoa > Chordata > Actinopteri > Cypriniformes > Cyprinidae > Enteromius > Enteromius unitaeniatus. The sequence goes on along the minus strand of JAUMHI010000043.1, from coordinate 9,302,781 downwards.
GCAGTTGTTGTTGAGCATGGCCAAGCTTATGGGTTCGATTCCAAAGGAATGGTACATTGATTTTAAACTAAGCTTTGAAAGCAGTGCCATCCACCTTTTCTGCCAGTTGCATAAATGTAAACCGTAAATGGTGAATAAGCGAAGACTGACAGGGGATAAAGGCACATTTCGGTTGTTTCCACTAAAATCATGCACTTATTTGTGCACACACACCCACAGGCATGTACACATGAAAGTTACATGATCACTGTTCAAGTATACAGTGCCCCCTGCTTTCAGTTTTGGCAGCTACTGCAGCTGCAAACTCTTTTTTTCTGAACTTTCTGAACAGACTGTCTATTGTGCTATTGGAACAATGACCCTTCCTTCTCATTGGTCTGGATTGTCAGCTCAATCATGGGAGCCGCTCTGTTCTCTGTCCAGTGCTTGCGCAGTATGGATCAGGGTGGGATGTCACCGAACTTTCAACAAAATAGACAGTCACCATCATAACGTGTAGCAAACCTTTCCATAAAGTTGAGCTCTAGCTTGTCATTTCACAGTGAATGTGATTTCGTGAACATATTGTGCCAGCTGAAATAACAGTGATACAAGGACTCTTATTTCCCGGAATCAGAAACAGTATTAGGTGTACTACTACTTGCGTATTTATGCTTTTTTTCTTCCCGGATTCTGTTTATTGAATTTTTATCGAGATGTAGAACAGTTCATTGTTAAATACAGTAGCTTGATAATAGTAATTGTTTTAGTGTGTGATTGCATTTTTTTTAAAGAACATTCCTAGAAGCGATTCATGCATGATAGCAAACATGATTGTAACAAAAGAACAATTGAACATGTAAAATCCTTTTTAATGGTGTGCATTGAATGGACATCATTGCCTTTAAGGGACTGTGGATTGTGGTTTTTCTTCTGACACACCTGCAATTTTCAGACACTTTAAAAAGGAAACACGCTGTGACTTGCTTTAATACATGGCTGACCTTAAGATTACATGTTGTGCTTTAAAATGTGTCATATCTAGGCTTTAATAGAACATTTATCATTCCAGGTCTAAGGAGTGATTTTATTATAGCTGTCCTTGAATAACTTGTTTAGTCTAGGGTGAGGAGTCATATCAAGAAACTTGATGTAATGATGTTGTGTGTCATTGCTATTACATTGAAACAGTGCATGTCACCTGTCAATCTGACAAGACTAGGTATGGTTTACGGTCAGTGGTACACTTTTTTCTTGTTGTGTAACATCCCTCAAATCTCTGTGATACACTGTAAACTACCAAACACAATAGACTGTGATGCAAGTCTGATTCATTAACATGTACAAGCCTGGTTTCATTACATGACTCAAATGGCTTGGTGTGTAAGGGAATAGTCATCCAAAAATACTGTAACCATTAACTTGACCTTGTGTGTGTTTTGTAACGCAAAATGTGACGGTTAGAGTTTTCTTTGTGTAGCTCTTTGTAGTGGCCATGTCTGTCTCTTTACTGATCCATTCAACTACTACCAATCAAATGTATGTCTCTTATGTTTACAGAGGTTGCAGTTGCAGGGGTCATATGATGCACTTTACCAAGCATAAAGTAGATCAGTAAAGTTTCAAAGACTAAAGTCTCAAAACCAAAGAGGTATTCTTTATTTAAAGGTTATGACTTGTACACACCACCCTTAAACGGCTTGTTCAAACATGCCCCCGCTTTGTGACATCACAAAGTGGGGGCGTGTTTTTATAATACCGGCCGAATGCTTACACAAAGTAGGAAGGTGGAGCTATTGCTGGACGCGCCATGTGCTGGATGCACTGTGTGTCGTTATGAAAGTGAAACTAATTTCTTTGTGCTGCCAATAGAGGACACAAATAGAAAACAGTGGTTAGGTTGTATATACAACACTGTTCCAGAACAGTTCAACACAAATATTAGAAAGTGTTCAGTGCATTTACAGAGGACTATTTCGTGAACTTGGGAGCAGCTTATGCTAGGGACTATGGGGCAATTCTAACATTCTGGTGCTTCTGACTCACAACCTTTAAGTAAGTTATGTTTTCTTATTAAAATAATCTGCTACTTACTATTCAAACGTGAGTTCTGAGCAGTGAACAGTAGTTCTGTTGTCACTTGTTGTCAGATCACAAATGCATACGTAGTGTTATGTTTACAAGGCGCAATATATCGTGATGCGTTAAAAGACGGGACTAAGCTATGATAATCAGTAACTATCCACTGGATCTCCACAGGATGCAACAAATACCTCGTTTGTAATGTTTTATTGTTTTGGTGTCATAGCGCCGGCACATGGCCTCATGTTATGATAAGGGGCGTAACATTTCCGGCAAACGTTTGTGGTATTCAGCCAATCACAATGCATTAGATAGCTGGCCAATCACAGCACACCTTGCTTTTTTAGAACGATGAGCTTTGTACAAATCAACCCATTTCAAGACAACAATAATGTACAGTATGTGGAAAATAATGTTCTTTTTAGCAACATCATATGTTGACCCCTTTAATAATAAAAAAGAAAATGTTGTAAAATATTATCACAACTTAAAATAACCTTTTTAAATTTTTATATATATTTTTGTTATATATTATTTTTGATATTATATATTTACTGTCATTTTCAATCAAATGAATCTTTTCCCTTAGTAAAACATAATTTTTACTGACCCCAATCTTTTGACATCTGAGAACAGATTGAAATATAGTTTGTTACCCGCTGAAGCAATTCCTTTCCTGCTTCTCTGGGATTGCATTATTCTGTTGGAACTGGTGCTTCACGTTTGGCTACAACAAGAGAGCCAATGACATTTAGAGTCAACAATGTCAAAATCTTATTTGAATTTGACCACAGTCACAAATAATTGTGATTTTAAGGCTTTGGCTGTGGGGAAGATGATCAGAAAGTCAGTTTGAAGTCAGCATGAAATGAACATTTACCATGTCTTTTTGTAAATGCACAGTATAGATCTCAATGTGAACAGGTCATCTATGTTTTTATTTATTATTTATTTACTTCTCTCCAGACTTCCAATCATTTCCACAGCTTAAACACACCTTGCTAGTATTTTTAAAATCAACTAAAATCAACTATGAAGAATATCTGCCCAGCAAAGAATTGTTTTTTTTTGTGCTGCAAAGAGGGAAAACAAATAAGGTGCAGATAATGAATAACTTTGAGATGAACTATCCCTTTAAAATAATATTTGCCACAACTGGGATTTTGTAGACGCTCTATAAGGTTTTATAGCTCATTGTGAGCAACTGTTCTGTCTGCAGTCTGCCTGATAAAGCATAATATTTACTCTGTAAATCCTGATAAGAACGGTGTACTAAACTGTTTATAGAAAATGATTGTTTTCAGTCTTTTGAACCGAATGGACACTTGTTTACATATAGACATTTCTATTTTTAGTGTTTGCAAAGTTGAAGGGTATTAGGATACCCATATGATTTTAAATTCATGCTCGATAGACATAAACTAATTGAAGAAACTCAACAATTTGAATCAAATGAGCACCAAGATCAAACTAGATCTGTTTTGCCACTCATTTTCAGTCTATTTTCACATTTCACTTTCTGAGCACCAATATGCAGTTTCCTCAATGTGTGAATCTCTCCTTTCGCTAAAGTGACTGGGAAAACAGAAAGAACTGTAAACAGCTGAAAGTCAGGGAAGACAGAGACTGAAAAGGGCTTAAAAATTGGTTCCATCTGGCCTGTCCAGTCAGCACTATGGGAGCAAGGAATCGTGGGTATTGTGTGGGGAGCGTGCAGCTGCTGGGCGCTGTGACAGGCCAAGTTCCACAGTTCATGAAAGACTCAGAAGGAAAGACGTTTAAGCAGCTCAACAGGGTACAACACCACCCCACCGCCCCCAACACAGAGACAAACCCTCTGTCATTATTCACAGGTTCTGTGACCTCAGGATTGAAACCGAGTGAAAAGGAAACAAAAGACATATGCTCTGCCTTTTCCCTTTTCCCGTCAGACTTTTCAAGGAAATTTTAATTAGCGGTACCGGAGGGAATTGTCCAGGTGGGAGCATGTTTAAAAATTGCCCATAACACCACAGACGCATTGATCATCTTTTCTAGCCTCAATCTAAACACAACGTGCTTGGCTGATAACAGCAGCATTAACGTACCTCGTGCAGTATATAAATCTCAGCCAGAACCCTGATGAGGACCATATGATGGTGCGAGCGAAGAACCTGGAAGGGGGGGGGTCTCTCTATTTTCTGTGGTATTTATGCTGTAATCTAACCCCGTTCTCACACAGTCATGTCTGATTTGGTAATAACAACATAGACTTGGAGTTTACAGGCTATGAGGAAAGAAAGGAGGAAGAGTAATCGTCTCTGCAAAATGGTCTCTGGTGAATGCAAAAGCATGTTCATTTTCTCTTAGGGGTTTTGACGTGTAGGAGCAGCTGAGAATATGTGCTTGCTTGTTTTAGAGATCTTAAAGGCTTAGTGGCTGATCAGCAGGGACCGTTATGGCGAATGTAGGTTAATTTAGGGCAATCTGGGACACCTTAGATCTGATCATGGTACACTGGAGAAGTCAAAGATGCAAAGTGTCCCAGAAGACTAATTCACCCTATAGACAGGAATATAGAATTAAAACACAGGTCTTTTCCTCTCGTGTGGAATTATTTGAATTGGACGGAAGTCAACTTTTGCTATTCAGGTTCAATGAGGCTGAGAGGTTTGATTTTCCGGAGGAAATCAATAACTTTTTGGTCAATGATCAGCAACAAGAGCAAAGCTAAAACCCCAATTTTATGATATGTCTTGCTACAGTAACAAAAAGATATCTACCCTGTCCACGGTGTCATGTTTATTGATGTTAAATGAATCCCTCCCTGCCAGTTCAAGAATTTCCCCCTCTTTCAGAAACTCTAATGTGTTGAATGTGCACTTTGATGGACGGGGCAAATATTAGTGCATTCCTTTTGAATAGAGCACCGCTCCGCTAGTCAGTTGACCTGTCGTTGCTGACAAGGCCGTGGCCTGATGGTCTTGTCTTGAACCCTTAACATTCCTCACTGTGTCGCTCACCCGAGGAAGCTGGTCAGATTGCGTTTGTTTGAGACACTGATAAAGGAGTTTACTTTTTAACCAGCCTCTGTTCAAGGACACATTGAACAAAGGTGTTCTCTCTTCTGTTGCTGAAATTGCAAATGGAGAGGTGGCCTCTCTGTGGCTGTAGAGCTGTTCAGTCATGACGTCAGTCATTTGTAGGCCAACCAAGAAGGCCAGTTCAATATCAGTTCCCCTGTAATCTGTAAAGGGTTTATGAGGAAATCTAATATAGAGTGTTTGCCACAGACTCTTACTGGAATGTATAACTTTGATATGAAAAAAAAAACAATATTCATGAACAATTCTGATACCATGGGGAAAAACTGGTATTTTTCACAACACGACAGTTCATGATAATAACCATTTGTGAAGTAGGGTGACCACCTGGCAATAGATCTGTTGTGGGACGGTACAATACCGTAAGATGGGATTTTGCAGGACAAATGTAAGACACGTTATACTGTTATGTTATGTTAATATTAAATTACATGTCATTTACATGAAGTCCTAGTAAACGCATCAGCCTTCTCAGCCAGTAACATACGTGACTGATGAATGATGTCCAGTGGAACGCATATTGAAAAACACGACCATGTTTTCATTTGTTCACTGTCAAGAGAGATATGCTGAGCCTGTCAACATATGACAATTTTAGTTCTACTCAAGTAAGATTTGACCTATTTTAAAAAGTAAAACAAAAAGTAAAACAAAAAAAAGAAAATCTATTTGGTGGTGAATGTTGATATTATGGCAGGTCACTACAAATAAATCAATGTATGAAAAACACTAAACATTACAAAAGACACTTTCTCATTGGTTTCTACAACATAAATCGCATACTTTAAGCAAAGTGTACTTGGCATTTGATGCAAAGGTAACAAATATGGTGCTTCCAAAATTGGGTACTGTGTGTACTGAGTATTTGAATTTACCTAGTGACCGTTAAAATAGTACTTACTATATATAATGATTAAGGCTGTACAAATTAAATTTGGGCATACTAGCAGATGCCATGTAGTTATTGTCCTATAACCTACCAGTGTCATTTGTGCTGCTTCACTGCCATTTACAAATCTTCTCTTGTGACCTCCTGTGGTCATGGGTTAGTAAAGTGTCCACTGAATGCACTATAGACTCTTGGAAGAAGTGAAAGGTCTTCTGGATACTTCTCACACAATGTTTTTTAAAACTGTGAATTTGAACATGTTACTTTTTTGGCGTAAAGGTTTTGGCATACTGTGTAGACAGTTTTGGAAATATTCTGTAAATTACTTGTTATTCTATCTTTTGAATCTATGGCATACATAGTAATCCAAGAACTTTGCTTCCAAGGATAACATAAAACATTTATTGTCTTTTACAGTGTATTTGGTAGGAATATCAAGGCTATGTGGTTTTCTTGCTTTTTCTGAGTGAAATGGGAGCAGCTCCTGCTCTTCCTGTTGTAGATCAATATCTGAGAGAAAGAGATGATTGTTTCTTACTGAAATGGTGCCACTGTGCAGATCATGAAAAAGTCACATGCTTACCAAGCATATTAAACATGGAAACTGGTGTAATGAATCATAATGATGGATGTTTAATGAAGCCAGGTTTAGGAAGCAAGCTAAAATAAATATGACTGTTGTTTCCTGTGAAAGCAATATGTTGTAATGCTTATGTATGCTGGTATTATGAGTTTAAGGCTTCTGTAATTACATTTAATGTTTTAGTGATATATTGTTGGAACAAACCCTGCTTCTTTTCAGTCATCCATGCACAGCAGGCCGATGTGGAACAGCATCTTCAATAAGCAGCCTGTCAGTCACACTCAGCGAGTCTTTTTTCCTTTCCAGTATTTCTTGACATAAGCAGGTTATACTTCTCAGTCAATTTGCAAGCCCTAACTCGTTTTTTATGATGAAATCACTTTTACTGTTCTTTATCCAAAAGATGTTTATTTAATTGTAATTTCAGGTAGTGTATATTGTTTTGTTATGTTTTATGGAAGAAGTTTGAAAATGAACACGAGCTGAATATGCTCTGCAGTCTTCAATGATAGTGATGCTTCAATAGTCTAATATAGTTCCATATTCAGCAGACTTTATTTTTACAGCTGTTCACCTTTCAACAGCTCAGTGAAAATATTCAGTCTAAGAGGTTCCGGAAAACATGTGCCTCCCATGTCATAGAAGAGAAAATATTTACATTTTTCGGTTATGTTTGGTCATAATTTTTATCGTTCCTTTGCAGCTAGATAGATTTTTGTAATAACACAATAATTAGAAAATATTCTTCTGCTGCATTATAAGTCAATCTAACATTAGGGAAGGTCTTTCTAAACCAGATAGATTTTCATTTTTTGTAAATGTTCAGTAAATACAAAAATATCGTCATATATTACTATTTAAAATAGCAGTTTTCTTTTTTACGATTTTTTTAAATGTAGTTAATTCTTGTGATCCTTCATAAATCATTCTAATATGCTGTCTTGGTGTTTTTATTATTTTATTATTAATCATATTGTCACAAGTCGCACCTCTGTGGCTCTCCCTGAAAGTCAGCAGCAGGAACCTTTGCCCGAGTTCTAAGTTTCCTACCCGGACTCTTTTACCCCACGTACCTTGGCTTCTAACTGGCTAAAGGTTTCATACGACCCTCCACCGAAGGATGGAGGATTTCGACCCTGCATCGACTACCGGGCCTTGAATGAGATTACAGTCAAGTACCGCTACCCACTCCCTCTGGTGCCAGCTGCTCTGGAGCAATTGAGGTCAGCCCGCTACTTCACTAAACTGGGCCTCCATAGCGCTTATAACCTCATCCGCATAAGGGAAGGCGACGAATGGAAAACCGCCTTCTCTACCACCAATGGGCACTACGAATACTTGGTGATGCCCTTTGGTCTGTCCAATAGTCCAGCGGTGTTCCAGTCATTGGTCAACAAAATCTTCAGAGACATGCTTAACAAATTCGTCATAGTCTACATCGACGACATGCTGGTGTACTCCGGAAACTATGCTAGCCATGTACAACATGTGAGGAGGGTGCTTCAGAAACTCATCAAATACCAGCTCTACGCTAAGATGTCCAAGTGCGAGTTTCACCAGACCAAAATTTCATTCCTGGGTTAACTTCGCAAACTTCTACTGGCGCTTCATCCGCAACTTTAGTTAAGTGGCAGCACCCTTAACCTCCATGACCAAGAAAGGATATCGGTGCTTACCCTGCACGGAGGAGAGCAGGACTGCCTTCCACGAGCTGAAAGCCAGATTCACCATGGCACCCATCCTGAGACACCCCGACCTGGAGAAACAGTTCATTGTGGAGGTAGATGCCTCCAACACGGGCATAGGAGCCATACTCTCCCATGGACAGGGGAACCCAGCCAAGCTTTACCCCTGTGCCTCCTACTCTCGAAAGCTAAACCAGGCTGAGCGCAACTACAACGTGGGAGATCGCGACACTGGCTAGAGGGGGCCCGGGAACCTTTCCTCGTACTAACCGACCAGTTCTAAGTCCTACGAGTTCTAAGGTTCCTACCCGGACTCTTTTACCCCACGTACCTTGGCTTCTTCCACCGCCTAGCACCCGCCATTTTGAGGCCTATATAAACAATGACTGGACGCTAGATCATTGCGAAGTTTTGATTTGCCCCGCAGTCAACTCTAAGCGTTTTACCTGTTGTTTTCTCTGGTTATTGTTGGATTGTTTATTGGACTTTTGATACTCGCTGCCTGCCCTGACCCTTTTGCCTGGACTATCGTTTTTGCTTACTGTTACTCTCCGTTGATTCTGTCTGCCAGTGTTTTAAGTTCCGCCTGCCTGACCAAGATTAATAAAGCTCCCCAAATGCATCCTAACGACTTGAGTGATTCGTCACACATATATTAATGTCTAAAACTCTTTTCCTGCTTAATGTTTTTTAATGGAAAAATATTAACAATATTTTGATATTGGAAAAGTTCTAAGAGCAACATTTATTTGAAATCTTTACTGTTGCTTTACTGCATAAAACTTTAATTCATATTATACAAATTTTAAATCCTACTGACCACAAGCTTTTAAACAGTAGTGTATATTCAACATAGGCTCTGTCCACTGGCAGTGGTATAATAGTAAGAAGACATCAAGACATCATCAATAATTCATCAAGAGTCAAAATAAACAGCAAGTACTTAGAAGGCTCTCCAGTTAGCTTGAAGATGCATGTTCTTCACAGTCCTCCGAAACAGGAAATGGCTGACAGAAGGAATGCCGTCTCTCCCCTCATCTGTCTCTGTTGGGCTTTCAGCTTCGCTGCTGATTGGCTGACTACTGCATACAATAGCTTTCTGTAAACAAGCCCCCCAGTGCACCCAGTTACACCCAACCCTCTCTGTATTTGAGTGCTTGTAATATTGACCTCCTTAAACTGTACACAACAGTACGAGTGAACGCATGCCAAGATGGGATGTGTTCCCTCAGCATGTGGAAGATGAATTTTTCCTACTTCTGTCTCTGATGAGGCTCTCTAATTTGATGGGAGGAAGTGGCAAGTGGGATGCACATGGTGCTGTGGTTGTTAGGAGTGCCTAATTAAGATGTCTTTGGGTGTGAAGACAGTAGTTGCAGTGGTTGTGGTGGTGTGAAGAGCCTGTGATTGTGGTGAGGAGAACATCTGAGATCATAGTTTCGTGTGGAAAATTCTGGATTTGGTACAAGTTGAAGTCAGCATTAAATAGAAATGGAATAGAATGTTTTTTTTTACCTTGAAATTTTTTATCAAAATGTCTGAATTAATTAATGATTTAATTTGATTCAGATGTACAACACAATGTGGTAAAAAAGATTTCTTGCTACTTCCATTATATTATATTTAGACTTTAAACTTAAACTTAATAAGATATTATGTTCAAGTCAACATCAGGCTGTAAGTTCGGTCAGTTGAGCTTAATTTGTATGCGTCCCAGAACATATTTAATAGATTTTGGGATTTAAAGAGGATCTGTTCATCCAAATCATTCATGGGAATCGCTGTGCAAAGCATTGCCTTTTAAATCTGATTTACTGCTCATCAAAGATTTTTGAGTCTTGTTATGACTTCAACTGACAAAACGAAAAAGCAGCCCCCTGATTCTCAACAACCAACCTGAGTCCCCATGGGCTCAAAGCACTAAACCACAACTCCCTGACCCAGCTTGTAAAACTAATATCTGTCATTAAGCAGCGTCTTTTTTAGTCCTTAGGTGCAAATGTTCATGGGAAAAAGCAATCACTATTTAATGAGCCAAGAGACTAGCTCAGCTCTGTTAATCTTGGCTACTCTATTCAAACAGACGTTAACACAAACACACTCCAAACATTGCTTCATAGACTAAAGGCATTTGGCATGGCTCTCTGATTCTACAAACAGATTTTTAGGACCTCTCTTATACTAACAGGCCATGTAAACCTGTTCTGTAATTACCTTCGGGTTGTAGTGCTGCTGTTCTTTTGACTGCATATTCCGGGATTGTAGAAATCAATTCACAATTTAATGTTGCTATTATTAGTGGTGCTTGGCAAGAATCACTATTATTATTTCTCAAACTTGGGGGTCGGAAAGAAAACCCTGAAAAGACTTAAAATCAATATTTAACTTTACTTTTTCTAATGGGTCTAGTGTAAGATTTTCACCTGACGGTTAATGAAAGTGACAGAAATCCCATACACTATGTTAATGTAGGTCTGAGGCTTTTTTTTTTCTCTTGGGCCAGTATGTAAGCAATCATAACACCATGTATTTTCTTTTTCTGAATGATATGTGTTGTGTATTATTCCTCAGTATCTTACAGTTAAGAAACAAAACCCACTCTTTTGAAGCATGCTGGGGCTGTCTGGGACATTTTGTGAGGATCAGGGATTTGTTTGCATGACAGGGATGATAGGGCTCTTCTTTTATGGAGATCAAGGTTCATATTTGTTGTGTTTTGACTCATATTTTCCAGACAGGTTTAATCCATTGGTTAGACGTTTTGGCCAAGTGTCTTATTTCAGATATGTGCAATGTCTAAAGCTTTTGTAGCCTTCCTTATAATCACTAGAAAGAATCATTTTTCACTAATAATATTCTATCAATGTTATTCATTAAATATGATTACAGGCCAATTAAAAATACTTAGTCTTTGTCATTTCATACACCCTGTCTTGTTTTTAGAGATAATCATCAGTATAATGGTTTCTAGCACAGTAGTGTTCAGTACCTTAACTGTAATGGTCATGATACACACTTTCTTACCAAAGTAACTTATTTTAAACAGGTGAGGGGGCCGTCAGAGGGAGATGACTGCCAACAAGAGCTCCAAAACTGCACCAAAAGCAGGAGCGGCTAAAGGTCCACAGGAAAACTCAGACAGGTATCAGTCACGATGACGAGTCGTGTTATTTTGCATTGTTTATTTTTACAGCCCCCCCCCCCCAGCCATTTACACCAAAGATGATAAATAGAACTACACATATAAGTTTAAATAGAAATATAATTAAATGAGAATGGCAAAGGTCACACCACAGCTGTAATGATAACAAAAAAGAGGAACAATATTGTTGAAATCACAAAAAAAAAGCTCTGACAGCCAATCAGAATCCACCTGATGCTTAAGCATGTAAAGCAGCTGGTGTGTGTATTTCAGTGTGTACTTAAACAGAAAGTTATTTTCCGTTGGTCTATACACTAATTGAGTTATAGTTATTGGTTTGAACAGGCATTAACACTTATTATCACATGATCTGGCTGATCTTAAAATATATCAGTGACCTTGTTTTGTCTAAAGATGCACCCCAGTAATGTTTTTTTTCTAAGCATGTTTATAAAAATTACTTATATATTGAACAGTTTCTTAACACTGGTGTAAATCTATTTTTAAATCTACTTTTAGAGCATTTTCTATGTATCTGATCTGGACCGTTGTTTTTTTGAAGGAATTCACATTTACTTTGTATAAATATTTTATTCTGTATAATTTTTTATTGCAAATTCTTGTTTAGATGTTCAGCTATATATAGCTGCATATATATATATATATAGCTATATATATATTTTTTGTTTTTCAAATTATATTATACAAATTACAATTATACAAATGACAGAGAAAAATGATTAATCATATAAATATTTATAGGAAATGTTTGCTTTTATCTATAATTGAGGAGAAGTTGAAATAGATAATTGAGTCCAACAGTACTTCACAGGCCAAACTGTTGTATACAAAGCTAAAGTAAACATCCTGGTTATGAGCAAAAGCAGGAAGTTGATTAGAGAAGAGGCTTTGTTCTATTTGTGGTCTTTTGGGCTGTGTAGTTGCTATCAGAAGAAGTCCTTGAAGAGTGAGAGGAGTAACTTTCATAATTACCTATGAACACTCTGTGATGTCAGAGATATTTACCAAAGGAAATTGTGAAAAAAGTGATTCATGTGAAGCTGTGTAGAAGGAAAATAATGGCATAGTTTCTGCTAGCCTCTCTTCCTAGACATGGATATTTTGGCTTCACTTGTAAATCACAAGCAAAGGAGAATGCTGAAGAAGCAAATTTATGTCAGACGAGGGTGGCGGTAGGTAGGCCTTGTACTGAGAATGTGCCCTTTTTATAGCAAACATAATAGCTGAAAAAATAACTCAATCACAGATGAAATATCCACATTTTTGTGGGGGAGAACCCACTGGCTCTGGGCTTGACATATTTCTTTTGATGTGTGTTCCTGGAACCTCGTAGTTTCACCATCCTGGCACAGTTCTCCAACAGGAAATGGCCTGTGGTTGACATTGCCCTCAAGACCCAGGAAGAGCCAAACCAGCTCTGGCATCCCACTCGGTCCATGTGTGGCCAGACCAGCTGGCTTCCCCCGAAACTGGCCTTGTTTTTACTGGCTTTGTCCGTTCTCCCAGAGAACCTCCTCAGACCACAGAAACAAACTCATGGAGGACTCAATGAAAGAGTTCTAAAACTGATGTTTTCTTTTATGCAAAGGATTTTACATTAGCCTAATATTGCAGTTAATGAAACAATCATTTATGCTTTGTCGGAGTGGCTGACCGGGCAGTAGTGGAGGTATTTTTAGACATGCAGTGTTATTCTATGGAAAACATCTGAACAAAGATGATAGAAGTTTGACTGTGCTATAAATACCAGCTTTGATGCAAAGATTGTCCTCTTAAACAATATCTTTCATCTCCTTTTGACAGATTTGGCATCTGTCCATACCTTACGTTTGATTATCCAGGATTAGACTGTTGTTCTCAAGCCAGGGATCTATTGTAAAGGCTGAAACTCTGGAATCGTTTTCAACACAGGATATTAGTCAGACTCAAGAATGACATTTTTCTGTCACCATTTAATACAAAGAGGCCTACATCTTTATGTTTATCCGTTTCTTTAATTCCCTGAATTAGTTCTTTTGTGACATGCTTTTGACAAGTAAAGATTTATGATTTAGGAAATAAGAGTTTATTATTCAACTGTAAGATTTAACACAGATAAGGATATCACAATAGAATTTATTGTAAAAATCAATATAATGTGCAGATTTAGTGCTCAAGAGCCATTCCTTTTTATTATCAATGTCTAAAAAAGTACTGCTTAATATTTTCTTGGAAGCCAGGATAAAAGAAAAGCATTGGTTTAAAATATAGTTTTCTGTTTTGATAAGTTTAATTCATCCTTGCTAAATATTAACTTTTACAATCTTTAAAGTCTAGAATTAAGTGGTCTTTGGACCATTTAGAACACAAAATTGTGTATTATTTGTAAAATGAATTTGCTTTGTAAATGTTGGGTACAGGAGATTGTACTACAAATGTCTACGGAAAACTGATGTGACATGTCTGCTTGTAATATCTAGTGATGATGTGATTGTACACTCATCTCTATGCAAGATCTGCGAGACTGCAGGTGGTGTGGCGTTTTCCCCATTTTCTATGAAGGGCGTTATGGTGAGGTTTTTAGTTGATCTGTCCCAACCTGCACCCTGGATCATACTCTTGGCCTCCTCCCAGCTTGCACTTGTTATTTTAACCACTGCTGTGACATCAGATCTGCCTGCCTTAATTTCACTGAGGTGTGGGCCAAGTCAAGTCGAGATCTAGTTCCTGGAAGCTCATGAGTGGGGTTAGATTTTTAGGTGGATGAGAAAGTGTTTGTCTGAGAAGACTGAAATGAGGTCAGCAGTTTTTCATCTCATTGCTCAGCAGTGAACAGCGTCTGTTTGCTCAGTGAACAATGAGCCCCGGCATGATGTGGAGGTCGAGGTTGACATGTACGTGAAGAGAAACAGTTGCTACAGAAGACGTACGGTGAGGGTTAGTGAGGGTGAGTTCATTTATATCTCTCAAGTCTAATGGTTAAATGGTTTGGGTTTGTGAGGTCCTTATAAATGATTTCCAAAGTGATTGTGTGGAGGAATGCATATGTAATTATTTTTACTGTCGTTCCGTTTGCATTGGCACTGCCAAATTTATGTCAGATTGTTATTGTTCTTTCCCATATTAGATGTAACTGACATTTCTTTTCATGTGAAATCTGTTCTTTTCCTTTTCCTTTTGCATTACTTGTAGTTTTATGTTACTTGTCCCATTGACATATTAAAACACATCTAACAGGTACTTATAAGTGTTCTCACGGTCACAGTTTGTGAAGAAATAACACTCTGCTGTACCAGTCACAATTTGTTGAAGGGTTTCTGACTCTTTCCTCTGATTTATTCTTGTTTTAGGTGTCATTCTGTGTCCCCACCTCCAATTCTTACCACTGGAAAAGAGTCGTGTTCCTCTCACCTCAGTGGCAGTGAGGACACCAGTCAGCAGGGAAGGCACACTAAAGCTGTCTCGAAACTCTGGACCCAAAGGAATTGTAAGACTGCCAGCTTGAGAAGTGGTGCCTCGCTCTCCACTGACTTTGAATGCCAAAGCAGGCTCACCAAATCTAGGAGTATTAGCTGTCTGGACAAGAGGCTCTCCATCCATAACCCACCAAGTGGCAATAACCAGGATCAGAAGGAGAACCAGCCACAACAGGTCCCCACTGTGGGGGAGGGATTGAACCCTGGACCCCTCAGCTGGAGTACTCTTTCAGTAGGACCTACAATCAAGCTTGGGCACAAGCGCACGCTCTCACTCACTCGTACAGGGACTTGCACCTCATCCGTCACCATACGCAAAAAGATCTCAGAATGGGAGGGTCGGAAGGCGGCTCTGCCTAGGATGAGCCTTTGCCTGGAGAAGAGGCCTGGAGGTGGGACCGAGGGTTGCCCAAGCCTGCTGTCCTCACCCTGCAGCGAAAAAAGCTTTGACTTTAAGGCTGTGAGGAGGATGAGCACAGCATTTTCCGAGTGCTCCTATCCTGAGACTGAGGAAGATGAGCATGTATCGGATCGAGAAGCTCCTGTAAGGTTCCAGAAGAGGCCTTCGAAGACAGAGTCCTCAGGGATTGTCCTCCGCTCTTTCTCGGCACGCAAGGAGACCTCAGCCGTGCTCAGCCGCATTCAAAAGATTGAACAGGCGTTAAAGGAAAGTCCCTCTTCATCTCCTCCACAGTATCTTAATAATTGCTACAGCCTTGACAAGTCCAGACACAAGTCTTTTACCATAAGTGGAACAGAGGACTTGGACAGCACTTGTGGCAGCAAGCGGAGCAGCATTTGCTCAGTGGCCACCGAACCTGAAGTTTCTCCGGGGTCTGAAAGACTCTCTAAGCTCAAGCAGAGGTTTAGCATCAGCTCTACCAGGTCAGAGAGCCCAGAACTCCCTTCTGCACAGGACTCTCCTGGAATTACAGTTAACCCTTTACCCAAACCCAAACGAACATTTGAGTATGATGCCAACCGCAACCACAGAGGCTTGTTGGCCGGTAATGGACTACCTCCCACCGCTGAATCTCCACCTCCACTTCCTTCCACCCCAGCACCTGCTATAATGAGAAATTCCAAGGTAGATCAAAGCCTGGCTAAGAAGACTCAAGATAGGTGAGAAACATGATTGTCTTCCATATTGTTTAAATGTCAATATTAGTATGTGGATTATGGCTGAATAATTTACTCAAAGAATCATGTAGCAGGTACACAAAGCCACTTGGGAATAAGTGCTTCAGGGGTAATGGTGATTGCTCATGACTTGTTCTTTGTGAGAATGAAATTGGCACCTTCCTTTTACTAGCTGGGATTGTATTACCTTCACGCAAGAATGGAAAATCTCTTATGCTTTACTCACACCCATGTTGTTCCAAACTTACCTCTGTGGAGGGCAGATTTATTTCCATAAAGTGCATGCATACAATTACACAGACACAGTCTATCAAGTTTTAAAAGGACAAAAAAGTATAATAAAAGTAGTCCATATGACTTTGTTTGCTGTATTGTTGTATGAAATTTTGTGATTAGCAAACTAAAATATTCAGATCTCACATGCTCACATCTGATATTTATTCATGCACTTTCAGATATTTGTCATGAATCATTTTACATTTGTGTATGCATTTATTCATCCAGTTCCTTTTCAGTAAATCCGAACTAAAGACTAGACGGACAGATTTGTGTTGCATGAAGGAAAAACATGTCAGCTGTTGCAAAAATTACTGAGAAGCAATGTATTTGTGTACTTCCACGTAGTTGGTTCCCCCACAAAGAAGAGATCATTTATTTTTCTTGGATAATGAAGTGTATAAAACTTGTCCCAAGAATGTTGAAAAGGATAAGGACCACAGGCCAAGAATTCTTTTTGTTGATAAAGTTCTAGACTTTGAATTATTGGCTTTTGTTTTTTGACTACATAGTCTCTCACAGTGAATTAGCCCCCTGTAGTTTCACAGATTCTTATGTTACAAATCAAGTAAGCAAAATGAAATTTCCCGTCAGGCATTTGACGGCAAGCAGAGATCAACATGGAGATGCTCGTTTTCTCAGGGTTTCATAATTTTACCATATTAGGTGAATTTGTTGCTGTCAAATGTTACACGATTGCACTATTTTGTTCTCTGTATAGCACACGCCATCTTTTTTCCTTTCGTTGATCTTTACATTGAGATTCAAACTGACACTTCTGAAAGGGGCAGTGCTTAATAATATTTATTTCTCCAAATTTAGTTAGAAAATCCAGAAATAGCATCAGTGATAACTTACCGACAAAACCATAAAACACTTTTGAGTATATTTTTAGAAACTAGCCTATTATTAACAGGAGAAATGTTTCATACAGAAAATGAAACATTTTAGAGGTTCAAAGACCTCAGAGACTTTGCTTCATCTCTTCTCGTTAAGTTGATATAACACTGCTTTATGGTGTTGCTTTACAGATTTAAATTGAGGGCTCTCATGTTGTTTATAGCTTATATTCTTCATGGCCTTGTGAATGATCTTTGGCACATGTATTGTTTAGCCTAGTTACTGGGTATGGAGGGCAGCCAGGTTCTCTTGATGGAGAACCTCATGTGCTGGAACATTTCTACTGCTCTACATTTGAGCCCATGTTTGACATTCCTGTGGCTGGTCTAGAGTCAACCGTTTAGAGACTATAGGCAAGCAAATAGATTGTGTCATGTCAGCGTGCTAATTTGGGGTTCCAACTTTCTGGTTAGTTTTCCAGCCATGTTATTCATGCATACATTTTGGGCTCAAGAAATTACCATCCAAGCATAGGCAAGAACTATACAAGTGTTGTTCATGTACGATACCTCTCTTGTTTTAATTGGTGTATTCCAGTGATTAAATTGATGTTTGCCTTGAACCATACCAATAGAACTAAGCTTTACTTGTTCAGCAAGAGTCATATCCAAAGCTGTGGATTTATTTTATCTCTGTTTGTTTCTAGAGAATCGTGTGAGTCAGAAGATGCTGTCAGCCTGCCGTCCTCATACCCTTCCTCACCCACAGAGAATGGCACAGAGAACCACAGTCGGCCAAGCTCCAAGAGCACACACGAGGAAAACGCATATGAGGACATAGTGGGTAAGAGCAGACAAACAGTTGTTAATAGATACTGCTTGCTCCCATTTGATTTTAGGCTAAAATGTACCTGTTGAATGTGAAAATGATCTTTATTGTTTTTATTCTTTAAAAAGCATTTATGGTGTAAAAATGTTAGAAGTGTATTTTTAATTAAAAATATTTAATATATTTGTATGTATATTGATTTTACATATTTTAAATGTTTATATGTTTAATTCTATAATTGACCGGTATTTTTATAGTGTAAAATAAAACGTATGTAGCACTAAATATATATAACTTTTTTGATAACAATAATATATTTTCTTTACCTTTTTATTGTTTGCTGATTGTGCACTCTTCTGCCTGGTTAAATTCCCTTTTTTGTCTACTGAAAGTGATGAAGTATGTGGCGCTGGCTGATTTTATGTGCTAAATTCCTTCCTGGCAGGAAATAGTCTGTGTGCACTAATGCCCAGACCCTTAGGGGTTTGACATTGTTACAGTGTTCGGGGGTCTTGTCCAAAGGCCAGACTGTAAATCTCTGTCTTGCTATCGCTGATGAGGCTTGGGCATCAGGTGCTGTTAAGTGGTGTGGCTGAATAAGCGCTTAGTTGGCAAACGAGCAGAAGGAGTTTGTGGGTTGGTAGGCTTGAAGTTTATATTTGACTATATCAGTTCCACAGCCAAAAATACAGCCTTTGCTGCATATTGTTCTTGAAATGATGATGGCCACTGGGTCCAGACGGTGCATTAATCTCTAGCGGTTGAAAAGTGGGTGACTCTCAGCCTTTTCCCCTTGACAAAGGTTCCATTGTTCTAGCGAACACCTCGGGTGTGGGATCTAGCATTGCGGTTGCAAATTTTTATGTATGCTTATTAGTTCCAAAGATATATATATGTATATATATTGAGAAGGGCGAGAATGAATACACGACAAAGAGAGCTCAAAATAAAGCCACGGTGGGTGGATTTATTAACAGGTAAGGTGCAGAGGGCTGCGTGGTGACGCCTCCCCGGGAAGGTTCCAGGCCTTCCTTAGAGCTGCTGTGAGGAATACACTCAGGCAGAGCGGTCACAGACTGGTTTCTAGAGTGAAAAGGAGAGAACAGGTTAGATCTCAGCCCCGTGGAGAATGTGTCTCAGTCCCCGGCGTGCCTTGTAAGGCTTATCTGGCCATGGGCAAACGAACTCCAGCTGGGGCCGATCAGCCCGATGATGAGGGCGCTGAAGTGTTCCAACGCTGATCTGAACTCGGGGCGCTCGTCACTATATATATATTTGGTCTCTATGTGCCTCTGTGCTCCAACCACAGAGCTTGGGATTGGTGTAACAGTCCGACAGAGGCAGAGGGTGGTCTCCAGAAGCATCAAGCTGTGGTTAGCGCATCAGATGGTATGCATTCTCAGGCTGTCACCAAGGTTTTAGCTCTAAAATGTTACCAAATGTTAAAAACAAACATTATTTACGGCATACATGTGTAAGGTTTCAACCTTCTCTCAGGTTAAATCTTTGGGTATTGCATTGCATTTTGGCACAAAGCCTGTCTGGTCTGGTGGCCGTTGAGACGTATCCTCCATATGCAATGCACATTAGTATAGTCATAATGGATTGACCAAATATCTCCAGATGGCTGGGTCCTATTACATTTAACATGAAATAAATAGCTTGTAGGAAAACCTATTCGTGTCACAATGATATACTGTCTTCAAAAGAGGCAACTTCCTTTCTTCAGTCCTTACTGAGGGTCTTAGTTGTAAGAGGCCATAATAGCTGATTATTGTTCATGATTGTTTGTTGAAAGTAATATCCATTCTTCGTTCCTGTTTTCAAGCTTTTGCTTTCAGGCAAAAAGCATCTTCTGCTTGTTTACACATCACAAAGCCATTTCATTTAAGGGCCATTTCTCAATTCACATGACTGCATGGTGCTCCTGGGAAGACCACAAAATGGCCATAAAACGGTTGTCTATTCTGTGTTGCTTTTATTGGCAGCCTGATACTCACATTGTGTACTGCTCGCTTTCTCATCAAGCACTCAACATCCTTTCCTTTGAAATCCTGTTGTGTAAACAAAAGCACAGTATGTGTTTTGGTTATGGTTGCCCATTCTCTGTCCTTTTGTCTGTGTTTTTTGCAGAGCTCCTGTAAGTAGAGAAGTCGATTAGTACCCTCCTGTATGTGAGTGGTCAGGAAGGCATATCATTTCTCCAGCATGCTGTCATTACATTGCTTCATTTGGGAGCCTTACAGAGCACTTTGCTGGCCTGTCATTGTGCCTCTCAGGCTTAATGGCACTCGGGCAAATCTCAGCAGTACATCTCGTGAGGTCAGGATGTTGTGTAGCTGATTACTATGTTATATGGTAGCTTTTTGCCTTCTTTTAAGCTTTCACAAGAAACTACGCTGTGAGTATTATGGTCAGGTTTACTTTGAGACATTGTCCTTAAGTGTTAAGATGTAGAGCATATAACAAAGAGGTTGAACAAGTGCAAGATGCAACATGAGTTGAGCAGATTTGATTGCTTTCATTTGTAAGGGAAACTGGAAGTGAATTACGCAAATGCCCTTTTAATATTCTTTTGTAATTGCAAGAAAGATGTGTGATGTGCCAATGTCTTACAGTAAAAAAATTAACTGCAGACTGTTAACATTGCATCAATTTGAGCAATTTTAAAATAATTTTTATAATGACTTTAGGGAAAACTTTGTTATCAGTAGGATTATCTGTTCTAGGTATATATCTATCTATATATATATCTAGGATATATCCATTTAAATTAATCAGAAGTCACAGTGAAGACACACTTTTTTAATAGAAGTGTGTGTGTGTGTGTGTGTCTGTATATATGTGTATATATATATATATATATTAGGGTTCGGTACATACGTCAGCTTTAACGTCACGGTTCAGTTTTTTTTTTTTTTAAATAGTGGCACTGAACAAGTTGCTGTTCCTTTAAATACATTCAGTTATAGTTGAAATTGTCTTGGTTTAAAAATCTACCTCAGCTTATGAAAGCTTTCCAAAGTTGAAACACTGATTAAGCAGTTACATGGAGCATGAGATGTTAAGTCATGTTTATTCGGGTTAAAACCAGTACAGAGGAAGGAATGATGGTGAAGTTGATCGCGGCTGCTGAACTATTTCTGAACCATAGGCCTCGTTTACACTGTCAGTTAAATGTGACCCAATTCCGATTTTTTGCTCATATGTGACACAGATCGGATCTGT
>JAUMHI010000043.1:9229462-9281450 GCA_032359435.1 Enteromius unitaeniatus | reverse complement strand
ATATGTGGAAATAAATCAGATATAAATCAGATTTGTGTCAATGCGACTGCCGTGTAAACAGGCAGATCGGATTTTTTTTGCGGCATTGCGTTCTTTACGTCATTAATATGGTGCCAATTTGGTACTTCTCGGACATATGTAAATGCTGACGGGCTATTTTGAGCTACATCCAAAAAAGTTGGAATTTTTTCATTTTACAGTTTATTTATCTGCACATCAGGTCTAGCCTACCTTTTCTCCGTTTGCTTCTTGTGCGACAAAAAAAAAAAATCAGATATAGACAACAAATCAGAATTGCGCATCAAGACCTGCAGTGTAAATGAGGCCAGCTCTCCAAGGCGTTTATACTGTACAATGATCTGTCATGCCACATCAAGGGCTGTCCATTTCTTATTTGAAATTTCCTGAGAAAAAAATACTGTATTGAAACACATGTGTACCGAACCGAAAGACCTGTACCGAAACGGCTAGCTATGAATATGTGTACCGTTACACCCCTAATATATATATTAGGGCCGGGACTCTATTTAAAAAATGAATCTAATTAATTAGAGGTTTTATAATTAATTAATCGAAATGAATCGTATTTTAATCGCATATAAATAGTTGACCTGAGAACAAGTTTTTTCATATGGATTTTTAGTATGCCATTGAATAATGACTGAATTTATAAGCTTAAGCAACAAAATATTGTTTATTTTTGTTCAACCAAGTCCAACAGACCAGTGCAATATTACCATTAAGTGTAGTAGCAATAGGATATTTAGAAATATAGTAGCCTACATTTCAGAAATTCAGGAACCCTATAGGTGGGTTTACAGACCTTCTGTAAAATGTTTTTTTAAGTAAAACACATCCTAGTACAAATTTGGCAATATTTCCCAGCAGCAGCTCCTACCTAGTAACGAACGTGCTGGCAAGCTGACACTTGGCGGCATCACCCGGAAACCACAAATTCTAATTTCTGATTGGCTGGTTAAAAACTCGGCAGAGAACTTAACATCATATGCTTGCGCCTCGTCTATTAATTGTATATACAATTTATAATTATCTTTTACTTTCTTTAGTGTGAGAAATACAAGGTGTGGCGTGAGAGCGTGTGAACTGGCTGAAATGTGTGTGTCTTACGGTGAATGCGTGAGACTTGAGAGCCCTGCTTCAAGTAGATTCAGAACATCAGCAACGGTAGTTGGTGCTCCAGTTTAATCGGTCCGCTGAAACTCATTCAGTGAGAAACGTTCCGCGGTGCAAAAATAAGTTTGATTAAAATTCATTAAAAAAATTTACGAATTATTTTTTTGTAATTAATTAATCTAAATTAAAATGTTAAAGTCCCGGCCCTAATATATATATATATATATATATATATATATATAAATGAAGGAGAAATGAAGTAAGGAACTTATTTCACTAATAATTAATTTTGTGTCATTGCATGCATATTTTAATTATTAGCATTACTAGAAGAAAAAGGCTTATTAGACTAGCATGTGTTTAGTGTGAGTTAAAAACTTTTGCAGGCGCTATTCAGGTCATCTTGTCCTCGCTTCTTGTAGCCTATCAATCTGCCAAATTTTCTTAAAGGGAAAAGCACAACTTCATTTATATCCTCAAGTGTTCTATGAACAAGTGATCCACCCTTTTACATGAGAAAGCATGTTAGCAAAAATAATATTAATCCCAAACATGTTTTAACCAAGAGGCTGTCTTTAATAAGTTTCTTTTGTTTTTTTTGTTATTTGAAGTCCTGTGCAGGGCCAGACTAAAGATCTGCACTGTCTACATTCTCTTGTCTTGACTCATCACTGGCCCTTATTTCAGAGGACAGAGTGCTGTCCAAAGGCTTATGTCCAATAGAAACTGTTTTTTGAGACGATGCACTTGAGTTTCAAGCACGCCAGCAGTAAACCTCCATGAATAATCTTTTCCCAGCACTCAATAGCTGCCCTGTTGTGTGCCTCCGGCTCCTCCTTTTCATTATCCTCTTCCACCTCCTTCCATACCCTCTGCCCACCCTCTACCCTTATCAGTTTGTCTCTCTCCCACTCACTCCTTAAGAAGACATGTTACCTTGCTACCTTTTAAGTCGGCTCCTGGGCAGCTGGTGTTTGGTTTTAGTCTGAGTTGTGGTCTCTCTCTGTCTCCTCTGCTCTTCTGCAAACAGAGAAAGAGAATCCATATGAGGATGTAGATCCAATGAGGAGATGTCTGGCCAGAAATTCCCGCCTGTTACCCGAGAGGTCCCGGGACTCACTCAACAGAATGTGGACCTCCCAGGACAGGAAGTCCATTACACCTCCCCAGGTATTTTCCTTGGCTGTGTAAGATAGTAATGATAGCACCTGCTTTTTAATTTTTAGGATTTTTATTTAAATCAATGCTTTATATATATATATATGAATTATTTCACCATATTTTAGTAGTTTTAGTACTTAGCAACATATTGTTGTGTATTTTACTATACATGTCTGCACCTTTATGTTTTCTTATACACTTCCCTCTGACCAGCTGCCCTCTAAACCAAGCAGTCAGTCTCTGCGGCTGCCAGGTCCCACTGACAGGAAGAGCCAGCGCCCATCCCGCCTGTCTAAGAGGCACAGCCATGATGACATGCTGCTGCTACCCCAGCTGGGCATGCCTTCTTCCCCCTGTGGCCTATTAGATGACAGCCTGAACCCTTCCACTGATACATTGGCCTCCCACAGGCAGAAACGAGTTCCCAAGGTAAACAATGAGGGTGGAATGGAGTGAAGTGACTGTGTTGCAGTTGAACATAGATGTGTAATTTTTTATGTAAGGTATGTTTTCGTCATCCTGTCACCTTCTTTTTTCTAGAATGAACCTATAAATCAATATTTCAGTCATTTAACAACATATTTATTCACAGTTTTCTGTTAAAGATTACCTGACATTCAAGTAAACATACCATATTTTATATAATATTTTTTTCTAAATATATCAGTATTTATTTATTTGAAATATATACAATGTATTTCAGTTTAAAATTTCTATGATTTAATTATTAGTTTTTCAACAACTCACCAACCCCCACAGGGGTGTCTAATCCTGCTCCTGAAGGGCCAATATCTTGCAGAATTTAGCTCCAACTTGCTTGCCTGGAAGCCTCTAGTGAGTCATGTATTAGCAGATCAGGTGTTTAATTAGGGTTGGAGCTAATCTCTGTAGGTCGGTGGCCCTCCAGGAGCTGGTTTGGACACCCTTGCCCTTCCCCGACCTTATTTCGGGAAACCCTGCTTTAGAGTGAAATGTAAGTTGATTTCTGGATCCATAGCCGTGAGCTAAAAAGGGAATACTCAGACTCCATTTGTACTGATGCTGTGAATAGCAACACTTGAAGGGTCAAAGGACTGTTAGACCATGTCCGCACTGGATAAGAGTGGCCTGATGCATTGTGATAGAAGACATTATAATCAGTGATAGTGTGAGCATGACACTTACTGTGCAATGCAACATGATGAAATCCCTGGCAGTAAACTTGACAAAGTTTTGCCAACAGTAAGAGTTAACTTTTTACTCTTCAGAAATAGGTGTAGCATATCAGTCTGCCTTCCAGCTACTTTTTCCCCTTCACCTGAATTTTTTTTTGGGGGGAAAACCACACAATTTTAATACCCTGAATGTTCATATGCTGCAGGGTTTTAAAGAGACAAACATGGAATCTATTGCTCAAGTTCACATAACCACTATCAAGAATGGAAAAAACCCCTGAAGGACTGAGCGATTTAGTTTCACAGTTTTTTCCTTTTCAAGACATTTTACAAGTTGCTATATAGTGGTCCCAGTGGCTTTTAGGAACTCGCTGATAACTAAAATCAATAAATTTCCCATCTGGATACACCAGCCCCCTAAAATATTATTTGCTTAATAAAATTCCTGGATACAGTACATGGCTAGATGAGGGATTTAAAAGTAATTTTCAATTTGTTGCAATGCAACTTTTTCCATATCAGGTGGTGCAAAGGATAAACTCTATCTACTGTACAAAAAGAGGCAAGAAGAGGCTGAAGAAGCTTTCACTTTCAAACATAGAAACTGCATCTCTGCGAGGTAAATATTTTTACCGTGATGTAACCTCTCAACATGTGCCCCAGTTGTATAAGTTCAGACCAAAAAATTTTGCCAGTTGACCCTTTGACATTAAATGACCCCTCTTCTTTGTTTGTAGATGACAACAGCGAGAGTGAAAGTGACTCTGATGACAGGTTCAAAGGTGAGGGATCAGCACATATGACTGAGTGGGCAATGTGTTTGAGTTGAGTGCTGCTCAAAGACTCTGACCTTTGAGGAAACAACATCACATGAACCTGTGATTTGTCACAAGTACATGTCAAAACTGAGCAAAAATGGATGTATTATTACTTTATTTTTATGTTAAATATACTGTAATATTTTGACTGAGCTTTTTGAATTAGTTGTTGCGCTTGATATTTTCACTAGTTTTAGTCCTATTTTCGTGTAAGAAAGTGCGTTATTTCAGTTGAAGAAAATCATTTTTATTAGTTTTTTTTTTGTAAAACCATCCACACAGGGTCTGGTAAATTAGAATGTCAATTTATATTATTATCAGACTTTTTATGTTTTTTTCATGGTAAAAGCGTAAAAAAATATGTTCACGTAAAAGTGCATTTTACAATAACATAATTTAACAATAATCATGTACTCAATATACAAACACAGTTCTCAGACAATGTATAGGTTGCCTGTAATATTGAGTGGATTATTTTTTCTTTTCAACGCAGCACACACTCAGAGGTTACTGCAGTTGCAGTCTATGCTGCGACGTGCACCCAGTTACAGGACTCTGGAGCTGCAGTTGATCGAGTGGCAGGAAAGGGAGCTCTTTGAGTACTTTGTAGTGGTCTCACTGAAGAAAAAGCCCACCAAAACCTCTTTTACTCCGGAGGTCACTTACCAGTTCCCTAAGGTGAATATTCTCTTTAAAAAAAAGGAGGTGCTATTTTGTTTCACATTTAAAATGTTGCATAGTATCTGATGTCTCCCTACAGGGAGTCACTGAAACAGAATCACTGTTTATTAAAGGATCCCTTTATCTAACTTCTTTTAGGGTCATTTCTTACAGTTACTTTTCTTACAGAGTTTCCTTATCTAATAGTCTTAATACATGATTGTAAATAATCTTTGCTGCTCTCTGCATTAAATTCAGTTCAGTTCAATTGGTAGAATGTAGCTGTTCTACTACTTTTCAAATGTTTGGGGTACTTAGAAACACTTTTGAATACTTTTATTCAATAGTACTATCATTAAGAAATCCTGAATGTACGTATAACATTTTCAGATCAGCATTAGAATGATTTCTGAAGGATTGTTGGCTGCAGAAAAAAACTACATTTTAAAATTCTTTAAATAATTTAAAATAACACAATTATTAATTTAATTAAATGTGGTCTAAGCAAGTGTGAGAAACTTTCTTCAAAGACATTTCAAAAAATCTTACCCACCCCAAACGTGGGGTTCCATTATTGAACAATAATGTAATTATGCAAATTAGAAACAAGGCTGCAAATACAGCTTTGAGCTCTTATCCTTTGGACGTATTGACAGTAAGTGGTATAAGCAGGAAATCGTTGCCATAGCAATCATGTTTAGCTACAGAGATAAATTTAATTAACTGAGATTTGCTTTAGTGATTGTGTTCCCTTGAGAGGTTGAAATATGTTGAAAGGGTCAATCTGTTATTTGCTTCCAAACTAGAAGAGAGGGCCAATGGTAACATGGGTGGTAGCAAAAGTGAGGGATTGACCCCTTGCTTGGCAAAACAATATTCTGTACATACTTGACACAGTAATGGAGGTGTAAAGGGAAAGTATAAAGAGGCTGTGAAAATATATTAGATGGATTCCTCACCGGGTCTTTTCATCTGACCCTCACAGTTAGAGAGACTCACCAAGCAGATGAGGGAGGCTGAACAAAGACTTAAGGCTATCCCACAATTCTGCTTTCCAGATGCCAAAGATTGGAGCCCTGTGTCTGAATACAACAGGTATGACTCTTTTTTTCTATGAGATCCTCATAGAATTCTGTACTGAAAAGCTAACCCTTTTTTTCACGTTATGGCCAATATTAAAATCTACAATTGTGTCTAACATAAAACTTAAACAAAACAATTATTCAGTCAAGTTAGAATTATAATGTACAGGTAGTATGAAGTATGCAGTATGATATAATTATGTACTTGATATGAAAGTTGTTAAATTGTGTTCCCGAACGACATGGGGGTAATAGATTAATGGTACAAAATTTCATTTTGGGATAGAGTAACCCTTTAATCTTGAAATTGTAATGCAAAAGTACAATAATAGCATGTGGCTTTGGTTGCATTTGGTGGAAAAAAGGCTACCCGGTTTTACTTCAGTTTGTACTTCCATCAAGACAATTACAACCACATTGTTTAGTTTGGGTCATGAGAACAGCACTATCACACAATCAGTACATCAACTGAACTGAAAAATGACAATTTCAGTTTAAACTTCACCAAGTGTTCACGATCAAATATCTCATGTCATAAACCTCAGTTATTACATCTTAGATGCCTGATAAAGTCTTATAACCACAGAGGATACACCTCAAAGGCAAAGTCATCAACCTCAAGAGCATTTCCTCTCAAGTGGTTTTAAACATTTTTCTACTTATCACCTGATCTACATGGGGGTTTTGGGACTAATGATGGCTGTCTTTGATTTACTGCAGTGAGACCTTCTCTTTCATGCTCACTGGAGAAGATGGCAGTAGACGCTTTGGGTATTGTAGACGGCTTCTGGTAAGGTTCTTTCTTACATCATGGATGCTTTTCTTGCTCCTTTTGTTTGTGTTAGTACAACCATATGTATATTGTATATTGCATCACACATGGTAATTAAAGGGCAAGCATATGGATGGAGGTTTCGGTCAGTCACTTGAGTAAGTGTTTGGTTTGCTCTCTTTTTTGTGCTCAAAGAGAAAACAGATTCTCGTAAACGTGTCTCCTCGGGTTTAATGAGAGTTTCTCAGGAGACGAATGGAAATGCAAACCATCAAAAGATGTCATTGTACCGTAAGATTCGGTCATATATTTGTGTGCCTTGAGTTTTGTGGTGATTATTGTGTTGCATGTTAGATGGGTTTTATTTGTAAATGTGCAGTTAGGAATGTTTTCTTTTCCTATACGGTATGTATGATAGGTTTTAGATTAAAGTGCATGTTGATGGTTATGTGTGGTTTGCTTTATACATCTAATCATTTGTTCTGAAGATGAAAAAAGACCAATGTGTCATTGAAATGCTCTGGTAGTAGTTAATATGAATGCTGTTGCTTATTCAGAACATTCTTTTTAATAGATCTTGCCTTGTGTTGTTCAGTTTTATAGAGTGATTCGTTATAGGCTTGTGAGATTTCTTTAGCTCCTATTCTTTCTCAGCTCATCTTTTTGAGCTCTGAATGGCCCAGTGGAGAGAGAAGTGTTGACTGTGTTCCCTGCAGGGAGGAAGTCCAGGGGCTGGCATGAGGGCGGCATTCCTGAGGATTTGAACCCAGCTCCACATGCTTGAATTAATCATCCATTTGTAAAAAGTCAGCAGAGGAGAATTGCATACCTAATATGGACAAGAGGAATGGGGATTCATTGTGTTTGTGTGCTTTGAGAGACACTAACCTGGTTGGGCTCCTAGAAAATAGCCAGACTTTCGATTGTTTAGTGAATTGCATGTGACAACTCATTCATTTTGTGGAACTGCACCTGTGCTGTGTTTACACTGGACATGCTGTATCCATTTTGAAAACTTCCATCTATTTTAAACTCATAGCATGCACTATTTCATGTGTTTAACTGAATAATAAACTCCTAGTTCATAAAGTATAGCCCAGGATGACAATAATGGTTCCATCCCCTTGTTTTAGCAGCAAGCAATGGTTCTCATGTTAACTCACCTAAATCTCTTTTATGTGGTTTCTTCTCTCTCTTTTTCACTCTCCATTTATAGTTTCTCTGTCTCTCTTTCAATCTCAGTAGTGCTTGTTAAACTGACTGTCACTATTGCCCAAAGTGTGGGATCAGCAAATTGTTGATATTTTTCAATACTGATAACGACAAGAAATAATTCTTGAGCAGCAAATCAGCATATTAGAATTATTTGTTATGTTGAAGACTGGAGTGATTGATGCAGCATTGAATTACATTTTAAAATGTACTTAATAAATGCAGGCCTGCTGAGCATAAGAGATTTCTTTAAAACAGTAAAAACAAAAATCATTCAAATCATTCATTTGAATGATAATATAGAAATGCCCTGGCAACTATCCACAACTCCCTAGCATCATGGCAGTGATTTTTGCATATGTTAGCAACACCCAAATCTGTCTTCTCTATTTCGCTTCTCACTGATGTGATTTAGTACCCTGTATGTTTTAATGAAATCACCTGGATGCTTTGCTCTGTTGCGAACCCTCAAGTTACTTCATGTGTGTAATTTAATTGCTTGTGTAATCTTTTCCCCGCACCTGCAGCCTAGTGGGAAAGGGCCTCGCCTTCCTGAAGTGTATTGTGTCATCAGTCGACTGGGCTGTTTCAACCTGTTTTCCAAGGTGAGCTTAGGTTTGGTCACACACACACTGTCTCTCTGGCTGTCAGACATGGGCACAGCTGGAGCAAGGCTTGTGTTGGCATTCAGAAACATTCAGCTTACGTCTGTCTTACTCTCTGGCCTGTTAAACCACTATTATTTCTTTCACTTCCACCTTTCACTCATGGGAAAGTGAGAAAGAAGTATGAACCCGTGCTCGATCCAACTTTGGTTTATCATAATATTCCATGGAAATCTAATCTGCTTGCTTTCGTCAATCTTGAAAAAAAGTCATGTAGCCGATGAAAACCATGACTTGCTAGTGACAGGTTAGAATTCCACAGACTTCCACCTTCATCTCTGAAAGGCAAAAAAAGAAACAGACCACATGAAATGGATCGCTCTTCTGCAGTGCATTAAATCAGTAGCAGTGCCTCAATCTACTGTACTGTACATGTGAATGCCTGTTAATGCTGTTTTTCTCCGTCAACTAATTTAGCATTCGTTTATTACAGATCCTGGATGAAGTGGAGAGGAGGAGAGGAATTTCGGCTGCTCTGGTGTATCCTTTCATGAGAAGTGTGATGGAATCTCCTTTCCCAGCACCGGGCAAAACCATAAAAGTCAAAACCTTTCTGCCTGGAGCAGGAAATGAGGTTAGATAATTTCCTCATCTAAATGATACTGCTGTGTTATCTGCTGTAAATAAAAAATAAGTTTATTCATCACTCATTTGAGATCCAAGTCCCTTAGGGAATAGTTCACCCAAAAATTTACATTTTGTTATTATTTACTCACCTTTTTTATATTGGTATGAAAATGGACCCTATTCAGGGACTCTATTTCTGCTGTTTCTTACATTTTCACTGATCTTAGCACAAACGTAGTCATTTACATTTTCCTTTTATTTTTTTACCTTTTGTATTGGAGAATGATGGCATATATATAACACTTAATAAATGTCTCTGGTCCTGTTTTGCATAATTCATCTCTGTATTTTATTCTATGCAAATTTTCATAACTTTCTCTGCCTCTGAAATTACTTTTTTGTACACTGCATGCATTGGGGGGAAAATATTGGCCGGTAGTAATATTTTCAGTTTCCATGTTAACAGCAGCAATATTGCTCCTTGGAGTAATGCACAGGTTTTTTTTTCTTAGGTTATTGAGTTACGAAGGCCCATGGACTCCAGACTAGAGCATGTAGACTTTGAAAGTCTGTTCAGCTGCCTGAGTGTCCGACAGGTGGTACGTGTTTTTGCCTCTCTGTTGCTGGAACGAAGAGTCATCTTTGTGGCTGACAAGCTGAGGTGAGACACCCTTGTGTGTTAGCTTAAGTGTCTGAGTTATCATTCGTCTGCAGCCCTTGAGACGATAAATATGAACCGTCAAATGTAGGCAGCATATCATCTCACGTAATACGCTCTTCATTCCCATGAGAAAGTTCTTGCTTTTTCAGACCAAACATGGTCAAGCAGCCCTCCCAAACAGAGCTGGGTTTCTAAGACGAGCTGACCACTGTGACAACAGCAGTCTGAGTGTGGCCTAACAGCAGATGTTCTCAATAAGCCCTTTCTTCACTGATGTGCAATGTCACTTCCAGTTTTCCATCTACTCATTCAGAGCCCGTAAAGTAACATCTGCTACAAATGAAAGATTTTTATCTTTTTGGGTCATGCTTTTTCTCCTCCTGTTGGTTGTTGTAGTCTTTGTTTTTTTAGATCTATTCCATTCCCAGATTCTCAAGTCAGAAACTGATCATCACAGTATACAAGGACGGAGTTTAGGAAAACATCACTCTGTATTTGTCGGTGACCGTAGGGATTCTGAATGGAATACCAACCATAGTATTGGTCTGAATGTTCCAGCCAATATATCTAGACTTATCTGGGCAGAAAATAGCTGTTTTCAGGCCCAGTTCAGTGTTGTCTGTCAGTGTCCAACCAGTGCATCTGTTAAATAGCAGCTTTCTACTGTGGTTTTGGTTAAAGGGTGACCCAACGACTGCTCCATGCAGGCCACTGCTAAATTCATCTAAATTCATTTTGACCCCACCCTCTAACACTGGGCTGAACTCCCAGGAGTCCCCACTGATCTAAATGCAGAAGTGGGTCAGGGCAGAGACAGGGCTTTGGTTCTGTTAGAGACGTTATGCACCCCAGAGGTTTCGGCACCCCCCTCTGAGCCTTCGTGCTTGGTCACGGAAGCTTGTGGCCGGGCATAGGGGGTCATTAGGGAGTAGGTTATTTGTGAAAGCTTAATCTCCACAAATCATCAGGCAGTTTAAACAAACAGCAGCAGGGTATGTGGGGTGGGCAGTTACTGTGAAGGAAGGAATGCACTTCCTGTGTGAGTGACTGTCCGTGTTTCTCTCCTCTAATCAGTGGCCATATTGTAACAGGGTGACAGATGTTACTTAATGTTTCGATTTTAAAAGTTCGATTTCTGTCAGATTGCTGACACAATGCTCTGATCATAAAAATACATGGTCAATTTTTATTGGCTTTTTTCAAACAAGCAAGCTGTTTAAGTTGTTGGCTGATACCGATTGCTATTAGATTGCTATGGGTTTATTTGCTCTATTACATGGATTTAAAGGGGTCATACGGTACATGCACTTTTTTAAGCTGTTTGGACTGAAATGTGTGTTGGGAGTGTGTGTACACAACCACCGTAAAATTATAAAAATCCACAGGTAGTTTTCTTTTCATTTAATAAATATAAGTTGCCTTCTCTGAAATCAAGCCATTCTCAAGTGCATGTCGCTGTGGTGTCACACCAACAGAGGCCACACCCACAATAGATGATTGACAGTAGCGTGTCACACAGACTGAACTGGTGTCTTCCCTCAGACCCGCCCTGAGTGAGCCGTCATCAGACCGAGACGCAGAGACAAGCAAGACTCCTGAGAGATTGAGGTGTTTTGTTGTTGAATGTATTAATGAACATAGCAGTAGTTATTTACTGCTAACATCTGAGTGACTGAAGACACAGAGGATTAACGTTATGTTTGGTTCTGAAGGGAAACGCCCCCTTGATCAACCGAAATGCGTTTATGTTCGCGTCCAAATAAATCTTTGCAAATCGCCTTTCCTAATAATGTGCTAATTAGCAAGTTTCACAGAAAAAAAAGATAATCTGAGAGCGTCCGGGAAAGAGGGGCAGAGTCAGCGGAGCTCGTGAAGATTTAAAGGGGAAGTACACAGAACAGAGTGATTTCTAAAGAGCTGTTTATGACAGGGTAAAATTTGCGTTTTAAAAAAAAATCTTTGAGATATTTTAAAACAAACTATATTACAAACTTTCCATTAAGACCCTAAATAATCATATTAGCTTGTGGAAAACTGGGTTTGTATGACCCCTTTAAAGCAAAATTATGCTACGTAATACACAAAGCAGCAGATGGGCTGAACCACAGTTGCTGTGGTTCATCTTTATACAAGTAGCACTGCACTTACAAACACTAATTATGTTGAGCTAAAATAAAAAACAAACAAAACTTTCAGCTGTTTTCAGTCCAACACAAAAGAAATTGATTCATGTAGCCTCCCATCACTATTTCTTTATGAAAGTTTTACGATATATAATAAAAATGCGTACAATTCATAAATCATTGTTATAATTATTACAATCTAACATCAATAAAATGTTAAGAATATATAAGAAAATATATATCAAGATTTTTTTTTTTATTTCTTAAAATATTGTTTGTTTGTTCAGCAGTTTCTGTTTATAAAAAAAATAACTTAAATACTGAAGGAAATATCTTGCTTTAAATAGTGGGCCTTCGAGTCAAAAAGGTTGAGCACCACTGCATTAATCAGATAAGAGTTGGTCCCTCTATTATGTGCTTGCTCGATTTTTAACTGATGTGAATGTACTTAGTTTTATTGACCTAGCTTGTGTTGAAAC
Source organism: Enteromius unitaeniatus (assembly GCA_032359435.1). Lineage (NCBI taxonomy): Eukaryota > Metazoa > Chordata > Actinopteri > Cypriniformes > Cyprinidae > Enteromius > Enteromius unitaeniatus. Next base: position 9,268,962 of record JAUMHI010000043.1, on the reverse strand, counting down.
CTTTCATTTGCCCTATGCCTCTTCCCACATGGTGTACCAATGTTTTAGTTCACAAACTTGAGAATATTTGACTTTCTTTGAACTGTGGAAAAAAAGTAGTAGTTTTGTGTTGTCGCTGAAAGGACGCTTTTCAAAACCCACTCTTTGTGAATGGCTTTGAATCACACCCATTATCATAATAGATAGAGCTCTGGTTACAACATAATATGCTGTTAAGCCAAGTATTGACATTCCATGGGCTTGGCTCTGTTCAAAACAGGATAGGTGGATTGATGGAATTTGGTCCAGGCCTAGCTGCGTTGCCCAGCAACCTTGGGTGGATTATGGGCAGCGCTCGACTAAGGTAGAAAAGTCTCCTTTCTCCCACATCAAGGACATTGCAGTGGCTCTCTCGGGAAGGACTACTGCAGTCCAGTTCCCAAAAAATGTGTGCCAACAGTGTGTGATGTATGCTTCTGTAGCCTATAACATATATTTGCTGCTCAGTATCTGGCAGAAAGAAAACTCAATCCATGTTAGGCAATGCTTTCCTTGGGATTTGTTTTAACCCTTTCTATACTTTTTCAAGCTTACGACATCCTATTTCACAGAAAGTAATTGTTCTCGAATGACAAACTTTTCCATTAACTATGTTATTGTCTAGGGAGCTCTTCTTTCCAAACTAGACACTGATATTTAATCAGGCTGCCGAGCAAGTTCCTTCCTGTGGGAGGTCCAGCAGCTTTGATTGTTAATGAAGTAAATATATTACCCAATATTATGTTAAAGCATATGCAATAATACATTCATTTGTCATTTTATTGAAATTGCTGGTATAAAATTTTCCATATAATGATATGAATGTTGTGTAGTTCTAAAATAAATAACAGGAAGGAGTTAAACTTCCATTGCCTGTTTTTGTCATTTCTAAATTGCTTCCTTTTCTTGGGTACATAGTGTGTGCATATTTTTGTGCAGCTTTAGACGTCTTCCTGTAATGACTTCTTGTTGAATCAGAACACAGAGAGGCAGGTGGTAAAATGTTTTGTGTCTCAGACGAGATGAAAAGAAAAGAAAAGGAGACGGAAAGGCTTTAGGCAAATGTAATATAGTATTGCCAAGTTGGCCAGAGACTTTTGTGTGGCTAGTTTCTGTAGTAAACCAGCCAAAAAAACAAGAAGATTGAAGAGCTTGACTCGACAGGGTTTTTTTTTTCTTTTCTTCTTTCTGTTCTTTTATTATCACAGGAATATGTTTCAGTAAATTGCATAATGGTGGGAACATAAACTTTACTACAACTTTTGCATAAACTTGGTGGTATTGCTTCTATATCCACATACTGCATGTCACCACTGGTTAAACACGCAGACACTCTCATTAAATATATAACATTACTCTCTAAGCTCTTTTTCCAAAAGCCAGCCAGCCATCCAACATTCCCATCATTATTAAAAATATGCAGTATTGTTGAATCTGTCCAATTCAGTTTGACTGGTTAAATGAAAGCATATGTTTTTTTTCTCTGATTAAGATCTTGAATTTTCACCCTTAAGCTGCTTCAGTTGAAAATTATTCTATTTATGGCTAGCTCGAGTAACCAAAACCAAATTCCATCAGCTGTTGGGTTCTGGTGCATCAGTGCAGTATTTTAATCATATTTTTACATTTACATTTCGTCATTTATCAGACATTGGCATTTAGTCATTTATATACCAGGCATGAAAATCCCTCACCTTTCGGCGAAATTCGCCGTATTGAAGCCAAATCAAGTAACCCAAGTGAATTTTGAGCGGGTGGGGGGGTCTTGACGCCTCGCGTTTTCCACGCGTTTTTAGACGCTTCATGTGAACGTACCCTTAAGAGAGTAAGTTACATTTAATGCTAAAGTATCGTTAACGATAATACAAACATTATTTTAGTGTGTTAGGTCTAGTTTTACAGCTTAATACTGGGTTGAAATACAGCTGGATTTGGTCGTGGCTTCAACTGGAGGGCAAGGTCTCAGTTAAAGGGCAAGAGGTGTCTTTTTATTTTAGGGATGTACATATGTCTTTAGACAAATGTCAATACAGTATTTTATTTTTTTCAGAACCTGTACTTGGTTTATTATTCCATTCAATTTATTTGGCTACTGTAAAAAATGGCAAAGGGAAACGATTATCAAACATGTTATTTTTCTGGTTTGCTCTGTCTGCAATAGCAAATAGTATTTGTAGTTGACTGTATATTTTTCGTTAATGGTAGAAAATACTTATTTTATGTTGATTTCTTTGCCAAAAAAAGACAAACCTGGCTGTCAATCATGATGGAAGAATAAACCAAAGTTACAGCATGTCCACTAATCAGAACATAATATTTATTCTGTGGGAGTCCTCCCACCTCCCGGCCCATCAGAGGCCACATCACCCCTCGAGCACCCTACTCACCTTTTTCACCCCTGACCCATTTTCATGCCTGACATACACACACACACACACAAACACACATATTTATTATGCAAGCTTAATGTTCTTCTTAAATATATACTTGTATGTGTGTGTATATACATAATAAATATACACTTATTTTAGTTTTAGATAACAGTAACTAGCGAAAGAAGTATAATATATTTAAAAAAATGTATCTTTGAGGATGGTTCATGCTGATTAGTTCCCAGATTAACTTATAATAGGCCTTATGATAAAATACATCATATCACAGCTGGTATATATTTTTGTTCTGTTCAAATGAAGGAAGCTGTGTAATGGATATTTATTTGGTTGGTCATGTTTGATATGACTGTGTGTTTGTGCACATACCAGCTCAGTTTGACAGCCCAGACAGAGTCAATTACAGTAGCTAGCAGCAGTTTTCAACTCCACCCTCTATCTGTGCTGGAGGATTCGGGCAGCATAGAGCAGTGTTTGGACTGGTCTAAAGTTCTGTCTTCATCTTTTCCCATGAGTACTTGCCTCTGAGGCCTCAGTTATGCTGACATTCCGAGTATCAGCTATCAGAATCTTTTTGTCTTGCCCGTGGCTAGGTTTTTAAAATCTTTCTCTGTTCCCAGTGTGAACATGCCAAAATGCAGGATGCAGAATCTCACTCTCCTTCTCACACACACACACACACCTTCAGACACCACCTAGAGTGTTTTAAGCACAGGCCGTGAAATTTAATATTTTAATTTTGATTAAAATGGCGAACTACTAATTGCTTGTGCTCATTTGTGGATATACAAGCTTTCTCCAACCTGGAGCTTATATGTTTTGATAAAAATAATTGAAATTTGTATGTTTTCATGTATAATAAAAAGGTTTCTGCCACAGGATAAAACAAAAACGTTTTATCTCACAATTCTGACTTTATTTCTCTGAATTCTGAGTTTCCATCTCATAAGTAAATTTTCCCCCTCAGAATTTTTATGTTTCATAATATCTCTCACTTGACTTTTTATCTCACAATTTTAACATTTATCAGTTTTATATCAAAATTCAGACCTTTGTTCTTTTATTTTTGAGGGAAAAAAGGCAGAACTCCAATATTTAAACTCGATTATGAACAGAAAAGGTTTTATGTTGTATGTTTTTTTTTTTCAAAAAAAAGTTTGAATTGTATTTGAATTGAATTGTAATTGCAAAAGAAAAATCTTATTAGACAAAAAGTTTTTGAAAAAAAAACCTTTTCATTTGTTTTGCACCTAACAACACAGATGAGCAGTATTGGAGTTTACTGTCAGCATACCAAATTTTATCTCAGGGTTCACTGCTGATCCTTTCTAATTCATGGCTGGAGTCGGTGTGTTTCAAATGGTTTATTTTCTCGGCCTTTGTATATGTGGGCCCATGTGGTGGATGGGACAGAAAGAGATGAGAATGAGAGAAAGGAGGGTCAGCCACTATCAACAATCTGAGGGCCGTGAGAAGGCCACTGTGCTATTTGTGACTTTGTACTTAGCTGTAACATCTCGCGGCTGCTTTAACGTCACACAGTAATTTAAGGCTCTGAGGAGTGTGATCTGCAGATGTGTTGTGTGAATGAGAACAAGCACGTGTGGTTACAGTGTGGCAGCGTTTAGCTTCTCTCCTTTGCTACATAATGAAAATCATTTTATTCTTTCACCCTAAAAAGGGCAAATTCATGTGCACTAAAGTTCAAAGGTTTAAAGGTTTAAATAGTTTTTGATTTAATTACTTAAGTCTTCATTATCACATGATCCTTCAAAAATCATTCTGATATGCTGATTTTGTGCTTCAGAAATATTTATTATCAGTATTTTTGTAGAAATCATGGTACTTCTTCATAAAAAAAACTTTTATAAGAACAGAATTTATTTGAAATGTTTTTCTGACTGTTTAGCTGTCAATTGAATGCATGTGTTGTGAATACAATTTTTCATTTCTAAAAATATCTTAATCTTTTGAACTCTAACCTTTTAAAATGCATACATTAGATGGCAGAATATGTAGTGTATAATATAAATGCACATGATATAGTACACTATTTGTAAAAATGATCATATCAGTGATTAAATGACCTTTTATGGTGTGTTTTACCACTTTGAGCTATCATTATCTCCAGAGGGTTTTATGTAACTGCCATCTTGAATGCCAGTCACAATGCAAATAATATTAGAGGAGATCATTTGAATAGCACTGCCACTGGCTACTTTCTTGTGTTGCTCTCATAATCTCAGATTCCATTGTCCTCCTGCTAAAGCCAGAATAAACTGGAAACTCTGGGCTCAATATACTTTTTCCAGAACAGGATTTGTTAAAAAAAGCATGTGAGATTTTGTAAAAGCTAGGTGATTGACTGTGTGCCTTTCTCTTTCTCTACAGTACTCTTTCCAGCTGTGTTCATGCGGTGGTGGCTTTGCTCTACCCGTTCTCCTGGCAGCACACCTTCATCCCTGTGCTGCCCAGCTCCATGGTGGACATCGTCTGCTGTCCAACTCCCTTCCTAGTCGGGATTCTGTCCAGCTCACTGCCAAAGCTCAAGGAGCTGCCTGTGGAGGAGGTACTTAATATCTCTTGTCACTAACTCCCAGCTATGCTGTTGTCACCCATCGTGTTTGTTGTAATACGATACTCTGTCAAGTGTGTACAACATGTGCTTGGCTTTGTACCCGCCTAAATTAAACTGGTTAGACTGAAAAACAGTCATTAGATCGAAGGAGAGAAAAACATAAAACATAACCACAAGTACTAACTTTCGGAGGGTATTATTTTGCAAGATGTTCCCCGTGACTTTGAATATAGTCACATTGGCAGCTCTCTTGAACAGTTCAGTTGTGTTCTTACTATGATAATCTGCCAGAACGTTGAACACTTATGTAGTAGAATAGGGGGCTAAAGTCATTTTCCCAGATTCAGAAAGTTGTTGGAATGAGTGAGAAACGTATTAAGTATAATAACATGCCCAGAGCGTGGGCCAATTGTGTATGAGCCTTGAATGTGGCGTCAGCTTCATAAGCCTAGCTCAGCATTCCTGGCCAGGCTGTTGCCTTCTTCCCCTCTAAACTTCCCCAACCGGGAGAGTGTTGTTGTTCCCAGCTGCCCATTGGACACTGCCAGCTTGGCCACAGGGCTGAAGTTTGGTCCCTACTGAGTGTTTGGCATTTAGCACGTTTGGCAGAAGTCATCTTTAGTACTTTTTGGACATAAGTGCCCTTGTAATGGCCATAACGGGTGACCCTTTGCAGTGAAGACATCTGGAAGCACACCAAAATGTGCTGCTTGTCATAGTTAACACTGCGTTTTTAAACGGATGTCAGGCTCCATCTGTTGAGGATCAACTTCTGGAAACGCCGTGACGTGCAAACCTCCCGAAACAATTGAAAATGGTGTGATTAAACAGAATGATGCTACTTAATGTTTAAGATCTGTTTCTCTTCACGTTTCAGGCTTTAATGGTGGATCTTGGAACAGACCGCTTCATCAGACAGGTTTGTCTGTCCACAAAGTACGAGAAACTCTCCCATGGCTCTAGCGCAGCTAATTGCGCGTTGTCTTGAAGATCTGAGGACGACCGTAATATAAACAAGCTGGCTGTGTCATGTTATGAATCACTGAATGTTGTTGCAATGTTAATCTTCATACTCTTCCTGTGTACAGATGGATGACGAGGCCTCTCTATTACCGCGCAAACTGCAAGCTGCTCTGGAGCAGTCTCTCGAACAGAGGAACGACATCATCAAGCAAGACTCCGACAGCGAATCAGATGAAGGTGAAAAGCCTAACATTGTAGCCTTGCCCATCTGTTTACAATGGACTAACTGTCTTTGCATCATAAGGCATGGTCTGACTGCAAAGTGCAACATCTGGCTTCACTGTATTTCATTTCCTATTTAAAGTCTTTGTTGTTTATCCACCATGAAGTAGTTTCATATTTTTTGTTGATGGTTGATTAAATATTATTGGGTGTTTTAGTTGCTCTAGCATATTTAATTCTAAACGTCTTTGATGTTTCACAGAGTGCACCACCTCTTTGAACAGTGTGGTGTCGGAGGCCTTCATCCGCTTTTTCCTGGAGACCGTTGGCCACTATTCGCTGTTTCTTACCCAGGGCGAAAGAGGGGACCGTATCTTCCAGCGCGAAGCCTTCCGCAAGTCAGTGGCTTCTAAGAGCATCCGGCGATTCCTGGGGGTCTTTATGGAGTCTCAGATGTTTGCTGGATTCATCCAGGACAGAGAGATGAGGAAGTGTAGGGCCAAAGGTAAACGGTGCTTGGTCAATTAAAGAAAACATTACAACCCATAAAACATGGTGTCCTATAAGTGTCATTTAAAACCCGCTCCTAGCATAATGACACACTACTTCTATAGGTCTTTTTTGAGATGGGTTGGAGGCAACTTTTATGTTGAAAGTCAGATCTTTACTGCCACCTTCTGGTGACCAAAAACAATGCTTTTGACAGAAGCACAAATTCAAAATTTAATTTTCTTAAACAGGTCTGTTTGAGCAGAGGGTGGAACAGTATCTGGAGGAGTTACCAGACACAGAACAGAGTGGAGTCAACAAATTTCTGAAGGGTTTAGGTGAGTATAGCACAGCTGTTATCGACACATACACTAACAATCAAACTTTTGGAATCTTTACAATTATTACATATCACATACTGCATATCAACTTACATTGAATACATACATTGAAATGTCTTTTTTTTTCAGGAAATAAAATGAAGTTCCTTCATAAAAAGAACTAGAAACACTTTATTGTGAAACCAAAAACTGTGGACATTTTCTACAAAATCTGAAGACCTAACATGGCTAAGTCACGTATGTTAAAATGTGCCTGTTGTGTTGACTCTGACGTTCATATTTTTGTACATATTTATGAAAGCTGTGCTGTTAATCTCACATGTAGCTCTGTTGTTACCTTTCCTGGTACTTTGTATATGAAACTAGAGAAACAATAGGATGGTACTGAGAGTACAGTATGTATGGTTATATTGCAGTATAACCTCCACCCTTAGAGATAACTGTGTTGAGCTGGATGAGATGTATGAATGGAAACTTGACAGGTGGATGTACAGTGGCTGTGTAGTATTTAACGCTAGATTTTCTCCATGAACTGTATTTTGTACATTTATTAACACATGAAGAGTATAATTACCTTATTTACAGTGTTTAATAAAAAGAAAATCAATAAAGTTTTTCTGTTCATTTCTCATTGTGCATTAATAACTGCTTTGTCCCAAAGTATTTAGGACCATAGAAGTAGAACTTAGCCATATTTGAGTCCTTTTAGTCTGGCCTTTTCATGTTTAAAATAGCAGTAATGAATAATACACTGGAATGTTTTGACATCTGACACATTTTTGCTATATTAAAGAAACATGTACAACTGTTGAATTGGTGTATTTCAATCCATAGCCAGTATTTGAAGGACAAAGATAATAGAATAGAATTTGCAGTAATCCACAAAAAAATCCAAAGATTCTATTTTAACATGAACTAATAATTCGAATAAAATTAATAATTTTAAATTGCTGAAAGTGCACAAAAATTATAGAATTTAATTCAAAAGAAATAGTGAAATTACAATTAAAATAATGAATGTCTTATTTACTTTCCAAAAACCTCTCTTCAAACCATGCAAGGTTGATGTTTTTTTTCTTTACAAATATCCAATAAAAAAACTTTTGATAAATATTTTGCATTGATAACTGTTTTAATGCGAACTATGTTTTCACAATCCATTGCCCATTGGTAGGTATTACGCTTTCTTGGCAAAAACGGTCAAAAAATTATAAAAAATTATAGCACGCCATTGAGAGCAAGTGCAGAACTGACATCTTTCTCCATAAGTGCCACAGAGAGCGCCTAGTAGCACTACCAAGAAAAATATGACCAGCAGTCAAATGGAAACGCAGGGAGATTTTTTTTGACAGAACCTGAAGGAAATTTGTGGGTATTATAAAGCTGTTGAAGTGGATACCATAGAATATATATATATATATATATATATAATAACTGCATACCAAATACTAAATGATACAAATAGGCCTACTAATAAATACTATTTGGACACTCTCTGAACACTGTATTAGTTATACATATATTTATGGGTAAACATGGCAACTATACGACCATGATACAACAAAATTGGCTTTTCCAATTTCATGGGATTTTGGCTTTTGAAATTGAAGCTGCTATTTAATCTTTATCTAACCCTAACAATAATATACTCCCTATATAACATTTATAACTAACCATAACAATAACGCGACTCATGATTTAATCCGTCAGCATTAGACAAGCAACTAAACGCTTGGTATATTGCCTATTGCTAAAAGTAAGCAAATTGAACGTGCTTCAAAATGGAAAATCTCTCATCTACAGTAGTTATTTCCGCACCTGTGCTACAAGAAAACTGAGACAAAGGCGACATCTGCTGGATTGGATGCAAGCGACATTAGAAGGTAGAGAACTTTAGTGCGCAACGCAGGGTGCGTATCACGAAGAAATCCAGGAGGTGAAGGACAGGATTGATAATGCGCTCGCATTCGTTGTAACTTTGATTACGTGGCGCTATTTAGACATCCACACATGGCAGATCTCCAGGAGACCGCACAATGAAACTTGTGCATCTACACTATATAGATGCATGCACATTTTTACCTTTTGACAGTTGCAGTGCTTAAACGACTGAGGGAATAAAATCAGACGCGTTTATATAGTCTCTAGGGGTGGAAAGACTTTAAAGGATATGGTGATAGGAAGCTATTTAGTCACTGAAGCATTGCTTATATCGCTATAAGCTTCCAGCCGCCGAAGAGGAGGAGGAGGAGGAGGATGGTTTTTGGATTTGTGCCTCTTCAAGAGAAGCAAGGTGCGGTTCAAACTCTCATTATGTGTGCATGCGTTCATCACTATTTCATTTGACAACGTCAGCGTGCGGTCTTCCTAAGTAACCATCTGTATTGAGCTAAATGCGAATGTTGCCACATATGTGAGCAGTTCGGGGTTTTTTTTTATGGAGTCCCATCCCATCTGTGTGAGGTGTGCGAGAAGATTTTTCAAAAACGCAGAGGTTAAATATTTGCATACGCGTATCTTACCATGTCATTGAACTATTTAAAGCTTTTGTATGTGTTCGTTTTTATTAAGTATTTCTATGGAGTAGCCAGGACTCTGTGTATTGTTATTTTGTTGAATTTTTAAAGTAAATAATACGAGTAAAAGTGACCTATCACTCTGCAGCATAACAAGAAATCATTTCACTAATTTGCCATCCATGTGTGACAGCAGTTACTGTAATTTACATGATCAAATTGAACGTTAAGCTTGATTTCAACCCTTCTGATGGATTGCGACTTATACTGCGTTTTTCTGTGCAATTATGAATTTGACCACTTACGCCTGTGAAACTGTATCATGCAACCTTAAATGTTAAAGGTCATTTATTGGGGGCGGTAGCTATTCAGGTTCGTATTGCATCGCGAGCTGTAATTTGGGTTAGGGTTTAAAAACTAACTCCAGAATCTGTTTCTGCTGGTATATTTCTGGAGGTCTATAAAGTGATCCACTACGACTCGTGGATGGAAGTAGTAGCCTAGTGTGGAAGTAGCCTAACTATAACCCATAATTTATGGTACTGCATAAGTGTTGTTATGGCTCCTTTGGAGGAAACTTTTGTCTTTTAGCATCAGTGTGACATCATACGCACCATGACTTACATTCTAAACTCATAGTGAAAGCCATTTTAAAACCAAATAGAACAGGCCTATACTACACTGCTGTATTTGTTTGTTCATAGGTCATTTCTGTTAATCTGGGCACACTCATCTTCACAGCATTATAAGGACATTAGACATAAGATATCACTGGATTCATATATATATATTAGTGTTTATAATTCCTTTTCACCTGTTAGAATGAAAGTGACTCTTTTGCAATCTATCTTCCTGTGTCAAGATCACCTTATAACACCAACAGCTGGTCGATGTAATAAAAGTGCTTGAAACCCTCCATACAATAGCTCCTCATGAAGAAACCTCTCAAGTGTGTGCTTGAAGGTTTCGCCTTTTTTTTTTCTTTCTCAATTTTCACACTAATTCGTGTGACTGACAACTGTTTAGCTATTTTTGTAGCTTGTTTAATGGGACATCACACCATTGCACCATGCTACAATAAAATATCTCGCTAAACAAATAGCTGCACATTTACACATGAAAAGGAAATATCCATCTCAAAGCTCCAATTGAAACATTCAATTTAAGTTACTTATATAAAGGTTGTGTCAAATTTGCTATACTTGAGATTACCAGGAAGAGGCCTTTTCTCTGTGCATGCTAGGACTTCAATCTCCAAACCGATAATTGGCTATAATAAACATTCGCTTGTAATGAGTGAAGACGTAATGAATTGAATAATCTGTACTGAGCCATTTCCATCTGCTCTGGGCAAATCTGCCATTCCCCTGTCATGATCTCATAACCAATGATGTTAAAATGATGTTAATGGATGTTACTAAGGTGTTCTTCCAGGGGAGGAACCTCCTCTCAAGTTTCTATTAATGTACTTCCTCTAGAGATGACTGTGCTTGCTCATGCAGAAAGATACTCCTGCTGAATCCACTTACTGGAGAAAAGGAGTCCTTTCTTGTAGTAGGACCAAAGAGAGAGAGAGCGAGTGTGTGAGCTTTTTGTTTTAAAAGCCAAATGGAGTGGCATGGAAAGCAAAGAGGGAGACGCAGGCATGCCTGTCTGCCCGAAGAACAAGAGAAAGACTGGCTGGGTAGACTAATTGTGTTTTAAAGTGGGTCTGTGGGTACACAATGGGGAATCGGATGGTTTTAAGCTCCCATGAGCAGCTCTAGAGGAAGAGAGAGTTGTCAGATTTGTAGGTCAGGCTGCAGGGGTTGTTGTCAGGCAGACTCACGGTGGTAGAGGTGCTTTCTTAGAGGGGATCCGCACGACACCGATGTCAGTTCGGGTTACGTACTGTTTCATTAGTTTCCTCCAATCCCGTTTGCCCACCCACAAACATCTCCTGCTGTACCTGCGAAAGATTTTGAGGAAGTCATCCCTTCCGAATTCTTTCGAGAAGCGCGAGTGTGAAAGGATCATAATTGATTTCACGCTTTGCAGGGCATTGTGCGAGCACATCTTAATTCCCATCTGCTCCTGGAGAAGGCTGACCCGGTTTTAGCATGTTACGTGGGAGCAGGCCCAGCCCGGAGGGACCTGTCCCTTACTAGTGCTGATCTAAGGAAGCGAGGAAGGAGGGCACCGATGTGTTCCCTCATCCCCGATCCATCTCACACCCTTCGTGCGATTCTCTTAAATATTGTAGGTCATCTGGCACCTCTCCCCTTCCATTTTTGGCAACAAGGGCTGCCGGGGATATTTTGTCCCAGAAAAAAAAATAATTATCAGCCCTCCCTAATTCCCAATTATTATGAACAGGCTTATTTAAGAAGAAGAAAGATCATGGTGGCTGTCAGAGGGAAGGATTCGGGATCCGAGCAGCTGAAGGAAGCCAATGAGGAGAGCTACACACCGGCCATGGCTGAGGGCACACGAGGAGGAGCGCTCAGGAGTCTGCTCAGCTGGGGTTAAAGTGTGCAGTGTGCACTACTTCCTTCCGCAGGTAGAGCTGTCACAGTGTGGTGTGGAGCTCTAGCTGTGTCAGAGGCTTGCCGTGTCCTTGCTGCGAGAGCTGCTCTGCTGGATATCGCAATCGTTCTCACACGCATTCGCGGAGGAATTCATATCCTGCCATCGGCATGGAGAAGGTACGACATTTGTAGCAAGATTTTGCAAGCTCGAAACTGTTAGTGTTGAATTGTCTTTGATTTGACACTGAGGTAACCAGCGAACTGCAGCTTCTTGTGACACACTAATGACGCATGATGTGTTATTGTTTTGCCAGTTACACTTTTTGGGAATAATAATGCGAAATGCAAATGCGAATATTTTTGGCGTCCTTTGAACGGGCGGCTTTGCTTTCTAATGAGTCATTAAAGCACAGCAAGTGCAGGGTTCGGAATGAATACTTGATATTGTTTTATGTGACAACAGTGCTTGGCTCAGGATTAGTAAGTCCCAGTGGACAGCTAGAGCAGTTTAAAGTGATAATTCACCCCAACAAATCACAGTAGAGCCCAACAGAAGATACACATTGACTGACAACATAAAAAAAAGTCTTCTTTTTTTAAATGCCTGCTAGGTTAGTTGTTGTTCTACTGGAATGCAAAAGATTTAAATCGTTTTTAAATGTATCTGCAGTGCTGTTCTGAGTGTCCAGAGCCCAGGATGGCACAGAGCTTGTGCACCTTCTGCAACAAGTGGCTGTGTTTCCAGTGCACAGACTTGCATCAGCATGAGAGAAGCTCCACTCAACCCTTCGACCTGCAGCACCAGCCGCGAGACCCTCCGTCACCGTCTGAAATAGGCAAGAGCGTCTTTCTTTCACCCATATGTAATTACTTTCCTCTTTTAGCTCAAGTCGGCTGTTTGCTTGCACATTTCTGCTCTCGGCCACCGGACATTATCAGCTCCGCACCACATTTTTTACGAACCCTTCTTCTTTAACTCAATGAATAATGCATTTTATAATAAGTGTGAATAATTATCCTGTGATGTATTGTAGTGTTGTATTTTTTATGTGACCCACTTTCTAAAACTGATTCTCTCTCAGCAAACGCAGCACATATTTGGCCAGCCTGTCCGACGCTAGCTTTGTTTTATCGATACTCCTGAGATGCTCTGAAATCCACTTAAAGCATGCAAACAACACCACAAGTCCTCACAGAAAATGAGAGAAGGAATGATAAAAGAACGAAAGAAAAAGAAAAAAGTGGTAGAGTGTGAGAGAAACAGAAGTGCGGGTGTGAAGCAGGATGTGGTCGGTCACCAGTATGCACTAAGGCAGTGGTCTCGTTCTTTAACACGTCTCTCTCATGTGTCAGCGTGTTTCTGTCTACCCTACACTGTCACAGCATCAGCCGGCCACCGCTTCTGATGGACAGACTCTATATTCAGCGTGACAGGTGCTGTCGGTTGAGGTCCTTCATTTCTAATGGAGCTCTGCATTCTGCCTGACTAACTCTCTCTGCTCACAGAATTATGTATGCAAAGGGACTTTTACAGTGGTTTAAATGGTTTATTTAGATTAGGATTTTTGCTACAATGGAATGGAAATGAGAATGTTTGATTTATTTGTTTACGCCGTTTGCTTCAGCACAGGTTAATGCAGACGTCTTTATTCAAAGAAACTCATTTCTGGAAAAAACACTTCAAAACTTCACCAAGCTTCTCTGGTGTTCTCTTTTGGGGTTTATGTATAAATCTTTAACAGAAACAAACAGATCTAGATTTAAAGTAAAAATAATATAAAATAAGTATTAAAAATATGAAATACGTTTGAATACATCATTTTTTTTTACATGCATGTATATTTCAGAAATATATGTTAAATATATTTATTTATATTATAAATGATATAAAGATAAACATAGACGTGTAAATATTTTTTAAATATATACTGTACATGTGTTTATATATATATATATATATATATATATATAAATAATAAATATGTATAAACATGAGTTGTACTTGTATATTAAATATATATGTTAAATACATGTATTTGTAAATATTTTCAAAATACATATTGTATGAGAGTCTATTTATATATACATAATAAATATACACAGTACACACAAATTTATAAACAAAAACTTTTATTTATAATCACGATTAATTGTTTTACAGCACTAGATAAAATATGAAATTAAATTAAATGTTAAAAATGTCAGTTTATGTAGTTTGCATGATCATTCTAATGTGAGCTTTTTTAATTGTCCATTGCAAGGTGTGTGTGAAATGTGGGCCGTTCTGAAGGCACACGTGAAAGCAGTATTTGTTACTTTATTTGGCTCTTCAAAAGCACATGTAGAGTACCATTCCTCATATTGGCAGGGCTTTTAATGAGACATTAACTGATTGATCAAAGCTCTGCTGTGCTCCATTTTTGTCTGTTTTTTTTCTTTTGCTGGAAAAACGATCCATTTATACGTCCAGAAATATTTATAAGCATTTTGATGCGCTTTGTTTCTCCACTAAAAATAAATAAAGCTAGCATAGAGAGTGACTCACAGAGGCCAAGCGGGGTCTCTCGCGCTATATTGGTCAAAATGATTCGAGCATACTTAAAAGCTCATTATTCCACATGCTCATATTAACACATTTTTTTTTCCCATTGGAACGTTTCTTCTAAATATTTGACTCTTGATTACAGATAATGTGTTCTTAATGGGAATCGGCTAATTAGGCCTCATTTCCTCTCTTCTGTTGTGTTGTGTGTCTCAGGAGCCGGTTGCTGCGGGCATGCAGTTGTCATGTGTCCTCTCCATAAACAGGAGCCTCTGGAACTCCTGTGTGAAACGTGCGACCTCATGGCCTGCAGCATCTGTCACCTGTCCGCCCACAAAGACCATCGGTATGCGTAGAGGACACATACCCACTGCCACGCATGGCCACGTTTACAATGCTCTTGTACACATGCAAATACACACTCTCTTTCTCACACTCTTTCCTTAACACATAAGCATAGATGCAGACAGAACAGGTGGCCACTTTCCCACGTATCAACAAATATGCTACAGAGCGTGTTGTGTGTAAACGTTGAAAGTCAAAGGTGCTTCACTCTCTGTTGGTTTCTTGTCTTTAGTTTGGTGCATGTTGGGAAGGCTCTACAAGACCAGCGTTGGCTCCTGCAGAACCTCATGGCCCGAGTGGAGGAGAAGAGATCTGGTGTGGAGAGCACGGCTAAGCAGATCCAGGGCAGGTGAGACGAAATCCCACCTATTTCCCCTCCACGATGCTGTTAGCTTTAATGCTAGTTAAACAAAGCGTGTTCATTACTCATCTGAAATGTGAACAGCTGGGATTCTTAAGACAACAAGCATAGTTTATGTAAAGCATAATGACGTTGACAAGATCCATTACTTCTGTTGAATGATTTCGGCAGATGTTCAAGCATCCAGATGTACCGGTCATATTGGTGTTTTTAGCCATCTCCTAGTTAGTTTTTCTTTCCGTTTGTCCAGGCTCCAAGGTGTAAAGATCACACAGAGGAAGGCAGAGAACCAGATAAAAATGGCTAAGATGATTATGATGAACGAGCTTAACAAGCGGGCCAACCTATTAATAGAACAACTGGAGGTAATTACTTTTCCCCTCGTTTCCCTCTCCGTCTTTCTGCACTGTTCCAAACGTTTTCATCTCCAAACATCCATGGATGTAGCGGTGATGGAGCGTGCCGAACAGAACGTCTTCTGAGCGAATCATGCAAAGTAGGCAGATTCTGCCAAGTAGCGACAAGCAGATGGGGATCTTAGGATAGGCGCTGAGGAGATCCACGTTTTTGTCGTTGTCTTCCGGTTGCAGAGTATCTCCAGTGATTTCAAGCATCGTCTGGAGGACCAGCTGCAGGGGGCCATAGAGCTGTGCAGCCAGCTGGAGCACGTGCAGAACTTCATTACCTGGGCTGCAGCCCACCACAGACGCAATCCACTGCTATTCAGCAAAGAGCTGGTAGGATTTTCTCCTGTCCAAGTGGGCTTCAGATGTTAAGATTCCTGGCAGCTGCCTGCTAAGTTTCTGGCAGGTCTCAAAAAGATGTTGGCAGCATAAGTTTAAAGCAGCCTCCCCTATTTTTTGCGGTTGCATTTAAAATTAACTTTAATCATTTTCTCACAAACTTAAAAATAGAGAGACTGTGCAGAAAGAGTTTCAGTTTCACTGCCAGAATTGCATGCAATATTTATAAGTCGGTGTCTCTGTAATCATGAGGTTTGATCTATAATTCATTTGTCAGATTGCTCTTCAGATGCAGCAATTACTGGAGCCACTGATGCTCTCAGAGGCTTGGACCCCGTTGAAAATCAAGTTTAACTGGGATGCCAGCTTCTGGACCAAGCAGATGTCCACTTTAGGTAAACTGAGCTACATGACAGTGTGATTAGATGGCTATTTTTACTTTTATATAGACTGTGTTCTTCATACAAGGATAATGCTAAACTACATTTGCTTTTTTAAATGTATTTATTAGTTTAATGATACATTACATTACATACATAAAACATACATAGAAACACACATCATCCACTAACGATAACCATATTCAAAAGGGAAAGGACATGTCAAAAACATTTTTTAAGAGTTCTTTTGGATATTTCCTTCTCCGAATTTCACTCACTCGTAACATGAATATGATCAATAGTCATTTCACATCTGATTTTCCATAGTTTAGATTTTATATATTTTCATCATAAGTTAAAGGAATACTAAATATTCCAAACAAAACAGACATTGTGTCAATTTGGAGTTTGAAACCTGATTCAGAGAGTTTGTCCCATACCTCTCTCGATCTAGGACAGTCTAAAAGGAAGTGCTCTAGAGTTTCAGGATCGCTACAATTGGGCATAGGGCATAATGTCATTTCAACAAAGCAGCTCCATTTAACCAGAGCTTGTACCGGTAATCTCCTCACTGTTATCAGCCATGAAGTGTCCCGTAGGTGTTCTGACAGTATTTTATTATTGATGTTTTTAATACACATAGTACTTTGTGTGGCATTTAAGTTTCTAAATACAAAAACCGGCCAATTAATCTCCAAATCCTTAATCTTCCAGCCAATTAATCTCCAAATCCTTGTAGTGCTCTGTAAAATCAGAATAAATCAAATTAAAATAAGGAATATGTGCTCTTGCTCGCCCTTTTTTACTTTTCCAGTTGGTGAGGTCACCGAGCCATTCAACCTGTCGATTTATCCCATGAGCTATAATTTTACAGAAAGATATTTTTGTTTTAAGAACTAGGTCTATAGCACCCAAGCCTACACTAGACCTTGGTTTATAAAGCTACTCCCGTTTAAGTTACTTCTCTTGTTGTCTTCCAAATAAAATTACAACAAATTTTGTTTATTCTTTTACCCCATTTTTCTGTTAACGGATATTATGCATGCCAAAAAAAGAATTTTGGAGAGTATAAAAATCTTTATTAAATTTATTTTAGTTTTATAGCTTAAGTAATTTTTTTTCCATTTGTCTATTTCTTCATTTATGATTTCTTCTTTTTCACGCCAGTTTCTTTCAGAACAACCTTCATTATCAATATAGATCAATAACACTTTTAAACTACATTTGCACATTCCAGGAAGGAAATTCCAGTGTTTTTAAGGCCTCAAAAACTAAAATTTTAAATGTAAAAGATGAGCTTAGGGTTTACACTTTTGGTTCTATGTAAATAAAGTTTGGTGGCTGTGTAAAAGTATAAAATAAAATGCTATAAAAATATCAATCACAATGCATTGTGCAAAATATCATAATGGCATCGTTACATCTGTTCTTTTAAAATGGAGAACATTGTAGCCAACAATGTCAGCACAAAACAAGGAAAAAATTAAATCTCTCTATACACCGTATATGTTTTTTATAAACGTATCATATTTTTGATAACAGTATGTTTCAGTTAAAACTATTCAAATACTTTTATGTGATGGCATCATCACTTCTGCTCATAAAAATGGAAAACATTTTAAATAACAATGTCAGCACAAAAAATAAATAAAAATAGAAAATCTCTCTATAGTTGTATAGAACACATGTATTTATAAACATGTACCATATTTTTGTTAACAGTATGTTTCAGTTAAAACCATTAAAATAATAATTAAAATAATAAAAAACACATTTATAAATAAAAAAAGACTATATATATATATATATATATATATATATATAAATAAAAAGCATCATAATGAGCATTTTTCATCTCTTTCTCATTATCACTGAAGACATAAAATACTTTTTTAAATGCTTTTGCCCATAGTATATGATTAGTGTTACAAGATAACACTAGAGGAGAAAAATTCAAATGGAATGTTTGAGAAATATCTGTTGCTGTGCAGCACTGTAATGATTCATCCTTGCTTTAGGTCAACTAGTTGTTGAAGGTGGAAGTCGTTCATATCCAGAGGTTGTGGGTCATCCCAGTATCCTGCGACCCCAGCCTGTCCCATGCATAGCAATGCCTCCTCTGTGCCATGCGGTGCGGGAACCTGGCTGCGCCTGCCAGACCTTTTGCCAGCCCCAGCTCTGCTGTCATCACTGCAGACCTACTCAATCCGTCCCTTTGGACAAATTCCCTTCCCAGTGTCCTCAGGCCACCAGGCGGAGCTCCCCGCCATCTCTTCACAGCTGCTGGGAGGCTGATGCATCCATCCCGGTGCATCCACATGGAGCTCAGCCTCTGCAGCAGTCCACCTCTCACCCTGGATCTGACCCCAGCCAGCATGGAGCCAGCTCCGCTTCACCTCAACAGCCTGTAGGAGCCAACAATCACCTGTTGCTCGAGCCGCTCCCTGCTACAGACAGGAGAAATTCTGTGCCAGGCCAGCCTCCTTGTGAAACCTCTGCACACAAAGCGGCTATAGGGCAAGAAGCATCACCAGAGAGAGAGCTGCCACATGTCCGCAATCAGGCTCAAGTGCAGATAACCACAGAAACCAGCAACCAGTCCATAATTGAACTGCAGTCTATCGCTGCTCACATCGGAGATGACAGGGTGAGTTTTATTAATGTGTCGTTTATCTGTCCTTTGCAAAACAGTACCTTTGCTCTCAGTGTGCTCGATACTGACCACAATTCTCAGGCCTGGAGCTCTTTAGTGTGCGCAAAGGCTGCATGTTAACCACAACTTTAACTGGTCCACACCACAAGTCCTAGCAGATGAAAAGGCCATCGAGCAGCACTGCAAATGTGCTGAAGCATTGAAGTGGGCTCAAGTGTCAGGCCCTTACAGTAAACCGACTTTCATTTCGGTAGCTGATCGTTTGTTTTTCAGTGTCAAGATTATAGGAGAAAACCTTTATGATTGAATGAATGGAAATGATACATTTTCAGGGAAGTGATAGGTTATTTTTTTAAAAACTATTATTAATCGTGACTATTCCTAATCATCTAGTAGCATTTGTACAAATCATTTCAGTTGTCCTGAAGTGCAATAATTGAGTTTATGAAGTACAGATATTCCATGTAGTTTCTCCATAACAGTGGGTCACAACCAGGAGGCTGGGAGACTAAAGATGATTTACATTTATTTAAATTAAGAAGAAAAAAAACAATTAAAAACAATAGATATTTCTTACTCTAATTCACCTTCTCAATTTTTTTTCCTAAAACTAAAACTTAAAAAACAACAACAAAAAAAAAAAAAAAACAGATTCCCACTTGAAAAAGCCTAATAATAAAAGTATGATTTGTAGACCTGGAAAATTAATATAAATTAATAAAATCCATGAGCAATTTTATATATTTTATGAATATTATAAACGTTAGGCCAAGCTAAAATATTTTATCCGGTAGTAATTATAAGCAAAAAATATAGTACAACATTTTTTTATGCTGTATAAGGTCATAAAAATGACAGGTAAATTAATCAGTAATGACAATCAATAATTTAGTGTTATATATATTATATATAGTGTTGTATTTAAACTTGCATACTGTATAGTAAATATAATAGTATTCATAAAAAAATGTGTGTTTGATTATTACAAAGTATAAAAAGATATCTATATATAAAAGATCATTACTAAAGAAGTTTTTTCACATTTCATGTCAACAACTCATTTACTGTAGTTTCTTTTTCCTCTTTTATATGTTTTTGCTCCTACAGTTCTCATTTGGTCACTTTTCTCATGTTGTGCTTGTGCTTTAAGTGTATTTGGAGTGGATGATGGTGTGAGAACAGTGAACTCAACACAGAAACGAGCCTCACCGCTCTCAATATTAATTTAGAAAGAGTAAATTGAATCATTGCAGGCAGCATCATCTCTATTTATGTGGCTGTAATGTGTTTTCATCTTGACAGCTGCTGACAGCACCTCTGCAAGCAGATGGTGAGACATAAGTGAGGACAACTGTGGTGTGAGCTCAGAAACAATTAAGACCACAAAATAACACGCGCACACACATAAACTCACTCTGCTCAGCAACCACTCCTCAAGCAGTATTGGACGAAAACCAAATCAGGCGATAGAAGTTATTATTAGTTCTCTTGATGTCAGAATTTTGATAAATCTTCATGGGACAAACACCAATCAAATTCAGTTTCCCTGTAAGATTTGGCACTCCAGAGGCAAATTAGTGTAATATTTATTTTTTTATGTATCATCTTCAGCCCATAACTGTGACATGATTAAAGGGAGGGAAAAAAGCGCTTGGGTGCAACCACATATTTACTTAACCTGGCATTAATGAGAAGCTAAGGGAATTGAAGGAGCCGGCTGTTGAGTTTTTCTTCATCTCACTATAGAGCCCACACGATTACCTCAAGTCTCTGAGACCTCCTACCTTCTCCCTGCACCCACACACACTCGCAAGACACACTCTCCACAGCCTGATTCATTCCACCCTCTCCTCGTGGGCTTCTATCAGGTGAGTGGTTTTAATCCTGAGGTAATTATGAGAGAGAGAGAAAAAAAAAAAACAAGACGGATGGAGGAGGGGCTACATCGAGCATACGGGCGGCTGCCTTCAACTCTGACATTTGTCGTGTTAGTGAAGGATGCAGTCGCATGGGCTTTTCTACAACTTCTCGCATTAGTGAAACGGTGACAAGAGGAGAAGAAGGCCGTGGAGGAGAGAAAGTCTAATCTCTGATGTGTTAATGCTGCTTATTCAAAGAAGCCTTCCATGCCCCAGATGTGGGATTTACATACGATAATTGGTGCTGTAACTAAGTCATATATTATCAGGAGATTTATTTTGTAGTGTTTCGGAGTCGCTGCACTTTTCTCTCCGCGTTTGAAAGATGTGATTGTTCTGGCTGTTGCTTCAAACTAGTGTACCTGCTGTGCATTGTCGCACTCAAGGTTGTTGTTCCTGACTGTCATGTCCTCTGTTGTCACTGTTGCTATGGTTGTAGTGTGCCGCATATGCTGTCGAGATCACTTCTAGCCTAGTGATGCGCTAATGAGACTTTGGCTCTCTTCCGTAGAGATCCTCAGCATTGGAGATGTTCACGCGGGCTCAAGGCCAAGGAGGTGATGGCCAGAGCCGCTCCGGTTCCAAGAGGGCAACCAGGTCCCAGAGCACTTCAAAAGGACCCAGAGGACCTCGTAAAAGGCTCTGTAAAGACAGGCTGACCAGGGCAGCTCATAGCCTGGCAACAGTGGCTGGGGACCAGGGATGCACAATGCAGCAGGTAAACGTGCTGTATGCGTGGTGAGACAAACATACCCTCTTTTCACAGCAATGCCATGGATGAATAATTTTTGGTCCTCCAAAGAACCCCTCAGTGAACAGTTCTTGAAAGAACCACCAACAAATATCTAAAAAAAAAATCTTTAGCCACTATAAAGAACCTTTTGTGGAATGGAAAGTTTCCATGGATGTTAAGATTCTTCATGGAACCATCAATATGAGAACTTTTTAATAGTGTAGACATGGAGAATTGTGTTTCCAGGGGTTTATAATAAGAGAATATAAGCTTTAAAAGCTAAAACCAAATACATTTCTTAATTTTTGGTTACCTGTGTACACAAATGGAATAAATACTTTATTTATATTTATGTTGTTTAGGCCATGGAGTCAAAAAAGGTTGAGAGACACTATATTTTTTCCCAGAGTGCATTGTTTCTACACTGAAAAAAAAAAAGATTTTCCAAAGTTGTAAACAAAACATGGTTATTAGATGTTTTAAAGGAAAGCATTTTTTTCTACTTACTAGTTTTAGTTTTTCTACTTTATAATTTCACATTTAATTTAATGAGTTTCTATTTCTTTGTAATCAATTGTGAAATGTACTATCAAGAGTGACAAATTGTTTCACCATCTAATATTTTTTCAGTGTGAAATAGTATAGAGTTGTTATGTTAAATACAGAAACCACTAAATCTTTTGAAAATATATTTGAAATTAGATAAGAATAGTACATTGAATAATTCATTATATTAATATTAATTGACATTGATGAAATGCTCTTGTCCTAAATTGCTTTTCATCACTATTCCTTTTAAAGTTCATTTCAAACACATCTCTTTGTCATACAGTGCTAAACACCTTGTTCCAGCGCACACAGCTCTGTTACTTACCTTTTAAGGGATAAGCCAGAAGATGTACATCAAATAAGATAACTGTTGTCTTGGAAACAGTTTTTTTTAACCTCTTTCTGTTTGAGAACAAATTAGATGCTGCAGCCCACATAACTGATTGTATTCAATTTAACAACTTCACTGTTGGCTCACATTCATATTTGCTGATTTGGTCTGCATGCTGATGTTGTGACATCACTGCATCTGTAACCTGTCATTAAAGTGGCAGTGTTTCATAACTTTTACTGTTTGCTTCTTGTATCTCAGCAGGTCTGTGCACGACTCGAAGCTTCTGAGATGGTACTAGGGCATATAAACAGTCACACTACATCCTCTCTGACCACCTACAAGTCTGAACCAGGTTAAGAGGCTGATTATATCTTTTTCATTTTCAACATACTATAGAAATACATAATGACATTTTGTAGTAGATGAATCAGTCTAAATTGAATTATCCTGGTTTCAGATAACGTATATGCATATGCCTATGAAAACAGAAGACTGAAAACCAGAAAGAAGAAAAGATTGTCTCGAGAAGATCCAAACACAAGGTAGAATTTAAAATGTTACAATTATTTATAGGGCTGCACAATTTGGGCAAAAATGTTGAGATTATATATCAATATGACTATAAAATAATATTATTTGATATTGTATTATGTTTATTATTATTATATAAGTATAAAAACTGAACAATACAAGAAAAATAACAACTGCAATATTTCTCTGTAGGATAACTTTTTTATTTGAGAAAAACATTTTATTATTTGAGAAAAATAATCATAATAATAATAAATAGTATAATGTAAAAAAATAAATTGATTAAAACTAATAGTCATGGCTTAATAGCTTCATTTTCAAATGTAATATCTCTTAATATCTTTTGCTTTTTAAGTGTTAAAGCATTTGAGCATACATTATGATGGAAAACCACAAAGAGCTTATTCTTTGTTGACAAAAATGGTTTATAGTGGTTCTTATTAAAGTGATAGTTCACCTTCAGTTTCTGGTCCCCATTGACATGCATTGAGTTTTTCCCAAACTAGGAAGTCAATGGGTACCAGCAACTGAAGGTGAACTATCCCTTTATGTATGGGAAGATATAAGTGTGCAGCAGCATTTACACGATTTAGGATTTACTTATATTAATTGCTGGTCTTCGAAGAAACACAGCAAATATGTCTTGAAGGTTGAAAGGCAGAAATGTTTTTTTTGCTTTTTTTCTACAGTGATAAAGAAGCCCCAGATGGTTCAAAGGTTCCAGTTGTGTGTCTTGAACGACTCAAGATCCTAGTGTCAAGACATCCACCGCAGAACCATCAGAGCACAGACCTTACTTCTCAAACAGATCCTGGCCTCAAACCTGAGGAAAGTGTCTTAAGGGTGTTAGAAAGAAAGGTCACTTCTCAGGTATCACTTTAACTTTCCTAGATTTTATATCATACAAGAGTTCAAAATAATAATTCTAATGTCCTTCAAGGGAACTTTGGATAAGGACTCAGTTCAGACAGAGGACAGCGTGTCACTCATAGATCAGCTATCACCAGAACATCTGCATAGCAGTGAATCAACTGGCTCCCTTGAGGTTTCTCAGCCTCCTTTGCAAGAATTTTGCAACATAAACCAAGAGTCCGGGGTACTAGCCATTTCCAATGATTCAGACCCTATCTCACAACCTGACACCGAAGAAATAAACTCCCCATCTGAGCTCAGATCGGTGACAGGTTCCGATTTCCAAACTGAATCCACAAGAGAAGCTGAAGCAGGCTCAGATGCAGATGTGGAATCGGAGGTCCTGCAGGAATCCGACCCGAGTGCTGAATCCGAACTGGAGGTCGAATACGAATCGGATGTGATCTCGGAGAAGCCTCCCGAATTGGTGCTCTCGGCTTCTGAACAGGAATTTGAATCAGATCCAGATTCCATGGCCGAAGTGACTCTGAATCTTGAACCGGAGACTGTCGTTGAACATCAGCCTGCAGAGGAAAGCCCTGAGATAGAGAATGAGGACTTCTGTGCAGTCTGTCTCATCGGAGGAGACCTTCTCTGCTGCGATCGTTGCCCCAAAGTCTTTCACCTGTCATGCCATGTCCCTCCTCTCCATAGCTTCCCCATGTAAGCCATTCTCCCATCTACTTTACATATCCACCTGTGTCATGTTTCCCCGCTAAAGCTAACCTTAATCATCTCGGGCTTCCGCAGAGGGGACTGGATTTGCACCCTGTGCAGGGATGTGGAGCGGCCAGAGGTGGTACATGACTGCGAGAATGACCAGATGTCCACGGGTTCGCTGCCATATGGGCTGTCGGCATGTGACCAGAGGGTAAGTGAAGGGGATGCAGAGTCTCATCTGGCCTAGCTCTGACTAATCCTGCGACCTCAGAAATCTG
Source organism: Enteromius unitaeniatus (assembly GCA_032359435.1). Taxonomy (NCBI): domain Eukaryota; kingdom Metazoa; phylum Chordata; class Actinopteri; order Cypriniformes; family Cyprinidae; genus Enteromius; species Enteromius unitaeniatus. The sequence goes on along the minus strand of JAUMHI010000043.1, from coordinate 9,243,998 downwards.
GGAATCTAAATCCTAAAAAAAGTTCCTCCCTCGAGAGATTTACAGTCTGTCGAAATATCTCTGTTGACGGATGACTTGTCTGTTTGATCACAGAAATGCGAGAAGTTGACGCTGCTGATCCTCAGCAACATTCTCAGCGCTCCGTTCCACGAGCCTGTCAGCCCTCTGGTGATTTTAAAATTAATATCTTAGGATTTTGTATTTGTAGATGCTATCTTTCTATCTGTTCATTTTCTATCTGTGTCTATTTATAGGCCCGTCATTATTATCAGATCATCAAGAAACCCATGGATTTGTCTGTCATTCGGAACAGGCTCGACAGAAGCAGCAACACACACTATCGTTCTCCGCAAGAGTTTGTGGCTGATGTCCTGCTGATGTTCAAAAACTGTGCCAAGTTCAACTACGTGAGTGAAATGCGTTATGCTACCTCCTCCTAGCCATTAGTGGTGAATATTTAATTTCATAACTGATTCACATTCAGACGGCGTACTGATATAATGATTATGCATTACTTTTTTAATATCCTGTTTAATTTAGCTGAAATTAAATTTTTAATAGATTTGGCTAAAAAAACAACTACACTCATTTGTGTTCATTTTGTGTATTTGCATTGTATAATAAATGAAGTCCTGAAAGTATGTTTGGGAGGAGCTTGTTCATCTAATCCTGTCAATCAAATTATAAGAATGTATAAGTGGCTGCTTACAGTATTTCACTCTGTCATCCTCCAAATCCATCTTTATTTTTGTACACTGCATTACCAAAAGTATGTGATCATACAACTGCACGACTGGAAACAGGTGCATAAAATCAAGCCATGATGGAGGGTTGTGCTCAAGCTCCCCGGTCCATTTAGTCACATCACTCTTAAGGGTTACTGTTTATGGACTTGTGGCAGAAAGATAAGGATAAATTTGCTTGAGAAGGAAAATTGTTTTAGCTAAATGTTTTTGCCAATATACACCATCCATCAAAAGTATTTTAATAGTTAAAATTTTTTTTTAAGACCACATTAATTTGTAATATATCTTTTGGTGTTTCTGTTGCTCCAGTCTTCATTGTCAGAAATCTTTCTAATATTCTTAGCTGATGTTCAATTATTTAACAGTTATTATTGTTTCTCAATCATTAATAATGGTTCTTATCATTTTGGTGTTTTTGTGGAAACCGATACATTTTTCTGGATCCTTTGATGAATGGAAATTTCAAAAGAATAACATAAAGAATAAGAACATTAATTATTTAAGAACATAAGATAATTTGGTGAATATAAGTCTTTCTTTCTATCTTTGTTTCATATTGCTTCAAACGTTTTAATGGCACTGTATCATGTTTTCCACAAAAATATTAAGCAGCAAAAACGTATAGCTATATTTCATCCTATATACTATAATAGGAATAATCAGAAATATTTCTTGAGTACATTACAAGGATCATGTGATACATACTGCTAAAAAAAATCAGCTATGCCATCAAAGGAATAAAAGGCATTTAATAATATTAATTAAAAAAAAGTGTTTTAAAATTGTGTTTATATTTTACAACAGTACTTAGTTGTACTTTTTTATCAAATAAATGTCTCGGTGAGCATATGAGACTTTTTCCAAAACACCAAATTTGTTTATAATTTATTACCAATTTTCACTAAACTGAATTTAATTTATGCTTATAAAAATAAATGAAGTACATTTAAGATATATTTACTATCTTACTTTTGTGGAAAACAAGACAAAAATTATTATTAGGGTTTTTTTTATTTGTACGTACATTTTGATGCAATTATTTATTAATTAACATCAATATGAAAGGACATTATTAGCATGTAGGAGGATCGTTTACTTGAGTTTGATATGCTATTAAATATGTATAGGAATATACTCAGACATAAGATTGTCTCTAGACTGTAGATGCTGACTGGGCTGCTTTCTCTCTCCAGCCGGACTCAGAGGTAGCTCAAGCAGGCCACAGTCTACAGTCCTTTTTTAAGTCCAAACTGAGGGAGGTTTTCCCAGATCTAACCTGCCCTGTCCAGGAGGAGGAGGACTCAGACAATGAGGATTACGAGGAGCTGGAGAGAGCTATGGCGACTGGATTTTCCTGGCCTGAGAGAAAAGAGCAAAGCCACAGAAAGAGGAAAAGAAGGCACTCCCTCAACTGGAGGAGAAATCACTATTAGTTGTGCCTCTCTCTCTCTCTCTCTCTCTCTCTCTCTCTCTATATATATATATATGTACAGAGACTTTTGACCCACTCGCTCCGAGTATTCCACCCTGGACGACTTGCTGTTTTTTAAAGGTTCAAAAAATTCAGTATATGCTTTTTCTGAGGACTAATCTCACACATTATAACCAATTGATGTGTTATGCTGTTATCTGTAGCTGTGGGTAGGTGTTGATATAAGCCTATATCTCCAGACTTCGCCTAAAGTCTTGCACTAGTATTTATTCCAACCCTTACACTTACATTAAATTGTACAATCAATTTGATAGCTGACTGGTTGCTGGCAACTGCTACTTTAGTAAATATAGATAAGCAACATTAATTGGTAATGTTATATAATATATTTGCTTTAAATTTCATTCTTCTTTTTATCCGAATATCCCTTATAATGAGGTACTTTTTCCAGCTGTTTTACTGTGATGATTTTATTGACCTGTAGAGGGAGCACTTCATATAGCCTGTGGCAACAAATTAGTTCATATTGGACTTTTTCAGCGGCAGGAGGATGTGCATAATGTGACTGAAACCCACAGACCCTTTTTAGAATTGAGGGAGGATAATATTAGGTGGTTGCTACACAACTGTGACGTTTTAAATTAATCTTTTAAACGCTTATTGACTAATGAGACAAAATAAATCTTTTCACAGGCGGATGGAACATTTTGTTTGAACGTGTGGTTCACAAACAGGTTTAATTATTTGTGTCTTCTGAATTTTGTAATACTGGTCTTAATTGCAGAAATTACTGTGCAGATCATGTTAAGTCCTCTTCTAATGCTATTTACTATCTTTAGCTGGATTGTATTTAGTGTTCAAATATATAATGTATGGTGTAAATATGCGATTCAGTCTTTGATGTTTCCTTCTGCTACACAAACAGCATTGCTTTTCCCTGATGGTTTTAAAATAAGACTTGAAATGAACCATGTTTAAATATACAGTCAGTTATGAATGAAACATTGCTGACTGAACCTTCAAGACATTGCAAAATATATAATATATGAGTGTTTTTAGCCTTTCTAGCATTATAATCATATTACAAGTAAACGCATTACATCAAAAATTAATCATGCAAATAATTGCTTTACCAAAAAATAACTGCAACTGAAAAGTTGCTTAGGGTAGACTTTTAAACCCCCCGAAAAAACAACCTAAAGACCCCTAAAAACCCTAAAGTTACATAAACAAAGCTATATATATTATGTAAAATAAATGTACTTTTATTGTAAGATATATATATCTATATATGTATATATAGTTTTTTTTTTTTATTAATGATTTTTTATTTTAAAGGGTTAGAGGGTTTAACAGAGTGAAACATTTCTAAAACCCTAGATAGGCATATACTCATTTAACTTTTTAACAAGTTCAGCATTAAATAGCCCTAGACGTTTTTGTGTGTAATTCCGTTTGAAGTAAATGGTCCGTTTAGGGGCTCAAATAGCTCTGACACACTTATGACTCAGCCTGGCAAGTGGTACAAAAACACCAGGCCTCATGTGAAAACAGGTCTGTTCCAACTACATTTTCTAATTGAATTTTACTTGCAGAGAACTGATTAAAACTTAATGTCACCTTTGAAAGCATTACTTGTGGAAATACAGTTCTAAATGCATGAGAGTCACAGAACTGCAGTGTTGGTGTTAGCCTGAGTGGAGTATGTAACTCACTGGTGTTCCTTTTGTGAGCACTGTAATAAGTTTTGTGAGGACTTTTTCCCGTAGAGCAGAGACTCACTAAGAACTCCTTGAGATTCCTGAGGCTGTATTGTTGCATGTGGAGTTCTGACAGATTAATAAAGTCTGGTCATTCAACAGTACGGCGGCCATAAGCCAAGAAGTGGGCCCTGGATAATTTCATTACAAGTGAAAAACATTCGGATGACATCTCTACCGGCCACGCTACATAAATCAATATGAGATTTTTCCACTTTGTGTTTGATATGTGAAAACAAAATGCTTATGTCTTCTGCAGGAGGGTAATGGGACACTGTTTTGGTTTAATATTGCGAGATAAAGATTCTGCAATCAAGACTGTTGCTTTAGTATGACATCAGTTTGATTAATGACTTATGTGTTGCTTTTTTTCTTCAGCGATATATTAAAAAACCCAGCGTAGAAAATAAATTAAAAATGAACATAGCACATTTTATAATTCAAGGCCAAAAATGTTAATAAAGCGTCAAATAATTATTAGAATTGCACGTTGGCACAGTTTACAATGTGCCATGTTTGGCAGAAATACTAAACGCAGATGAATAATTTGTTTCTTCTTGTAATCTCACAGGCTCTCGTTTTGGACAGTCTTTCTCTAACAATTCCTTCAGATAAAAAGATATTAAGTGAGCTTTGATGCCATCTAAAAGGGTGATTTTCTTTCTAGAGTGATATCAGATTTTTTTTTTTCCTTTACAAATTGAGTTTCCCTGGAAAGGTACTGTAATTCTTAACCCCAGCAGACACTTCTGGCTCATCTTAACTGACAGCTTCCTGATGACACTTAGATCAGTGTCTGGTCTGGGTCTCGGAGAATTCCCCCAATACTTGCAGGATTACACCCCTGATTGCCTTCTTAAAGATGGGGGATAAGAGCAGAGCCCCCACAAGGCCGCGCTAAACACAGACATGATGCAATAACTCTACTGGCAGCTTTTAAATCCCTCTTTCCTCTTCTTCTCATGAGATACAGCTGGCCTCATTTCCCCCCTTCAGCTTTGAGTACTCATTTATAACGACTCCTAAAGGAGGTCATGATTTCTTGTAGTTTAATGGGCAATTTTTGCCCAGTCTTTTGTGTGTGCCTTTGGAAATACTTTGATCGTGATTAGACATGCAACTGCATTTGAAATATGTAGATAATTATGAAACGGCAAGCTTCATAACATGTTGCAGTGTAATAAAAACAATATTTCGTGCTTGGCAAATGAGAAAGTATATTGCTATAAATAATGCGTCCTTATTTATTGTGAGGTTTGATGGAGCATTATAATGTCAAATCTTCATCCACTCGCCTTCATCAAGCTTGATTCACATCTGTGTGCTGTTTGGCCAGTTTAGAGTTTGGCTATTGTATATATTTAAGTAATGTTTAGCATCCTTCTGTTTCAGAATCATAGACATTCTTCTGTTTTGTAATCATGTGTTTTTTCTGTTAGCGACTGCTTGTTTTGAGCTCTTTAACTTGAGGGACTTGAAACATATTCTGTTTTAAGCCTCACTGATTCCACAAAATTTGTTTATAGCTGTAATTTAATGAAATTCCACTCTGTCCAAAGTGATATGCTCAGTAGTAAAGTGAACAAAGCCTGATATGTGCCACATATTTGTGGTGCCGGGCACATTTTAAGCTTTTTTATTTCTAAGTGTCTGTGAGTCCTCAGACGACAAAAATCAAATGGAACATAACAGAATAATAATGGGACACAGGGGTGAACTCAGCTGAAGAATGAAAAGACTGAAACAGAAAAAAAAGGTCTGCGGAAAAAAGACTCCCTGACCAGTGTAGCAGCCCATGAAATTGAAGTTTGGATGGCTGAACGTCTTTCAATTTTTGGAACTGTTCTGGAAAAGAGAGAAAATTGATTGCTGCTCTCCACTTTAAAAAGGAATTGATCCCTGCAATCAAAATATGGCTGACATTCTTGGCCGAGTTGTATGTTGGCACTGGGAACTGTGGGGCTAACATGTTTGCCCAAATAATTGAGAGACAGCATACTTGATGTGAGACAGCTTTGCCAACCACTTTAAATACCTGACCCAAACTTCAATTTTAGCAAAACCGTGTAAACATATACTTCATATTAGGGACATGATTTAGAGGTCATACACTATTAGAAAACAGGTACAAAAACGGTCACTTGCACAGCATCCTTACAAAAGGTACACCTTTGTACCTTTACCCCTGAACGATGCATATTAATCCCAGTGATGGCTTTTGTACCTTTATTTACGAGTGCCTACAAGCAACCAGAAGAGTATATATTACAGTATGTTCTGGAATGTCAGCATGACTTGATTATATTTCTATATACATTATAAATAAACTCTTCTAAATTGAGGTTTTCTTTAATGTTTTAGATAATTGTAGTTTTGTTTTATAACCACTGTCTTAAATTAATTAATTAGTCTTTAATGAAATTAGTCTTACTAGTTACTTCACACAAAATGAAAATGAAAATCCCTTAACCCCATGTAGTTAACCCCACTTAACCCCACAAAACCCTTAAAGCTTTGTTGGTCTTCAGAACACAATTTAAGGTATCATGGATGAAAACTGGGAGGCTTGTGACTGTCTCATTGACTGCCAAGTAAATCACTCTGTCAAGGACCAGAAACGTAAGAAAGACATTGTCAGAATAGTCCATCTGCCATCACTGGTTCAAGCTGAATGTTATGAAGTGTCAAGAATATTTTTTTAACACAAAGTAAAAACAAAAAAACTTCTTTATTCAATGATTTATATACTCTGTGTCTCTCTGTGTCACTGTAGCCATTTGGGAGAGTATCCTCTGAACACAAACAGCGTAATGTTTCCTGTGTAAGCCACACCACAAGGATGCACTGTTTTCAGAAGTACACAGTTTGTGTTTAGCGCATATTCTCAAAAATGGTGCTACAGTGGAGAGACACAGAGGAGACAAATTGTTGAATGAAATCGTTTTTTTCTTTTCTTTTTGTACAAAAAGTATTCTTGTCACTTCATAACATACTGATTGAAGCAGTGATGGCAGATGGACTATTCTGACAACGTCTCTCATACTTTTCTGGACCTTGACAGTGTTATTTACTAGGCAGTCAATGGGACAGTCACAAGCCTCTCAGTTTTCATCCAAAATACCTTTAATTTGTGTTCCAAAGAACAACAAAGCTTTTACATGTTTGAAATGACATGGGGGTAAGTGACTGATGACAATTTTTAGTGGGGCTGGAGCAACACTTTGATTAAATAAATTTGCTCAAAGCACTAATTCAGAAAATCATTTAGAAACTAAACCACATTGGTCCGAGAAGTACATGTTGTCAGTTTGTTTGTAATTTTTTTCCTTGACTGAGGAAAATAGATAAACAATTATTGGCAGTAAAATCAGTCTCTGAGTAACATGATTCTATGAGTCAAAGATTCAAAGACTCATTCATAAAGCTAATTACTTTTCGTCACCTACTGGTGCAATGATGTATCTTGCAAAATTCACCAAACAGTTCCAGCAGCATGTTTGGACTGTAAACAAAGATTAAATTTTGTTTAATTTTGCTTAAATCTGATCAAAATCAGATCACAGAGCACTTAGGTTTAAATTAGATTTAAAGCGAAGTTCTCCAATTATCTGAACAACTTTTAAGTGTCCAAGGGACGTTGAATTGACCTTGTAGCAGCTCAGTAATCTGTGAGTAGTGGGAGGAGAGATGGAAGAGAGGAACATCTGCGTGTTTAACAGAAAAAGAGTAAGAGAGAGAGAGAGAGAGAGGGAGCGTGGCACCACTTCTCTGAGCAGAGTAAATAGTCAAGAGTTGTGACTGGGACTGTCCAACTACTTGGACACAGAGAAGCACAGCAAACACAGGCCACCATCTACAACAATGAATGACATTAAACTAGCCCTGCTCGGCAGTGAGGGAGCAGGAAAATCTGGTGAGTAGTCATCTTATATGCAGTCTGTCAGTTTTTATGCATATTTGTCTTTCAGATGAACTAAAACATTACAGCATCATTTCAACCCATGTGTTTGTTGCATGGTCCTCACATTTTGATTTGGAAATCATTCATGTGTTAGCTCTACTGTAATGTTTGTGAGTGCTTCACAATGCACTGAGACATTGTGTCTGCCCTCTACAAACATTGAAAGCACTTTGTATATTGGAACGGATCAGTAGTGAGGTCATGGTTATACAAGTCATCTCAGAGGGAAATTAAAATAGATGGTTGTGAGAGGCAAGTAATTGCTGAAATTGGGGAAAGATTATTTTCTGTTCCACTCAGAAGCATAGGAACATTTAGCCCTTCAGGCTGCATACCTGTGCTAATGACTATTAAGTGTTTGGGAAATGATGATGCTACGTTCCCTGAGAGCAAAACTCTAGTTTAGCGGGGTTCCTTAGTCAGGCTTCTGATCCAAATGAACAGGCTGAAGACAGAACGGAACAACAAGGAGGGTCTGTTGTTGCACATGTGAGAGGAATACGAGTTAAATCCTCACTGCTTAACGGTTTGTATTTGGGTAGAGGGATTGAAAGCTGTATTTATGCATGGAAACTCAAGTCCCGACTTCAATGAGTCAATGAGCCAGCATAGCTTCATGGCTCAAATATTTAATATAGACCAGGTAGTGTGCTCACGGAGAAAATGTAACAGTTTTTCCTGTGCCAAATATGCACCAGCGTTCACTGTAAACTGGCCAAGTCTTTGATGAGGGGCTGGACTTTGACCTTATGCCCTATCTTTTCTTATTTTAAGCTGTCACACGAGTCATTTACATCAAGGTTTAAGATGATCAATCTCAATCTGGGACTAATCAATCATCTCCTTTCTCTTGTTCTCAGCGGTTTTGGTGAGATTCTTAACCAAGCGATTCATAGGAGAATATGCGTCAAATACCAGTAAGTACAGTCTCACATGCACATTTAATAACGCAGCCAGAACTTTACTTATGTGTTCATGGGTTTTATCTGCCTCAGTATTATGTCTGGAATATTATTAAATGCTATAATTCACAGAAAACAGCTTTACTGTTCATTTAATACATGAAAAACATAGGCAAGATGACGACACTTATATTTAATTGGAAATAAGGATGCATCTGAGTGAAAACGTATCTGAGAAGGATTAAAATGACTAAAAATTTGAAATTGATACAAAGCTTATTGCAAAAAAGGGAGAAATTCCGATTGTTTTTTTTTTTTATATATATACACCATAATTACGATGTAAATGATGACACAATTATCTAAATAACGAATGTTTACATTAATTTTAAAATCAACCCAACTCTGTGTACAAGAAAGGCTAGTGTATGTTTTCCTGTTTAATTTCAAAATGTCTGTTTTTTTCCAATCATGCTGTGGATTTTTGAGGCTCCCAGTAATCACTGCACCTCTGATACACATCACATGCACTCTGCTTGTATTCCCTTGGACTTTATATGAGCTTCTAACAGTTTACCTTGATTTCAGGGGTCCTATTTTATGATGCGCACATTTGTTTTTAATAACAAGGTTTTTATACAACATCATTTTTTGCAGACTCCTTATACCATAAAAGGCTCTCCATTGATGGAAGACAGTTGAACTTGGAAGTCTTTGATCCGTGCTCACAGGTATGTGTTTATTCTTTCATAACGGATTCCCTGAGCTCATGGCTAGCGTTCATACAAACACTGCCATAGGGCGACATGCGGTATACCTGCTTCTTATGGGAAATGCATGTTGTGTTCTGATGGGATTTATGATCTTTCCCTGAAGCAGAGTATACAGTGCAGAGCCTTTGAAAACTGAGCCTCATATCTTACAGCTGCTGCATCTGGGAACTTTTACTTCGCCAGTTGTTGTTTTACTTTGATTTCCAAAACTCATGTGATGGGCACCTTTCTACTCTGTAACTAAATGCCTGTGTGTATACAGTCAACACTAGCAGTCAATCACTGCATCCAAAACAAAAACTTCTGGTAGAGGTCTAGTCAGCTCTAAACGCATGAAATAACAATCCGCTTTTCCATTTTGTCAGACGGGACTTGAGCATGTGTTTTTGACTGGACCTCTGTGTGCCCCCCCTGGCAGAGTGAAGAAAGCAGATGTATCCTAGAGGAACCACTGGACTGGGCTGATGGCTTTGTGGTGGTGTACACTATCAGTGACCGTACATCCTTCCTAAATGCTAAAAACATCCTGGCACAGATCAAAGAGAGCCGTCGAGAGACCTGTAAAGGGTGAGTCAGAGTCTCTCCAGTGACCTATTGACCTTTGCCTGATGTTGACTGGAATAGGACGAAGGAGTTTTAATGAATTAATGAGGACCATTTGCAGAACAGAGTGGAGGCTTCCTGCTTTGGGTCTGTGCACATCTGTAAAGGACAGGCTAGGTCACATCAAATAATCAGAAGAACTGTCCATGTCCGCACGGTTTCCAATGGTTTTGATAACTGTATTATGAGCAGCAGGCCAAAGCTTTCCATTTTAGCATTTATAGAGGAATTTAAAAGTCTGGATGGTTTAGGTTTCACTGGTTATTTGACATTTGAAAGTCCTTTGCAACAATAGTAAGTGAGCATAAGACTGGGCATCTGGAGTCCATTAGAACTCTGAAATGGGCAAGAAGATCACTCATGGGTATTCAGAATCCAACATGTCCCTTAAAACCAGCATAAATGTTACATTACAAAAAAAAGTGGTTGTACATATAACATGAAGTTTTAGATTTTTTTAGCAAAAAAAAGTTTTAGCAACTTTATAAGTTTAAGCAAATTTCAAACCACATTGTGACCATTTTATTTTTTGTCCCACTTGCTTTGGTGTCAGATGAGGGAAAAATATAAACTATGCCGTTGCCATTTTTTCAATTAGTACACACATTGTGAGAAAAAAATCTCAGTGTATGATATTAAAGTACATTATAAATGTAGAAATGTAATTATAAATGTTTTCCTAACCACTATTTAATTTATTTAATAAATCACATGGCCATGTTCCGATCACAAATCAATTTTCTCCTTAAAGCAAATAATCTGATTTCATTTCAAAAGGGAGGTTCCCATCTGCCTGGTGGGTAACAAGCAGGACTTATGCCACAGCCGCCAAGTGAGTGAAGAGGAGGGCCGTTCTCTGGCCCAGGAGAACAAATGCCTCTTCCATGAGGTTTCAGCAGCTGAGAACTACCTGGAGATCACCAACCTCTTCACAAAGCTCATCCGCCATGTGATGGAACAGCTTAAGCATAGAGGTGACCGCAGGCGTTACAGTGGCTCCAAATCCATGGCCAAGCTCATTAACAATGTCTTTGGCAAGAGGAGAAAGTCTGTTTGAGTACAGAACATGAAAGAGCCCAGAAAAGAGTCAGTCTCCACTGAATCAGTAATTTTTCCCTGTTAAACCTGATGTTCTTGGAAAGGTTTTTATGTGTATGAATAGAAGTACGCTTTAAAAATAGTGCAAATTCAGATTCAAACACTACAAGAAATCCCACACAGCCGAGATCATCATATAGAGCAGTGGTTCTCAGCGGTCAACAAAATGTGACTGTCCCACTTTGCCAGGTGTTTACTAGATAAGCATTCTACTAAAGATTTTTTTTTACTCAAGATTAATCACAATCAACAACCCCTTTAAAACAAATAAAGTCTGGTGTATATAAAACACTATTGGTTTAGAGCATCACCTGGCACAGTATCCTAATGACACATACTTAACAGTTTGCATTACCATCTTTGCATTTATTTGCATCAATATTTAAGTTCAAGAGTTACATTTATACAATGTGTTTTTCTTTAGAAAGAAAAATCTTTGCCTTATTTTTCTTGATTATTTTATTATTTTTCTATTATCTGACTCAGAAGAGTCAGAAAACCCAAAGCTATTTTTGTCTTAAAATTCATATTTTTGTTGGCATACACCTCGAGATAATATTTTTAATATCTTTGAGAAGAATGGGTTATGTTTGCAGATTCGTGAAGCGTTTGCTTTTGTCTTGGACGAGTAGCACACATTCTTTCCCTTGCTCTCTGAAAATGTTTTAATGAAACGAAACCAAGTTTGCATCAAGGAATGCACAACAAAGTGAATTTCATACATTGAGATGCTGTGATGAGGAGTAAAATGCAGGTAAATTACCTTTCTAACAAAAACCCATGGCAGAGGAATGAAAATAAAATGCTCCCGCATTCCTCCCGTAGCATTCTCAGGGCCTCTTTCTGGGCCTGGGCCTTTTCTCGTACAGTACAGCTGCAAGAACAGGGTTGTAGGCTCTCGGGAAGGACCTGTGTAAAAACACATTCAACTTTAGGATAATCACAGCCACAAGGTAAAGCAAGCTAACAAGATACATTATCTGAATAATGTTCTGGCAAGTTTCTCTCTAAGTAGTGAAAAAGTGTTCTTCCGGTAATGTTAACAGAATGATCGCTCCGAGTTATCTGGTCTTTACTAAATGCTCTCTAAACATCAGCACAAAACATTTAATCATTCATGGAATGTTTTGTATCTTAAACGTTGGATGTTCATCTAACATTTTATTACACCATATTCAGAGAATATTCAAAACTAATATTCCCATAATGTTTGGTAAACTATAAATTGGAACCTATAAACTGTTCAGATAACAAAAAAGTTTTAAAGCATTTTTAAAAACTGTCCATTTCAAATGCTCAGAAAACTTTTCCATAACTTCATGGGAATGTTTGCAAAATATCCTTAGAGCATATTTTTGTCAGCTGGGATGATAACTTTTTAGCAGTCTAGGAGAAGTACTGTATATGAACTTCTGAATGGACTCTTCTAAAGGATAATTGGAGTGTGTATAATAATAATCTAATAAATGAGACAACATACAGTAGATGACTCGATGTGTTTACATTAAAAATAAAATCTTGTGCTGTCGAATTGTCAAAATTGTTCCACAATGCGCTGTAAATCACTTATACCCTGCGTATGTCCTGTCATGGTTTATGTCTTACAATTCAAGAGAAATGGTGGATAAGTGGATATGTCATCATGGCACTGTACTTCACCAGCTACATGCTAAACAACACAAATCAAGCTAGAAGGGCCCAAGTCCTGGAATATAATACAGTGATGTTGTTGATAAATACCAGTGACATTTATGTGTGACCCAGTTTTCAATCAGTGCCCCAATGTTTAGTGGCCCTTGCGAGTTCCTGAATTTGTGTTCACGATATACCGATTCACAACCTGGGGAAATGAGGTGTGTAATAAGACAAAGCAGCAGAAGCCATGAAAGACTTACAAAAAAAATTCTAAGAATCTCAGAAATATCAATAAATTTAGAGTTGTCCATGGAGACAAAAAGGTAACATTCTTTTGTGCAAGGCTGCTTATCAGATGAAGGATGAATTAAACAGAATTTACTGCTGCTAAAGTTACAAAATACAATACTGATTCTACTTTTCAGTTTGTTTAGGTACCAGTGAAGTCATGCCAAGTTTAATAGTGTGTGCAATTATCTTTAGCAGGTTGTGTTTGTCTATCATTGTAACTTGTTTGAAGAGCAGCTTTATAATGCACTTCACTTTTCTAACTGTAGCTAAAGTAAAATGTGCACCTTGATTTTTTTTTTTATTTGTAGTAACATGTTCACTAACCTTATAATCTACTAATAAAATGGTCTGATCTAATTTCAGTCGTGCGTAAATTGACTCTGTTTTCACATGTGCATTTTATTTCACTAATGATTTAAATACCATGCCTGTAGCTTTTAAAACATTACCTATACTTAAATGTTTCCTAAATTACCATGTTTTCCTACCATAGTCACTAACAATAATGTATATCACATAAAAGGGAATTAATCTAACAAAATTGTAACCTTATGCACCACCTCACAAGCTCTGAGAAATGAATATACTTAAAGCATTTCTTTTTTCGAAAAAATCCACGTGCCACTTTAAAATATGACCGAAGTCCACTAGATGGAGACAAACACCTAGTACCAGCGAAAACCAAAAGAGAAGCACGTTTACTGATCATTGACCTCGCTTATTTTGCATTTAAAAACATTACTGTGCGTAGCATAATATTCACACACATTTTTAAATATTAAATCTAAACAAAAACGAGTTAAAAATGTCCTGCAGTTAGTACATGCAAGGTTAAAATAAAGGAGTTTGAATAGGTCATGCTACGCCACTATAAACGCAATACCTATGAAGTGGGTGTAGCGCAAGCAAAACTAAACTTTCAGCAAACTGAACTGATTAATCCTTCTCTGAGAGCCTCAGCATATCGATCCTATAGACATTTTTTAGTAAAAATAGTGTCATCTGACCAGTGCCTCTGTAGGGTGCCGAACACCGAAGCTATAATAAATGACTCACTTGAATCAGTTCATTTCCATGCACTGGTCCAAAAGGTGAGCATAACAGTCGGAATCGGCTCGCGATTCAATAGGAATAATCCGAAGCACTGAATCGCGAAGTCCTTATTTTAAAACAGCACCCTGGATGAAGTGGAATATTCAACTATAATAATTTGACATCAAATCTGCAAATAGGTCCTGTAGCGCGATAACATCTCATGCAATTCAATTCAATTCAATTCAAATTTATTTGTATAGCGCTTTTCATGATACATATCATTGCAAAGCAGCTTTACAC
>JAUMHI010000043.1:9187352-9227310 GCA_032359435.1 Enteromius unitaeniatus | reverse complement strand
TATTAAACTGTGAAGGAATATTTAGATCGGGTGGCGTCTGGTTATTTGTTAATCTAGCCACTGTGCTAAATAAAAACAATGTCTAAATATCTCATGCAGATAAATAACAAAAAGTAAACGGAAGTACTTAAATCTTGCAAACATCATGGTAATCATTCAGAATCAGCACAATAGTATTTATCTTATATTCGGCCTGAGTACTACTGAAAGGCTAGAAACACCCTTCGTCGTGACATGACAACAATAACCTAACGTTATGGGATTATTTCAGTTACTGCAATTGTTCTTGACACTCTGTGACCGCAGCGTGCAGGTGTCTCGGTGCTGGTGATGTCCCTCACGCCGCACCGTAGTTCGCCCTCCCTCCCTCTCGAGGGAGGAAAGTTTGGACAACCGCAAGTGTCTCATCTGAAGTTCTCCTGCATCAAGGATCTCGATGACATAACAAGAGCGGAAAAAACTTTGCAGATGGAACAACTCGCATGAAAGGTAAGCGCGTACGTTTATGAAAGCGTGGTGTCTCGTGAGCTTTCATTGAAGAGGAAGCGCGAGTTGGCCAAGCGCTCCGTGTTGCCATGGCAACGAGGTCCGGCTCGGCGGTGTAATTTCCATCTCGCTAATGTGCGCCTAAAAAAATCTAACTCGACCGTTTCTCGAGGAAAACGCAATGAAGATGTCTCTGTACTCGCATAATGTAAGTAGAACCATTATGCTGAAAGCTTTATGTTACTTTAATTCTGTCTTTGCACCTCGACACAACTAAAACAACTTCTGAGGAATTCTGCTTGGCTGATAACCATCCATAAGATTAAATAATAACACAAACACGCTTTCCTTTCAATTCTGTTGAAAAGCCAGAAAGAGGAGTAAGGCATATGCAGTTATGTTTCTAAAATGAAGTGCTCAAACAGAAGAACTTGATTTTAGCAGACCCAGCCACTCCATACACAAGCATATGGGGTGTTTTGAAACATAAGGGAGCAATAAAACATCTATTATTATGCAGGTTCTATGCCAGATAATTATATTTAGCTGGAACAGGTCACAGGGAGTTAATTGCTACTTGCACGAGATTTAAATAATTATTGGCTTTAAGCTACTGAATATTGGTTGCCGTGGTTGTGCCAGGTCTCATTTTGTCCTACAAAATAGGCTTTGTCTATGTTGCAGAGTAAAGTATGGACTAATATTTAGCATAGTGTTATTCTTTAAGCAAATGAGGTTTCATTTATTAGGTAGGAAAAGATTATAATTTTTACAAATAAGATCAAATTCTCATTACATATAGGCTGCGTCCCAGAGCTGAAAAAAGCTTCTGGGGTATTGGTTTATATGAAGTATCAAGGCAATACTTTGCATTACATCCTTTATATTATAATACTTTTTATGGTTGGATTCTTCAAAATCAAATTGTGTCCATATCCCAGTCTGTGTGGTGTGTGGGTTGGCAGTTGGTGGAAAGAATAAAACTGATAGAGCAACTAAAAGGAGTAAATTCATTTATATGTCAGCCTTTTGATATTATTGAAATAAAAGCTAAATGTAAGTAGTCACAAAAAATATTTTCACTATTTGATTGTCTTGTAGAAGGTTGCAAATTATATTTGGGTGCCTTGGAAGCCTGGCTGAAGCCATTTTTCTTTCAAAGTACATTGTCATTAAATAAACAAGAAGCAAGGTAGCTTAGGTCAGATTTGGTTTTACAAACAGAATTAGTCAAATAGAATATTTTTATTGTGAAGTGCTGGAGATTAAACTGTAGCACTGCTGGAGATTTTTACTGTTACACTGAGCACTTGTGGTTTACACACATAGCCTCAGGCGTTTCCCTCAAGTCTGTTGGCTTTTGTACTTCTCTGGCTGACGTTTATTTCACAATGCCAGGCGTAACCTGAGTGCCCAGTGGTAGGCACTGCTTGAGTCTGCTCTGTAAGAGGAGACAGGTCTTTCTCAGGTGGTTTTAGTTGCTGAGGCTCTCACTGATTTTCCACCCCAGCAGGCAATGGCACTTGGCCTGTAGACTGAGGTTTCTCCTGACTGTGCACTGTCACATATTGATAGTAGGATCGAGTAGGATTTTTTTTGTCTAAAGCAGACACTGTACTCTGTGCCTTGGCATCAGAAATCTAAATATTATACTCTGGCACCTGTCTAGTGAGGTTTCTCGCCCAGACAGTGTGTCCAATGAAACGGTGTCCTGTACAGGGTTAGTTTATGGATTGCTTTATGCATTTTTATTTAATCATTTATAATATATATATATATATATATATATATTATTTTACATTTTATTTGACTTTAGACTGCTTAGTCAGACTGTAGCGCATAGTAGCTCATCATCCAAGAACAGACATTTTCTTTCAAGTGCTCTCAGAAAATCTGTCACTTGTTGGCAGGTTGTCAGTCACACTATCCACTTATGTGCTTGTATCTCCTTATTCAGACATCTTCATCTCAGCTCCCTTCAATCATCAGCTACACAAGGGAGCATGTCAGCTGTTCGGCTGTTTCTTAGGAACATTTGTTATCACCTATGAACAGGGCTGCATGATTTGGGGGAAAAATGTATCATAAAAACTGATAGGGATTTAAAATGTGATTTTATAAAAAAAACTTCAGGTTATTGTATAATTACAAACAATTTGATTATATATCAATATGACTATAATAATAATAATGACTACTGTTGTTGTTAAGTGTATTATCTTTATCAATTTCTAGAAAGAAATTGTTCTATTTTATAGTATTTTACTTTTTTATATATTAAAATAAGAAATAGTACGACTGTAGTATTTTACTGTCAAATAAATAATAAAATAATAATGCTAATGATACTATTAATATTGTAATATTAAAATAATATTATAGGCCTAATGTCAAAACCAAATTGTTTGTTGCTAGGTGGCTTATGTGATTTCTCTCCTGGCCCTCTGGAGGTCTGCATGCCTCTGATTTAATGTGAACCAAGTCACTCTGAGACACTGAAAACACAAGCTGCTCATGTATAAAAGAACGCAATGCTGTGCTTTGCTCTGAAACAAGCAGCACATATTCAGTTGCACTCTTTGTAATTGCCCAACCTATGATCATAAGCTGATCCTGAATAATCTTCTTTTTGGAGCTTGCCTACCCAATATGCTTATGAGAATATGACATTATAGATAACCACTTCTGTTGACCATCCAGTTCTAGAGGTGTAACCTTCTGTAAATGAAAATACCTCCTGAAGATTTGCAGTCATTCTGACTACCAGTTGATTGGTAGTTCAATATTTGTTTTTGCATATAAGACAGTAATGCATGCTAATCATCAGCACAATGCCATGGTAAATGCTCATAAGGGGTGTGCTTGCCTGCTTCTTTAGCACCGCATCAATGATACCATTCGATGTTTCTTATGTGGAATGTATGTTGTCCTGGTGAGCTCCTCAAACATTTGCAGTCTGAAAAATTGTTAATGATTGCAACAGGTCAGTTATTAATGCAGATTGGGCCGTGCATTGTCCTTTTTCCTGAAGTCCACTCTAAGTACTTTTGTTTCGCAGAAATTCAAGGCTAGATTGTTGTTATAACACTATCCTCTCCTGCAGAGGGTTCCTGTATTTGTACTCGTCATTATCACTGATTAACCCAATAATGGTGTTGTCATCAGGAAATTTGATGATGGTGCTCTACTGTGTAGAGATGCAGTGAATGGTTGAATAACGAGTATAATTAGGGCTGAGGCAAAAGCCCTGTGGAGTGCTGGTCTTAATTATTTTTATGGATGAGGTGATGTTTCCCGTCTTGACCAACTGGGTTCTGCCTGCTAAAAGTACAGTACCCAGATAAATTTACTCATATCCTGGAGGTTTTAAGAGTGTCTTGAAAGAATTACATTTCTATGTTAAATAGTATGTTGGCTGTAAATTTGCTGTAGTGTAACAGAGGACTTCCCCCTCATGACTTCTGCTTTTTCATCTAAATTTTTAATATGTTGTGTTGTTTTTGAAATACCATTATTGCAAAAAAAGTAATTAAACTGCAAATCTTTAACGGGTTGTCATGTTAACAATCATCAGGCAATACACTTAAGTTAAGTTTCACAAACATTAAAGGAGTAGTTCACCCAAAAATGAAAATTCTGTCATCGTTTACTCAACCTTCAAGTAGTTCCAGACCTGTATGAATTTCTTTGTTCTGCTGAACACAAAGGAAGATGATCATGGCATTTTTTGAAAAAAGTTAGTAACCAGGCTATTTTGTGTCTCCATTGACTTCCATAGTATTTTTTTTCCTGCCATGGAAGTGAACAGTGCCCAAAACAGCCTGGTTACAAATGAATTCAATTCTTTATTTTGAGATTAAAGTAATAATATCTTAATGTTCAGTAAGTGAGCATTTAAAAGCATTTAAAGAGCTGGCTTACAAAAGTAATTTGTTTGTGAATCAGGTAGTGCTGAATGTATTTGCATTCATTTAACAAGGACAATCACATGTAAGTAGAACACATTTTCTTAGTATTGCTTTGTACCACACCACACAATATTTTGTGGTGCCTCTTGACTTCTAAGCATACTTTATTTTCTGCTATTTTATTTTCGCCTTTGATGTATGGATTTTTCAACCATGCATTCATATCCTGGTTTAGAGTGGGGTACCGCCAAATTTCCACCAACACATAATAGTCGTGGCATCTTGGTTTAGATTTTCAAGACAAGCCATATTTTTATGCAATACGTCATTATAGGTTTACAGATATGCCCCCTTCTAAAACATTTTCATGAGTTGCTGGACTTTATTAAGTGGCAGCCCATTACAGACCTACAATTCATGTTAAACAGGAAAACATTATGTAGTATGGCGAGGTGAAGCACTCAGGTAAATTATGATTATGAGGTTAAATGACTCCAATAGTATAATAGTATAAGCAGTCTGGACAAGCAAGGCACTCTATCACTTGGTAATGTAATTCCATGCTTCATTAAGACTTTGACGTTTATCATTTTTCATCAAAGGCACCTGTCAATGAATAATTAAGCTGCAGATGAGAAGAGTAAAATCTTTAGTAAGAGTAGAGCAGGAGACCATGCAGGGTTTGATTTCAGTTTGCTTTGTGTAGCTCAGATTTAATGTAAATATAGTTCAAATAACAGCCAACACAACATCTGTGATTGAAACTATGGCATCCTTCTAGCATACCTTAAATGTTTAATAATGTTTCATGAATGCTTGATTAACATATTATAAGTGCTAAGCCTCTGCAAATAATCTTCTTGGTCTAGTATTCATTGATAAATAATTTAAGTCATCCAAGTTATGCAGTCGATTGTCAGACTCCCATCATGATTGTCTTGTCTTAAGATATTAGATTAACTATTAAAACATTTTTGTTTAAAAAAAACTATTATGTGAATAAAAAAAAATATTTTATTAATTCTATTATGAAAAATGTCTTATTTAGAAATATTCAGTGTTTTGTTTGAATAGCCTATTCAAAATGTTCTGATCTTGTTTTAATTGTTATTCATTGCTTTTTTATTCTCTGTCCTCACCTTCACTTTCTATCATATTATGCCTTTTTAAAAGCCCTAGAATGATGTATACACAACCTTATTTATTTATTTAACAATGCTTGCAACATGAATGACAAAGGATAATTTTCAGAAAGACTATTATTCAGACAAGAAGGGAAGGGAAGAGGAGAAAGAGACAGGGAGGTTGGGAGAAAATTGCATGTGATAGAGAAAAAAGAGCAGAAGAGAACTGTAATATCTTTGTGTGTTCGGACATCTTACCGAGTGTCACATTTAATTTGGGCTCAAGCCAGAGACACAGCATCTCCCACAGTCAGGAGACACAGTGCGCATTTTAGCCCTTAAACAATCAGTAAACAAGCACTAATGGGGTTTTTACTGTTATGGCCAAGAAATGAAAAATGCAAGAGGATCAATTGCGGACATTCTATCTGCCGTAATTACTTTCTTTTGAGTGCTTCCAGAAATCTGGTAGGTCTGTGGATTGCTTCTTAGCCGATGGTATATTTTGTAAGGGAATTAAAATATGTCTCTCTTAGAGTCTGTGAGGCTTATTACCTTCTTGCCTATTTGCTTGTGTGCTTGCTTTTGTTCTCCTTAAAAATGTGTGCTGGTATAAATATGTTTTGCTTCTGTAGTTGGCTTGCAAAAACTAAATTCTATAAGCGTAGCTCAAAGACGCGAAACGTGGCCTGGTGGGAAACGCATGTACTCTGACACGGTGTGTGGTGATGCTGATGTTATCAGATACAAGGCAAAATCCCATTAAAAATAAGAATAAAATGCATGTATGCAGGTTTAAATTGCAGAATGAGAGTTTAATTCATTGTAATTTGTTCTCAGCAAGAAGCATCCTTTCAAAAACACAAGAATAAATATTTAACGTTGAGCATAAGGAGAGTGCTTTCAATATACTTTTTAGCCCTCTGATCTTAGGGCTGTGGAAATTGGGCTTTTATGCTTTTTATGGCTCAATTTTGGTTTTGGCTCACTCAGCTGTTGTTAAGTTCAGCATATCTGAGTTCTGCAGTTGTTTTACCTGATTTAAACCAGTAAAATGCTGATGCCCCTTTTCATCAATGCCACTCAGCTTTTGAAGTTTAAGAGCTTTTTTGGAGACTTCATTCTCTACTAACAATGCACAGGTTCAGCAACATTTTACTGTCTCTTTTACACATTCTCCTGCATTTGCAGAAGCCAATGCTGCAAAAAGTGACAGCTTCTCAGTTCAGATGTCTCTATGCTGTAATCATTTCCCCCCATTTCATAGACCTCTTTAGAGGGAACCCCAGAGCGCTACACTCTGACCTCTGCTGCTCTTATCAGTTCAATTAGAGTTACTTGATAAGAGTTTCAAGAATGTGTCACAATCGTTTTGTTTAGCAGATAGATGGTCAGTAATAGGAGAGGCAGTGCTGTTATGAGAGGACCTGTCAGCGGGACTTGATAATGCCACTGAGAGAGGAGAGGTTAAAGACACTGCTTCCTCATTAATATTTAATCTCTTGTCTGTGTGGCGGATCCACTTCGCCGCTCCCACTCATCACACCATAATTGCTTTACATTTAATTTGGCTCAGGAGAACGGTTTGAAGCTGAGTAAATTGTGCTTAATGTTAGTGTGGAAGCTTTAGACACTTTCTTTTAAAGTGAGAAGTGAATTGGAGAGCGACAGTTGATGCCTAGTTAATAAAGGGTTACGGTTTAGACGTTAAGACTCGTAGATGCATGAATGTGATGAGAGACACTTACTCCTGCCTGAATATTTAATGAGATATCTTATTTGAAACTTTACAATTCACTGTGTAATATACAAGCTTTTGAGAGATCGGTCATTGTTCACTCATAATTACATACATGTACTTACATGCACAGAAAAGTTTCTATATTTAGGAAAGTTTACACATCAATTATCCTATTCTAGTGTCGATGAATGTCATGTTGATGGTGAAGTCCTTGTCTACAGTTACACACCCAAGCCTTCTCCATATACAGTAATGGCTCTACAGTACAGACATCATTGTAAATGTCCTTTTTAATTCCTTTGCTACTTTTTCCTATTTTTTAAGACTAAGGGCAACTTTTGTTGTTTTGTTTCTGTTATTTCTAAACTCATAATAAGTTTATTGATAAATGATTATTGCACACAGGTTTCTTGTACAAATATATATGAGACTTTAGGTTTTGTGAGGATTTTCATGTTTGCAATCATGGTGTGCTCTATATGTGCAAATTACTTAAAACTAATTCATCTTACCCTTAGATGACACATACAAATGTTTCTGGAGCAGAAAAGAAAATGGCTTCTCAGTGGACTCGCGCAAACAGTGCAGAGAAGAAGGTGGCCCACACTCGCATTGAGGATGAATCCGACATACAGGTAGAGTTACATGCAGTCCATGCCTATTTCCACATGCCCATTCCCGACCAGTTTTCCCTCGAATTGTTTGTTCTCGTTGCACAGAAAACATTATTTTACAGCCATTAGAAGTCTATGGCTTCGAATTAGTGGCAAAAGGCCATTTGGATCTTGCACCAGAGCCATGGCCTTGCTCACCCCAATGTGACCTCCCTCCAATCTGCTAGCGCCCCCGTCAGGCCTGGAGGGAAATTACACCTCTTTATGCTGTTGATTGCCCTCGCCCTCTCCAGAGGTTTCTGACTGCTGTCTTTGCCAAATCCGCAGCAGGCAGTGCTCAGCCTTGCATGCGCAGAGATAATGATCAAGTTAATTAGACCTGAGATTGAATGAACTGCGGCAGCAACTTAATCATTTGTAACTTGATTAGAAATACTATATTCTCCCAAACTCCAGAGACTGGCAAACTTGAAAATTAAGTTCCACTTTAAGGATTCAGGTCTCAACTTAATGGAGTATAGAGAAGCTTGAAAAACAAACCCACCCTCATTCTGTCCCCATTAGTCAGAGCTGGAGCGTTGTTTACTGTCACTATAGGAGAAGGAGTGTGTATGTAATACTTCAAATAATGCAGCCTCTTTATTTGGATGCCCAGAAAATCTATTCCTTTGGGAGGAAATTAGGTCAAGGCAACTTTGGCGTCGTCTGCGAAGCCACTCACATTGAGACGCAGAGGAAGTGGGCAATTAAGAAGGTGAACAAAGAGAAGGTAAGTGTTTGATCATCATGTTTCACCTGTTGACAGAGGTGATTGATGGACAACCGCTCCCTTGGTTGTCAAGGATGGGTTAAGTGTCACAGATGCTTTGTATCCATGCAGGCAGGCACTTCTGGTGTAAAACATCTGGAAAGAGAAGTGAGCATCATGAAACAAGTGAAACATGAACATATCATACATCTGGAGGAAGTCTTTGAGACACCAAAGGTGAGAGCAAAATCATGCTCACATAAAGCTCACTCAGCTGTGCTATTGCGAACCCAGTCATACTACTGCATATGCATATACAGCGGTTTCTCGTTTGATATCAGAAATTAGAAATGTACATACAGTATGTGTGCTGTTCTCCAGAGGATGTACCTCGTGACCGAGCTTTGTGAAGGAGGCGATCTAAAGGATCTCCTGCAGAAGAACAAGCACTTCACTGAGGAGGAGACCAGACACATCATCAAAAGCCTATCTGAAGCTATTGTTTATCTGCATAAAAAAGGTGACACACACAAAACCCGAACCCCCCCAAAATTGCTCACATCTTTGTTAAGTCACATGCAACGGCCTGGATTCCTATGTTCCCCTCATATCCGATAATCGCTCTGATGATTGCATCCACATTAAGTTTCTCTGTCATTACGGAGAATCAGGCTTGTTTTAATAATGAGATAATAATGAACAACTGTCAGACAAAATATCAGCCCATTTTAATTGAGTCTGAGGGGTTTATTTGAAGATGCTTGGCGTTTTTTCTCTTTCTCTCTCCTTCTCGTGAAATCTGCAGTTAGAGGTAATTTAGGACGTTGCTTGGCAATGAGACACCATTACATGGGGCTAATGAGTCATTAACAACGAGCAGGGGAGGAATACTGATTAATAGGTGTGTTTTTCAACAGTCCCCGAGAGCTGCTGTGTCTCACGTCTAGAGAAGCTAATGATGCCACTTGCAATGTGTATATAGAACTTGCGTGTTTTATGAGATTGCAGTATATTAGCCTCACACGCTGATTATAATTTGATTATTTTCACATTTCTATTTAAGTACATACAATTACTGTATGAAGTAGTATTGAAGAATTATGATGAGTAGAATGAAAGTGGTAAAAAGAGGTGGGCCTCTACGCTAGGTTCATATGAGAATTGACAGTAAGGAGACGCAATTAAAAAGGAACGAAGCAAAACATTTCACCAGAAATAGTCAATAAAGCAAATTTATAACTGTTACCATTCCAGTGCGTTTTATTTTTGCCATTCTCTCCTTTCTATGAATAACACGAGCCCATCTCTCCCTTCCTCTATTCTTCATTCTCTCTTTCAGACATTGTTCATCGTGACCTCAAACTGGAAAACATTCTTGTGAAGAGTTGTCACCAAGGCAACGATAACGATATGGTCAATATCAAGGTGAGAGAGACGGTAAAAACTTCTGCGCAGGCATGTGGTATGGCATTCAAACACGGCGGGACCTCCGGACATTCTCGTCTGTTGTTTAATTCTCCCATCGTCCTCCTTGCCCAAACCTTTTAACTGCTTTTTAAATACTGTCTCATTACACCAGACCTCCTGCCTAACTCCTTTCATATCACATTCTCAAAGAAAATGAATCACAAGTGGCTTTTCTGAGACAAATTACCAGCCGGGGCGCAGCGTGGAGCAGAATAGAGCGTTGACGGGAGCTGACTGAAGCCGCTACCTGGAGCGGAGGGTTGAATCAGGCCAGCGCTGTGTTATAAATCAGAGTAGAACGGGGGCCCAAAGACAGCGCTGTCCTGGCACTGTATTAAAAGCTTTTATCTGGCAGAAGGTGGTCATTTCTCCTGGAAATTAATCCTGCCCACCCCTGACACACCATATGAAACGATATACACTCCTCGTGTATATTATTCATATGGCTCCGGAGCGCATAGTCTGTGCGAGTGGGTGTACCTGCTGCTGTACGGAAGTCTGTTTGGACTGTAAATAGTTTTATTGAGATCTAGAAGTGAAAGCAAGAGAGATGCAGTGATCCAATGCAGCATGTCTGTAGTTCACTTGAAATCCAATTTTAATAATGAAATCCAGTAGGAAGCTGTACTGTATTGACTGTACATTGTTTGATTTCAAATAACATATCAAAGGTCTGTCCCATCTCATCTCAGGTCACAGATTTCGGACTCTCTGTGCAGAAGGGCGGTGTAGGCAGTGAAAACATGCTGCAGGCCACCTGTGGGACGCCTATCTACATGGGTAATTCATAGAGCATAGTCAAATGCAAACATTCACATGTTCCATTTACTTGTGGTTTGATGAATTACTGTGGGGGGTGTCCATAAATTGAATGAAGCGCTGATTAAAATAAGCAGTAAAGAGGAGATGACCTAATTTAAGTGATGTGAAGCTGATAACATTCGAGAAGGAGTAGAAGCCGAAACCTGTCAACAGCATCACGCATCAGATATCACACATTACACCGGCCCCAACATCTTTCATTATTGACACATGGACTTGCCCTTTCAGCGCCTGAGGTGGTTAAAGGTCACCAGTACAGCCAACAGTGTGATTTGTGGAGCATTGGCGTCATCATGTACATGCTGTAAGAAGATCTCTCATGTTGTTTTCCATCTCATGCCCACACACACACATCGCATTGGTGATTTGAACTTTGTGTGTATGTTTGTGTTGTGTTTGATGTTCTTTTTCAGACTGTGTGGAGAGCCTCCTTTCATTTCCATCTCTAAGGAAAGGCTTTCTGAGATGATTATGAAAGGAGATCTCACTTTCTCCGGCTCAGTGTGGAACACCATTAGTGATGCAGGTTAGAACTGTCTGTGTTACCCACACTGTTCCATTAGGATTACAGTTCAGCCAGTCTGGTAACTATTTTATGTTTTGTCTTACAGCCAAAAATGTAATAAAGTGTTTGTTGAAAGTTGACCCAGCTCACCGCATCACAGCCAATGAGCTGCTAGATGAACCCTGGATTTCGGTAAAAGAACTCAATTACTCTTTTCCCTTTTAAAATGAGGTCATGAATATTATAGATTGAGAAAACAGCTAATTAGCACTCTTCAATTTGATGGATGACTAAATGTGGAACCTGCCAGAAAGAAAGACCTGAAAGAAAGAAAATCTGTGTTCAAAAGGGGGACACCTCCACCACTGTTACACGTACAAACGTCTTGGAGATGATGCGTAATTTCCGGAACGCTCCAGAGGATGAAGACAGCGTGGAGATGAGTGAGGGGCTGCAAAACCTCTCTCTCACTTCCTCTCAGGACAAAGGGTCAGGGCTGAAAACATCTCAAGAACTCTCAGTAACCCCAGCACCTGCCGAGGACGTCATAGACAGCAGTAGCAGCAGCAAACCATCCACCCCAAACAAAAAGGTAAAAAAGTATCGCAATGCAGTTCACACAAATACAAAAAATTCTGATTGGACATGCATTTCAAAAAGCATTCTGTTGCGCATTGTACTATGAAAGACCAGTTAAATCTTCAAGAGCAATCTGGAAGAATCTCAATCGTTCATATGGCCATAGGAATGGAGGTCCTGTTTTGAGTTCTGAAAATAATAAACGCTCTGATGCAAATCATTTGCTCATCATTTAATGTATTTCACTGCACCCTTCAGGGTTTTTCATGTGCTATATATTTCATTCCTATAGCCTCTGAAGAAAAAACTATCAGCCTCATCCTCTAACGGTGTTAAGAAGAGTGCGTCTGCTGCAAAGGCCTGCAGCACTTCGAATACATCCACCGCACAGGTCAGTCTTTCACTTCAGTGAGCTTTGCAATTCATTTTCTAAAACATTTCAGCTTATTGAAAAGGAGATATTTTGTCTCCTAAAAGGTATGCGAAAGAAATCCTAGCGATTTCATAGATAACCTTCTATGGTTAGATTTAAAAAAAAAAAAAAAAAAAAACCCTGCCTGTTCTCTGAACAGCCACTAGATGGTGCCAAGATAACCCTTCTCCAGCAGCTTCTCCAGTAGTGTGGTGTGTTGCGCTTTTGTGAGATGAATGAAAGTGTCTTATCTCTGCAGTCCCACACAGGTAACAAACCCCCTGCTCAGCCAAGCACAAAAAGCTACAGCAAGGCCTCCTCCATCCCGGGATCCTGTCTCAAACCATCATCAACAGAAGCAGCCTCTGCAGCATCCAACCCAAGCAGGCGCGAAAGCTTGTCCCCACGTCCCTACACCACTTCCATCCACCGTTCCACCAATCCAGCCTTTGGCTTCCGGGCTAAAAAACACAGCTAGACCTCAGCGGTGAGACTGCTTGAGTAGATGCTCTCAGTGCCAAAGGTGAGGAATTCAAGGGGGCCACTGCGGCGTGGTGGGCCCGCTGGATACACAAATGACTCTTTAAGCCAGAACAGTTTTACAGTGAAGCAGAAGTAAAACTGTATTTCCTTCGATGTGAATGTACTCTTAGTCTCTTTTAGTACTTTTAGGGATGGATCTTAATAGTTACTTTTTATGAAGTAAAAAGCTACTACTGTAGATTCTTTGGGGGTTGGATGCTGCTTTATTTTTATGGACCTGAAACGAATGAAGTCATCATGCCTATTCATGGCGTCTAACATAAAGAGCATAAGTCATCTTTGCACACCGAAATGCTGTTCTCTAGAGAGTAAAGGAAGTTCATGTGTTTCATCATGAAGTACTGTGAAGAATGTATTGACTGTAACAGGGTTTTGCTCTGTGTTTTGCAATAGTAAATAGGCAATAACAGAGTAATTTAATGCAATATTCAACATAGTATTCACCATTTTGACTAAAGCAAATGCCACAGTAGTACGTGTAAAAACTGTATTCGTTTTACGAACATCTGTTGTTTCCACTGCAGTTGTGCAGGTCATCTTTTGCCAAATCACATCAGGTAGCTGTTTGTATATACATACTGTAGGTGTTATTTGTTGTCCATTAAAAAGAAGCCATCCAACATTATTTTATCTTGACCTTCAGTGACTTGTGTACACAATATGTGTGACCCGTTAATTCCCAATGAATTTTTTTCTACTGACGTTAGACATGCAGAACACTTGCATCACAAATAAATAAGTCAGGGGAATTTAACGTTAGTCGTATGCTATGACTGTGAATGGTGGGGCGCCAAGTGGTTAGACACCATGAAGAGAGCAGGATTGGGAGTCAAAGTGCAGGGTCTCTAATCTTGTTGAGAGCAGCAGGGTATACTGTGAGTACTGCAGCACTCCAGCACTGGTCTCTCTGCTGAAGAGAGAATAATCCCCAAGATGGGTACAATATTAAAATAGTCAAGCAGAAATGTATTACAATCCTCCTATTTGCATGCAGATGTGTGCGAGTGTGTGTTTGTGTTCATGGGAATTTCAGGGAGAATATTGAAGGCCCCATCCATTTAACCCTTTTAAATGTATTATTACTTTTGCACTCATTTATCTTTTCAATTTGATCATTTTATTGTTATAGAAGAAGTGGTGGACTGCATTAATGTACAACTAGGTGAAACAAACCAGGAAAAGCTTGTTTTATTATGAATATAGTTTGGTTAGGAATGAGGCCTTGAATGTGTTGTTACTTTTATAAGGTCAGTACATTATTTGTGCATTAATATTAAAATATTTTTTTATTAAGCACATTCGTGAAGTGCCATGCTTGAGCTGGAAGATTCAACAGAACATTGCTATGAAACAAAAATAATGAGAATGTGTATGTAACAATAGACAAACAGGGATGAGATATTACCAGGATAACTAATTCTGTAGTTGATATGAAGATAATTTAGAACTTAGAATGGAATCTTTAAGCAATAGAACTAATTAATTTACTGTTTTTATCAATCATAAAGGGGGGGGGTTGGTTTCAGTAGCATTTTCTAGGTTTTTGAAGTAAGTCTCACAGAAGCTGCATTAATTTGATTTGATCAAACATATAGTAGCAGAATATAGCAGAATTTTCAGCATCTTTCCTTTTTTTATTTCATACTGAGAGATTTCTTCACATGATTCTTCAGAAATAATTCTAATGATGATTTGGTGCTCAAGAAACATTTCCTGATATCAATTTTGAAAACAGTTTTGCTGCTTAAAATTTTTGTTGAAACCAAGATTGCTTTTTTTTCCCCTTTGTAACATTACAAATGTATTTTCATTATATCAAATCAGTATTTCAGACACAATATAAACAGCATTTTTGCTTTGTTTAAATATATATATATAGCAAAAGTACAATCAGAATTTCTGTAGCAATCCCAAAAGGCATGGCACAAACATTTCAGTTCCAAATATCTTTACTCTTGGCTCGTCCAATCAAAGTGCACTGGAACTATCATATAATACGGAACTAAGCTCAGTGATTGTTCTGCCTCAGACTTATATAACTTTAAACGTTCTGAGCAGAGAGATACCACTGGATGGAGCTGTAGAAAACACGAAGCACTGTCACGCTAGGAACAGAGATGAGTGTTGAATCACAATAGCTCCGTATCGAGTTTCCTGCTTGTCTGGCCGTGGTCACTTTTGATGGATTGAGCCATTAAATAATTATAGTGTATGACAGTGTTTATTACCCGTACACAATGAATCATATCCACAACCCGATCTGAGCGATTGTACTACAGTACAACAAGATGGACTTTCGACTACCACTAGCCAAACCGATCCATTGATGAGAAAAAGAGAAGATAACAATGATTTATATGCTTTAAGAAAATCTCAACCCCCTCAAGGCTGGGGAGTGAATTTGCATAAGGCATGTTTGGAGAACCTCCTGTACAGCTAATGCCTTGTCAGTAGCAGGGATGGGATTTCAACATATGGCCCTCATTTTCTTGTGCCAGACTTTTAATTCATTATATCAGTGAGGGAGAGAGAGACAGAGAGAGAAATCTTCAAATTGAATTGTGCTGGTGGAATGTGACCTGCAGTAAATTACAGGAGTGCATCTGTAGGCCTCGGGGAGGGAGTGAAAGAGAGCAGAAATTTAGTAGATTAAAAAACCGAGAGAAAAACTTGGTTGGAGTTCGGCTGGAGGAATGGCCCTGATATCTTCACATTCCTCTTTGCCAGCACATCCACACTTTCGTTTGTTGTAAAATTGATTTTTTTTTTTTTGGGAGGGGTGGGGGTGAGAGATTTTTATCCCGCAAACTTTTCTTCCGAAAAGCCAGTGTGTGCACAGCAGGCAGGGTAGCATGGCAGCTGAGAAAGGGGCGTTTGTTTGGGACAAGCCGTGGAAGCACAGAAAATTAGAAAGGCGGCCAGTTGGAACAAGGTGCTTGCCTTCCTCCTCCTCTGCAGTAGTGTAGCCTGACAGATGGGCACAGGAGGAAGAGGAGGAGGAGAGGGGGAATTAAAAATCGGTCGCCTCTTTTAGATCCTGGAGTCAGAGGCACCAAGGGATGCGGAGATGCGGCCCGCTGTGCGACTCCAGGAGTTTGCAGGTGTGCAGGAGGTGCTAATGTCACTTGAGGTGGAGGAATAGAGGGAGAAGGGATTGTAAATGCCCCCCTCCTGGCTCCCACCCACACCGGACCCAGCATCTCCTCGTACAGGGAGTCGCATCTCAATAACCTTAATGGTGCTTCTCCTAATTAATCAGCTCATCTGTGGAGACCTGATACCTGCAGTCGAGTTCCTCCTAATGCACAGCATCCTCACCATGTCGCCCATGACATTGTAGTAATGAGCTAATGCGGCTACAATGTCACACCAACGTTTCAGGGGCGTTATCGGCGGGAGCTCATCTCACATGCTGATGTCCCTGATCCCCTTCAATGCAAAGCGGAGCCGGTGTGGCGCGTTGGGTGCTAACACAACCGCAGACGCGTTTCTTAACAGGAGAAACGCTCCGCCTCGAGTAAACATCCCAAACAGATGGCATTTTCAAAGCAAGCTTCATCAATCTTTGTTGACACTATCCTTGTTTTTTTTTTTCCAAACTGCTCTTATTTGGGATATTTGCAATTATAATACATAAGCTCATTTGAATATCAAATTAATTAGCGAACACACTAGAGTAAATGCTTTTTTTATAAGTCCTTGTTAAAAGTGAAAAGTTCTCAACTACGGTCGGATGGCGTGTTAATTTACAGTGATATCTAATCCCACGTCGCCAGACATAAAAGGCATTACTATACATATTTTAATGGGGAGGTGGTTGTTTTCCAAGCAATTTTCTGCTACAGTACATTCTTAATTTATTCATATTTAATTTATTGGTCTCTGCATACCCACTCAGCAAAACTAATCAACAGCATGTAACAGGCCTCTTAAAGATACAGCACTCTTTGGCAGGCGATGGGACACGAGTGGCCCTCGTCTTCGAGAAGGTGCTCTGAGCACCGAGGACAGTGCCGGGACGCACGCATGAACTCCCCCCAAGGAGACTGTTTGATTCCCACAGACAACCTTTTGATAATTGAAAGCGAGAGAGCGAGAGGAAAAAGGAGTGAGAAATGTGGCCAGCCTTGAATCACCTGAAATATTTCAA
Organism: Enteromius unitaeniatus; assembly: GCA_032359435.1. NCBI lineage: Eukaryota > Metazoa > Chordata > Actinopteri > Cypriniformes > Cyprinidae > Enteromius > Enteromius unitaeniatus. Next base: position 9,210,211 of record JAUMHI010000043.1, on the reverse strand, counting down.
TTTTGCGGGTGCTGACCATCAGCCCCTGCTGCCAGAATGTCATCCACAGAGGACTGCTCGCCTCCCCCTCCTCTTCCTCATCCCTCGTTCCCTCTCCGCAAACTCCTCTGCCCTTGAATCTGATTCGTTTTTTTCCCCTCTCTCTCACTTGCTGCTTTGGCAATCATTTAACACAGTGTGACTTGAGTTCTTATCACCTGTGTGCACTGTATGCTCCAAATACCTATCGACCCATTGACACAGTGTAAGGAGGGACTTGGGCAACCTTACACATGGAAATGATTTCAATTAATTACCATTTCCCCGGAGAAGGCCGAGTGGCGAGAAGATGAGCGAACAAGACAAAAGGTCCGAAGAACGGGAACATTCTTGTGGTGTGATGCGCGCCATGTGTAATGAGCACTGGAAAGGTCATTTGACACGTTTCTGTTGCTATGAATCAATTTCTTTTCGAGGACTTAATTCTTGTTTTGCAGGCATTGTGTTGAGAGGGTGAGCTGACCAGAGTTGGGGGGGGGCACAATTTCGGCACAATAGTTGAGGGCATCTGCAGGGTTACTGAAGAGGATGGAGAGGGGCGCTCTAATGAAATCGAGCATCAGACCTTCTATCATAGGAAAATCACTGCTGTCACCCCTATAGTAATTGGGGCATTTAATAGAGGCCTGTGATAAATCCAGCTCGATTACAAGGACTACTTCAGAGAAAAGCCCAGTCGAAAAGTGTCTTGAGAGGCCATGACCAAGTCATATCCTTGTGGGTGATCAAATAGGTTCAACTTGACCATAAAACACTCATGAAAGTCCATAACATTTTCCAACAGAAAGTTCAAAAGAGAAACTATTTTTTATCTCTCAGAGCTCAACACATTTTTCTGCAGTAGTTACATTTTCAGTTTTGTGATTGTGATTTTTTGTGTGTTTCATTGTTGAATTTAGTTAATTTATGGAATTTCGTTAAAAAAAGTTAATTAATCAGATTGATTCATAAAAAGAAGTGACCTATTTGTTTGTGAAACCTATTTGGTTTTTTTTATCCATGCATCCCATAACACTGCCACTGAAAATGGGTAAAGTGAATAAAATAAACTCTTAATTTAATAGTTAGTAAGGTAGTTGTAAAGTTTAGGTATTAAGTAGGATTAGGGATGTATAATAAGGTCATAAGTCATTAATATGTGCTTAATTAGCACTAATAAATGGCTAATGTTCTAGTAATATGCATGCTAATAAGCAACTAATAGGTGTAACTAAAATAAAGTGTTGCCCAGGAAACATTTTTTCTGCTTGTGGTTGCACAGTGTGTAATTTCTGGAAATATATAAGTTATGCCAGTAAACTAACTTGTTAATACAATTTGAGAACTTAAAGGTAGTTAAGCAAGTGACACTTTTTAGTTGGTTCTTTTTGATAAATCTGTTTTAATAAATGTTCCAGCAAGGTTTTCTTTTTCAGTATCTTGCAATAGAAGAACTATTTTAGGGTCCCCAAAGAACCTCTCTAAGAACGATTCTTAAAATAACCATTTACTTAGTTTCAATAATCAATAAACCCTTTTCCACTATAAGGATGGAAATGTTCAATGGATGTTTAATGCTATTCTTAGAACTACTGACTAATAAAGAAAGATTATTTTTAAGAGTGAAGGATATAGGAACTGTAATTATGACAGCAGAATTCACTGTGACAACTTTAGGACTAGCAGATTCAGTGTCCATTACCCAGAGAGCAGATATTCAGAGGAAGCTCACATCCACCAGTACTACTGCCTGTAAAAAGACAGACCCACTTTACCACATGCCAGCACCAATACCAGGGCATTTCTATCAAAAGTCATGCGAGAGGAGGATTTTAATGTGCAGAAGTACCATTTATGAGTGTAAAGGGGTTTAACTCCTCCAGTACAGTGCATTAGCATTCCATAAATACTCACATTTATTCATAATGGATCCATGTATGGGGGGAAAGTATTAATTGTGTGAAGTTGTTTTTCCTCACTGGCTTGCTTGTGGGATTTTTACACATTATATCAACTGACATACAGCAATTTGTTTTAAAATGAGAACATTAAACTGTGGGACTATCTAGATTATATAACTATGTACCAATCATACCAACATGATGATTGTCAGCCATGTCTTGGTAAATTATCAGCATGTGTTCTAGTTGCACCAGGGGGTCTTTCTGTGTTTTACAGAGAGGTAAACAGTTCCCCCAAATCAACTGATGTTGTTTGTGTGCAGTCGCAGTGTTGTTTTAAGTTCTTTGTTATTTCCAATTTGCCAAATACTCCAGAGAGAAATGTACTACGGTAAGCCGCAGTTAGAAAAGTAAAAACACATTTGTTGTGATCAAAGAAGAGAATATTTAATGTGTTTAGGTTTGAAAATGCAGATAATATCCAAGTCAGGTCTCGGGGCTGTTTTAAAACTTTGCAGTAAAACAAAAAGGAACAAAAGGAGTTGACACTTAAAAAGGCTGCACCCTTCTTTGAGTAAGCCTGAAGTTATAGCAATACCATACTCCTCTTCATTTCCCATTCTCTTTGAAAGATTTAAACGCCCTCACAACAAATCCACCAGTTTGCATTAGCGCCAAACTAATCTCTGATCTCTCGCTTTTTTTTCTCTTCGGTTTGGGGTGGGGAGAATATAGCTCCATTAAATATGGATATAATGTCAAGAAAGATGTAATTGGGTTAGAATTAAGGATGGTGCCTTGTTCAGATTACCCCTGTGAATACACAAGCTGAGAGCAACAGCAACATGCTCATGCTGTTAATTAATTGGAATAAAACAAAAATAATACTAAAATAAGAGCAAAATGCAACTAAATTCCTAAAACGCGTGACTAAATGACTAAAAAAACTCTACCTCAGCCAGATATATATGATTTTAAAAGAGTTGCTAAATCCAAAACAATCTTGTAGGTTGTAAACCCATTTGTTCTTATCCTTGACATATACACATTTGATAGTCAAATAATCCATGTTCACTCTCTAATGTCTCCTAATTCTGGTTCCAGAAAGATTCCTCATTTCCTCCCCGGCTCACACGTGGGATATGGAGCCTAACACCCAGACCCCTCTCACACCACTCTGGACCTGCTGAGATTGGTCTCTCTCCCCGTTGCATTATTACCCATTATCACTCGGCCAGCCCTGTATAGGGTGACTGATAGAGAGATGACAGAGAAGACCTGAGCAGCAATAACGCATTATTAGCTTTTTCACAACTACCTGGGCTGGATTTAGACTGGATATCCACAGGTTCTCTGAGGGCAGTCCATTGTCACAACAGCTGCTTTTTTTTTCCACCACCGGAGAAACGTCCACCTCACAACAGGCAAAGTGTTTATTTAGAGAATGCTTTATTTGGCTTTTAGTCTGTGACTCAGACCACTGTGGAATTCAAAATAGGGAGGTTTGTGTTCTGTAGTGCACATTAAGCACTCCCTAATCTCAGACATGCACTTAAACGCATGCCATATGCTGCAATCCATTACGAAACCTTTTCATAATTAGCGTTATATCACAATGTGGCCAAAGCCACTAGGAAATTCCTCAAGGGACGATGCCTTTGAGGCCTGTCTCCACAACAGTGACATTTCGCTTACATGCACATTGTCCCTCTTCAATCTTTTTATGTAAAACACTTTTATGCCACTCACCTATGGATGGGTGAACTTTGCAGAAATCGATGATATAGATAAGCCATAGATCATAGCAGTCAACAAAACTGACGTAAAAATGAATTCACTGTATGTGAAGTCAACAACCGAATGTAATCATAATGAGGAAAAGTGAGTTATTCCTAATCAATAGCACAATTATGCTAATAGACTCTTTCGCAAAGGCTGGGGCTAAATTACCACTTGTGAAATATAGCTTGAGTGACCTTTTTCATTATTCTATTACACAATCCACTTTATAAAGTGAAAATTCACTGAGAAAGTACAGTTGGTCCATGCTAGACCCACACAACAAAGAGTAAATACTTCTACTCTGTAGAAAGTCTAAATATGTTACTAAATATGACTCCTAATATGAATAAACCAACTCAAATACTGTCAATGTAAAAGTGTGTTTAGTATCACACGCCAAACTGAAAAGACGCAGTATATTCGTGTGTATATGTCTCTGTGTGTGATTTTGGGATGTGTGAGGATATTGAAACCTCTGCCTTTTCCATTCTTTGAGATGAAGCATATTGGAAAAGGATTGTCTGGTAAAGAATACAATATTTGTACCAAAGCTGGAGAGACAATGGCATTTGACTGTGTCCTTTGTGGAAACCTGTGATATTGGCAGGATTGCTGGAGGTTTTAGTCCAGAATTGGAAACTCTAGGATACATTTCAGGGTTTGATTGCATCATTCCATAGCTTAATAGCTGAATGTGTTCACGTGGACTCTTGGGTTTGTATTTCAGTTTCTTTGTTCATTTATGTGGCAAATATTTTAAGACTTTAAGACCTAAATGCAAATAGTGTCCCACTCTCTATATGCTTTCAAATCATCATCATAACTACAGTATCTTTAGAAAGGTCATTTTCAGCATGTTGTGGTAATCTTCGAGAGCAGAGACGTCAGGTTAGCAGCTGGTGATCAGCTGTTAGAATTTATGAGAGATGAAAGATAACTGAAATAGTAAAATATTATGTATTTATATATATATACAGCTCTGGAAAAAAATAAGAGACCACTGCAATTTACTTCTAAATCAGTATCTATTTGAGTATTCTATGTTCTCTAAGCATTTCATGCCATATTTTGTTAAATTTCTACACAAACATAATTAATTCTGTTTATTGAGGTACTTATTTGGTGAGCACCTGAATCCAATTGTATTTAACAGGAAATGTATAAAAAGCACTGATGTAATCAACACTTTTCTCTTGCAGTGTGACCAGTTGGATGGTAAAAAAATGCTAGAAGTTTTCAAAAGTTATTAGAAATGTAAAAATAAACACTACACATACCAAAAACAGTGAAAAGAAATGTTTTAAATCCAGAAAAAAGGCCTCAATCCTAGTTTTATTGGCACAAGGAATCAGTGAGCATCAAGCTGCTTCTATCCTTAATATTTAAAAGACGGCAGTTTACAAAAAATGAAACAAACATGCATTGTTTTGTATTGGTGGTGTATTGATGAGATGAACAGTTTTAAGAATAAAATCCAAAAGAATTTTCTGCAGTGGTCTTATTTTGTTCCATAGCTGTATAAAGATTGTGATATTATAGTATAGTACATTCAAAGGTTTAAGGGTCTATATTTTTGGAAAAAGTATCTACATTAATGTAATCAAAAATACAGTACCACTATTGTAAAATATTATTACAATTAAAACATTTTTTATTACAATATATTTTAAAATATGTTTTTTTAAATAAAGTAAATAAAATTAAGTAAATCATTACTCCTGAACTAGTTACTAACAGAACGTTCAAAAGATCAGCTTTTCTAGAAACAAAAATCATTTGTAACATGAATGTTTTTACTGCCATTTTTTGATCAACCCACAACTTTTCTACACAACTTTTGAACATGTAGTGTATAAAACACTTTTAGATTTATGAGCTCTTAAGCACAGGGTAAACAGCATCAGTTATACTGTGTCTCTTTTCAAGAACTTTTAGATTTGACGAAGCCCACTCTTTCTGCTTTCTTCTCCACTTGCTATGAGCAACCAGCATTCTACTTTGATCCTGTAGCCTCAACCTCTTCTGAACCAACTACGTGCTGATAAAAAAGTGGAAATATTTTCATACAACACTTACATGGCACCTGCATTTAAAGGCTGAACCCTTGGAAAGCCTGTTGAATAAGGCTAGCCGTTACTAGAAAGAGCAGGAAAAGTACACTATTGCACACCATTTTTGATTTCATGAACTTGAAGTGAGAATAAAAATAATAATTCTCAGCTCTATAACCCTCTCATAAAAAACCATGACATTTTGAATCGTTCAGTCTAATCGATTCTTGCAGAGAGGGCTCTTTCTGTGTATGAGCAACTGGGGTCAGACAAGTGCAATTTGTGGATGGGCAGAAGGGCAGCAGATGAAGACCAGTGGCTGGGTATAAACTGACTCAATGGAGTTAAGTTGATTTCACTTGCAATGCAAGAATAAAAGAAACCTGTAGTAAAGCAATTAATGCATCTCATGTGAGCTCATTATCTATGTATCTAATAAAAATCTTAAGTCACCTTTACCTTCACCTTTTCCTTTTAGTTGCTCCTTCTTTATCCATTCCTGAATCTATATGGAAAACCAAAAATGAAGGCGTCTTAATCAGTAATGTTGTGCACATTTACAGTATGCTTTTCTATGAGAGCAGCTCTGCCCTGTCCATCTCTAACAGACCTCTTCTTTCAAGGCATATTGTTTTCCCCTTATTTCACCCCTGTCTGAATTGCTTTTGTTGATTACGTGTAATTGAGGCCAATCTGAGAAGCAAGGCCAGCTCCTTCTCATCAGCGCAGCCAAGATGAAAAGGGTCCATCCAGGCACCCAACATGGGGGGTCAGCTCAAATCAGATCGCGGGGCTTTTCTTGCGTCTGGCAGCCGACACTTTTAAATGTTAATGGACAGGGCGAACAAAGCCGAAATGGGTCTGAAAACGCTAATTGTCCCTAATTCATGTAAATAGGTTTTTTAATGGAGGAATTAAGCATTTCAAATACGCAATAGCTGGCAATCAGGCCTTTCATTTGGTGAGGTGGCACAGGTGTAGTGGATTGAAATTCATCTTTTGCTGAAGGCGAGCTCATTTGTCACTTGGCCATAACCGATGACTGCCACATTGATGGAGAATGAGAGAATGGGCCAAGCGGAGCGCCACAACATGCGAAGACACGTGACTGCACCAAGAACATCGATAATCTTTTGCTTATGCAATATAGCGGTATCAGTTGGCTATGCACTGGCAATCTCGTACACTAAGGTGCGATACAAGCGAGAGCCATTGAGCTGCGAATTCAATTGCCACCTCTCTACACATCTGCAGCACAAACAGAGCTTGCAAACCAGAGTAGTCACGAAAGGGCAAAAGTGTTCAAAGGATGCTATGCTCATTTTTATATTAACAAATATTTATAGGAGCTGGATGAAAAAGAGCCAATTCTCAGTCATATATGGTGTATTGTGTCACAGCTTACCTCTAACCTCAAGCATTCTACAGAAGTGAAAGGCATGTTCAAGTACACAATGCTCACATGCAGAGGCAGCCTTCGTTTCTCCCAATGGATTGAGATGTCACAAACAAGAGAATGGAAGCAGCTGCTAACATATTGCTACGATCGACTCAAATAGAGGAGCAAGCGCAAGGTCATGTTCCACAGTGCTGTAACAAGGCCAGACAGAACGTTTTGCGGCACTGGACTCATGCCGTTCATGTCTTAAAGGGTATGAATCAAGAGTGAAATGCTCTGTCATAGACATATTAGACAATATGAGGTATATATTGGGGCTTTCAGACTATAAAAAAGCCAAGGCCCGGCTAAGAGAGAAGGAATGGAGGCCTATTAGTGAATGAGGAAAGAAACACCTTGTTTAAAAGGACAAATCAGATCGCAAGATTTCAAACACTTTAGTCTGCACTCACAAGGAATGATAATGAAAAAGCTGGGATGGGCTTTTTCAGCTGTTTCAAAGAGAATGGCATTGTCTAACTAAAAAAAAAAGGGAGGGAAATCAAAGAGCAGTTCATTTTCGCGCTGACCTTCAGAGCTCCTGGCGAACAGACAAGGGCACAAACAGATTGAGAATTAATTGGTGCACTTAACATTTTGTGATTATAAAGACCTCAGATCAATACACTATGCAAATAGCAGTATTGATGTGGGTGAAGAAACCCTGTTAATTGTGTTTGGCGACCAAACAGGGCCCCCGTGTTTCTATTCCATTATGGAACAGGAGGCACGGACGACACGGTTCCTCCCTCCCTCCCTCCATCCCTCTGTCTTTACCGAGCATCTCTGGAGAAGTTGCAGAGTTTGATAGTCTTGTTTGCGTTCATCTTGGCCTTTTAGCAGCGGCCTTTGAAGAGGCCTGACGCACATGGCTGTTGATGCAACTGCTGTGATCTTTTCCACAGCCCCTTTCCCCATCTCAGGTCATGGCACATCACACAAATGGCCCTCATCATCGCCTTTATTATTTGCTCCAGGGAAGGGCTGCGGGGGGTTGAGACAGGAGAAGCGCTGGTGTGGCGGGCCCAAGCCACGTGGCGCGCGGCAGAATCAAAAAACACTCCTCGAAGACAGCCATTCTAATGAATTAGTTTCAGCTTTATTGCGATGGACTGGATTTTCCACTCCCTGTTATTACAGTGCGTCAAAGATGCACTTTCATTTCAGATAAGTACCAGTAATCCTGTTTGCAGGGCTGGGGATAGATGAAGTTAAATATAATTTAAGCAGAAACGGAAACGGGTGGAACAATGCAATTACTGAAAGTGAGATTGAAATGATGCTATTACTATTATCATCATTATTACTGTAATTAGTAGGGCTTGCTTATTGGGCGAGCGCAGAGATGATGGTGGAGATAAATCATGCATGTTTTTAAACCACGCTGCCTTACCAGAGAGCGAAAACCCTCATAAATAATATTACACATAAATAATGTTGTGCATGGCTTCCGGGAAATCTAGCATAGTGTAAAACCCACCATGATAGAACGCTACTGCTAATTACATGGAATTAATTAGCGAGACGTTCCATGGCGTGTGTCACTGTGGTACTCGTACAACCTCTTTCGCAAGTCCGCTAAGTTGTTTTACTGTTTACTGTGAAATCTGTGAACAAAACTCTAGTCCCGCGTGACATTATGGCAGAGTAGTGATAAAATGTGCAAATATTAATCCTGTGATCCTTTTACGTTAGCCAGGCTTTTAACAAAGCCAAATTATTAATATTAAAATAGTTGTGTTCAATAATTGATAGACCACCAGAGTACATTCATTACAGGGCAGAATGAAAGCTCTCACCAAAAGAGTACAGGTAAAGCCGTACAAACAGTGGAAATGACATGTTATTAGCCGTTTGTTAGCATGCTAATTGCCTTTAATTCCCTTTGGTTCTGGGCCGTGCTCATTTAAAGCATTAGCTCTAATCCTCTAGTGATGGAGGAGTGGCTGGGTGAGGAAGGACAGCCTCGTGGAGATGGAAAGAGTGGACAGGACCTGCCTGAGACATGTTTGTCAGACCATTAACCACAATATGCCTCACGCTATATCGGCGATGAGGGTGATTTAAACAGTAGACAGTTACAGGAGACACTCCGGGCTTCAGACAGGACCAGATGGCTCTTAAGGTCATGCACAGCAGCCTATAGCATAAGACAAGGTGAAATTCAGCATTCTTAAGAATTAGCATAGTGCTGTTGTGACAGTCTTTATGCAACTAAAGGCAGTGGCAGTGAAGCTTGAGGTAAACGTATAGACATATTTACAGTAAGTCGCACATTTAACCAATCAATAAGCGCTTGAAATCAAGAACGCTAATCACGCCCTGCATAGAGTGCATGCATATAAGATACAGGCAAACATAAAGGACAGAAGCAAACAAGGGTGAACAATCGAGCTCTCAAAAGAGAAGCAATATAAACCAGAAAGCATTCTCCAAAAAGACTTTGTCAAGATTGAAGTCTAGTTAATCGTACAGGATGACTCCTGGAATTTGAATCCATTTCTAGCTAAAAGCATCAGTCCACGGATTGAGGGCATTAGAGAAAAAATAGAAAGGTACATGTCATTTCTATAGGTGCTGAGACATGAGGAGGAGAGAATAGCCAATCTGTACTGTGTAATGGATATGTCAAGAGTTGCTAAATCATTGGTGTTCAGGGCAGAGAGACAAGAAAGCCAAACATAATGTCATCCCGGAGAAAGAGAAAGAAAATAAGAGAAGCACGAGCAAAAACAGGGACATTACAGAGCGGAAATGAGAAAAGAATGAGGGCAATTAAATCATAATGTGCGCACAAAAGAATGTGAATAATATGGCAATAAATAGAATCAAGCAAATGATTTCTTTTCATGTGTCCTATCGCTAAAGTGTGACTTCCCTGGCATCTTCCTTGTGTGCATTATGGAAATGAAGCAATGGTACTTTGCTGAACAATAACACATTGACTTTGAATCCTCTTACTTAAGGTTTGATTGCTTCTTGACGGTGGCTTTAAATGAATTGTGTTGAGGAGTGATAAAGAGCTTATTGTTGGAAGAAAAGCCCAGAGCAATGAAGAAAAGCTACACATGGAGTGTCCAGACGATACAGGCTATTACGGTGAGGGAATGGTGTCCTTGACTGCCAGGACGGCTTAGAATTTTATTTCATCTTGTTTTGCTGGCTGCGGACTATGATGCGTGACTCTGGCGCTGGAGAGAGAGGGCAAAGCATAGAGCCGTTTTAGATCTCATTTACGTTGGTTGTATGAGGATGTGCTCGTACTTACGCGTGTGGGATGGTAGCTATGGAAGAAAACGTGAATGTGCAGTTCAATCCATTACAGTGGGTCATTTTATGTGGGCTTACTCAGATGGACCGGCCTACATTCTGGCCAGAGAGGAGTGGAGAACACTAGCTGTTTTGTTTATGCCAGTGGTTCTCAAACTCTGGGCTGCAAGTTGTATTAATTAGCGTGAATGGGCACTTAAAGTGTACTTGACAAAATAAATGAATAAAAGGTAACTTACGTGTACATAAAAGTACATCTTAAAGCATGTTTTAATGATCTTTTGCCATGCTATAATGTTGATTAATATACTATAGCACATGTAAAAGACTTGATTAGAATTTTAACTGTAGTTTTATTTAATATCACTTTTTAAATTTAGCTTATTTTATTTTATTTTAACCTTGAAATAACCTTTTTTTTTTTTTTTACATATAAGTATATTATTTGTATAATAAGTATGCTGAAGTTATCTTCATTTTCACAAGGTTACAAACACCACTGTTATAAAAATGGACGCATTATCATTATTTTATAAATATGTACAAAAATATAATGTATAACTGACATGCAGTAATACAAAAGCTTATGGTCCAGCATTTTAGCTCACTAACAGTTGGCTCGTTTAGTTTCATTAGATATAATGAGCAGTCTGTGAAACTTTAATGAAATAAGAACAAAACAAAACAATAGTTTGGCAATATTAAAGATAGGTAAAAGTGAGGTTATTTTAACACATATGACACATACAAAGGATCATTGGTGCACTTGAAACCTTGGTAATTGGATTTAGCCAAATTCTGAATGTTTGGTTGACTGAAATGTTTGTTTGACTTCAGGTGGCTGATCACATCAACAGTTAGTTTAAAACACACAGCCTTCATGCCAGTTCCTAGTTTGCTTGGCATCTTGATTTTGGTGGGCAAGAGTTCATTTAGAGGTTCTCGTTGCTGTTGGTCAGTGACATGGAAGCATACACAATCAGCCAAACTCAGCTGGGGAACAGAATAAACGATAGAGCTTTTTCTGTTTTATTCACTGCTTCTGTAGACTTACATCAGCACTGAACCTGAGTGTGGAGAAAACAGCTTGATCCATCAGTTTAAACGATTACGCTGCACTAAACAAAGGCTGCTAATTGGTCTTTAAGGGACAAAACTACCCTCAGCAACAGCCAAAGTGAACAGAGAAACAGAACTGTACACGGCAAAGCCTCACAGTACGACTCTGCGCTTTATTAAGGGCAACATTCCAATGAATTATGCAGAGCTTCAATATGAGTGGGCATGAGAAAAGGAGCCAGACAGCTCCTCTGAATCACAGATGCCAAGAGCTATTACTTTATGTATAAAGTATATGTCTAATAATTATCTCATGTCTCATATCTCATGCCTCTCCACACAGAGAAAATAATGATGCCGCACTGAGGGGTCGCATCTGCAGTCGAAGGAGAGAGATACAGTTAAGATTAGTTCAGGAGACTCAGATCACAAAAACACAGCCGGAGTTGTCCACTCTTGTGGACCAGAAGTCCAACAAAGCATCATTTTATCTTTAAAAGAATGGTTCATCCAAAAATCGAAATTAAGTCATTATTTAATCACCCTCATGTTGTTTCAAATTTAAAATCTGTTATTTATTTTTAAAAGGATTTATATGTAAAACCATCAGATATAATCAAACACTTTTTAACTGTTAAGCATTGTTAAAATGTCACTATAATTAAAAATAAATAAATAAGTAATGTATATTTCAGATAATTGACTAACTAAAACAATACAAACACCTCCCTTTCTAGTATTCCTGATATATCTTTGAATACTTTAATACAATGGAATACACACTTGTTCACAATAACATATAATGTATAAAAATGCATGAAATTATATCATACTTTTCTTACTGCCCACCGTGTGTGTGTGAGTGAATCGAGTCATCTGAATTCATATTAGAATTTTATGGCAAACAAACACAACTTTGCTAACAACTTTTTTAAATGGACTACAAATGTTGTATGGACTACAAAGATGGTGTGGCAGTTGTGATATTATTAGTAGTAAGTGCCTATGAAGTGCTTTCTGGAGCGAGATGAGAAAATTACGCTGTTTCACAGAAAAAATAACAGCATGCAGGTTTGGAATAACATGAGGGGGAATAAATAATGCCAGAACTGAGATTTTTGTTAAAGTGCCCCTATTATGCCATTTTAAAGGTTGTTAATATTGCTTTATGAGTCTCTTAAAACAGGTTTACATGTATGCCACAGAATTACATGTAAGGTCAAAAAAACACTTTAGTTTTCTGACTCGTGTGAAGCAGTTTGAAGACTCAGTTTGTCTAAACCCCGCCTCTTTGTGAGCCCTCACTGCTGTGATTGGTCAGATGGCGCAGTCCTTTATGATTGGTCTACTGCTACAGCGATCCACAGAGCTTGTACCAAAACTATACTTTCTGACATTACTAGAGGTGCTTTCTGAGAGAATACGTCAACCACTGTAGTTAGTACGGACTACCGTGGAAAGTGCTCGCAATTTGCTTTTGTAAGCGAACCGGGTACACCTCTACATTGTGAACTTCAGCACTGTATAATGCATAGTACTGCGTTAAACATTGTTTATCATTACTTAAACTAATAAAACAGACAGACAAGTTGCATCAATCACAATGTTTAGACTACATTAGGCCCACAGCTGAACAACAGAACTACAGAAACGCAAGTTAGCCGATTACCAAGACATGTGTAGGGCTGTTACACAACATAACGTACACAAATACGATTGCTAGAAAATACAATCATCAATTATTAATCACACTTACAGGTAGAAGTTCAGAGGAGCAAGCCGGGCTTGCTGGGCACTGATCCATCTTTTAAGACCAAACATTTGGTGAATATCTCGTTGTACTCCAAGATTGGAAAAGCAGTCATCAGTACAATGAGGCGAACACAACAAGAGATTGTACTGCTGAGGTGTTGTTGAAAACAACTGTTTGTGGGCGAGGCAAGTTGTTCGCAACGTAGAATGTGGGTGGACATTATGCAAATATGTTACTTATTGACATGGATCCGTAACAGAAAAAGATTTGAATTGTTGAAGACTCGTTTAGGCGAATGTGAGCCGACTCTTTTTTTGGATAGACAATAACTTTATTAATCGTGCACTGATGGCGTCACAACATTGCAGATAGTTTATGTTTACATACAGCTACATGACACACTGCATGAAAGATCATATTTGAAAAGGCATAATAGGGGCACTTTAAACACTTTAACAGGCTGAGGTTGTGATGGTTGGAGCATGGGGGTCCGAGGCAAGGCCAGGCGAGGCAGAAGAGAAAACTCTTTCATGAAACACAGTGAACGAATGGGATTTAAGACACAAGAGGCACTGATGGCCTATTAATTCCGCTTTGGCCTGTTTCCAGACTGAGGCAGCCTTGCTCCTAATTCATGGCTAATTTCTATCAGAGGTATCAGGAGACCTTTTTTTCTCCCTCTCCATCCAGGCAGGATGCATCCGCATAACTTTAATGGATTCATTTGAGGGCTTGGGCACGGAGACATTGATTGGCCTGCCTCAGAGGGTCCTGCCGCTAGTCGCTTGACATAGGCAGCAAATGAAATGTGACCTCGGGTAAACAGGGCTGAGCCACCAGGCCCTTGCGTAATCCATTAGCACAAAACCTTTTCCAATCTCATTTAATTAATGAAGTGATTTGAAAAGGGGCTGCAATTACCAATGCTTGCAAATGAAAAAAAGAGACAATATAACAGCAAAAAATATCAAACGAGGCATAAAGGCACGGCGCCTGACACATAACTGTGCGTACTTTAATCAAGTATTGAACGCAACGCTGAATGTCAAATCCTAGTTTCTGAAGGAATCCTAAGTGCAATATAAGTGCTAGTGAACAACCACAGTAAATGGATTTCAACATTTAGGAAGAAAGATAGAAGGGAAAAGATAGTTTCAGACTGGCATTTTAAATAAAGAACTAGTAATTGCTTTTAAAAAAAAAGTAGTTTTTTATAATAGTATCAGCTACTAAGAGCCATGATGAAAAAAGTCCACAAAACAACCTTGAACAACCTCAGACTCACCCCTTCTGTGTTTTGCCAAAGTCAACAAAAACAGTCAAAACAGCTCTGCAGGTGCATGTGTTCCACCACTTATTCCTCCAAATTGCATTCATTTATTTATTTTCAATTAATAATTTATGATGCAACACACAGAGCTATGCAAATGAACACTTTAATTTTAATGAGTTTTTAATGACCAAACTAAGAATTAGCAGCCGTTGTGATGTGCATGTAATTTGCTCTGAGTGGATTTGAAGCACTTCGGCGCATTTTAAAATTCCGCCAATAACTGCACGCGCAGAGCCACATCCTTGGACCCACAAAGAGGAAATACGGCAGCAAGGCTGTCAAAACTGCAAAATAATCTTTTCGGTGCATGACAAGTAGCGATACGGAGCACAGACATAACCCAATAAACAGAAACGACTTGGCATATAACAACTCCAGACAATAGGAAAGTCCGACCTCAGTGTTGAACATGTTGTAACGATTCTCATTGCTCAGGGAAAAAAAAAAAAAAGAGAAGGAGAGGGAGAGGGAGAAAAAGAGGTCTGGTGCCGTTGGACCCAAATGGCATTTGATAATGGCTTTTTTCAGCAAACCCAAAAGACATTGTTAAGATTTACATTTTCAAATATATGCTGACCTTTTTTCCCCTCCTCTCCTCAGTTGGCTTGTCATCAGGCTGTAATTGAATCGATATATTTCCTGATCAGGCCCAAGATTGAATAAGGTCACAGGAAGCCATGTGTGGACATTAAAAATCATTATTCTACTCAAATTGAGCAGAGATGGCATAGACCATTCAGGGTTCAAAATGAAATTCTATTAGAGTCTATTACACTTTTACAATTATAGAGACATTCCAATATTACATTGGGAAATGAAGTCATAATAAAAAGCCCAGGGGTGTATTACAATGAAATGACCATACTATTTTTCTACTTTGAATCCTTATTAAATTGATGAAGAGAACTTGGTGACTTTCCGGTCACTGATAAGTGACCTTGTTCATGAAAAATAGAGGAGTCCATTTCAACAGCTACATTCTTTTTTTTCTTTCTTTCTTTCCCTAAAGAGGTCCAAATGCACGGGTTACTCTCGTCGGGTCCTGAATTGACAAACTTCTTTTCAGACGCAAGAGTAATGTCAGCATTTATATTGATTCTCCTTACAGGCACAATTTAGTTCAATTATTTGCTGCCAGGAACAATTATGTCTTCAATTAGGTTTAATTATACATTTAATTTTGGTAAAGAAATGCCAGAGCCATATTGCTTCATGGACTTCTCTTAGTTGCTTAAAGGCTAATTGAATAGGAAAAGCACATTGGGTATAATGGAAGACAATGAGGAAATCTTGTTAGAGTGGCTCAACGGAAGAAAATTAAATAACTAATGTCAACTGCCAACTTTGGTTTCAACTTAAAATTCATGTCTGTTGATATCAACGCTGGCTTATTTAGATAAAATTCCACTTTAATTAGTTAGCTTATTGAAATTAATCATACTTTATCAGTAATCAACTTATCAGCTTCAGTAAAGAGAAATGAGCCAAGTGAAAATGACTCCAGACTGCAAAGCTGCATGTTCGGTTCTTTTTGTACGCTGGCTTCAAATGTGAAGTAGTAACATAAAACTGCTTAATATCTACAAATAGGCGAAAGCGAAGACTTTCTCCACCTCTCTTGTTGTCACAGTGGTGCACCACTGTAAGTAATGTTCTTCTGGTCAATTAGTTGCGATGGTCACAAAGTCTGCAGTGTTCTCACGCTCCTTAAACCCAATTATATGATGGAGAACAGAGAAATACAAGCCACGTCAAATGACATGGCTCCGCAACCATTATCGCCACCGCAAACGGGGCTTTCATCTTAGGCGGAAAACAGCCATAGAGAATGTTTCGGTAGTCAGCCATTCTGGGTTTAACTCGGCAGAAAGCAAGGAATGCTAATGAAAAGAACATTTACACCTTCCTCCTCCACCCACCACTTCTTGAGATTTCTCTACTTTCTTTTATCTGGGAGCATAAAAACCTCAGACTGGAACGTTTATGAAATACATAATGACAATCTGAATCAGTGGGTGGCTCCAATCTACAAGGATTAGTGGTTTTGATGTATTTCAATACGGGAAGGCGTACTTGTCGCCTTATTAAGAGCTTCAGAAGTCATCCCTGAAGAAATGAGAGGGGAGGGCTTGGTTCACTCTTCCATGGCTCTCACCAAGCAAATTAGGCCCTGCGATAATCTATTCAGGATGAAAAAAAAAGATGAGTAGAAGACACTTACACTGTCAAGTCTTTCAGGGGGGAAAAAAAGAGGTCATGTCTCTTCCCTTGTTTTTTTTTTTACCTCAAGGGCCTTCTATCTCTGCTCTGTCCTGCCACATTCACAGTATGATTTATTTTGTACATCAAACAACACTTCCTGTGCTATAGGGAGAACGTACGGACTGTTGCGCTGATATTTGAGGGGACCAAACAATAAAGAATCGATATCAAGTGCTCTGTATTTATCATTATATTACAGCGCCATTTTTAATTAGATAAAACAACATGAACAAGTACCAGGTAATTTTTGTACTGTGTTGTGTGGAGTCCGGTGTTAATCGCATCGAAGCAGTCACTTACTTGGTAACAATAGCACATCATCACTCACAGCTGGAGTGTTTGAGAGTTCCTCAGCCATGCTTCTACCATCTGACCTTCAACTTCACAGGAGGGGCAACCAGCGATGTATGTCGTTTTTTCCCTTTACAGAGCTACTGCATTGGTGCAGATAAAATGAAGATCCAGCCAGCGCCAGGAGGATGTTTGGCTGGAGTTATGGGGCCTTTTCACACCTACTGAAACAACATTTAGCACTGCTGCTGATTACATCCGGTCATTACATCACAGCCCAATAATTAGTAACCAAAGAGGAGGAGGGGATATCAAATGTTACTGTAACTGAAATTTATACATCATTGTTCATTTTTCTTCAGCATTTTTTTCTACAAAGTCTAATTAAAAGATGAGAGGACATGTGTTATAGTAGCATTGTTATATGAATTATTGCACGTTTTACAACATGGAATCACATGTACATGGAAGCACAGGATTTTGCCAAATATAGATTTTGCCTTATAAAACACTCTAATGAGAACTTAAATTATTTGGATGACATGGCAAAAACCTATGATATTGTACAGCTTTGACTGGGAAGAAAATTGTTTGTAAAACAATTACAAACTTTAGTTTAGATTTGAATAATTCATGTTTTTGGTACAGCTAAACTCATGGTGGGCAGTTTCCTGAACAGGGTTTAAGACTAGTCCTAGATGCATACATGTATGACTAGTTCAAAATTGGATACATAATTTGCATTTAGAAAACAGACAAGGGGAATCTTCCTTTCATGCTGATTAAGACAGTGACTTCCAAGCAGAGCAGTGTAGCAGCAGAGAGACTAGAGACCAAAGGATGAAGAATAAAGAGCTGGATTATATTTACAAAGCGAACACATGATGTATGTCAAACAACGCAGTCATCGGAGCATGCAATTAAGGCTACATCAGTGTCTCATTCATTATTTGATAATCAAGTCTAATCACTTTAACCTTCACTACAGGGCCTTTATCACTAGACACATCATACTTCTTTTGAAAATCATATTTAGCCAAGGCAAGGAATCATTTCCTGTCACTTTGTTCAATTAAATTTCAAAGCAAAACATGTCCTTTCAGGTGTAGATTGTTCTGTAAGATGTTCTGTCATCAGATCTTCTGCTCTCTGGAAATGTGACACTTTAAATAGAAGGATAATGAGGCGGGTGGCCTGATGCACAAGCTCTCTGTTTATAATGATGTTTCCAGAAATCTATCTATTGCTCCTGAACTGTAATTAAACTTTCACAGAATCGCCTGCTTCAACAGTTTCTCCAAACCCATGTCAAGTGCTTATCACGTCATTGATTTGTCTTGTGCCGCCTTGAGCCTTGTGAACATTGAGCTCACATATCCTGAAGCCCATCCTGCATTTCACACCGTTGTTAAATTTTTTAGCGTAGGATTCTACATTTTTATTTTTTAAATATTACACTTGTGCATGCAGTAATAAACTAAAATGTAAATCATTCATTATCAATATCAACCTGTGCAATTTCACTGTTTTAGAAAAATGTGGTTGTTCTGATCAGCCAGTAAGTGATTTACTTTTATACAGTGGTTCAATAAACAAGAAATTAGTATCGCGTAACGTCTCTAAGCAGCACATCATATTGTTTTATTACTGAATGAATTAGTACTAAAATTAGCTTTGCCTCTTTGTCGCCATCTATGTCTGAAAACCTGGAATTGCAGTTTCTGGCAGAATGATCTTGCTTTTGTTGGGTAATACTCCGAATGTTTACTCCCTGCCGAATTATGACTCCCCTCGTCGAAATCAATAGTAATCCTAACCCCACCCCTTATCCTCCCCCACACCTAACACTAAACCTACCAATACTAGTAGAGTCATAATCAGGCAGGGGTCAAAATTCAGAACTACACCGGCACAGCTAATCTAATAAATCTAATGTTTAAAGGAGTATGTGTGGTTGTCAGTCACTGCACTGGAGTGAATACTGTAATCACAAATTATAGTCTATGTCTCAGAATATATGAGCCCAATAAGAATTTTCATCGGATATCGTCATCCAAACAGTCACACATCTGCCATGCTTGTTTTGTCCAGCTGAGGTAAAAAAGCATTGCAATAAATCAAGCTATACCAATCTAATGATCGGTTAGCCTACATTGTCTTTAAAATATACATTTTGTGTAATCCCAGGCTAACTGTAATCAGAAGCACATTTAAGCATGTTGTAGTGACTAAAATGTGTAAATTGTGAATCTGTGGTGTAAATACGAAGTGGTAAACTAAGCTGTGTAAAGGTTTAAACGTAAACCTGTGTAAGGAGTTTGGGTTATTGTTTTGTTTTGTTTATCGATCATTGTATATATTATTTAGTCGGTCTGTCTAAGCCGACAAATAAAATAAAAAACACTTCATGTTTGAATTTAAATCGTGTGTTTAGTGGTGTTAATCTAATTAGTGGTGAAGTTGTTTTGGGATAGGAGAAAGGTGATTTCTCCGCATTTGATTTCTCCCCGTTTATTCTCGCAGGCAATATTAAATGTATTTATTTTTGTTGCTGCTTCCTCCCCAGCTGCTGTGAGAATAGGCTATAAATGACCCACCTCCTGAAAGATTCTTACAAGAGCCTAGTTTAGATCCACTTTAAAAAAAAAAAAAAAGTAAAAAGTAAAAAGTAAAAAAGTTACTGACTGCAACTTAATGATCAAGTAAATGATTCAGTGACTCACTCATAATGTTTGTTTTTGAACAAATTGGTTAAGTGAATGATTCAGTGACTTACAAGGACAGTCATCGGTCTTGTTCCTGATAGAAAAAATGTTTTTAGTTGAAGCAAGGATTTGACGGGTCACTGTGATATTGTAACCTGCAGAAAGTGTCACTGAAAAAAAATCAATATTAAGACATTTTTATTTTACAGACGTATTTGTATGATGAAGAGTTTTGGTCACCACTTGATGGCGTTCAAAACAAGTCTGGGAGCAAAACCACTGCACTATACAATAGTAGCTTTTCAGAAGAGTCCAGTGATACCAGCCAACTGTCTCTTGTCAAGTTTTTCCCCGCTTCAGGTTCCAGTTCTTGCACTGCTTTTCTTTCCTCTTTCATTTGAGTTTGACCCCTACTTTCCGTACTTCCGAGTAGGCTTCATTAAATGCCTCTCTGCTTCTCTCTCAACACACACGCACACTTTCTCTCTCACTTAGTGGGGAGAAACATTACAAAAGGGAAAGCTTCCAGTGAGCAATTCTCAGCGGAGAAGGTGACCCCAACTTTGGGGAGAGAAAGAACCTGAGAATAATAGCAAATGAAGCCAGGGACGCATTAATGGGCCGATGCTGGTGCCGAGTTCCGAGGGGCTTCCTAATCTGACTGACATGTATATTAATACTCAGCACTTTTATTAAATCAGGGGGTGAAAAAGAGAGACGGAGAAATATGAATATTCATCCTCATTTATATTTCAAGGCATTTTCAATCCTACGGGAGGCCGGCGCTGGTTTTGACCAATTTCCATCCCCATTACAGAAATGACAGCTTTCACTCCTGGGCCCTGACAGAGGTCTGGCCCGGTGCACAGGAGGTCCGGCGAGGAGGGAGTCGGCGCCTGTTCCCAGCTGTCCACAAACACTCATTAACAGAGGAAAATATCCAATGGAATCTCTGTGAGAATTTTTAATCACACAAAGGCCCTGCTAATTAGGCAGCTGATGGGGCATGGAGAGCACAAGGACGAATTCTTTAAACAAAGGACTGGAAACTTTAGGAGCTTTAATTACTCGGGCAAAGAGTTCATTCCTGAACTGGAGAGCACATCATTCCACTAATGAGACCAAGTGGCAGCACATATTAGTGAGAAGTAATGTGGAAAGTTCAATTATATTGTGCTTTTGGAGCTCCCCCCTGACACCCCCGCGCACCCTCCCGTTCCTCACGTCGTACGCGCACACATGTTAGACAAAGATCCAGCTGGGGAGAAGTGGAAAGGGGGTGGACACGTAATGGCTGGCACTGGGTCTCCATTCTTCACATGTAGCTTGGCAGGCTTGATCGTCTTAATTGCCCATTAGAATGTTCTCCTGTTTGAAAATGAATATCATTACAGTCCCTGGTTTGGTCTCCACCGGAGACAAAGACTTATTGCAATTTGTCATTCAATACTTGCTGTATGCACGCAGAATTCCAAATATACAATGGATGACTAATTTGCAGTAACTGGGCCCCAGAAAGTTATGAAAGAGAGCGAGATAATTAAGGTACCCTCGTTATTGAAAAATAAAATTATCTTTTTTTATTCCTCTCCGAGAGCAAATATCTATTATGGAACTAAATAAATTTACATCGCTCTGTCTCCTGGATACAGCAAACATTGGAAAACAAATCACGGGTTTCTACGTAAACGGCTCCTTATAAAACATCACTAATGAAACCTCAAAGCCACGCTCACAATGACTATTACTACTGGGAAATGTGGGTTAATAACACGTGTGCGCTCTCGCTCGTCCTGTAAATACATTAAACGCACAGTGTCATAAGATGAGGGCAAACCGCAAATTACGGCTACTACTTGAACCATGAAACTAATACTGAACTTTTCCCATAACTGCCTGGTAAGGCTATAGAAACGGGAGGGAGTTTGACACAAGAAGATACAAAGTGTACCATGGTACTACTGTGTTTTTTGGACATGCATCACAGAGATCACGAACTCTGTATGCATGCATTGCTATATAGTCATTCAGATTGATTACAATTAGTAAAACCACAAATACCATGGTGAAGCTAAATGGTCAGTACAGCAAAACCATGTTAATGTGTGGTTACTTTAGTTCAACTATTATGATTTTTATTTGTAGTAAACCATGTTTAATTTTGATAATTATAACATATGTAACCAAGTGCAGAAATGAACGTGAGTAATCTTACCTGATACTGATATTACAATAGTCAGTCTTAACAGTTTAAGTGATCGCACTCTTTATTTTTATTTATTTATTTATTTATTTTAATATCAAAATATATTAAATGTGCGCGTGGTAAGAGGATCTACGGCATATCGTGTTGGCCAAAACACACAAGGAAACACGTTGTGAATTATCACAGAGGTTGTGAGAGAAAAACACAGACGTCCCAGATTCGGATGGGATTAAAATCACCAAGTATGTCTGTGAAACAAAACATAATTTAAATTTAAATTTAAAGCTGACCACCATGCTTCACTGTTGGGACTGCATTTGACAGGTGATGAGCAGTGCCTGGTTTTCTCCAAACCGAACGGCCTGGTCTAAATCAGAGAATCTTATTTCTAACCATCTTGGAGTTCTTCAGGTGTTTTTTAGCAAATTCCATGCATTTCCTGTGTCCTGCACTGAGGAGAGGCTATAAAGCCCCAATTGGTGGAGGGCTGTAATGATGACTTTCTACAACTTTCTCCATCCCCCGACTGCATCTCTGGAGCTCAGCCACAGTGATCTTTGGGTTCTTCTTGACCTCTCTCACCAAGGCTCTTCTCCCCTGATAGCTCAGTTTGGCCGGACAGCCAGCTCTAGGAAGGGTTCTGGCCATTCCAAACATCTTCCATTTAAGGATTATGGAGGCCACTGGTCTCTTAGGAACCTTGAGTGCACCAGAATTTTTTTTGTAACCATGGCCAGATCTGTGCCTTGCCACAATTCTGTCTCTGAGCTCTTCAGGCAGTTCCTTTGAC
>JAUMHI010000043.1:9001283-9187252 GCA_032359435.1 Enteromius unitaeniatus | reverse complement strand
CATGCATTGTGAGCTGTAAGGTCTTATATAGACAGGTGTGTGGCTTTCCTAATCAAGTCCAATCAGTATAATCAAACTCAGCTGGACTCAAATGAAGTTGTAGAACCATCTCAAGGATGATCATATGAAATGGGCAGCACCTGAGTTAAATATGTGAGTGTCATAGCAAAGGGTCTCAATACTGAATACTTATAGTGATATTTCACTTTTTCTTTTTTAATAAATTTGCAAAAATATCAACAATTCTGTGTATTTCTGTCAATATGGGGTGCTGTGTGTACATTAATGAGGAAAAAAAATGAACTGAAATGATTTTAGCAAATGGCTGGAATATAACAAACAGTAAAAAATGAAAGGGGGTCTGAATACTTTCCATACCCACTGTATGTAATGTATATTACAATAGAAAACCTTTATTTCAAATTGTTATAATGTTTTACAATATTACTGTATATTTGATCAAATGCAAATGAAGCCTTGATAATCATAAAAGACCCCAACCTGTTGTATAAATTTTATATGCAATTTCAATAAACATTCCCCAAATTTTAAATAACTGACAAGATAAAGATCAAAATTATTACATTAACATACAAACATATACTTGACCAAACATTATTGAGCATGGTGCAATGCTGAGGCCTTAAGTGATTCACATAGAATCACAAACTGATAAAATATATTCCCAGAATGCAATGTAAATTGCGTTTTGGATAAAACGGTCTGTCAAATGCATGAATGTGAACAAACAATTAGTTATTTGTAATAAACAAATCCTAAAGTGAAATTAAGTGTTTCAGTATAGGCAGCAAAAAATTGAGAATTTAAATCTAATGGTGTCTAGCTGAAAGGGTAATTTATGCATCCTTCACCTGTGTAAAAGATCACCTTCCAAATGTCCAATGCACCCATTGCGTTAAGAAAGCCCTACATACCAATTATGGCATGCAGCAAGTAAATTCTCCGTGAAATAAACGGCTAATGGAAAATAGAGGGGCGCCAGCTTGTTCCTGACAGCGAACTGGGCTGCAGCTGAAGGAGAGCAAGTGCGCTGCTGAAGCAGAGAGGGCTGGCCTTGCCTGTGGGCTTAATGTCAGTTGTAGCACAAACGAGGGTGTATGACTAACAGATCTCTCCTCTCATTGTCAGGTTTTTCTCCATTTTCCAAAAAGAAGTCTTTTGTGAGAGTAATTCCCTCACTCTCTATGTTGGAGCGGGTTCTCTTCCCTCACTGACCTCTTCTCTAATGATGTCATGTCCCTATGAAGGCAGGTCTGACTGTTAATGCCAGCTGGCAAACTACAGTCGTTTTCAAGTTCTTTCTCGGGGTCAGACAAATTGCGTCAAGATTTGGTCTCATTTCTACGCTGCCTGCTGTACTTTTCTAATAGTTCTCATATGGACAAATAAGAACTTACTGGATTTCTATCCAATCTGTTTAGCTCTACCTGAAATAATAATCTTACACTTTTAAAAAAAAAAGGTGTTTAAAAGGTACTTCAAAGCGATTCCATGGAAGAATCATTTATAGTTCCACAAAGAACATTTAGTCAAAGAACCATTTCTGTGAAAGATAAAGGTTCCTCAGAAGTTCTTTATGGAACCACTTACACAAAAAGGCTCTTCTATGGCATCATGAAGCACTTCAAGTGTACCTTTTTTTTCTGCCTAAACTAAATCTTTCAATGCGTCAATGTAAAAAACTGTCCACTCACTGCCCCTGCAGCTTCTGGAGTCCAGTGAGAATAGTCTGACCAGAGAAGACCGAGTGGGGCAGCCATATTGATTTTCCTCCCAGAGGTACTGTCTACCTCATGTGTTTGTTTCTTTTCACCCCTCGCACTTGCTTTATCTACAAGGAGTCAGATCGATAGAGATGCTTCTTTACTCACTTGTTCCAGCTTTATAAAAACACATTTCTGTTTTAAACCCCCTTAAGCGCTCCAGTGAATCAAGCCTTCATCATTCCTCCAGTGGTTCAAATAATTTGGGTTCGATTGAGTGACGTGTGTAATTGTGCACGGCTCTTGAAGAGAGTAAGTCCTGATAAGTATATTTGTTGAGAGCTGTCAAAAACTAGAATAAATATCTTTCTATCTATCTTCAAATTAAGGGCTTAAAAAAATAC
Organism: Enteromius unitaeniatus; assembly: GCA_032359435.1. Classification (NCBI taxonomy): domain Eukaryota; kingdom Metazoa; phylum Chordata; class Actinopteri; order Cypriniformes; family Cyprinidae; genus Enteromius; species Enteromius unitaeniatus. Next base: position 9,185,124 of record JAUMHI010000043.1, on the reverse strand, counting down.
ATCGGCACTCTCTTTTGTGCATGTGTACGACAGTTAGAAGAAGCTAGAGATTACAGTTTATGAAGTTTTAAATATGGATATTTTTCTTACAAAAAGGTATCGATTTATTTCAAAAGGCCTTTTTTAACCCCCTGGAGTCATGTGAAGCAGTTTCTATCATAGATTTATGCACTTTGATTGGACTTCAAAATTAAAAACCCCATTCACTGCCATTATAGGGTTCACTATTCCTTTAAATACCATTTTGCATCCCGGTTGCTATTTATTTTCTTAATTTCTTTAACTTTCTCAAATCAATTTTGCACAAACCTTTTTTTTTTTTAACAACATTTAAGTCTTCTGTGCTGCAGTGGGCTGCAAATGTATGAAGAGTGAATGCGAACATTGTACAAAGTCGTCGGCATAACACCCACCAACATGATTTATGCCTGCAATTTGGGATCATTACTTAATAATTAGGAGGCTTAAAACCTTGTTAAATGTCAGCATGGCTGTATTTTATTAAATCTACCCACAGATGGTACAATATACACATTCACATCAGAATTCAGTCTTTATGCATGCAGTGAAATATGGTCCGCTTTAATAAGACTGTATTTTCATCGGAATGATCAATAAATCCTGGGTTCTCGTAGCAAAAGCCAAGGAAGCCATTTGAAAAACTTGTACAGTAAAAGTTAAACAAGAGTTCCTCGACTGTAAGGCCTGAAAGTTTGCTTTGTTTATCAAGCTCCCAATGCCCTCCTTCTCCTCGCCCCCCGCTGGCTCTGTTTAGCTGTCTGCGCATCGGAGGCTCGGTGCTGATACACCCGTTTTGTGACAGGGGGTGCTCTACTTTGAATTAAAGGGCTCTGATTGATAAGGCAGTTGAAGGTAAATCTGCTCCCGCTAATTGTCTTTCAAATGCCCTCATTAATCAAAGCCAAGCCAGGGCTGTGACGGCCGGCCCTGTCAGCCGCTCCTCGTCTGGACGCTAACCTCCCAGCATGATGCCTGCCTCCTCCCTTCTCTCCTCACCAAGCCTGGCGCAGCGGAGGATCATGGGCCGTTGGTCACGCACCTGCCTTCAGTGGAGACAGGTGCTGACCGCCCCTCTGCCACCACACTGGCCCCTGAGACCAATTTAACAAGCATTTAAAGATTCATGGCTTTGAGAAAGGGGGAAATGGGGGCAGCATATGATAACAGGAATAAACACGTTTAATTAGCTCCTTATATACATTATTTATTTATCTACCTGCACTCTGATTAATTCATATACTGTTTGCATTTCACAAAGGAGAAAGAGAGAGAGAGAGAAAGGGGCTTTTTTGGTATTCACGGCATCTGTTGGGATGCCTTTGTAGTGCGCTTTGCAGACTGCTCTCTCTCCCCCTGATTGTGGTTTGGGGGGCTGGTTCTGCACCTCCTATCCTGTCGTCCTGGGATGTGTGTGTCAGATGTGGGAAGAAGCATTGGGAAAGGGGGGAGTCATGGGGGATTTCGCAACTCAGCCCCACAATGAAATGGCTAGGTGGATTAGAGTTTAATGTATGCGGTGTGCCGAGCTTTACATAGGCTTGTTTGTGAATTTCCTGACAGGTAGCGACTCCCCCGGTTTTCTTTGAGAGCGGGGCATACATTTTCATGGAGCCGCTAATCAAAGTGAAGTAGTGGCAAACGACGGGCGCCACACAGTTTGCCCAATCAAAGAGAGAGAGATAAAGGCCTGGGCTCTTCTCCACACATCTCTACACTGATGATGACACTCTTACCCGGGCAGCTTCCATCACTTCCCTGCCTTTACTACATCCGATAAACCCTTTCTCTCACGCTACAAAGTTGTCTTGGACTTTGCAGAGGTCAAAAGGTTATAAATATGGACACAGTCTTGACCAAACATCTTCCGTTTAATCAAGGCACCACGCTTTATAGTTATCCTCTGAACAACGTCTTCTCAATGTCAATGAATCCCAATCCTAACTTTTTTGCATGAGTGTCCTTGGTGCTCTCTGCGCAGACACACTATCGTCTGGTCAAGTGCTCCTCTCCAGCCAAGGCTCTTGACAGAGGGGGAATCAGTGGTAAGGTGGGAGTTTTGCTGAGAGGGCTTGGAGTGACACGCACACTCGCACCCGCTCCCCTCTGTAATCCCTGACTCCTGAAGACCTCCAGACGCCCTCCTCTCATAATGACACGGCTATCAAACCCAATTGCTGTGGCTCAGACTCAAGGCAGTGCATTAAATGCCTTAGAGTCTGATTGCTTCTTCAGAATCAAGTGTCTGTGTACTTGCTGTCATTTCCGCAGCCTTTACAGACAGCAGTCATGGCCTAGTAGAGTTTGGAGTACTAGGGTAAGCTGACCACGCTACCTTCCCCTATCTTGCTTATGTGCATGATTAAACACCCCTTCATTTATATTTACATTTACATGGATTTTTGGCAGGCAACTTGCATTCAAGGGACATGTTTAATCAGTCCTTGCGTTCCCTGGGAACCGAACCTATGACCTTGTGATGCTCTTTTGTTAGGGCTATAGAAAGACATTCCCCCTCTCACAGATCAGAGACCATTGTTTATTTGAGTACTGTACATTTAAACAAAAGAAAAGCTCTCATTCTTACCATAAAATGAATGCCATAAAATTTTACAACATAGATAAACATAGTTTGCAAAGACTACAAAGTCCTTTGTTCAGTGAATTACTGACTGCAAATAGCATAAAAACATGATTTTGATGTTGAATTTAAGGACAATTTTATAGACTTTTGGCACTTGTAAAATCTATAGCCTGATGCCAAACCAGTTAAGGGCCACTGCTATTCCACAATCATTTTAGTAAAAGCTCCACATTCTGCAAGTAATATGTTATATTTTGAAACTTTTACAATATATCCTAAAGTGAAAAGACGTTTTGTGGAGTTCATGAAGTTTTAAACAGTCTATGGGATGGAGAAAAAATTCCTCAAGCAAGCAGTGAAAATAGTTTCTCCGCTCAATGCACTTTGCCTCCTACCAGGACAATAAAACATTAGGTCAAAAAAAGCAGCTATTCAAACATTATCTTTCAAACTCAAACTCACTTTAAAAAGTCCTGTTTTTTGTAAGTTCAGTACTTTCCTGTGTGTGTGTGTTTGTGTGTAAGATGGAGTGCAGTGTCAGGGTTTGGGCATGGGGTGAAAAACGGCCGTACTTACAGTGTAATCATGAACGCTGTCAGGTTCGTCCATGCTGTGTGTGTGTAGAGGGAGACTTATGGAGATGAAGCAGGGCCGATGGGAAGATCTCTCCACCTGGATATTTATTAACCATGCTGCTGACAGTAATGAGCACTGAACAGGTGGGCTGGGACACACAGATCACAAAGTTGGGGCATCGACGAAGAGGGGGGCAGAACGGAGACAATGGCAGATAGCGAAAAGAAGTTCGACCCCTTGCCGCTACAATGAGAAAGAGAGCCAGAAGTGAGCACACACCCACACGCTTCAGCATTCACGGTCAAACTTAGAAACTCAGACGCGTAGCGCTGCCTGTTTGGCTTTGTACTCCCTGCACACATACACATGAACACCTGGTGCAATTAGGCAAATGTGGCCATAGCTCTGGTGGAGGGGAATAATAACAGCAGTGTACCGCTCTATATAAATCATATGACCAAAAACATGCTATTTATGTCTGACTGTATTCATAATATATCATGCACTCGTACAGACAACCCATATATACGCATTTGAACTGAAGGTACTGTGGATAACAAATGCTTGCGGTGTCTTGGCATATATTTCAAACCGACTGTGAGCAATTTCTGGTGTGAAGCCACTGTGTCAGTCCAATCAGATCGTACAGAAGTCACACGGCGAGAGCAAACGAGAGTCAGCGAATCGCCTTTGACACACCTGGAGAGGAAGATGTCATAAACACATAATCATTGCCTACAAAACTGCTGAAGCCGACACACAGAGAAAAAACAAACAATAACAACAATAAAACAAATACACTCTGCTGCCAAGGTGACAAGGCCGTGTAACATTCATTCCTAATAATGAGACTTCTAGAATATGGAACCTGGACGACGTATTAATCTGAGTCAGGACTTTCGTGATGGGATGTGGCTTGGGGACAAGCCCGAAAGCACCGATTTCGGTTTGGCGAGGAGCTGAGCTTGTCTTATTAAGACCTGAGTGAGGCTAATCAGCTGTGTCACTTAACGCTGAACAGATGTGCACTACAAAGGAAACGACTGAGGCTTCCGCCAACCCAAGGTGCGTCTGCGGGGGAGGAGAAAGGGAACTAGAAGGAGAGCGGGAGCGAGAGAGCGTCAATGATTCTGATGTCTGATGAAGGCGCCCTTAACAGAATCTTGACGTTTGGACCCAATGTGGTTTTAGAAGGCAAAGAGATAGAAGACCACGTAAGACAGCTGCTGTCACAACAGTCTCACCGATGAGTCAGATCTGGCTGTGAGTGACGGGCTGACACTGACAGGACTAGGCTAAATGGCACATGGATGAATTTATCTAACAAATCCAAAGTCCCCCATGTACACAGTCCCAGCTGATGTTATAATGTTAAATAGGCATTATAAAATTGTAAAATTACAGGTTTGTGGCCACTTCAGATATCCTTATCAGCTGACAACCCCCAGTATGAATCATAGGTTGAGGAGCACTTAATGAGGTAGACACGACCTGTTTTAATTACCCATCACTCAAAGTTAAGAAAGCAAAGGTGTCTTACTGTGTTACAGCGTAGAAATTCTCCTTCCCATGTCGAATCCCTCTTGGGCTTTTCACACTGCACTCAAACCCAGGTTATTATCTTTAAAAGGATAGCTCACATGAAAATGAAAATTCTGTCATCATTTACTCACCCTCATGTTATTCCAAAACTGCTCGGCTTTTTTCTTCAGTGGAACACAAAAGATAAAATGATGACATCATTTTCATTTTTGAGTAAACTAACTCTGCTAAAACAACATTTCATTTTTTGTCAAATGCGACTCTAGACCTTGTGCTTTTTGATTTCACTGACCTTTGTCTTGTGTTTTAAAATGCAAAAACGTGTTCTGTGTGGATGACCTCTTGGAACGCAATGTCAACTGTTTAGCAACAAACAACCAGTCATAAACTGATCAGCGCTTTCATCATTAAATATTCATGAAACATTCAAAAGGAGAGTTTTCTTACAGTAAAGGTCTGAAACATCTAGGACAAACTAGTGCAGATAGGAATATGTCCTGTAGTTGAAAAAAAAAAACTATACAACTTTTAATATAATTTATAACTTTCTGAAGTTTTATGGTGGCCCAGTAGTGTAAACAGAACAAAATCTCTACAACACAAAGAAATGAGCACAACAGAACAGAAACAACACAGCCACACATTAGTCCTACACATTGTGTTGTGGTGATTTTGTGTTGTGCACTACTGGGTAGAAATGACATAAATGATAGAATTGATAGAAATGATAGAACAGTGCTGTAGCTTCTCTGCTAACTCACCTGTTTGATTGTTAGAACAACTCCACAAGCTTCAGGCACACAACGGTCTCTCATTGACCATGAGGTCTGACTTATTCCCCATCAAGCCTTCAATAATGGATGACCCTGAGCAGATAGGAACCTGCCAAGTCTCTCTAACTGTACTGGAGCCTATGTTAGTGCCCTTAAGGGAAATCAAATACTCACATGCACACAAAAACCACATAATGAGGGTCTACTGGGTCTTTGGACACTAATCCTGGACAACACTTACAGTCAGTGTATTAACAATGCTTTTAAATGAACACTAAAGGAATTACATCTTCTGGCTTGAAATACTTTGCGATAAGGCAACTGCTCATGATGGGAAGCAGAAACTGTTGCCACATGATTACAATCCTCTTACCATTTTCATTTATGGTCAGTATACATATGAAGTGTTCTCTTATTTGGAGACAATTACTGCGGCTGTGGAAATCTCCAAGAACAGACCATGTCTTAGTTTTTACATATTTCCAATTTACAAGATTTTAAGGTTGCCATTGTGTATCAGCGATGGTGAAATAACTATCGCAATATTTGAGGATTAAAGTTTGGTCATTCGCAGCAATGTCAAGTCTTGCTCGTGGAATTTCATGCCCTTTGTGTGAAAACGTCTTCTATTATTAGCACTTTAGCTTAAGACAGTATGCTGTGGCACAATTCTACTCTTTTTATCTTATCTCTGTGCCTTTACACAAGAACTGTACATCTGCAATCTAAAGAAAACAGCAGCTAATATCAAAGTGAAGCTGACTAGCCTAATCTGTTTAAACTCCACTAAAAGCTCCTCCTCAGCACCACAGATGGGTGGTATTAGCTGCCTCAGCTAGCGTAGAATGAATCTTTAAGCATGTGGTATCTCTCAGATTAATTAGGTCTAAACTTTACATTAAACATAAATCTATATTAAAACAGCCGATGCTGTGCATCTCTCATGCTGTCCACAATACCCGTGACACTTACAGAGTCATAAAAGCAACGAAGAAGCCAAGAAAGTAGTTAATGCTCCCTTAGTCCCTCCACTACGCTCCATAATGCATGATGGACCCATCCAAAGCACTTAAAAACATACAGTGATTTGAGTGACAAAGATCTCATCTATTTTTCAACCACACACACTTCAGCAGGCCACCAAAAGAGACTGAGTGAGTAATCACTCTAGAGCTGCAGTGATAATTAGAAATGTGTTGCTGGCCAATACAGTCTTGGATCCCTTCGCAAATTAGCCTCATTTTGAGCTTCTGTGTATGTGAAAGTGAGAAAGAGAGCAGGAGGGAGAGACTGAGAGAAAGCGCTCAGGTAATTTAGTTGAGTAACTCTAGTTTATTTGTGCAGTCAGCAGTGTATTTCATTGCCCACTTTCATTCTGTATCTCATGCATCCAATAAAATGCATGTGTGTATGTGTTTATTTATTTAGGCTAATAATTAATTGAAGTGTTTAGAATTTTTTTAATTAAAATTTTTCTATTTTTATTCCAAATGAATAAATGAAGAAATACATCTTTGTAGAGTTTTACAGATGAAGAAATAGCAAGTGTCAGAAACCATGCATTCACATTTCAAGATCTAACCGCTTTTGTGATTCCTGAAACTCACGTGACTTTTTTCCTGTCGAGTTATTATCAAAATGTCAAAAGCTTTTCTAAACAGTGAAAATGCATTTTAATCACTGTCTGTCAAATTCAAAAAACATTACTATAGGAACCAATCCTGGACATTTAACGAAAACCGTGCCACTTAACAATTTTTTATAGAACATTTCTAGGCTTAGCAGTTCTACTAAGCAGTTAAAAAAGAGTCTCATCTACAGCACCAACTGAAGCAGGCCCCTTAAAAAAAAAAAAAAAGGACACGGAGGCTTTGAACAAAGAGGATTAATACAGAGGATAACAGTCGAAATCGAGTAGAAAAATTGCTCTAATGCTTTTCTATTTAATAGTTATGAGAAGTTTCAGATCTAAGAAAATGACCTATTGCTACAAAAGGAACTAAGTCATTTCTCCAATTGTCCTGATGATAGCTCGGATCCTGAGGCGCTCTGATCATGCTGCAGCGGCTCCTCCGCCAATTCCATTCGCCGCGATTCAAAGATGCATTATTAAAAATACTTTCATGCACTTTGCAGCATCTGCTGGAGCTTTCAGCATATAATCCAGTCATGTTATAGAATCGTATTGAGCAACTGTCAAATGAATTTGCCTAATGCAGCTTCAAAATGTATTCTGTCACTAGTAATTGCCCACTTGCCAGCTGTTTGTCAACCTCCCTCTTTGTTGTGTCACGATGAGAGGGATTCAAGCTTTAAATTAGCGCTTTGCGTGCTGTTTGCCCATAAAATATTTTCTGACAGTGCGGCACTGCATGATGCATCATTCTCGCTCTTAAAAAAAGCTCCAGTTGGACAACTGTCTGATGCAGTCTTAAAAAACTTAACTTTTAAACCCATTAAGTGTTTGATTTTTATATTTTAAGCAACGGTTTCCTCAGAGGTCATTCCTCGTGCATAGGCAGACATTTCCACTAGAGAGGGGAGCACTATCCTGCTTTAAACAGAAGCTTGTCTTGCTCACACAAATGCCCCCTCTATTGATTTCTTTGGTCTTTTAATTTAGAGCTTTCACTTACTATTGGTCCACGCCTGGGAGAAGGCAGCCATCTGCATATTCAGCTGTTAATGCAACAATCAGGTCCAATTAAAAATGCATAAGCTTCTCGACTGTTGCAGATAGGAGCCTTATTGGTCATTAGATAATAAGGATTGATAAAAGTTACAGGGCACAATGTTAAAAATGGCCAGATCGATCAGAGAGCACCTTAATAATGAAAGTGGGGGCCTGAGGGACGAGAGCCATGGATCATTTTGACAAAGGGGCCTCCGATGGAGGATGAGACAGAGCAGGGACAATTAATCCCTCCAAGCTTCCGCGTAGCAAATAAAGTACTTGCAGCTCATTACTGGCTGACCTTCCTAAACAGCCTTGAGAGCACAGGTGACCTTCGGGAGCTGACGAGTTTAAACCTCTGGCTGAGTCTGTGGAGAACATGGAGCGAGAAAGAAGTGACAGACAACTGCACCTGAACCAGTTTAAAACCAAAATGTAACACAGAATAAAGTTGAACTGAACCCACACACGAGACTACAAGTCTGAATTTTACCACCGAAATACACATTACAAGAAAGTAAAATATTACGCTTTGTTTTTAATGTATTATTTTGATGTCAAGCAATTCATTCAAGCATCCAAGCATTTTTTTATTATGAAAAAATTTGTATTTGCATTTTAGCCGCAGTTGCTTAAGAGATCATCCCATGTGTATATTCACACAGAAAAGAGCAATATCCTGCTTTGAACAAAATATCTTCTTGCACACACAAATGCTCCCTTTATTGATTTCTTTTACTTGGTCAATATACAGGCTGTACAAAATATATGTTCAGAGGCTGGGCAACATAATGTGAACACCTAGTAAAAAGGCAATATATTCACATTTATGCATATGTTTTGTTATTGCAAATGTCAATCAATATTTAAGCCATTGGCATCAGTTCAACCACAGCATTTCTGGGGTTGTCAAAGTTAACAGTTGTATTATATATTTTATTTTTATGTGTTATTTTCAATACAATAATAAGACCCAAGCAAAGCTGCAAAAAATAAATAAATAAATAATAATAAAAAAGAAATATATATATATATCTATATATGTATATAATACATATATAAATATAAATATATATAAATATAAATATAATATATATATGTATTGCAGAGAGAGCAATACAGCTACTAAAGCAATATAAAATAATTGCTTAGTGGTCAATTATCAAATTTTTACAAACAACATGTTTCGTATTTTGAAATTAAATACTTTTCTCACACTCTGAATAGATTGTTGTATATGAAACAACATGAATGTGAAGGGATCATTATTTTTGGGGTCCTTAAAAAGTTTGAAAGCACCTAAAGAGTTGACAGAATGACACATGTGCCCCTGGGTGTGATTATTCAGAGGGAGAGGTGAGAAAAGGAGATACATGATGTGGGTTTATGGAGGGAACAGGAGTCATTATGCTACAACAAGAACTCGTTCAGCTCATCTTCATTTACCAAAGCCATGATCACCTCTCTCAAAGCATCATCCGTACAAACTGCGGCCCGTTCACACAATCAGACTGATGAGCGAGCGCATATTCCTATCTTCCCAATTAATCTGGGCACCGAACTGTGTTGTGAAAAGAGAGTGGGTTACTATATCTCTCGCAGCAAAACCTCTCCCGGGTGACAGTCTGGGGCAAACAAACATGGCCAGCATCACCGGCCCATATTTGGATTTCATTGGGATCTGTGACTCATTGCGGAGACGTGGATCATACCGGATACTGGCTTGAGGAGCGAGCATTTCTCTGTCCTTCTGTCAGAACACACACACACAGGTATCAGCGTGCTTTGGTGTAGCGGGCTCTAGCATAGAGTAGCACCACACAGTGGCTGAACACATGTTATTCAGAGGAAAGCCTATTATCTCCTGCAGGAGCCTCACTTTATTACACCATTATTTGGTGATCGTCTCTTCATGCAACAATGCCCAGAAACTTTAGATGCAATATAATGTAATCTGCAGGTTTTATGGCTATTCTATGGCCACCAGGGCATATTATTCTCTCTATATCATACAGTTACATCCTTTGTGCTTAAATATTGTGCAACATGCAAAAACAAAAAGTCTCTGAAATGCATTAGCACACATCACACTCTTAGCCGTTAGCATATGTCATTGCATCAACAAAAAGAGATGTCTGTCCATTAGAATCAGCACAAAACCTGCCACTGATCTCATGAAATCACCATAGAAATCTAGCCTCATTGTGAGGATATGCAAGTGCTAATGACTTCTTTTGATTAGCATTATGTTAAAACTCAGTGAAAGTGCTGAAATACTGAAGGTCAACCTGCCGTTTTGACACAGGAGACGAAAAATATGTTTTTTTTTTTTGCTGGGGGAAGGGATGTCATGATTTGAATTAAGATTGTCAGATTGGCTGTAAGCTTGAATCGGTGGGCACGAGTGTCTTGTATGACCTTTTCAGGGAATTGTCATTTTCCGCCCCTGTGATGCCACCATGGCTCAGCGGCGGAGAGGGCCCGTTCCTCGCGCTGTGTAATTTGTCCTGGGTGTTACCGTTCACACTGCACTAGCTCTAGTGATTCAGCCGCGCAGACCTCAATGTATCTGCAGAGCACCAGGCTGCGACTGCGGAATAACGAGAAAAGAGCCGGCGTTGGAGATACACTCCATGCTCCGCAGACGGCGGGAGAGGCTCTGCCAATGACTTTGGCTGCATCTCTGTTTATTTCTGATGCGTAGGGCTGTACATTCCCACAGAGTCAGTGGCATGCGTCGTAGTAGCAAAGTGAATTCAATGGTTTAACGATCAGAGAGCGCACATGGAACACTTTATGACAAGAGATGGTCACAGTATGTTGATTCTGGAAAACCTGAACAAAGCCAGACTTCTGCAAAGAAGTGAAGAGAAAAGTGCAAGTACTTTAAGTTTTTTTTAAAAGTGTCGCATGTGTGTGGTAAGTCTGATACTGTATGTACTTGTTAGTTTCTCTAATCAAAAAAATGTTGTACACAAGAGCACTGCAAAAAGAACTAACTTATTAATTTCGAAGTTGGCCCATTTAAAACCCTACTGGCATACAAAACATTTAGGTAATGCGTCATGCTGGAAATTAGACCAGACCGAGCTTGTGCAAAGCCACTATGATTAATCAAATAATTTATTCTGTTGGCAAAAAGAGTCTTCTTTCATGGCCAACATTATTCAATGATAAACCAGACTCTTTAATAGAGACAACATTTGCTTTGGGAAAAATCGAGGGGTCAGTTTATAATGTGAGCCATGAGACTGATAATCATTCTTTTCTCATTATTAGAGGCCAAATTAATGTTAATTAAAAGCAGTCGAGGCTCTGAAGTTGCCGGTCCAGCCTATCATCATTGAAACTTCATCTGTCTTTTAACACCCCCTGTGATCTGCACCTCTTTCTCACTGTGATGTCCGTTCCTTCTAAGTCAAGGCCTCTTGTGTCTCATCTTCTCACATTTAACACAGTTAAATGTCTACAGAAATGTACTGGGACCAATTAATTTCTGTTTGCTTTTTTTAACCTCTTTTTTCATGAGATGAGTTTTTTGAGTAAAGAAAGTTTGTGCAGTATATGTGGAGAAGGTCCACAGGGAGCAGGTCTTTGTGTTTGCGCGTGTGTGTTTGGTCTGATGGGCATACAGAGTGCCACATCAGTGCTGCCCGTTCACAATTGTCAAGAACATAATCATGTTGTGCTCCTTTTATCTTTGTGGCTTTATCAGCCTCTCTATTGGCTGACGGAGGAACTGAACCCGGACATTCTTGTGCGAATAGACTGTGTGTGTGTATGTGTGTCTGCGAGTGCGTGTGTGTGTAATTAAAAGCTGTCATCCAGAACCACAGTCCTCCTCTCCATTAAAACAACCCATCAGATGGCACTCAGATAAACTGCCAGGAGGGTAGTGCATGAGTGTGTGTAGACAGAGGAAATGGGTGTGTGCTTTTAGAAGCAGAGAAGAGAATCATAAGAAATTTAACAAATTTGTTTCTGATTCTTCTTGATGATTCCTTCATTTAATTTTATTTTTGAAGGGGAAATGTAGAAAACACAATGCAATTCTGTAACTATATATGTAAGTACAAAAAATAGGTACCAATGAATTAATTCTATTATTTTTATAAAATCTGAAAACAAGAGTCAGTTTCAGCTCAGTCGAGTCTTTTGTTTGAGAATTGGACTTCACCACTTGCGCTGGTTATGATTGAGCAAAATGAAAGCCATTCGTTTGAGAATATGACTTTACTGCTTATACTGTGTGCTTGCACTGAATAATAACACAGAAAAAAAAAATGTGCAAGAACTGTAAATAAACTAATCTCATAGAATTCATTTGGTTCTGGTAGGCTATTTGTTTAAATGGGAACCGATTCTCAGTTTAGAACCTTATAATTAATTGTTTAGAAATTGCTCGGGAAACAGAAAGAAACTATTAATATTAGAATGAGGTATAACAATACTATGTTATTGCATTGGTGGCAAAACCATTTGTTTGTATATGTTTGACAAACCTTTCAACTTTTTATCATCCTAAAGCTGGGTTTGAGTACTGTACATGCATGAGTAAACAGCTAAAACTTCTCAAATCACCAGTGGGCTAAAATATGATAAATGAAATGCACTCCTCAGAAAGTGTCCTTGAGAAACATTTCTCATAATCCTCCTATCTGGTGATGTAGGTCATGAGCAGGTGGTATGTTTAGAGTGCCTAGAGAAGGATTTCCAATAATGTTGTAATTTCTTGTGCAGATGGAAGTAGCGATCCAAGTAAGTTTGGCTGAAGAAGTGACGGCACTTGATTTTTTTTTAACGATGTTGAGCATTTGCTCACGACAGGAGAGTTCCCGCATGCGCTTCTCCCGCCAACGGTCTTCCACAGAGGGAGAAATCTTTGGAAATTAATTAGAGGCAAATCCCTTCTTGCTGTTGAAGTGTGGCATTTAAAGGCATTGTCCTTGTAGCTTGTGTAATGCCACCTTTCAACAACGGTTTTCTCATTCCCTTTTTGCTCTCTCTCTCTCTCTCTCTGCATTGGTTGGATAATGCCCCCTAATCCGTCCTGGCAACTCCAGCCCCTGTTTTCGAGCAGAAGTCAGCTTCTAATTGCCTGGCATTATTAGGTACTTTACTTGTAAATTTGCAGAAGAGGAACATCACTCTTCTGCATCCAAGCAGTAAATTATCCAATTTCACCTCATCTCCGACAAATGTTAGTTTCAAACGCCCCCACAGCACCCTCCCAATCCGTTCACACCCTCACTACAAACGGCCTTTTAATTTCCCCTTCTTTCTCTTTCTCACAAGCTGATTGGTGCATTAAAAATTTACAGCATTTCTAGTTATTTATTTAAAAAATAAAAGGAATCAATACAGACAGAGCTGATGGTAAATTTTCTATGACAACAGAAGTATTGCATTTAACCTCTCAATAGGGCAGTCTGACTGAGAGAGGATATCAATAATGCAGGATCGCAGGATATATTACAACCAATGTCCATTATTAGATTCACTTTAAATATGAAGCAACTTCAAACCATAAACAGTGGGAGTTTATGCTGCATTAACCGCGAAACAAAAAAAAACATTAGCAGAGTCAAAACATAAAGAATGCCCCTGAAATATTTATGGGGGCGGAAACATTTTCCTTCCACAAGAACTGGCCAGGCTGATTGCTCTTTACTTCTTTCTCTGCAATTGAAAGATTTTAAATGTTTCTTGCATCCCACTAAAAGGGTCATGCAGTCCTCTTTACATAATATATATTTGGGTAGTTGACAAATAAAAATTGGACAGTAGAAAAAAAACACAAATAATAAATAATAAAAATGTGTCTTTATTCTTAAAGTTACAAATAGCACAAAAGAGGTTTATCTTCAGTGTTTTTTATTTATTTATTTATTTATTTTTCATTTGTCCGTCACACCATAAGACTTAATGATACGTCAACTACCCATTTCTTAATTCATCTTAAACATTAAGATTCTATATCGGCATAAGGAACTTACCATCTAACAAAGGCTTCTTACAATAAAAAAGGTTGTTTAGACCTAAATATTTTTAATGCAAAGAAAAAAATAATGTACTTTTGTAGCATCACTGAAAAAACAAAACATTTAGAAAAATTTTGGAAGCATATGTTTCACAAAATATTAAAACGGCAGTATTTAAATTCAAACCATATTATTTTTAGCAATAATAAAATAGTATTAAATACTACTTAATAGTGGCAAATGAATTAAACAAGGGGTATACAGTATGTTAAATGTAAATCCATGTGGGGTGAATTTTACATTTCATATTGTACTTCTTTGTTTAACAACGCTTTAATTAAAATATTCCCAATATTTATTTTTTTCCCCTTTTCGCCAAGAAATGTTTCCAATTAAACTTCCTTTATTCTTTATTTTCATCATGTTAGACAGCTCGTCAGGTTTCTTGATGATATGTTCATAATCAAATAATAATAATCTGGAACAACCTTTCATTGAAATGATTCTTTAGATGACACCACATGACAGCACATCTATATAGATTTACAAAGCTTAGAAGTAACTACATAACTGCAAAAACTAAAAAAGGCACAAAACAAACTTATGTAAGTGTCTTCAGCACTGGAGATGAAACTTAACCCGATACGAAACAAAATGAAAACAACAATGGACATCCACCCCCAGCTCAACTTGTATTCATCTCCCTCTTTCTGTCCTCGTACACAGTAAGACCAATGCATGGCTTTGCATGTTACAAGCCATCTCTGTCAGAAAAGCATAAATCACAGTGTTTCATCAGCCTATGTCTCTCTCTACACCCTCCATAACTAAGCGAGCAGGCCTGCCACGCTGGCTCGCAGCTCTGTGTCTGAGAGATAAATGAAATGCAGATGATTGAAAAATGATATGATACACAAAAGCAAGTGTCATGTGGCTTTTGCATCCTCCTTGCTCACTGGCTTGTCTTGTGGCATGCCTTGGGCGGGATGAGTGGCCGACCCGAGCTACACAGATGCTCGTTAGCTCTACATGTGTTTCGCTGACAGCAAGTGTCTGACTGACGAGAGGGAAAGGCAAGGGGGTCTTGTAACATCTTCTAACATCGAGGGCTCATCCTGAGAAGGGGAAAAAAAAAAAGTCTGTCTCTCTCTATCTTTGCAAGTTTGTATGTGTGAGAGAGAAAGTATGTGGCTGTGTGTGCCAAGCAGGTGACAGACGATCATCACAGACTGTATAGCCATTCCCCAGCAGCACATTTGGTCAGTGAGATGTTTACACTGACAGAAGTCACAGGGCTAACCGTCGCCAAGGGAAAGCCTGGGGCAACCGTCTGCACGGATGCTAATACTTTACTTTCACAAATTAGTGTATTTTAGTATTCAGCAAGATCAAAGGAATGCCTTCTCCCTTGCTTTCTTCAGTAAAAGGTTTTCATTTTCATAAATTGAGAATATATGAAGGAAATGTTTTCCTTGTCGTCGTTAGAGAAGAGACTGTTCTCTACATCTCGGGGCATCATTCAAGATCTTTGCCCGCATTAAAAAAATAAAGCTGCTTTATTGGCATCTGTGGTTTCATGAAGAACTTTCAATATCCACAGAACTTTTTTAGATTATTAAAAGATTAAGGAACTGTTTAGCGGAAGGGTTCTTCGAGGACAGCTATACCTTGAACCTTGCTGAGGATACGGCCAAAATGATTTTCTCAACCCAGTGCCATACCAAACAGCAATTTTCTCTCTTCACACAGAACATGGAAGGTGATTTTTATTTTTTTTAAACAATATACCAGCCATTTTTATAATGAAAGTAAATGAGAACTGGGCTGTCAAGCTTCTAAAATAAAAGAATCATAAAAGTGGACCATATCACTTCTGCACTAAGGTGAACGGAATTCGTTTATTTTTCTTTCATGATCTTCCCCTCCACAGATGTGTTTACTATTGCGAGCAGTTAGTGAGCTAAACTCAAGAATCATATCGGTTAGAGTGAATCATTCAGACAGGTTTTGTCAACTGGATCAACTTAATCATTAAAAAGCAACAATGATTCGTTCACAAATCAGACACTGCTGCTTTCCCTATGACTGTGCATAGACGTGTAAGGACAGAATTTACTTTCTTTTTTTTTTTTTTTGTAAACTGATTTTAATTACATTTCATTCTATTCCTAGCACAACCTGATATATATATATATATAGTGTATATATATAGTGGTCATTTAAGTAATTAAATTTATGCAATTTTAATAATTAAAATAAGGGAGAAAATCAGAACAATGTGGCCACAATGTGACTATAACGAGAAAATGAATTAATTTGGACACAAATTAATACATCATGGGGGAAAAATCATAATTTGCAGCCATGATGTCTATTTTTTCTTCCACAGTTTAATTTTCAAACTTTCAGATTTCCTAAAGAACTATTTATCTAAAAAGGAGGGGGGACAGTCCCCCGTTTCAATTAAGAAAATAAAAGCATATACATTCTCACTTACAGTGAAACCTCGTGCTTCATATGACCTCTGACCCAGCAGGAATTAACAGAAGCTGCTAATGAACATGCCGGCCTCCCTTCTATCCTCTTTGTTAGCACTCTGCAGTGGCAACCCAGATAACAGCACTCAAGCCAGAGCCGTGACATGTAAAAGCTCTTTACGCAAAAACATCAGAAATGCTCTGGCTGAAAAATACTCTTCTAAATACATAAATGAATAAATAAATAAAATGAAGAGTGGGCCCATTTCTCATCTTTTCATGGCGGCTTAGATGCAGACTGGCAGTAAGAGTATAAAAGCGGGTGTCAGGGGGGCGGGGGGTGATGTGTTTGTATGAGGGTTCTGTTGAAATGTTTACTCTAATGGAGGCCATAATGAGTGCATACAGCGCAGCGCTCTGGCTCCAATAGGGGGCTGTGTGCCAGCAGGGCTTTAAAGGAAGGGCCCAAAGCCTTGGGCACTTGGCACGCCGGCTCTTCCCGCAATCTCCCAGCACACAGAGCGAAGGAACAGGGAGAACCTGCAGATAACCAGCCATGAAATCTGCCATCACATGCCTTTGATTACTCATCCACAATTTACTGTTTTTAACCCCCAACCTCAGATGCAGTAAATAAACATGATTTGCTTTTTCATAATCTTTCACCTCTATTTCAACTCCCCCACCTCCGTCTCTCTGCTGCTATGAAGAGTCCAGACCATTTATCAGCAATGTCTGTCGAAAAATAAAACAGTTCCAACAATGTTCTCTAATCCTTCCCTCAATCGCTGAATCCTTTTTGTGAATAAAAAAGGGAAAAAACCCACAATATATCATCAAGTATCTAATTGTTTGGCCATTTCCTGAAATGAATTAAAAGCCTTTTTTGCCGTTTACCTCAAGCCAACATTGTGTCTGTGTGCACATGTTTATTTAAATGGGTTTATTTAAATAAAGCGAGAGAGAGAGAGTTCAATTTGAATCACGCAGAGGCTGTCAGTGGCTTCTTGGATTGCCGGGCACTGATGAAATAGCACTTGCTGTCTTGTTGTTATTTAAAAGCAGTTGTAATCCATCTGAAAGGGCTGTGATATAATCCATTTAATTTCTCCTCCTTCGCAGCAATACTACAGAGTTAAAAAAAACAAAAATCTATCGAGGCTACGTAGCCTGGTGATTTAGTAATTATCTTTATTTTACCCCGGCGCATTTCGCAGCAGATTAATTGAAGCCTTATCTGCTCCAAGTGGCAGGTCACTTACCTCAACGCACCACAATACGGTTTATCTTAATCATCACCCTCCGCTACCTTTAACCGTGGCCCGTATGAACCCAGAAAGATTATTTCACGTCAGAATCACCAACACAAACAGCATGGTCGTTACACTGCGTTTAATTGGTTCCCCAAGATAAAACTTTACGGTGGGGGGGATTGTGTAAAATTTGTGCACAAGCTGACGAGAAGATGATTCAGACAAAGCTGTTAAACGTGAAAGAAATCGGGGAAAAGATTATAGTGATGTGTGGAATGGAAAAAGACATTTGAAAATGCCACTTAGCAGGAGAATGCCAACACCCTTCACAAGTATTCTGTGTGTCACACACTCCCGAAAGAAAGAAATTGTAAATCTGTTCCAGAATCTAGTGAGCTACCTCACTGTCTACATAGGCAGCTGCATGCAATCTTAAAAAGCAACACATTTGCAATGCTCTAAAAAGGCAGCAAATCTGCACACTAAAGAACTATAAAAATGCATAACACACAAATATTGCACAATATGGTCAGCTTGTAATAATAATTATAACATTTAAAAAAATAAATAAAACAAGCATAGTGGGAAAAGGAATGGTTCATTAATATACAGTTCATATATAATAACCATTATATATTTATAATGATTTAGATATTACTCAAAACTGCAAGTGCACACCTTTTTAGTTAGTTAGTTAGTCTGACTTTGAACTCATCTGAATATTATGTACAATATTGTAATAAAATTATGTATTAATTTTTTTAATTTGAGTTTTAATATTGAGTTTTACGTGCTATTTGTAACTTTTTTATAATCAATAGTAATTAACATGATACTTTAAATACACATTAAACATAGTAATAAAATATATTAATTATAGAATTTTAATTTAACTGTATTTTTTTATATTTAAAATTACATACAGTTTTAAAATAGAACAATAGAACAATATAAAATAGAACAGTTTTTTTTAACTAATCAAAGAAATACAAATAATTAATATATAATAATATATTATTATAATATGAAAACAATTATACATCTTCTATATTTTAAATATATTTTATATCATAGAAATAAAATCTAATGTAAAAATAAAATAAAAATATTAAATAGAATAGCTAGTTTTTTTAATAATCAAAGACATACTCTAAAGCTTAATACAGCCCTTCATATAGTACATAACACTTTCACAATCTATTATGTCACAATAAATCATTATGTGAATTGAGTTTCATTGCTCTTTTATTGATTTAGATTTCTTCCATTGTCCTCATTTGTAAGTTGCTTTGGATTAAAGCGTGCTAAATGTAAATGTAATAGAGAACAAATTTTGACCTCATCTGAGAACTGAACAGTGGCCAGAGCGTGCAGCTGTGATGCATTTATGAATAAACCACAGCAAATTTACTCCTTAATGGGTAACAGGGCAACAGCTTCACCCTTAGAGTAATACCTCCACCACCTCATAACTCCACCATCTGACAGCAGCTATATGTGTTTGTACCTACACTATCTGGCATCTGACATAAGATTAATCACAGGCCTTCTGTAACAACATCGGGAGAGAGAGAGTAGTGTCCTAAACTCTCTGAAGCCGTAATCTACAACCACCTCAATCACCCCCCCCCTCCTCGTCACTCCAATACAAGAGCAGAGTTTCATATACTACCTGATATGAATCAAACTGAAAAGTTCTCATTATTGCACGACACGCTACACTGCCCGTGTCATTTGTTAAGTCTCTTTCATTCTGCACCAAGTTCAAATCCGTTCCCCTGACTATTCTCTAGAGTGAAGTGTAGTTGTACTCATTATGTATCTGATACAGTAGGCAGCGCCAAAGCTTTGCCACTTACTGTAGGGGGAATTTTTATTTTTGCAATACGCAGCCACACAATACTTTCTGACTACACAAACCTTTTCTCTAACTGGCATGCCGCGCTCATGCCCTGATGCACTAGCGACAGACTAACGGAGCCGTTTCATCGGTCGTTGAGAGTCTAATTTACGGATATCTGCGTGAGCACGAAGGCCCGAGGCAACCTGTCCGGTGTCTTATGGGGGAACGGAAGTACGCATACCGTGCGGACTTCAGCAGCGGGGTCCGGATAAGATCGGGCTGGGGGAGTGATGAGCGAGTGCGGCCCGTTTGTTCTCCGCTTCCTCTCTCATGTAGTGTGGGCTGATTGGGAGGAAAAGCTGAAATTGCTTTCACCGGGGCCCGGGCCGTCCGCTCCTGCAGCAGGCAATGATAACTAACAATGCCCTCAGGACCTAGTTAAAGCTGCATCACACATGCTGCAAAAGCACTTTAATGTGGCAGCATTAAGAAGCTGTCAGCTAGTCTGGAGCGGAGGAAAACCGGCTCGAATTCATAGCCGATCGCCAAAGCATTTGTTATAGTCACGTATGAATCAAACTTGTGCACGCTAATCAAGACTCTTGTTTTCTGTGTCTGCTGATGGAGAAAATAGTTAAGATGATGACAGTGAGATGTCTGTTTCTCTCAGGTAGGGATGACCTAAATGTGGGAGTTTGGAGTGTCCTGTCCACATGCATATGATCAGCCGAGGTATGGCAGAGACACCCTCAGGGAAACGTGTGCTGTGGCTAAATGTACATTCTAACTATATGACTTAATATTTTGGCTAATTAGACCTGGATGCACTTTCCCTCATGAGACGTGTTTTTCTCCTATTTCTTAAATGAACTATTCACAATACCACAGTGTGTGTGCGAGCACATCTGTGTATGTTTGCGTGCAAGCAGGCATACATTTGTGTATGCATGCATGCAATTAGCTGTGTTTATTATGCTGAGGTCTTATTTAATGGTTCTAATTTTGCGGTTTCAATAAATATTCAACAGGAACCAGGAGGAGCATGTTGCCGTAATAAGACTTACAAGCAAGGTTGAGGATGCTTTTGAAAGAGATTACAATTGCACAATCGCACAGTCCTTCATTCTGCAATAAATAACACCAAGCTACCTCACCTGACCCTGTTGTGTAGAGTGCTGTTACGGTCCGCCCACGTCCATTTCAATTAACACCATACTAAAAAGAGGTCACCGTGCTACCAAATGAAAGATGAACATTATAATTGCCAGCAGCCATCCGTACTATGGGTGTATACTGTTCATAGTATGCCTAATATCATGTTGAAAAGATTTTTGAACATTTTCATCTGTTTTATATATATATATATATATATATATATATACTGTATAAATTCTATGTATATGTACTGGATATACACATACATTTGCTTTTACAGAACAGAAATAGAGAGACATATTTCTTTATTTAAACATAAATAAAGAGAGCGACAAATAAAGTAACAAATAAAGTGGCGTAAGTTTAAAACCCCCTTACCCTCTATGGAGATAGCAGACCATCACCTACACAAATGAGACACAGCCCCCTGTTAAATGCCTTCTCCTTTAAAGATGCGTTACTGAGTATCTGAAGTCCTTAGCCATTAAATACACATTCTGAGAGTATCCTGTCAAACACAGATTTGAATCAATACTATTCTAGAGTGGCTCGTTAAACTTGAATCAGCTTTGGAAGTGGTGCATGCTTGGCTCACAGCTGCTGTCATTAGCCAGTGGCCTGGAGATTATTGGAGAAATGCCTATCTGTGTGTGTGTGTGTGTGTGTGTGTGAGTGTGAGAGAGTGAGACAGAGAGAGGACAGGAATATCATTCTGTTTCACATGCATCTAGTTTGATGTGTTATATCACATCCAGTAAAGTCAGGATTATTGTGTATGACAGTACAGCCAAATTTGATACAATATCAGTAATAGTTGTACAAGTATGACACAAGAGCTCTGTGGAAAATGGTTTAACATTATGATTCTCTGGTAAAGTAGACAGTATGTTATATATTGTGCAGGGAAGCATTATATTGCTTATTGGCTAATTTTAGAGATTTATATTTATTGGTGTTATCTGTAAATATTATGGATGATTTTAACACCTTGACAATATCCTTAAATTTGAGATTGCATCACTTGCTCACCAGCGGATCCTCTGCAGTTAATGGACGCCGTCAAAATAATAGTCCAAGCAGTTGATAAAATCATCAAAGAACCAGCAGTAATCGACACAACTCATCTTGTAAAGTGAAAGGCTGTGTGTTTACAAGAAACAAATCAATCAAGATGTTATCCATTGCTTCTAAAATTTAGCTTTCACCAGTTAAAAAGTCATCTTCTGAATCAGGAGAGAAACGTGCCGAACAAGCACCATTTACAAACAAAAATAGTCAAATCAATTTTTAATGTCAATTTTATGTTGATGGATTGAGAAGATGTTATAAAAAAAAGTTTTATTTTTGTATGACTAATTGAATTAATCTTATTTCTTTAGTTTTAGACACAACCATAGACCATTTAGTGGTTATTGGCAATCAAAAAACATCAAATAATTATTGTTTTATTGGTATTAGCAAAATTTCAATGCATCCCAACTATGATGTAAATGAATGTAAACTGATATCATTTTAAATAACTAATTGACTCCACATTTTTCTAATTAAAAAAAGATCTCCTACAGTAAGGATCTTTTCAGGCAATAATCTATACAATATGTGTGTTTGTGTGTGTACGGTGAGCCGGCAGTACAGGGGTTAACTCTGACAAGAACAGTAATGAGAGCGCAGCCAGACGTGTGAGGTAATTAGTCAGTCCGCTCTCCAATATTTACCCAGTTAATTATTTGTGAGTTTTACTCTTGTCTTCCCCTCAGACTGCTGCTGCTGTTGTTTTTTCCACACCATTTGTCACAATCTAACTCTCCTGGGCTGGACTCTCTCTCTCACTGGTCCCGCAGTTTCTCTCCCTCTCTGTTTCTGTTTTACCAGGGAGTGGCATTTGGATGAACTCTTGTCAGTTAAGGTGTTAGACCGCTGTCCCTGAATGTGTGAGGTCATAAGATTATTTATTCATCCCGCTGTTCTCTCACTACTACTCAAAGATGTGAAAAGGCCTGGCCTGTGGCCTATGAGCTCTGGGAAGGGTGGAGGGCAAATAGAAAAAAACTTGAAAAAGTAAGAGAAAAACTGTGTGTGGCCTTGAGTCAGTAGGAGGAGTTTGCGTCACACCTCTTACTTTTCCTCTCCCAAGATTGTGGTGCAATAAAAGGTAGAGTTAGGAATGTTGTCATGGTGCCATGAGAATGGAAATTTTAATTCCCTTAATTTGAATCAATGTAGCAAATTGGAGTGCAAGGACAAGAATTTAAATTCAAAGACATTCATATACAGTAAAATTAAGTATTGCACGGTATCATTGATTGTATCCAATTCAGCTTTCTGTGTGTTGAGAAAATAAATTAAAATTATGCTATTTACTGTATTCATTTCTGAAATTCACAAAACACTCTGTACTGCCTATTGGTGAGAAGGGCCTACCTAAAAAAATAAAGCAAGTCCCGGACCCTGTGAATTTAAGTAACGGTCCTAGTTCCTGAGCACAAATCATTGCTTGCTGAAGGCAATGCATTTCCTGCTAGATAAAGTAAAACGCTGGCCAGCATATCCATTTTCTGTGTCTGTATCTAGGAGGTTTAGCAGTGACAGAGGTGAGCAATTCCCAAGAATCTCCAGTGCAAAGATATGCCTTAGTGCCAACTAAGGCCAAAAACTTTTCAGAGGTCATTTTTTCCGCCAAATACCTACTTTTGAAGTTTGTGTGCTTCCACCTCTTGAGTAAACCCTCACAACTAGCTGCGAGTCCTGAGGTGGTGTACACTGTTCAACAGTCCTTGCTCATTCTAAAGAAATAATGTGGCCAATATGAACATCCTCCACCAACAGTCTTTAATTAACAATCTCATACAAAAACACAAAGTAGTTTTGTTCGGTGTGGGGGGTAGAGGCAGAGGGGATTGGAGATGAGTGTGTGTGTGCGTTTGCGTTTGCGAACATGGGCGAACCAGTAATTATTTCATTATGCCATGACAGCAATAATATTATAGTTGTGCGAGTGTGTGTGAAATGCTCTTATCTTGGGAACAAATGAGCCTCTCTCCCAGGGGAGAGGGCTGCACAGCAGGCCTGGGGTTGGCCTGCATTACTCTTCCTTTGCATAGCCGCCTTTTTAATATTCTTCCTCACGCCGTGCGCCGCAATTATTTTGAAAATAAATTTAGCACAGATAAAAATTGTGCCTCTTGGGTCAGGTAAATGACTTCCTTGTTTTTATTGAGAAGACAAGGTGTTTATTAGCAGCCTTGTTGGCTTCTTGTGGGGAGGTTTTCTGAGTTTGAGTAATTGTCCAATTAAATGTAATTTGGGGATGAGCGCTAACCCAGCCGAATGTACGGCGCAAGTGAGACTGCTGCCGGGACGCGCATTAATGAATCCCACTGAGACCTCCAAAAAAACAAAAAAAAACACACACAGCACAGGAGATCATGTGTGTCTACCTTGGTTTTGTTTCCCAAAATTTAGGCCTTATAACAGGAATTTATAGAGTCCCTCCCAATCCATTTTACAATGCACCCTCCTTCTTATCTCATGCCTTTCTCCACATCTCTGCTCTCCAACACAAAAATAATTCATCATTTATGTAATTTCTGCATGCTGAGAAATTGCCTCTTATTCAAACAGAAAGGTTACCTTAATTGTTATGTAGCTCAGCTATTTATGCCTGTGCATAAAAATGCATGGGTGCTGCTTTGGTGAAAGGTCAGCCATTACAACGAAAGTAACTGTTTTCACCCTATCCTTCTTTATACTCTTGATGCACGTGGCCTCTTTTGTGTGTGCATGTTGTGGTCTCTAAACTGTGACATGGGCTGAGGTGACACGGTTGAGCCCTCAACATACCCTTATTCCCTTTTAACAAGGCCTCAAACTGCAAAGGTTTCCCAAGCCACCCAAAAAGTTATATTATCTAATTCAAGAGCAACATAAGCAACATTTGTAAAAATTGTATAAGATCTCCCATTTACATAAAAACATTTAAGAAAACGCAAATTTTACAATTACTGTACCCTGTTCCTGGTGGGGTAGTAAGGTCCCATTCTGTTCAACACACATTCAAATTCATGTGTTCCCATTCGGACAGTATGATCTGCTTATTCCCAACTACTATAAGAGTTTTAGGGGTGAACCTGGATGTTTACTTCTTGTCTGAATTCATGAGAATTTGCTACCAATTCTGGCAAGCCCAATGTTTGATTTTTAGCCGGAGGTTTGGAGTAATTTGATCTTTTTTTTATTTGTTTTAGCAAGTCAGTCCAGGCCAGTCATGCAAGCAGTTATTATTTATTAATCAAGCTCAAGTATAGTTTTTTTTTTTCAACCAGGTGCCCACAATTGTACAGCTGCTAATAAGCTAATTGTTTATTTAAAATGTTTTCTTGTGAAGACAGGTTTATTTAAATGCAATTTGATTATTTGAATAAATTCTTTCTCTCTTTCTGTCTATATATACAGTGCCCTCCACTAAAATTGACAGTCTTGGTAAATCTGAGCAGAGATGGCTGTGAAAATTAATCTGCAATGGTTATCCATTTGATCTTTCATTCAAACAAATTTACAAAAATCTAACCTATTATTAAATTAAACAAATTGAAATGGGGAGAAAATCTCATTGTGAAATAAATGTTTTTCCCCAATACTTGTTCATCTTGAATTTTTTATGAGTAAAATATCTCTGAAGTATATTGTCATTCATATTCACAGTTGTGAGCACTCCAGGGTGATTATAAACATGAAAATATCCAGCCATGGTTTCTTGTTTCACGGAAATATATATAGGAGGAAAAGGCCAAAATCCCTTAATCATCAACACAATGAGAAAAAAAACCTAAATAATAAATTTATGATGTGCAGCAAAAGATAATTGAACTTCACCAATTAGTGAAGTGGCTTTTAAAGAGCTAGAGCAGTGAAAATTATTTCCACCATCAGGGAAATAAGAATTTCTAATCAACATAAAAGTTTAGAAAACTAAGAAAATTTGCTTTTTAGCAGCAATCACTCAAGATGGGTTTTGTGAACAGAGGGATATAAAGTACTCCATGTGTACAATGAAATATACTGCTGTGTTTTTGATGTTGTGGGCCTATACAGTATTTCAGCTGGAGGTCTAGGACATCTTGTTTAGACACATGACATCATGGATTCTATCAAATATCAACAGATAACCTAATCTAAAACTGACTGATTCTGTTAGAAATCTTGTAATGGCCCATGGTTGGGTCTTCCACTGGGACAGTAATCCATACACAAATAAACACAAGAATTAGTCACTGAGCACGAAATGAAGCTTTTGCCATGGCTGTCCCAGTCCTCTGACCTGAACCCTGCAGAAAATGAGTGAGGTGAACTAAAGAGGAGAAGCACCATCATGGAGCTGGTATTCTGAAGGATCTGGAGAGATTCTGTATGAAGGAGTGGCCTCTTTTCTCTTATCAGGTGTTCTCCAAACTCTTCAGACATTACAGGAGATCTTGCGAAATGGAATAGTTGGGTGCCAATAAATGTGGCTAACATGTATTGGAGAAAAACATTTATTTCATCATGAGTTTTTCTCCCCATTTTCAATTGCTTTACTTCCATAATAGGTTAGAATCTTGTGATTTTTTTTAATTAAAGATCAAAAGGATAAACAGTGCAGATTATATTATATTATATATATATATATATATATAAAATTAAATATCAACATCTTGACAATCTAGTAAAGGAATAGGAATATTAAAATGCAAAAATGTAAAAAACGTACTCTAATTTCAAATTTGTGACATTCAATCAGTCTAAACAGACTTTTTGCCAGTTTGTCTGTCCCCAGTATACATCTTGGTGACATGCGTTTTTAGAGAGCGCATATACATAATGTATATATATTGGGTTGAAGATGAAGAATGCGCTCTAAATCCTCCAGTGTTTACAGAACATCTATTTCTGGACATACCATCAGATAACAGTAGTTCCAATGTCTGCTTAAAAAAAAGAACAAGTACTTGAGAGCAAAGAGCAGTAAGTATTGTATCATTTTCATTGTCAAGATAACTATGATCAATTTTCTCAACATTTCTGAATGTTTATGGAGGAGGTGTGCATGAATATGTCCAAACACTTATGACCAGGACAAACACTCATACCCCCACACACAAAAACCAAAAACCTGCACAATGATGCAATCCCACAATCCCACTTGACTTGATTTTACACTCACTGAGTTCACGAGAGGGTTGAATCCATATCCACAAACTCCTGCACACACTTTCTTATATTTCTCTTCTCACATTAGAGGCTGGCGCCGTCACCACCACAGCTACCGCCCACAGCTCATCTTCACACTAAACCTTGTCCCTCTTCAAAGCTTAAGTCTCTGTGTTCACCCAAAAAAGCCATTCCAGGGGATTAATGAATCAGTAACCGACATGTAAGCGCAACCATCACGGGACGTGGGACTGATAGGGAATGACATTTGAATGGAGGGGAGAAGTCGAAACAAAATCAGGTTTACTTGATCCAGCTAAACAGCGTTGCTGCTGGAAGGCGCTTTGGCTGAGAATACATATGACATGTTGATTGGAGAAACGGCTCCAAATTCCTAATGAATATGGATGGGAGTGTTTATGCCTTTTGGAAAATAATCAACTACGTTCAGCAGTTCAAAATTTTGGGGGAGGTTACATAAATACAACCTGGAATGGTGCCGGGATGGGGCTTGCTCTTTCTCTCTTTGCAGAGAATACGATAGTGTGTTTATTTCAGATTTACGGGTCCTGGACTTTCATTTTGAGTTTATACTGTCTTAAAATGGATTATCTGCAGCACCTAGGTATGATTTAAATATGAATAGGTGAGAATTTATTTTGTGGTGCTCAATTCCCCTTACAAATCACTCCCCCCCTCTCAGCTCCATAATCCAATTCCAGCAGAACTCAAGTAAAAAAAAAAGAAATGAAGCAAAATCTCATATCTTTCCCTTTATGTTAGCTTGTCTTCTGAATTCAATATTTGATTGTTTACTGGTTTTGGATGAATGAATATGTTAAGGGAGCACCTATGTGAATTTCATTAATATCTAAATATTAGGGAAAAGAAATTCATCTCGTGGACTTATTCATTTATTTGAAATACCCAAACCATCTCTCGTCTTGTTTACGACACCCAAAACATTGAATTCTTCTGTGATTGAATATGTGCTGTATGAAATAAGATTGCATTGTTGTGCTGCTGGCTAATAATTCCCGACAGCACACTACCTTGCACAACCTGATAGAATGTAGCATGAGCAAGTAACATTTCTGTCAATGAAGCTCTGTGCTGTAATATAACATTGGCTAATCTTGACAATCAGAATAAGAATAAGTGTTATGAAAAGACTGACTTTGCCCTTAAGTGTGTTCACTGTCTGAGCAACAGTACATAAAAGGCAGACTGTCCTGTCATCGGAAGACCTCTTCAATGTGACAGAATTTGCTAAAACTTAACGTAAGAAGTATGAAATATGGAAGATCCATTTTTGAGTGTTTCTTCAACTTTAGGACTTTAATGCCCCATGCATAGATTTTAATTTAAACTAAAGCAACTGATATTAAGTTATTTCATTTTTGTTATTTAACGGTCACATTGTATGTGTTTTTGGAACCTTTTTTTTATTACGTTTCATCACATAACTGCATGTTTGCTTCTTTTTAAATATGTATACTTATGTCCAATCCAATTCCAATTCTAAAAGATGAAATATTACTTTTACACAACTATAACAATACAATCAAAATGTGAAGCCATTGTTTTGTTTATTTCAAATACACCAAACAACTTTGCCTTTAATAAAGTGTTTCAAACTCCGACTTAAATGGTAAGGAGATCAGAGTCAAACTGTCAATTAGTCAAACCTTGTTAAAAGCCTTGAAAAAAAGTGTTGTTTCAAATACTGTATTATTTTGTCTGATTGCGTCTTTTTAGAAAACAATTTCAATCAGCCATTTTACTCCAAAAAATGTAGGCTACTGCAATACACCATTTGAGCTGTGGTGGAAAACGACACTATGTTTGGAACTTTTGGAAAAGAAGTTCTTCTGAGATGCTTGAGTTTTTTTTTACCATAGTTGAAGAAACATTCTTCTATGCTCAAAGTCGAGGAGAGCCATAAACCTACAGCAGAGCTGTCTTCATTGAATGCACAATGTGCTGCCTATATAGGGGGTCGATTCATGGCAATGAATGACAAGACCTTGAAGTCAGCCACACTTCAGTAGGTCAACTGTCCCCCCTTGGGGCACAATCCCCATCCTGTGTCTTCCATGGCCAAATTAACAAAGCCACTGTCACTCTCCCCCTGCCAAAGAAAAATAATTGGGTTTCTTAAGGAACACATAGAAATGCTTAAGACTACGATCAATGTTTCACAGCGTTCCATCAGCCAGCTTGATCCCATTATATTTGATAACCATTCACACTGATTGATCCACCGACAGACGTGGTATTGATAAATAATTAAAAAACTTTCCATTTAATTTGGCCGTGAAGGAAAGGAGCGTGAGATGGGACAGAAGGGAAAAGCAATTAGGCCCCTGTTTGATGTAATGAGGCCCACAGCCGTGCTGCAGGAGCACTCTTGGACCCTATAACGCCTGGCTTTTCAGTGGCCCCCCCAACACATGCTCTCCCGGTGGACATCACCAGCTGAATTAGTCTACCATATTCACAAGAATCACTGCAATCCGGTTTGAAAGAAAATCAATAAGATATGTCCATTTATGCTTCCAAGTGAAGGAGCAAGGCCAGGAGGCCTAGCATGCTGAACAAACACGAGATTTAATAGGACAAATTTCCCCTCCTACTTTGTTGTCTTTACAACAAATTGAAAGATTTGCTGTAGTTTTCCATCAAAACAATCCTTTTCCCTCATACTAGATTGTTTATTATTTCGTCTTGTTTCCCACAGTGTTTCTTTTGTTAACATACCAGCAGGGTAATTGCTAAATGTGTTTTTTAGTTATAAGCAATCAAAATAAAATGTCACTGTTTTTCAATGCTTTTTAAATCAAATTTAAAGCTTGACTAGGAACAAAATCAAAAATAAGATCTAAACCAAGATCTGTTAAATAAATAAGTAAATGTAAAAGTGGCTTTACAATAAAGATCTAATTATTTACTTCAGTGAATGCATTAAGTATCACAAACTAACAATGGCCTGAACTGTTTGAAGTTTTTTTTTTAAGTTAATTTTTGACAGCATTTCAATTAATCAGTATAATTATGTTGACTGATAAATATAATGATTAGATTTGTTAATTAAAGTTTGTAAAATTAAACTAAAAAATTAAAATAAAATAAAAAAAGGTATAGATCATGAAACTTAAGACATCAACCAACATTAACAAATTTGATGTTAATGTACTTTTTTTCAGGTCTTAGTTTTGAGCCTAGATTTAATTTTAACTATTTGTTTTTTTAATCTATCTTGTGCACCCCAGTAATAAGCACAAAAAAGTTGCTTTTGGATAAAATCCTTTTGTATACTATGTCACCATGTGCTTGTATGTATATATATATATATCACCATGTGCTCACAAGAAGATGCATGTGGCTGCAAACAACTTTCAAAAGATATTTTGTACACCACCCACCCGAGTTGTTAACATGCACCTTTTGACAATGATACTTTCCTGGTGTAAAGTTACCTGCTTGACATGCTATCACCGCCTGTGTGTCGAGTGTCAGCACATTGGCTGGTATAATGTGTCATTGAGCCCTGTACTGAAGGTGGCTGAGGTGTTGAGATGGAGGTTAATCAGCTCATGTGTCATGTAGCATGGAGACGACGTGTGGCGCAGAGAGACCAACAAGACCTTAGTGAATCCCCCAGCTGCTTGGCCCAGCCAGTTAACACCACACATTCAGGTCATGGCCCGCCAGTGAGGGACACGCAGCCCCAGATGTGTGATATGAGCAGGGGATGCAGGTGGTAAGATGCAGCCCACACACTAGCTAATAATGTGCCGTTGCACTTTTTGGACTCGCACCTTCAGCCGAAAGTCACAGGGTGACGGGTCGAGTGCCGAGGGTGACGCTCAACCTTGAGCGCATCAATTAAAGACAACATCATGCCTGGCGAAATGGAGAGAATCGCGAATGATTCGAGAATTAATTTCGGCACCGAAAAGAAAATATTGTGCTGCGTCACATTTCTTAATGTTGATATCCGTCTAATTGATGACTTGGTGTCACATCAATCCATTATGCATAATTTATTTTGGATCAAGTCCCACATTATCATAATCACCCACTGGATATGCTGCTCACTGTGACACTTCAGCGAGTGGCAAAGCCGTGACTCTGGTAGGGGTGAAGAGCATGAACAAATTCAGAGAGAGAGAGAGCCGTACCCAGCGGCTGGCTCAAACATTTCCCTTAGCAGACTCCTCTCTGATGTACGGGATGTTAAGATGTCAGCCCCTCATTCACTTAAAGCTGATAACTGCAGTCAGGAGTGTGACTGCACTCAGTGTGTGTGTTTGTGTGTGTGTGTGTGTGTGTACAGACTGGCACGGAACGGGTTACCCGTCTGCCTGCCTGCTCAAATGCTGCCGTTTGCAATCACTAAGCAGCTTTAGTGTCTCCTACCACAGTCCTGATTTAAAATTCATAAATGCTAATCCTTCATAATTTACAGTTTAAAAAGCAGCCCTGCGCGTGGGCCCTGTGGCCATGGCTCAGTCAGAGTAATTATCCCAAGGAGCTGGGAATGGACTACTCACCGAGACTTTTAACAGTCAAGGAAATCCCCTCCACTGGCACCCAACCCAATTACTCCAAATAAGTAAACAGATTAGCAAGTCATTTTCCCGTGCAATCTGGACAAACAGGCCAAATCGCAGCCTCGCACGGAGTCAGGTGGGTAAACAGTCTTAAAGTTAGGCTCGTGTGCTCTTTATGAGGTGTGCGATCTGCCAAGTCATTTTATTAGCCTTTTCATTTGTAAAGAGGATGTTAGTCATGATTGTCTTGCATGGAACGACCACGCTCTCTCGTCGGAGTCAGAAGGTTATTCGTTGCTTGCGCTGTGATGTAGGTGACGTCCTCGCAGCGTGTGGCCTCGCAACGGCTTTCTAAAGCTTCAACTGATCTGTGTTTGTGTTGTAGATAGTGGATTATTCTATCTACTGTGAATGTTGCTAATGGTGGTTGACAACATCCATTTGGAACTGACCTGGTTTTTCAATTTCCTTTAATGGCTCCACTGGTTTCACAAGGGGCTTTGGTTTTGATGGGGTACATTTGGGGAAAAAAAATGAATGCAAAGGCCAGCATATATGGATTCGAAATGAGACACGTATTATCGGTCAATTACTAATATACCAACTGTGTTTTAACACAGCAGGTGTTTCTTCCCTCATATTAATTGCAAATCACTCAATGTGTCAACATCTGAGATGACTGTGCTATTCATTTACCAAATATATCTCTAAAGTGCCATCTTTTGATGTAATACAAGTCTAGAAGAGACTAGAATGCCTTGATCTTGATTGGATCTGGACAGCTTTATAGTGAAAGTATTTAATAAGATAGAAGCTTCCATTAAATTAGCGAAGACTTAAAGTAAGATAGTTTCTATAGATAGTTAAGTCAATTAATGTTTCTGTTTCCAATGCAATACTTGCCTATACATGCAAAACAGCCTGCTCTTATTTTCACCTCAGTGTCAATATATCAGAATTGTATGAGATGCAATAGCCAATGGAAATGTGGAATTTTGACAAACAATTCATCTCCCATCTACCCTACATTATTGTCCTCTTTTAGCACATACTGTAAAATAGTAGTCTAAACAGTAGTAAGCAGTCTAAAAATGTGCCTCATCTGGTCTAAATGAACCAGCCTCATTTACATCAACATATTACTTAATATCACAGAATCAACCCGATAACACGTTAAGTTAACAAAACAGTTTCAAGGATTATATCAGGTAAATAAAGAAATACATTGTAAACATTGTTTGGGTTCAGTACTTGTTTTTTAAATTGAGGAACTAGTACTTTTTATTCAGCTAGGACACTTTAAACTCATCAAAAGTGACAGGAAAGACTTTAAAGATCTTTCTATCTGCTTCTAATTCATCAAAAACACATTATCATAGTTAATAATGGATATTTAATACGTGATATTTAATTAAACTAATTAATGCTGCATTTCATTTCATTGCAGCCTTTGTAGAAATTATAGCTTTAATGCTGCACTGGGCCTATATGCAGAATTTGGATCCAACACACAGTCTACTCAGAGCACCTTTAACTTGCCTGTGTAAAGATAATGGTATATCAGCTACATCAGCTGGTAGAATGGCAGAATACAAGCTGAGTGCTAAAACTAAGTGAAGCGTCAATAAAACAACAGAAATGCAGAACAAACCACACAATATCACTATGTCCCCAAAGGCAAATCACAACAACTTATAAACTCAAAAGACATTGATGTATACCTTTGTACAGGTAAGAGAACCGTATCTGACAGCCATCAAGCATGTTCTGAGTCTACTGCTGCTTGTTTACTCTAGTCATTGAATAATCACCTGTCTTTCAAACTCCGCTTCCCACAAGCTTCAGTCATCACACATGACTGTAATGGATTCTGAAAAGGCACCATGACTGAAATCAGTTCACTCCAAGATGATGAATCCATCAGTTCCACATTCATAAACACAATCTTTTGTTTCCTACGCATTCATTGAGAGAGATGACAGAATCTGTATGCAGTCATAGGGAATATGAGACTGGACGTTTTGAACTGCTATAATGAACAAATAGTAACGGTTGAGTTTTTAAGAGGAACAGACAACTGTAAAGAGAAATCTATCCCTCTTTCTCTATATCTATCTAGATTGCATACACACAGTATATTGATCTGTATTATTTTTGCTGGTATTGCGTCACAATAACATTAGTTAATGCATTAGGTACAATATAAAATGGAAGAAACTATATAAAACATTTTTAATAAATAATTTTTAATAAATAATTTTATAATTAGTAATCTAGATTAGATGTTTAAGATGGTTAGATGTTCAGTGTTCATTCATATTTCATTCAAAATTTAACTAATGTCAAATGTATTAATAAAGTATTGCCTTTATGTTTCTCTTTTACAATTAAAAAAGTTCTAGTAATATATTAATATGACTAGAATCTGTCTTTTTTTTTTGCTGTAACCGCGCACCTACGGAAAGTGACTTCCTGATTTTTAAGAAACAGATACCTTCTGTAATACCTTCTTATACCACCAGATCTCTCAAAGCTCTCCAGCTGAGGATCAACACCTCCATCACCACCATGGCCCAGTGTGGACACAAAATATGATGCAATTATGAGAAATGAAAATCGAAATTAAATCAATAACTTACAACTCCACCATGCCGTCAGCATGGTATTTCATTTTAAAGAATCGTTATAAGTCACTTTGTCAAGAAATCTCCAAGCCTGGCAATTGCCAAATTCATATCTAATCCTACCACTCAGCAGTGTTTAAAGCCTGAGAGGCTGGGGGAGATTTATGATGTAGATGTGGGTATTATATTGTGAGTGGGTTGCCAGAGAAAACAGTGAGAAAAATCCTGGTGTTTGAAAAGTTTCCAGCAAGGATCAGGTTACTGCCTGTTCATCACACCAGCCAGCATGAAGTCGGCCTTGAATCTGATGCATATAAGCAAAGCAGGAGAATTATGTGGTCTTAGAGCTTTCTGCACCTTCAAAAAAAATGCCACGGTGCGCTGTTAACACTTATGCGTAAAAACATACAGCTTACGCAGTGGAATCAGATCTAAGCGCTCATAGGTTTCCTAGATATTTCCTGGTCTCGGCTTGATGATGACTGCGTTTGTTACGTGAGCGCAAAACAAAGGGTGCGATGCACAGAATCTATGCAGACTACATTATAACAGAGACATTATGGTGATATTTGGTTTGCTGGCAATGGTGAGAAGCACAGGGGGATGCTGGGTAATGAAGACAGAGCGGAGACAGCTGTGTGCCACCATCCCTCCCTCCCATTTATTGTGTCTTCCTATGAATCCTTAATGGACCCCTCAGTATTAAAAAAGGGAAATTGAGATGCATTTCAATAAAAGTGATTGGTTCTTGTTGTGTAGTTGTGCGGGCCTGCATATGGTGTCTAGCTCGCGCAAACACATACACACTCACAGCCACAGACACACTCTTTTTCAGCCCCTCAGATGAATGCAGTGTAATTACCGTGGCTGCGAGACCCACTCTGTTTCTCCCCCTCCTCTGTTATGATTATTCTTTTCTGTCAGTGTTATCTGGGAGGCTTGCGTGTGCTGCAGCACAAGGTCTGGCTGACAACTGAGTCGCTAATGAGCCAAACAGAGGCCCATATGCCTACAGTGAGTGCATAGAAATCTGGGCCACGGCATAGCTTAAATGAGAGGAATTCTGGTTAATGTAGTATCAGGCTGTTAGTGAAAAAGAGACCAGTGGGCATGATTTATAGCGCGCAGTTTTATGGAGTCGGATTCAGGTCGGTTTAGTGTGGTCAAGAGCTCGGTAAGTGCATTATATAGTGTGGATGGCTTTTACGCTGTTACCTTATTACTAGATATACCTCCTCTCTGTACTAAAGTGCAGCCTCTTTGATGATAAGAGGTAGAGAGAAAGCACTGATAACAGGCAACAGCGGCCTGTGTGAGTCCAGCCTGCTGGAGCCAGTGGAGGTTTAATTGCTTGGTGGAACCCCGTTGAAGAAGGCACACTTTCCTGTCAGAGTGGAGAGACATCATGAAATGCTCCCACAACGCCTCCAGT
The DNA here is from genome assembly GCA_032359435.1 of Enteromius unitaeniatus. Classification (NCBI taxonomy): domain Eukaryota; kingdom Metazoa; phylum Chordata; class Actinopteri; order Cypriniformes; family Cyprinidae; genus Enteromius; species Enteromius unitaeniatus. The sequence continues at coordinate 9,149,450 of JAUMHI010000043.1, read as the reverse complement.
TGATTCAATTAATTTATTTCGCTTCTAAGTGATGGAAATACTGCCTCTTTTCCAATAAAAGCCCAGACAGTTTCAGCACCCTGTCACCACTTGCCCTGTCAGAGTTTAGCAGAATTAATAGCAGACGATTTTCGCCCCCCATCTCCAGCCCTGTGTATGCATACTGTACATCTGCATTGAGAAGCAAGAAAAAAATCACTGCTCCCTCTTGCTGACCAGAGGTGTGATCAGAGGTCAAATATTTGTGTTTAGCAGTTATGACTTCACTTGAATGTGATCTTGCATGGAAGCTGGGTTTTGATTGTGGTTGGTTGCTACTTTTTCCTGGGTAATATTTCCATATTAACTAAAATATCCAAGTTGGTTCATGGGTTCACGATCTCATTCATGCCTGTTGTGTGTATGAATGAGTAGGTGTGGCTGAGTGTTGGTAACAAGCTAACTAGTTCCAGCTGTGGTTCATTATCCAACACTATTTAATGTGTGCTAACCTGTCCTGTCTTCGTCAATTCCTCTGTTTTGCTGCACGGAGCTTCGCTTGTTTGTTTTCTGCTCTGGATTCCTGTCTCCTCTGGCCGGCTCATATCCACTCTCTCCGGTGGGGATTCACAGAGGATTTCTGCCTCCGTCCAGGATTGCCCGCTGTGGTCCCTGCGCTACCAACCAGCGTGTCCTGACAGTGTTTCGCTATCTTCATTCACTGAACTCTTGATTGGATTGACTTTGTCAATAAATATTGTTTTTGCATCTGCAACTGTTTCCTCTGTTTTTCACTCGTCACACCTGCTTTGCAGATTGATTGAAAAGTTGTTTGACCGATAAAATGGAGGCATTGCACGTACAGTCATCAGTCGATATTTCCCCCCATTTAACATTCTTATTATTCAAGAAAGGTTAGATTTTTGTGATTTTTTAAAATAAAAGATCAAAAGGATTAACAATGCAGATTCATTTTCACTGCCTACTTTGATCATATTTACAAAGGACAAAGGATATTTTTGGCCATGACTGTATATACATGGCGAACAAACGAAAACTGAAGAGGAGGAGCTAACAGACTTAGCATGACAAAATTTTTGGGGGGGTGGGGGGCTTGAAAACCTTCTTTTAACTAATCATTCATGGTTTCCCAATGCAGCAGGTCTGTGCCAAAGGCAGAACCCAATAAACTAGCAGGCAGTGTAGATTTATAAATGATTAATTAAGGAATGTCTCAGGGGAGCTGCAGATGCTATATGCAAAAATATTAATTAGTTGAAATGAGAATTAAACTAACAGGAAAACACTCTGCCAAGGCTGAAGAGCACGAGGGTGGGGTGAAGAGGTAGGGGCACAACTCTTCAAAACCTTGGATGTCAGTGGAGAGCAAAGAGGGATGGAGTGAGTTTCTATTAGTGATGCTAAGACACTGGGAGTGGAAAGAGAGGTGAAAAGATAAAGTTGGAAGAGCAGACAAGAGTTAGAAGGAAATGTGGAGAATTGAGGACAGGGGCTAGAAAGATAAGGACGAGCAGGACAGATCGTGGGAGGTTCGGAGTGAGAAAATAGAAATATAGAGAAATGAAGGGTGGGGGGTCTGAAGAGAATGAGCAAGACAAAAAGTGGTTTGTAAGACTTTTCCCACTTGACGCATAATATTTCTTTTCTGTCTGCACAGCCAGCGCCTCCGAGCCTCCATACTTTCATCCGCCTGCTCTTTACACGAATGTCAAGATGCTGAGTGGAATTCTTTATAGATTAAATGAGACGAGAACAGAGCCAACTTAATCCAGCCAATTACCACTCAGTGCAGCCCTCTGAATCTACATTAAAACTACATACTTCATCAGTGGAATAATTATATCACAGCCACACCTGTCATTTGCTTTAACTGCTGTCCTGAATTTTTATATAACATGTAATTAGATCAAGCTAGATTTTGGGAACACAAAATGGCAGAAAGACAATATTTATGCTTATTGTATTATGTTGTGTTGCTTCTTGAACATTTCATTGGTGCAGCTTTTTCTAGGAAACAGACGAAAATGAATTTGTCCACATTTTTTAATATTGTTTTTTTTTTATCATTGACCTGGTGAACCACTGAGCTAGTTTATGTCACAATAAAGCCATATATATAGAGATGGCTATGTGATTCAAATGTCAAGCATTTTGACGTCATAACATAGCATTTTGCAAAGCAATGTGTCTTTATTAAGCCTTAATTAATAACAACAAATCTGCTTCATTTGTTTTAAAGATTAAAAATGGTTGATATTTTTACTTATTTACTTATGTCACTTATTTGATATTGTTTTAGCTGGAAATGGAATTGAATGGTATGAATATATATATATATATATTTAAGAGTTTTGCATTGAATAAGGCAAGATCTTAAGCCAAAATTGAGGCAGAATGTAACAAAGAAATCTAAAGTAGTGTACTTTTGAAGAATACTTTTTTTAAACTTTGCCCAAAATGCCCAACATTTTGATAATACATAAAACTATACCCATATCCACCTCTGAAAATCCATAAATAACTAAAAGAAGTTGTGTTTGTTAGAGAAAAATAATAAAGAGATCACTTTGAGCATCTGTTTCATAAATGGTATCTCAATTGCTCAGAATTCAGTGTGAAAAATGCAATAAAATAACAACCAACTCAATGCTGGGCAACAAGCATGAAACACAATTACAGAAATATGAATTCATTTAAAAGGTCACGCATCCTTTAGATAGCCCTTCTGATGTGAGCCAATACTCGCTGGAAGTGTATTAATGGTAATGCCAACTCAAATATTATTACAGTCAGTGAAGAATTGGACCAGGCTTGCAGAACAGAGTGAGGAAGCAGGTTTATGAGAGTGAAGGTTATTTATGTAACGTGTTGGTCTTTTGAGGTCTCCAAAGTTTTTTGGCAACTTTGGCACGCATGACACACACGTAATATTATAAAAAAACAAGCGAGCGCCGCAGAGATACGAGGGATAAAAATCACCAAATGTCAGTCTCGACCTTTCCGTCCCAGTGATCTGTCTGCCATGGGGAGCTTTGAATCTGCCTGTTCTACATGTATTTCACCTACAATTGATTAGCCACAAGAAATGAATCTTAAGCGCACACTAGATGAAAAGAATTGGAAGATGAAAAATTAGACCTAGACTGAAGCTAAAAGGAAAGGAGACCTGCCAACATTTCTAAGCCTCCCTAATTGACTCACTGGAGGGCCAAGACTCTAGTGGCAAAGAGGTGTTTCAGAAGTCTATGTTCTCCACAACTGCTGCTGAGGACAGAATGTATGTTTTTAGATATTGAAAATAAATATTTCATTTAACTGTCAGTTCTGTGGGGCGAGCGCCTGCGTCTTTCATGTGATGGCAGTTTAGAGGGGTGCCTGTCGATGTGTGGAGAGCCACTGCTAGTGAGCTGAAGGCATCCTTCTTTTTCCAAAGCAAGAGGGAAGCGAGGGCTCCTTTCATCAGAGAGGCCGGGTGCAGTGGGCCAGGCGGGATCAGCCTTTGCTTGACAACAATTAGTGCAGTAAGTTTCAGTGGTGATAGGCAGTTCACAGAGGAGTCTTCGGACAAACCCCTGTCAGAGCGAGTGTGGTGTCTGCACACATTCTGATCTCATCACGCCACTAACGACTGGATGACCTCAGATATGACGTTTTACCACTCGAGCTTGAAATTAGTGGTCATGAGAGGAAGATTAATACATGAATACAGACCTGAATACAGTGCCAAAATACTGTTACTCACCAATTACTCACCCTCAAGTTGCTTCAAAAAGTTTGACTTTTTTTATTTTCCTTTGTGGAACATTTTTGAAGAATCCACTAGTTTCGAAATTATGAAAGTCAAGAAAGAAAACATATTGTAAATGTGACAATATGATGCCTTGTAATAGACTTAAATTAAATAATTTATCATAAAACATAATATCTGTCCTATCTTTCCTGAAAGAGTTCATGAGAGGCAGCGATATACATGATAAATATTTATTAATTATTTTTTAATGAATCAGTTTGTAAGTAAATAAAACATGATGTAAAAATGTATTTTTATATACATGAGGTTGAATTATTATTATTATTATCTTTTACAATGCAAAAACTCTAGCAACTATTGTAGCTGACATTTCCAGAAAGAACTGTTATCATGTGTTTATTTGCCAGAAAACTGAGTTTAACACTTCAGCCCCTTTCTAACTGGCAGGTCAGAATTAGCTAAAAAAAGATGGTTGAGTCTTACAAAGAAAACATCACTTGCAATTATAATCCCATTAATCTACTACAACACTGACACACTATTGAGTTCCCATGGGTTGTTAAAATCATATTGTGAGAACAATAGAAATCTGATGAGATTCTGGGGCCCATGTTCTAATTACCTGTGCACATTCCCACAACAGCCTCTGCATCCCACACGGAACAAACAGGTCAACACGAAAACAGAACAGGATCTAATTTTCTTATCTACCAGACAAAGAACTAATAGACCAACAGACAGGCTCGTACTCTAGACTAGATGAGTGTGTTTTGTCCTTTATTGACATCCCCGGATTATCATATCAATATTTGTGTTAGTTATTTGGCTGCATTGTGGACTAGACTTCATAATATGGCCTAGTTTATTACTTCTATATTTGAAAGAGTGGAGATGGGTTAATATTTTCTGCAAACAGATTGCTATCTCGAGCGACTCTGAGAAACATTGAAATTCTCTGTTTGAAAAGCTGTGAATAATTAGACAAAGAGTCAGCTCCTCAACAAAAAATATTGAACTCGGAGCGAATGCGCTGCGCATAGTTGTGCAGGTCTACAAATGTGCTTTCCTGTGTGCAGCCAAATTGGTCCCTTTGCTGACTCAGTAATAAGCGAATGGGTTAAATGCATTGCTTCAGCATTAATTGACCTCAGCAGTCCCCACTTGAGTATTTCATTATCCAAATGTTGGAGACGGATGTAGCTAGTAACAAACAATCTGCAGTCTTCACTACGCACAGAACGAACTGTGCACTGATTATAAATTTCCTCTCTGTGCTCAATTGCAGGTAGGAGCAACAGCTTGAGGAGCTAAAAACAAACCTAGGCAATAATTGAAATGTAGCATGAAATTACCCCTGTAAATAACCAGCAGCCATTACAAGAACACATTCTTTCTCTTTTTCATTAACACCAGCCTGCATCCGCCTGCAAACAAGTATGCACATGACTGCACACACACAAGCAGGGTAGGTGGGAAAAAAGGTTTGCACAATTGCACATTTATCCTCAAAATTAAAAATGGTGATTGATCCGTGGAATATTAACGGTCAACTGTGTTTTTCATTAAGTTGTGAAGGGGAGTGAAGAAAGCCCTATGAAAGAAAAAAAGCTATAAGGAAAAGGAAAGAGAAAAAAAGGGCCCCTCTGTTCAACGCTGATCCCATATAGTGAATAACCCTGAGAGAAATGTAAATACCCGACTCCAATAACGCGACAGCACACTAATCATATTTACAAACTATATTAAATCTGTCCATTGTGCTTGCCACTGCTAAGGATTGGCTCCCCATGTAATTGTCATTGTAACCAATGTTGGCTTATGGGGAGGGAGAATTTAACTGCAGTGATATAAGGTGACTGGTAGGCTTATTATTACTGTATTATGACCCGGTATATGTTTATTAAAACAATTTGTCATGCAGAACAGGACTGGGGGAATGGAAACATTAAATCCCGGCGTACTTCGGCCGCTGAAATGAGTTACAATAAAATTAATGGCGGCGAAGCCCGGGCTGACACCGCAGTGCCGCGTAATAACCCACCGCTTCGTTTCATTTGCTGATCATTTCCTGTCGGGGCCCTTGCCATTAAACATACATGTTGAGGATTATTGAAATAGGCCCAAAAAAGGTACCACAGAGAGAGAGAGCGAAGTGGCAAAGGCGGTTTATAGAGGTTTTCTGAAGTTAATACCAGTGGGTCAGCAGATACTGTAGTAACCAAAACAAATCTGCTGCGGAGGAATCGACATTCCGTGCCACAACAGACTATGACGTATCTGATTAGTACCATCGAACATCTCTGATATGACTGATGCTGCTATGGGGAATAGATCACATGAAGTGCAATGTAATAAAAGTAATCCGACTTGAAAGCGAGCAATGGATCTACAAGAGTAAAATGACAAAAAAAGTAATGCACCACACAGATCAAAGGAAAAGATAATTCACCCCCACGGGGATTAATAAAGTAGCTATATGATATTGTATCATTTCCATATGTGTGATTCATAGATCTTTCATAGTAATGATATTGGGTGCACGCAGAGGAAGTCGGTTGTGCACGATCTTTTTTTGCAGGGTTTTTTTCCACGCGCCTCATATTAGGTTATCAACACCCACTCCGATGCCAACACTCTCCATCTAGCAGCGGTTCATGAAGCTGATTTAGTGACCAGCTTACACCCATCAGCACATCCACAAAAAGCCCTGGTTCTTCTGATCAATGCACAGGGTGATTTACAAGTTCTCAGGTGTTATTTCCATTTCTCAAATTGCTCCATCAGTGCAAAATTTTACTTTCAACCGTAAATTGATTCCGGGAAAGGCGCTACGGTGTATGTTTTTAAACATTTACTAAAGCCCCATCCACTGATGTTGTTGTTGTAGCTTTCTGCTGAACGAATTGTTTGCAGGTTGAATTGAGGACCTCCATTTTGTAAATCCCCTCGTTTTTGCTCTTTGGCTGGAATTTGCTGTTTTTGTTTATATTTAGTAGAAACAGGAATTGGTCATGGTAGGCCCTAGGCACATGATGGGACTTGCCAGATTTGTTTATCTATATTTCAAAACCGTTTTAATCAAAAGGGAGGTATGTGAATTGGAGAGTATTGTGTTGCATTTTTTGATGTCACTGGCCCCTGGGCCTCTGTTTTCTCAGATGAATTTCCTGATTACATAGAAAACATAAATAAACGGATGCTACTTGCTAATTCCGCCATAATTAAAAATTAAGGGAGGGGATTCATTCAAAATTGCATCATGTTGCTGATGGGACGTTTGGAAAACGCTCCTGCTGCAAACTTACATGTCAGCACTGCTGGAAAGCCATGGGTGTACTTTTCTATGCTATTTTCTATTCTATCTAATCCTTACTTCAATGCTTTTAAAACTTTCTAAAGCTTTGGTAAGTTACCCTTTAATGTTTGTCTGGTCTTTTCTAGTTAAAAATTTTTGTTTAATTTTTATTTGAAATCCCCTTCGCTGCATTCAAACCCTTTGCTACAACAAACCAAAGTCAGGAAATGAACTGGTATTTAAAAGCCAATGATGTCACACAACCCTGCTGTCTTATGTCTAGTACAGTCCTGCTTTCATTTCATTGTCCCTTAAAGTGGACAAAAGAGTTACTGCAGGGGGGATCAGAGGGGAACATTTTAAACACACCAGATAGCGATGCTCCAATACTGTAGATTAAAGAGAAGTGCAATATCGCAGACCTGACAACAGCTCTTTAAAGTAATTTCACATCATCTTAACCACAGACGGACTGTACACTCTCCTTTTTTGTTTTGTCCATGCTTGTCATGTCTGTAAAAGCCAGATTATTATTGGAAAAGGCAATTAAACATAAGTGAGGTCACTTTGAGTCAGACCATCCCACCCCACATCCAAAGGCCTCCTTCCTGTACAGACCCTCTTAGCAGCACATTAATACAACTAATTACCATGTCAATCACAAGTAAATGTTTATTAATTACCCCTTAGAAAAAGGTCCATTTTAGACAGCAAGTAGTCCCCCTTTAAAAGCCCACTAAAAGACTGACTGCAGGGAACGCTAACTGCGAGAGAGTGTGAGCGAGAGCCATGTTTCGGTCCCACTTATGGCATTAGTCAATCTGCTGTCCAGATGTCTTACACAGGTGACAGCTGCAATAGCCTAACAAGCAAATTAATCATGGGGCTTTTGTGGCACTTCTTTCTCGGGAAACTCATTTCGCTTCATAAAAGGCTTCATCTCATGTGAAAAGTGACAAATTGCGGGCGCCGCGTGAAAGGCCCGAGCAGAGTGTGTGTGTGTGTGTGTGTGTGTGTTTCCTGAGAGGTACAGCCAGGCAGGATAACTCAGGCCAAGCCTGGCTCAGACATAATGAAGTCCTACTGCTGCCACGCCAACCGCAACTTCTGACGCTTCTCACAGGTGGTGCGCCCAGATTAAAAGCCACCCCTGCCTCTGAAGCCGGCCACACGGCTAGGCCTTTGAAGCTAGGAAAAAGCACTTACCACTGTGTGCTAATCACTCATTGTCTGTGTAGATGAACAAGGAAGCGGGGATGTGAACGAGCGCTCTCTCAAAACAGGCCCATAGGAATCTGTTAAACTAGCCATTTGACTTTGATAACAAGGCCAAGGGGCAAAATTCACACATGACCTTTCGGGTTTGAGACACGGTAGCCTGCTGCTGACATTTTGCCGGGCAGGCGTTTTAATTGAACAATGAGTATGTTGGGAAAAAAAATCCAGTTTCACACTCACAGACCCAAATGGGCCATCTGTAAACAGAGCGGCGGTGTTTCATGGTGATTTGAGAGTTAAAATGAAAAGGGAAAATTTGTGGAAAACTTTTCAGCTCAGTCTTAATAGAAAAGGGAGGGCTTCAAGGGAAGCACAAAAAAAGAAAGTACATAATGACTTTATATTTCAAAAAGGAAATATGGGCAATTGAAAATGAACAATGACAATAGAAGTAACAAAGCATAAAACTTTCGGATTTAGTGGAAGCGGGAAAGTTAATAATACAAAATAGAGGAGATAAGTCCTTGAAAGTCGTCCAACACAAAACTGCAATTATCATTGTTACAATTAAAGAAGAAAGGGTTTGCGAGGCAAAGTCTTCCTTTAAAGAGGATTACACTACTTCATACGAGAGGGAGCGCTCACTATTCATTTTTTTCTCATTTTTCTTGAGACGTTTTAAAGTGACAGATGTCACAACCGTCGTTATTACAAGCATGATTATTGGATTCCTCAGTATTCACGGATGCAAAACACTGCGCATTGACAATCCTTTCAAGTAACTGCTGGCTTTGTGCCACATGTGGATTCTGCTTCCTTACTGCATTACATACACACCGTATGAAAGCACAATGCTAGTTCCCGTGTTGCACCGAAACTACACATTTTCAGAGGTAATTCAATATGTCAACACAGCACCTCGCGGTTTATGTCCTCTTATCTGAGGAATGATAGATAGAGAGTCATCCTCGTGGCTGCTTGCTCTCGGTAAACACCTCAATCACCGCAATAGATTTTGTTTAATTTTCTGTGTAATTAATGTCATGGACAGGGTGCTCAGACTTGTGTCGACTTTCACTGGCTCTGCACAGTTATGGGCAACGAACTTGAGTGATGACTTCATTTATAGATCGCGGGACCATCGGGCGGATGGCAGACGCTGCCGACAAGGCCTCTGCGTCTACAGGACTGAGATAGAGCCAACCTCTGACTCTCCTGCATTGTCCTGCCAGATAGGCCCTTATCATGACAGTCCGTGCAATACATCTTCCCGCGCTACGAGCTTCTGATGGGCAAGCGGGTTCTCTCGTCCAAATGTCTACTTTACATGTTTTAATGAATTACGACTGGGTTGTTGAACAGCCTATTACCACAGCAGGCAGTTAGTGACAGGTATTTGCCCATGCATCACTGGAGAGAGCTGATGACATATGGCATGAAGAGAGAGACTCCAGGTAGGCTGGTTGTCTTCTCTCTTTTTGTTGGATGGGAGTAGATTAGTGTTCGAATACAGCTAGATGAGGAAACAAATGCGATTTTGTGATTATTTGATGTCTGAAGGGTGAAATGGCAGCAGCGTTTCTATCATTATGGCTTTCTGTCAAAAATGCATTTGTCCTCCACATCAACCAAAAACAGACTTGTCGTAACATGTCTCGCTCTACCTTCGATTTTACCTAAAGGTTTCTGCATTTCATGTCAGCTGCCCATTTCATACACTATGCTGAATTTTTGGCTAGAGTGATGGCTATGGTGTGGTTAAAATTGAAGTTGAGTTTGGGAATTTTGGAGGAAGAAGACTTTAGGGCCACAGAGTCCGATGCTTTATGCCATCCTGTCAACCTACCAGTGCAGGACAACTGCTTTAAAACTGGTGCATGCTAAACTAAAAGCTACTAACACACTGTGGCAAATGATGCTTTTTAAGACTATTTATAGTCTGTTTATATATATATATATATATATATATATACACACAATAAAAAATTTAGATAATACAATTTATTTTACATATAAACTGCGGTAACTGAATATATATATATATATATATATATATATATATTAAATTAAAACATTAAAACAATATTTTCTCCCAGAGCTACACACATGCACAGATAAATAAATTACATTTTAATATATACATATTAAATATATTTTATATATTAATTCAGCTGTGAATACAAATGTACAAATGTGTACTATATTTATTTATTTGTACTTTTTTTACACAATTTTCTCAGGTTTGGCCTATGAATCAAATGCTCACTTTTTAAGGGTTTTCTGCTTCTGCTGAAATAGGCCAATTAAACTGAAATGATGTAATTGTGTGGATGTATTGGTATGGATACCAGATTGTGGTTTGTATGTATGTGTGGTAGAAAACTAAATCTTACACTATACAAAAAAAATTATGCATAAAAACTGTTTAACATATCTGCACAGCATTCGGTATATTAAATTTGTTCATGTAAAGAGCATTTTGATCAGGACTGCTGTTGGTAAAAATTTCTATGTCAGAGGAAAGCAAAAAAAATATTTAAACATAATATTCTTAAGGCTGTTTTTTGACATGTTAACATATCATACAACATTCAAAACTACAGCATTTAACTAAATATACTAACTAAATATACTAACATTTAACTAATTATAACTAAAGTACTGTTAGTCTGACAATACTAACTAAAAATACTTAATGCTCAATACAGACAGAGATGGAACATTTTAGGAGAACGCTTCTGATTATCATATTAGTTGATTTTACTTTAAAGAAGCATGCAGAATACAATGTGACTCAAAATAAATGAACATCATATCCTACTTACTGGTAAAAAGATACATGATACATAGGAGATACATGTCAAATTATTGAAAAATGAGTTACTGCAAGTTAGTTGTTACTCCCCCACTCTGCATTCTGACACCTCTCTTCTTCAGACTGAGGCATTAATTAGTTTACTTTTAAAAATGAACATAGCATAGATAAACACTGGCTCACAGATAAACACTGGAAATTATTACACTGCTCCATTACACTTTCCACAGGGGGTATTGTTTACTATTACCATTTTTTGTAAACTGTTTCAAAAGTTTCAATTATTTTTTTATATTTAAATTGTATTATTATTATTTATTTATTTTTCCCTCCAGAATAGGATTCACATTGAAACAATATTCTCTCAGAAACTGCTAGTAAATTTTACAAATAATTACAAAGTATCAACACTTTAAAATAAACATTACATTTTGAAATAGAAAGACTGAAACTGTATTTTCTTGTACAAAAAAACTCTATTAATCTTTCATTTACATAACTTTAAAGCATTAACTACTAGCAAATTCAGCAAGGAAAGTCCAGTATGGCATTTTCCATTCGGTTATGTATCAAGCCCTTGAAATATGACAAGGACTTTGCTTAGTTTCCAATATTGGTGTTGCTAATGATACATAACAGAAATGTCAAACGATTTGATGACACTGCTGTCTTAGCTGCATTGTTCATTACCAAAATGTCATTAAAAGCACATCACTGTCTACTGGTCGAGCGTCATAGTCAGAATGGATTTGTTCAAGTTGTTTGAAAGTTCTCCAAAACATTTTCTTCAAGTCGGCCCCTCTCTCAACCCAGCACTATATGCATCATTATGATAGAGCCTCTCTTACACACTGAAGTCTGCTCAGTCTCAAGATGATATTTATCAGTTGCGGATGACTCAAACTTCTTTTCTGCCATGCCGATGAGTGCGATGGTGTTTTGAAAATGGCTCAGGTTTCTATGAGCCTAAGTGTCTTTCACCCCCAAGACAATATTGCCCAGGCGCCAGGAAAGCAATATTCAAGCCATTCCATCACTCTAATCCACTCCCTAACCATCCATATTTCATCCTACCTTGGCCTTAATGAAAGCCATGGCAAACTTACCATTGAGTCTAGTAACAGAACAAAAATGGAAAATTAATAAGTAAAAATATGTTGGCCTTCATACAAAGTGTGAAGGAGGAGGTTTAGGGCCAGACTCTGGTACACAATGCAGTGAGTCCAAAAAAGAAGAAAAAAGAGAAAGAGAGAGCAATAGAAGGATCAAGAAAGTCCTCTGAAGCTCTGAGACAGCTGGTAGACGCTGGCTATCTCTATCCCCAGTTACCCCATCCAATCCCTAGTTCCCAAACCAAGAAGAGACAAGCGGCTGTTTATTCCAATGCCCTTCAGCTGACATTAGTGCAAGTCTCTTGTGCAATGCAGTTATCTTCCGCTGTCCTGAATATGTGATATTTTTTTAAGTAATGTTTGGCTGTGTTAAGCGTCTCTTTCCTCTAGATATTTCCAGCAAAGGACTACTGGGGCAGAATTCATTTGCTGTTTGTGTGTGTGTATGTTTGGGGTTTAGTGGGGATCGAGGGCACTTGTTTCCGTGCTTGGAACTTGTACCTGTAAACACGTGCATAGTGGATGCTGGGTTCCCCGTGGGCTTGCTGCTGAAAAGGAAGGAAGAGCAATGTGTGCCTTCCCATGAGCCACTGCGGGACGTTTCACAGGTTATTGAAAATCTGTGTACCGCAATTTCCCCATTTGTCCCACTGAAAGCGCAAAGCTCACAGGCTTGGCTCTAACAATAATCCTGTATGGACAAGGCCTTCCGATATTAAATTTCATCCTACAGGGATCCTGCTCATAATTTAAAGGTTGAGTTTTGGTTTGTTTACCTCACTCAGCATGTTACAAATACAGTAAAACAGGCACCATGTTTGGAAATAGTACATTGGTCTTCGCAGTCAATTCAATTAAATTGGAGGTCTGATTCATTTTAGTAAATAGTTAATCTTAAAATTAAGGTTAACATGATGGGTTTTTTTTCTTTTTTAATGAAATTAATACTTTTATTCAGCAACAATGCATTAAACTGAATAAAAATGACACTCAAGACATGATGGTTTCTGAAAATTCAGCTTTAAATAAATTAAGAGAAAAAAATAAAAATAAATTAGATACATTAAAATGCAATTTTACTGTTTTTTTTATAAAACAAAATGCAGCCCTGATTGGTTACGACAAAAGACTACTTTTTAAAACATTAAAAAACAAAAACAAAACCAAACGTCTAAATGCTACAATTTGATTTTGCTGAGTTTGACGTTTGTCTGGGTCAACATCTTTGTTGAATAACCAGTTTATAGTTTTTGTAAAGTTTAAGCTTAAAGCTTGCAAGTACAAGCTTGTTTGGTGCTTGTACATCAGTGTCATGTATCTATAATAAAATATGATTTTAGGCATTACTCAGGGGTAAGGTTAGATTTAGGTGTAGAAATATGGTCAAAACTAAAATTCTGTATTAAAATATTGTTTCAGGGTCAAAAAAAAAAATATTTTAACCCAGGAACACGTTGAACTTTGCAAAATCAGGACGTGCATGCTAGTGTCGTGCCCGTAAGTAGATCATTAAATGAAATAGTTTAGACAAACAAACAAACAAACTAAATTATGATTAATTTCTGCATTTCCCAAACACTGTATATGAATGCACTTGGTCTATTTCTGCGTTGGAACAGAAAGATTTGTGGATATGCAACAAATGTAACTTTAATTTAATGACTCCTTTCATGCAATAAAACCTGTGAAAAATCTGCCAATGGGCTGAACCATAACGTTCAGAATCAATCATTGGCCTTGCTCTTCCATCATGGTCTGTGACCTGGTCTTCCATGAATAACTTTCTCCCTGGTTACATTCCCCACATCCAGCCTGGGCTCTGCTCTGATTAACACCTCCAGACACTAGATTAATGTGAGCTCTAAATTATGCCATCATTAGTTCATTGATTATTTCTAAGTAATTAAACCCAAACACGTGAAGCAAGGTGGTATGCAGCCGTTGTAAATTCAGGATTCGGCCTCCTGGACAAACAACACAACACGAAAATGCATGGAATATGCTTGAAGAGAATAAAAGACACAGGGACGAAAAGATTAGTTGGCCTGTTTTTTGCAACTCCATTTTGCATAATGAGGGAAGTGAAGGGAAGGGCAAGCAAAAACTGAGAAAAGTGGTGAAAACATGCTCGGCTTATATTGCAGAGAGTGCTTCCTATTACAGTGCATAATGACTCTATTTGCACTCCATTAGGTTACACGAACTCTGGTACTCATGACACACCGCGCTCATGCCTGCTGCTCTGCCGAAATTGAATGCGTTACACAACCATTCCACAGTCTAGCATCTGCGGGTTAAACATCTCCACTGGTGTTCTCTGAAACAAATGCATCAAAGAGGCTGAATAAATGGTCTAAGAGTGAAGGTAAACTAACCGGATTACTCCATTATCCTATTAAGTTCACTCTGATACACCGAGAGATAGCGAACAGGCAAAAGCCATCAGAGGACATTAAATGGGGTTTGGATCCTCTCATGACTGTTCACTAGTGTCTCTGAAATTGAGCAGAGCTCTCGCAGTGACGTGACTGAGGTGAGATTACCGTGGCGGGTTCAGACGAAGCCGAGCCGATGGCAGAGGCTTCGAGGGAGAATCAAATAAATAAACCGCTACCAAAGAGGCCTGTTTCATTGTGTACGCCCGCCCGAATGAAATATCAACAAAGCGCCTCGAAGCACGAACAAATGATTTGCTCGAAATTAAAAAGAAATATTTAGATCTGGGTTATTAAAGGTAAACATCACCAAAGTATGACATTTGAAAAGGATTTCTGGCCCTCGTCAAAAGGTCTTGATGTGGTTTGAGCATCCAAAGGCAACTGGATTTTCTGGATCGACACCAGCATTCACGACTTCACAAGCAGACGGGGCGGTGTGTGTGTATAAGCAAGCCACCAAAGATTACTAGCAATCCCTGCAACCAGACACCCCCACACACAAGCGTTTAAGGGCTACAGCGAGTTTAGGTGTCACACGGAGGCACGGAACTCCATCTCCAGGAAACCCTCCGCTTTCACTCTGATTCATTCCACTTTGTTACGCCCTTGCTATTCACAAGTAAATTGTTTCTAAAAGCAAGGGAGGGAGGAAATGGCCGCCGCGGATAGGTGAAGACTAACGCGTGATGACACCGTGTTTAATGAATTTGAACTCTGAATGTGAGGGAGAAGAGAGAGGACAAACTACAGAGAGGAAAAAGAGCAAAGCCGGCAAATGGTAGCAAGCGAGTCAGACCAAATAGAAATCCGGCACTGCAATCCCCTTAAGCAGCCTCCTGAAAGAAGCAGTCTCAGCATAAGGTATTCCCACTCCAGATAAAGGACTTCCTCCCCGCTCATAATCAACACATAATGCATTATTTTCCACAGATAACGAGAAAAGAATTAGTTCAAATTATTTTAAGTTTTCTTAATTGCTTTTGCTGCCTGAAGCTGTTCTCGGCTGCAGCTCGAGTCTCGCTGCTGTTAAACTTACTGCTGAGTTTACACACTCTTCCATTAGCGTTAGCCTAATTCATGCACTTATCTTCCAATTGTAAAGTAATGGTTTATGAAGCATTCTGGTCTTTATCTATATGTACACCTCCAATGCAATCATGGCCCTTAAATGATATTTCCACTAACACTCATCCCTAAAATTAAAAAAAGCAGTGGGCGTGCGTTTCAGTGAACAAGCTAATATCCCAGATCCCAATGGGGCATTTACAGGTGGGTTTATAACTCTAATTATCAAGCACAATTACAGTATATCAACTTTTAGTAGCCTATTGTATGCCTGTAATACATCATGTAGACAGGTGCCTCGGCTACGGAGTATTTGTCTTGCGTTAGACGAAATCCCCCCCCAACGAAGGTTCACAGAGATGTAATGTCCTACCCGTGGGTGATAATGAGGAAGGCACATTGTGATTTTAATAGAGTGGCATAAGGAGCAATAGAGCATGTCTGTTGTAATACACTAAGTCACAGTAAGGCAGGACAAAGACATTCCATTATTTTTTAATAACAGCAAAGGTTTCTTCAGTTTAAAAATGATTAGGTAGAGTGTATATGAATATATAAATACACACAGGAGAAAAAAAAAAATCATATGCATAACCTTGAATGATTCAGCTCCTTCAAAACCGGATCCACTGATTGAGTCAAGAGGGATTTTGAGCTTAACATGAGGAATGTTAAAGCTTAATTTGAGTTTAGCTTGAAGAACTGCCAAAGAAATAAACCTAGACCTAGTACAGTTCTGTAGCAAGGCCGGTTTCAGCCCTCAACAAAGCTGTTAATGTTCTGCGAAGAATGTGCAAATTGCAAGTGCCAGTCTGCAGTACGAAGCCGAAAAACACTCCTGCTACTTAGAGCCGGTGATGGAACAAATTTGGTCAAATTGGTAAAGTGCCCAAAGGGAGGAGGGAGACGTTCCACGGAAAACCAATTCCAAGCTTGGGTGAGCCCAGCATTGTTTGGAAACTCTCCAATCTGAGAGGCCCTGCATTGAGTGTTAGGCATAGACTGTTAAATAAGATTAGAACAACGGGCCGTCGGAGCAACCCCCAGTACTACAGAGAGCGGGATTTCTGTCACAATGTAGTAAAGTCATAGTCTCCTTGTGCACCTGTCATTATAACATTGTCAAAATGTTTGCGTGCATCGAAAAGCAGAATGCTGCTAAGTGGCCATTGGGCCATACAGATTTAGAGGTTGCTTTGTGGATGCTGTTCGGAGAGCATCCGGTTTCCTGCTTTGATATATTCCTGGTAGCACCAATTAAGCTCAGCCAATTCCTACAGGAGATGAAGAGAGGGCTGATGGATCTGTCATGGGACCGCATGATCAAAGCACACACAGTCAGGAGAGAGGGGGAAAACACATCACATGCAATTTCACATTTATTAGGGACTTTAAGAGGCTTGTTGTGCGCTGTGTAGCCAGTATGAAAACAGTGCTGTTTAAATCATAGAGAACACAGCGTAATTGAGACCTTGGAATAACGTGGAAAAGCGGACATGTGCGCTTTCCTAAGATAATGGCTGAGAGAGAGCTTTCGAGCCTCCAGATTACCCATGATGCCACTTCTACCAAACCTCTCAACTACCCCCCTCCCACTTTCTGTCCATCTCATGTGAGAGCTGCTTCTGATTCATAAAATGATTATTAAATCCCAAGGTTGTGTCACAGGCCTGCTGCACTGAAAGGATGTATTTTAAGCGGTGAGAAGCTAAAGGAGACTTTCATTGTGAGTCGAAATGTAAAAACATGAACGTAATTTCGGCACATGCTATGATTATTTCAGAAGCTGAAACGTATATAACAGCGAAGCAGCTTTAAACTGCAATAACTAATAAATCCATAGGGCCTGAATGGTACAGCTCCACACTACCATTTAAAGGCCGGTAACATTTTTATAAAATGCTTTTAAAATACGTGCTCACCAAGGCTACATTTATTTAATCAAAAATACAGTCGATACAATAATACAATAATACTGTTATTACTACTATTAATACTATTATAACTCAAAATAACATTTTAAACATTTTAATTTTAATTCCCGTGATGGGAAAGCTAAATTTTCAGCAGCCATTATTTCAGTTTTTGGTGTCACATGATATTTCGGAAATATATATATATATATATATATATATATATATTTATAGTCATGAATTCATACAGTTTTGGAAAAACATGAGGTTGAGTAAATAATGACACTGTCTTCGCTTTATCTCTCACTTTGTCTATCACTTTAATGAAAATAACTGAAACGTAAAAAAGTCTGACCAGTGTGAATGCAGAATGCTAATGTGTTTGACCAAACTAAAGAGAGCCCCATACTAAACTGGACCAGAGCACCAGAGCATTAGTCCTGCTCTCTGTCCTGGCTTGCCTGACTGGGACAGATGGGGAAGGTAAATCAAGGCAGCTGAGTGGAGAGCGCTGGTGACAGTGCATTAAGGCCTTCTTCCAGCGAACTGTCACAACTGAATGTTGGGGGTGGGGGGAGTTTGATCATACGTGGCTGCCGTCCTGTCAGACATCCTTAAAAGCAAATGGGGCCTAAGTGCAGTTCAGCTCTCGCACTGAGACGACCGCCACTGTGCGCGGGAGCATCTGCGCTCCCCTCTCGCCACCCTTCCTCTTCATCCCACTCCTCCTCCTCTTCCTCTGTACATTACTCACGGAGGACAATGAGGTGAGAAGTGATGGCAGAACCGTCTCTGTGCACTTTCACCCTGTGCCCATAAAAGCCTCTGACAAAGTGTCAGTCTTCAACATCATCATCATCCCAAGCCCCGTCATTAAGAGCCAGAAGAACTTTTATGCTGTCTTTGCAGACCGTCAAACATCCAGGCCACTTTTAACTCCCCCTCTCTAGCCAGTACATTTTCGTGCCAACACTGGGAAATCTAATTGGAAAAAGGTACTATTTTATTCATCAATATGGTGGAGCTCCAGGGGCCTAGCTGTCAGAGATAAGGTCTGTGTGAGTGCTGCAGTGTGCTTGCAGGCCAGACACTTCCTGTATGCTTGCACATACATGGACGTCTGTGGAGGTCTCTAGGTATTAGATAACCCTGGTCAATTGTACAACATCATGCTTCAAAGCTAAATAAACCTGCTCAGATTATGCCTTTTTGAAATGTTTTTGGGGGCTTTTTGATATTTTCATTAATAGGAAACGATTGTTGATAGGAGAGATCCACAACTGATTGGCACAAGAGGAGGTAGACAACTGCTTAAAATGTTTTAAAATATATATATAAAAAAGAAAAGAAAAAAACAATAGGAAAGGATTTCTTTCTTACAATAATAATGTCCAATAGTGTGTATAGCTTTAAAAAGACGTCTTAAGAGTGTGTTGCTATAGTGACAATTGAATTAAAAAATGATGAGGTCAAAAATTAAATGTAAAAACTAAACAAATACAAGGATGAATCGTTCACAATAAGATCAATAATATATATTTAGAATATATATTTAAAGAATTTAGGAAAATAATCATTGTACCCCTAGTGGTCCAAGTTGAAACTGAAATATGTTTCGTTTCTTAAAGGTGTTTTAGAACTAGGTATTGCAGCCCAAATTCAAATATTGGAGAGGGGTTTTTAACCCCTTTTTAGATTTGACGCAGCTTGCCAGATTGATGACACCAACAGGAACTAGTGCACATGACGATGAATGAAATTAAATGAATGCTGTATTTTCTGCCAACTGGCAACCTGGGTGCCAAAGTACAATTGGGTAAACTGGCAATGGGCAGGTTTCACAAACCAAAAAAAGAGATTGACATTCCGGCCTGCAATGCACATTTTGAAAGGAGAATAATTTTCTTTAGCATTGTGTTTCAGATAAACAACGTTAACTTACAATGTTTCTTAAATACCTGCAAAAATATGGTATTTTTATGCTTTAGCAGAGTTCACATATAGCATATTTAAGTTAGGCATCTCTACTATAAACATTAAAAAGGTGACTGGAAAAATAAAGTGCTATGTAGAATTACACATAAAAATATTAACATCAGAAAAATAATATGTAATGTAGATAATAAACTAAAGGAAGGCACTTCCCCCCTCAGGGCTTCTGTACATCTTGCACTTATTATGATAATAACCGTATAAATTCCAGAGACCACAAACAACATAAAGTCGGTCCAGGCCACCTAACACGATAGCTCCATAATGCGGCATATTATGAACAATTCTCTTACATGAGAGCAGATGTACAAACGACTCCCCAACAAGTCCACCCACTCCATCTTTAATGAGTGTCTAAGACCACACACCATTGAGAGGAACATGTTTACAGGACAGCAGTCCTCCTCTAAGTAGCTCCATGGTGTTTGCTACTTCACTCTTCCATTTGGCCCAATGTGAGGATGATTGTGCCCACTGTTTAGCCTGACTCAGAGGTGCTCAGAGCTGTATGCAGTCGATTCCCCCATCTGGTTGAAATCCACTTCCTCTCGTCCCTCGCGGACCTCTACCTTATCCAGGATGCAAAAACACACTCCTGTAAGTGCCTGCCTCAGATGAGGAACACAGAAATATTCAAGCATAGATTGAACTTTGTTGTTCTACACCAATTTGTTTGGTGGGGGGTAGCGAGCAAATGGGCTGTTTTTCAAAGTAAGCGTTTTAGACGCTAAAATATTTACTAGATGTAGGTGTAACACTTGTACATAGAGCATGGGATCATCATTAAGACATTAAAAATGCACACCATTCCAGAGGCCATTTAGCGTCCTGGTGAGCATATTTTTTGGGTCTATCTTAGGGCCCTGGGGTATGTGAAATCAGTCAGGATGAGAGGATGAGATCACGGGTCCAGAAGATGCTTAAAAAATGTTTATGCACAAAATGTATTTCTAAAATGTAATCCCGAGTCTGGTTTGAATTTGTAGCCAGATTTTGGCTTGTGCCACTTTATAATTGAACTGCTTAGCGGCGCGCATCCTTCTAAGTTTCAACACTAAACAAAAGCCATCATATCTGAAGCCCTTCTGGACACTCGAGGCTGGTATGAGGCACTTTAACCATATATCTGAACTTTAACCAACAGCCATTAGGTAGAATCCAACTGGATGGATGAGTGCTTGACAGGTCCAATTTCAGTGAAAGATGTCATTATATGCTATAAAATGCTACATTGGCACTTTAAGGTTACACTGCCTTACGTTAAAGACTCTGCACTCTACTTGTCTTGATGTCTTTTTTGTGCTTTTATATCGGCTTTTATCTAATTATAAGCTATAATAATCCATACAGTATTTCAAAAAAATCAATTTTACTGTAAATGCATAGTTCGTAACCCAATTCATTCACCCAATCGTGCGAATCCATGAGAATAAAATAAATAGTTAGTAAAATAGATTGCGACAGTCCTGTTTGTTGATAACTCGAATATCACACCAAGCCATGTGAAGACCTCAGGAAGAAAAAAATAGAGCTGTTAAAAAGCGCATTAGTGTTACCTTGCTCAGGTGACAATTACAACAGTGGCAGGTCTAATCGTGGCATCTGTTACTTAATTTTCTCAATGCCAGTATGAAGCCCTTTCAAAACAAGTAGCCGTGACTAGAAAAGCCTGCTCGGCCATGCAAAGTTATATGAAAAAAAAGTCTTGTTGCAAAGCAGCAACATACATGTTGTCTTATTCTTACACTATATCCCCCTCCCCAACTTCCACCCTCTCTCTCCCCTGTTTTTTTTTCTGAAAGCCACCCAAGAAGAGATTAATCATGAAGGGAAAACTCAACTTCACCCTCTAGCTGCAGGTCACAGTTCTTATTTCGTGTGGAATTGGCTTTCGGAAAGCAGAAGGCCTGCCTGGGGGGCAGGGACCTGATATGAGAGGAATTTGAGAATGAGGCAGAGGGGATTGATTAGCCCACTTCATATCCCCATACTCGCTAAGCACACTCCAGCTGCAATCTAACACACCGCTGAGCTGAATAGACAAGAGAAATTGGATTCCTTCCTAATATTTAACCTTCAAGTCAGCTCTAACAGCTGTTGATGGGTTGCTTTCCCAGGTAGTTACAGAGCAGACTTTTTTCTTTCTTTCTGTGTTGCTGCAGAGAAGGCGAAAAGGATGAGCTGAGTTTTTTGTGTGTGTGTGTCTATGTGGGTAAGTTATTCAATTACAGTGGTGCAAGGAGCGCGAGCTACTCTAAGGTTAGGGCGGCTGTATTTCAGCAACTTACGATCTAATGTAATGATTCTTATTCACTCGCGCACACAATCAGATGACAAAAGATGTGACCTCTAATGGATGGACACAATGGTGTTGCTGACCCTGAAACACAGCTCAATTTTAGCTCAGGCTGCAGAAAAATATATCCAGTAATGCCACAGTCCAACCAATCATCAGATGTCACTGACAGATGTCAGAACAAAGGCCGTTTGCATCAATCCGCTCACTCACCCATCTGAAGTACATCCGTACAGGCATCTGTTTTTTTCAGTAGGCCTTTATAACTGTGACTTTGCACTGGAATCCAACTCAATTAGCCTGATCGGGAATGCAATTAGAGATCTTGTTGGTATACGGTAAAATATAGAGCTCCATTCATCGCACTGGCAGGAACTTGTATGTACGCTCAAAAGAGGCACTTTCTATTCATATGCCAATCACCAAGCTTTTAAAAGGTTGGCGGCAGTGGCAGGGATCCATGTGCTCTCAAATACTTAGCGTTAAAGAATGGGACAATTTATTTCCTAGCCCAGTTGACTAAATTTTGAGCACGTTTATGATAATATGATGCTTAGATTTGCAGAATATTAAGAGGGTCTCATTAGCGGATTCACGCATTTTTATATTATCACCATTTCAGCTCCGGGCCTGCCTGAAGACACCCACACAAGCACCGACCGTGGCCAACACCTGCATAAACTCATATCTAATGGCAGTGACAATCTATTCACACTTGAATCACAAGTATTCTTGACGCAACCTTTTACAACTACATTTTAATCAGGAGTTAATAGATTTTCTTCCCCTTTCGAGTCTGGTGAAAAGAAAAACAACAAAGCAGCACTATAGATTGTTCTTGTGCAAATCTATATCTAAATGCCGCTTCACTTTGAAGCACTGTTTGGAATTCAACTCGACTTCTTTGTTTGATTCGGGTCTTTGAGTTGCTTTTATTCATCATGTTTTTTTATTTTTTTCTTAAATCATTGATTGATGCTTGAATAGCATTTTACAATTACAAGATTGTTTTCATTTCCAAGAAGCGGTCTGGTCTTGCATTTCAACGGACCCTCTGATTATTGTTTTCTAGGAACTCAAGAGTGGTAAAAGGAAATAACCTGATTGCCTGGATCAAAGGGTTGAAATAACTAAAATGTCCTGCAGCATCAGTCATATTCACTATAGCAAGTATAGCAAGAAAAGGAACTTGCATGTGAAATCTATACGCTCCGTAGTCAAAACTCTCCCTGAGTAGGAAACTTTAAGTTTGTATGTGTAGTTACTCCATCAACCGTGAGGTCAAAACCCTGACAAATGCATCACCTTGAGACGTGATGATGTGTAATCGAGTAAATACACAAATATCAAGCTTCAAGGGAGCTGGCAACAAGAAAAGTATCTCACAACAGCAATTAACTGAAAAAAAACCCCTGAAATAATTCTTAATTCCCTGAAGATAGCCTTTCATCTTATAAATAGTGACATTTTTTTTTTGCTTAAACAACATGGCAATGCTGATAATAGCGTTCGTTGAGCTGGTCTCTTGGGAATGGCAACACAAAGGCCTTGTTGAGCATGCTGTGGGTCCCAACACGAATTGTGACTGTGGCACACCTCTCCTAGAAACCTTCACAATTTACATTCCTTGTGTCTCAGCACCACACCGCATCATCCCAAAGAAGCCACTCAGAGGAACGCATAATTAGTCTTCCTTACTTCCCCTCTTCTCCCTAATCTGCACTATAACTCATGCTCAGGTTCAAACAGTGGAGAAATCCACATTCAACTTTCAAGTTACTTCCTTCTAATTACTTTTGCTGTTTACGTTTTCCTGAGGCTGATGGGTAAATCAGAGTGTCCTCTTTTATGTTTAGATACATGTGTTTGAGTTAGGGACAGTATGTTTAAAACAAAAAATGAAGTCATGTTGACATTAACTGGGGCTATTTCTATTTCTGTTAAGGCTGGTGTTTATAAGTTTACAGCCACTGCATGTTCTGGATCTGTGAGATTTGAAACTGGATACACGGTGATCTTAGAATTGGTGGCAAAGGCTAATTAATTTGCTATGTCCTGCCTCAGGACTCTAACAAGATATTTTGCCCTGCTGGGTTCTTAGAAGTGAGAAGGTTTTGCCTAAACCGCAGTCTCACTTTCTGGTGTTCCTGTCCATGAGATGTCTCTCTCTTTCTTCTCTCTCTTGGGCACATGTCTCACTATCTCTCTTCCACCTATTCATTTTCCTCCTTGTGTAACCGACTATACCAATCACCATCTTTTTTTTTTCTAATTAAATATGTTTTCTGAGTCCTTTTAAAAATCCAGTTTCATCCAAATACACAATCTAATTTTTCATTTGCTTTTGTAGATGATATAAGACATCAACTCAATAATTTATTAAATTACTTTTCCCATTCATTTCCTTCTATCTATAATTGATCTTCTCAGTTGAAATTTCTGTTGTTCCTCTCACTCAGCCTGAATCGCAGAGGGGCTGGTTGACATCGCTGCACAGGGCTAAGGAGTGTGGGTAGATACCCACTTCAAGACCAGATCTCTCTCTCTCAGACACACTCACTGCTATCTGTCACACCCCTCCACCACAATATGTGCCAGTGAGGTCTTCTGATATGTCAGACGACTTAGGTCTGAAGCTGGTGAAGCGTTCAGTGTCTGAGCCACTAGAGGCGCTAAATCGAATTGCAAAAGTAATGATTGGTTTCAAATCTCCTTGGTCCGCCAAACTGAAAACCCACCTGTTATGTTGCTATGCTGCAGAAACCAAACAATGTTATCATAATGTGGCCTGTACTAACAGTACATTCTCATTTTTATTACATGACTACTCACCAAATGGATTAATATATGGCAATTAACATATGGCAATTCAGTCCACCGGCTGATGCCACTTCACAGTGTTGCATTATTAAATAAGTCTGTAATTTTTTTTTCTTTCTGTTTAAAAAGTATACTTGTAGCTTTATAATATTATAGTTGAACCACTGATGGAAGATGAAGCAGATGGAGCATTCAGATGACATCATTCATATTTTTCTGCACCTTGACAGTGACAATTGTTTGCAGTCAATTGGACAGTCATAAGCCTCCCTGTTTTCATCCTAAATATCATAAATTGCGTTCCAAAGATGATCAAAGCTTTTACGCGGTTAAAACAACATGGAGATTAATGACAAAATTTACATTTTGGGGTGGAGTAACCCTTTAACTTTGTACCCTGGGTTCCATCCAGAAGGGATCATACCTATTCCCTAATAGGTATACCCCTTCAAAGGATTTACCCTCCGGAGCGAGAGTTGGGGACCAAATAATTGTTCCTTGAAGTGCCCTTCTGCATCATCATACCCATGCCCACTCACAGGTGCGTAGGGAGTAGTAGTACCATTCAAAATCCCCTTGATTTGGAATGACCCTTCAATATGGCAACCATGATTATTTTTACTCCGAAATGACCTTTGGAGGATGATATATGCCGTTTAGAACGCATCGATGGTCCAAAATGTTCACTGAGGAAAAACTTGCACTCAACAATATAGCTACAGGAGGAAGTGCTATGTTAGAGCCTTTACATGAACTGCATTCATCTAATCAGTGAAACAGACACCCCAAATATACAAAATAAGCATTTCAACCAGGGGTTTAGGAATGCATAATGTGAAACGTCAACCTATGAATACCCAGGATTAATTGTTAACTTTGGGTAAAGTATTAGCAGTGTGAAATGTTTCAAATGTGAAACAAGATGACCCCGGATTCTGTTTACCCGCGGTTTAGAATTTTAAGTTTAAAAAATGTGACCGCTAGATGGCATGACTGAGCAGTCAGAATCAAGAATACTAGCGAGATTAATAACAGATTTAATAATTTAATACCAAGATAAGTAATCATTTGCTAAATGTTTAACCTATGTTGAAGACTGGAAACCATATCACTCTCAGTAGAAAAACAGATAAATGATCTGTTTTCATTATTATCAACAGTAAGGTACCCTGCTCTGGGGGAAAAAAACAATATGTTTAGTTTTATTGCTGCTTCTCACTTGGTTTTCCAATCAAAAGATGATTTGTGTATATTTTAGATACCTTTATGAGATTAAGGCTAAAAATAAGTTGCGCAGGAGCTGTTAAAAACCTTGAAGGTGTGCAACTAAATGTGCTCCCTTTAGCTCTCAAACACTGGATAATGACAGAACAAAATATTTTATGAAATAATCACTCTGGTTGTGAACGAAAGCATAGAGAATTAAGCTCTTTTCCTGATCCTCTTTTCAGCAACTCACGCTGAGTGACTGTGAAGAAGAGGAAAGAATAATAAGTCCAAGAGAGAATGATGAACAAAGAGAAAAAAAACTAACAGTCTTGGCAAATTGAACCATAATTAAATGCTTACAAAATTCCATGCTTAGCTCGTTTCAAAATCAGGTGGTTCTTTGAGGCAATTTCCTTTCTTTAATTACAATTTCCTGTGTGGTTTGACATTTACAATGCAATCTTCTAGAAGGACCCGTTTATGATTTATTATTCGTGCCTCTATCACAATGTCAGTCTGCAGAAATGAGTTTATAAAGAAAGAGCTCAAATGATTATGGCCTTTGACCAATAAAGCAGGCTCATTATTGCAGGCCACAGGAAAGATTAACATTTCTGACAACCAAATCGTGAAAGATTAGCAGGGGAAGAGATTGTTTCAGTTTCTATTAAATAAGCAGTTGTTCTTATTCAAAACTTGATCTTCTTGCAATGACTGAAAGAAAATACAGGAGGAGGTTGTTTCCAAGATTTCATAGAAATTCAAGCAAGCCGAGTCTAATAACTATAGTCTTTATAACTCGAAAATGCAGCTGTTTTTTTTGGGGGCACAGAGATACCTAAAAGGACAAACCCATAGTTTTTTTTCAGCAAAACAGAAGTCAAGTTTAGAAACATTCACTCTTTACTTCTTTGGCAAGTGTTTGACATATTTTTGCTGATACTGCTTATTAGGTTTCATCATATAACAGACACTCTTTCTGAAACAGATTACAATCAGGGGAATACAAAACATCTCATTTCCCCACACTGCCTAACATTCCCTATGGAATAAAACTATATTTTCAGTAAAAAGAAAAAAATGATAATTGAACAAAACTTGTCATCTCTTCATCTCACATCCCTTTTGAAAGCTTGAAGCAAATTGAGATTAACACTGGCGTCTGATTCCTGCGATCACTTCCTGGTCAATGGATCATGTTTTAACACCATCCCTGATCCATCACCATGCTGGGAGTCATATCAATACCTAGCCATTTTCCCATTTGTGGAAGATGAGCAGATCAATTCATTTATAGCTAGTCTGTGCCTGACATCTGTTTGGGAGATTAGAACTTATTGGCTGCTTGTCTGATAGAAGGCACAAGGTTCATTAAGTCAATGGAATCCTTAATCAATGGGAAAACTTCAAGTAGCTCTCTCACCATTAGAGCTTCATCTGCTCTATGGAGGCACTTAAGATACATTTAAAGTGAGGCCTGTGGTACAGATTGGACTGTATTGCATTTGACTGCTCTCAGCAATTGCAGAATTACATTCTTAAAGACTGGAAATGTTCTGGTTCATTACATTTGGTGGTCTCTTGCACAAGCTGCGTATGAAGTATTTCTGCTGGGGTATATGTATTTTGTTGTTTCACTGAGCTTTGTTTGCCTGGTGTATTTAAATTGGTAGGGAAACAACAGAATGCCTGCCAATCCTGAAGACAAGCTCTTCTCATCAAGTGCCAGCTGAAATGTACACTGACTCTTTGAAGGTCATGCTCTCAAACACCATTCAAAACAAAATATCAACTTTCAAATTTCCCCTATTATAAATAATGACCAAACATTCACCAAACTGAATACGAATAGCGTGGATTCTCCACGTCCTTGTCCACTACAGCCCACCCTCGCTCACCACTCCACAGCTGATAGGGGCTCTCTCCCTGGTGATTCTTAAACACTTCTGACCACCTGAATGGTTCTCCAGCTGAATGCGTGTGGTGTGTAGGACGGCCTCTGTATGCAGTTGGAAATAGGTCTGGACCTTGCTGATTGATCGTTAAGTGTTGTCCATGAGCCCATCATGCGGCTCCCACTTAACAGCCTCCACCACAGAAAGCAATCAGTGGATGTTACTGAGAGTCCCAGTGGGAGCAGCTCTGCAGTGATTGATCTGCAGTAGACCTCCAGGAGGAACATGAACAAATCCGGCCCCTACTACAACCCCGGTGTCCCTGCGTGATCTTCTAAAACAGCAACGCAAGGCAGATGGACAGTCCTCAAAATGTCTTGCGAGAACTTCCCGTGATATCCACCGAATCGCGGTGGAACAAACGGCTATGCTGAAAGCAATGACGCAGTGTTTGTGATTATTTGAGGCAAACCACTGCGTAGGGGAGAATGCGATCAGCTGGGCATTATTGCAAAACAAATTAGTCTTGTATTACCCAGAAGGGGTTTATTTACGATAATGACTGCTCATTATCAAGGATATTATGTACATGACTACTCATCAAATATCATTAGTTCATTAGCCCATTACAACATAATGGCTATTTTTACTTACAGCAACAATCACAAAATTTACAACAAGACTTGTGTCTGTTAATGCAGTGTTAATAAGCCATAAAACATCAGACATAGCAATAAGATATGAGTGAGTTTGCGGTGTGATACAGAAGACATTAAAATGTTAATGTAAATCTAAAATTTGTTGTCGTCAATGGCAACGCTATATATCAGACCAATTATCTGATATATAGCGTTGTGTTAAGAACATCTGACTAATCAGAACTGAGTAATTCGGAGGGAAACATAATAAATATGTAGAATATATCCACAGAGACTGATGATAATAATGCAAATATAATTTGGACAACAAAAGCGTTCATCACAATAGCATTCCACATGGTGCTTCTTTTAGATGTCACCAGCTGTTCTGCAGTCTATATTGGCCTGCTCTTCAAGTAAAGGAAGAAAAAAAGGAGTAACCTAGATGAGAATTTTGTGCTTCAGTGGCTATTGAAAGATGAGGCAATAAACTGCTAAACTTGAGTAATCACACTCTCCCAAAGGAATGTCTCAAATGGGGATGGTCAAAAACCTTGAAATTTGAGCCCCTCGCGCACGGCCCGGCCCGGAGCATTTGATGAGATTCATTATTGTAAGGGAGCTGAATACAAGTGTCTTCTGATTACAAGATCCTCCATTAAAAGTTCCCACCAGTGTGCATTTCCATGCCGCAACGTCAATGGGATTAAAATCTCAATTCAGCTCCAGTCAATTCTCCAGTAACAAGATTTCATTAAATGCAGGCAGGGAGGCAAATGGACTCGAAAGCATCGAAACAGCTGGCGTATAAATTATAGAAATGTGCTTTCTGCTAACTGAACACACCTTCAGCTTGCAGACGCATTATTATTTAATGTTCAGAGAGTCAGATTTTATGTAAATTGGAGTCATCCTTTTTCTCTCTCTAGGCCCCTTCTCGGTGCCAGGTACTCTGAAACCAGGCACGGGGAAAGATTATGCAAACCAATTAACATATGAAAATAACATATTAATATACTGTCTGTGAACTGTGTCCAATCAGTTCCTTTTCACTGGCGTGTGTACAAAACAATTAAAATTAAATTTATACCGCTTTTTCCTTAACGTATTCCGTCTCGCGAATGGAATCACTGAGCAAGCGCTGACAGAAGTTTTACAGGCCTTGTGCTCTCCCTTAAAGGCATACACCGACTTTTCAGGGATATTTACAAGAACCCGTGCTAATAAATTCTCGTCTTTTGTTTGCTCCTAATGGTGTGCGCATCTAAAACAAAGCAGTGAAATCCATAGTGGTACCCGTGTGCTAATGAAGGGCGTACATTATGCTGGCCACTAATTACCGCCCTTCCATTAATAAAACAGAAGACAATCAATTAGCCAAGAATGTGCGTCTTTGTTAGTCATGGGCAGCAGGTTCCTCTGGGCAGAAAGAGCTTCTGCAACATGAGGGTCTCTTCAGGGTGCAATTTCGAAATGGCCAGGAAGAGAACAGATAAATCACATTTCGAATGTTGTTCCTAAAAGCTCTTCAGGCAATCCACTTTGACTCACTGGGATTACAAGTAAATTAATACCTATGCAATTTTCTAACCGCCAGCACCAAAATTTTAATGCGAAGAGCAGAAATGTCTTTCTCCATGGGCGAGTGCTAGGCAAAAGAAACTAACCTGTTATTATCGTAACCTTTTAGAGTAGCTCCGCTAAAAACCTCCTCTCTTGCTAATTCAGAAATGGCGACTCTCTTATGATGTCCCACACACTAGCCGATTGATGTATCACACTTGATGCTGACCAGACCAGGGAGAATCTGGGCGCATTAGCAACAAACCTAAAAAGATTGTATCCAAATGATGGGAACATTATGCAGGCTATGGGCCAGGCATCACTGACTACCATAATGCATAATTTGAGCATTAATGCAATTTACATTTTAACACAGGCCCCTGAGTAAACTGATTAGTAGATGCTTATCTCCTAATGTGAAGGGGGTTGTTGCGACAGTGACATGTGAGGGGATATAGGCGGGATTACAGCCAGCCAGGTCCGGGCCTTACTTGTGCACGGGGCCAGTGTGTGTGACACACTCAAAAACACTGTCTTTAGAATCAAATGGCTGTCATTCAACATTGCCCGGGAAACAATTTTGTGTAGCGGCACGATCCATCATTGCTTTTTAGCTTCAACTATCTTTTAAGAGATGCTAGCAACGACAGGAAGCCTTTCCTGTAAAACACAGCAACCCAGGCGCACTGCTCACACGGGTCACTCCATGGGAAAAAAATCTGAAAATAAATCAAGTTTGGAGAGCAATTATTCATCTCAACGTTCAATAAAAGCACATTTCCCTCCATCAAATGTCTTTTATCTGCGTCCCAGCAGACTTCTCTTTTTATGGGACAAATTAGTGCTCGGAAAAGATGGCAGAAGCCCTTTAAAAAAAAAAAAGTATGACAAAGTTGCAGTCCCATGATGCAACGCTCCCAGTGGTTACATCTGCTCCACTCTTTCATCTCGCTCTATTGTTAGGTGCGAGCTGTCACATTAGGAGGAGAATTGGTGGCTCTTTCCCACCCCCAAGTCCTCCTTTCCCCCCCCATTCCTGTAGTTGGCAGGGTGGCAAACCCTATACAAAGGAGAGTGTACCGGGAGCATGGAGGGGAGCGCCGTTAGAGGGAAAACAGTTTGGGAATTAAGGTCATTAATTTTCCACTTTCAAGGGCTGCCACACAGACGGAGATAAAGTCAGCATAAATATTCTGCAGAAGTTTCTCCTGTTTTTCTCCTCTCCCCTTTTCTCTCTCTCTCTCCCTCTCTCTCTTTTTTTCATCGGCAGCCCATTTATCTCCATACTGTCAATTAGAGGCAAAAGCAAAGAACTAATTTGGAACTGTGCAATTTTAATTAGCTGTTTTGATAATTAAACTAATTGGTTCCCTTGTGTTTCTGCAATGTGCGCCGAGCACTTTTTTTGATATCTGGGCTGCAGATTTCCCATCCGTTGGTTAATTAGTCACTTTTGCATTAAAAAGGAGCCTTTCTTAATAGCCTTAATTTGCAGTTGAAAAGAGAATCTACCATCAATAATTTGTGTAATTGGTAAACCGTTTGATTGTAATTTAGAGGCACGGCCGGACAGCTCTGCATGTCTAATTCTTAATGACTGGGATTAAAGTTGGATTAAATGTTTGGGAAGAGGATTCTTTGCCCCTAAATGACACCTAAGCTATTTTTGACTAGTCCCATTTGGAATGAGTAGGTGGACTGCAAATTGCTGTTTCGTGCAATCAGACGTAGAGGAGCATATTCAAGTGGTAAGGCTCTCTAAGGTCATAGGCAGTTTCTTAGATTATATGGAATATGCTCCTGTAACAGGAAGAAGAGCTGAAAAAGGCTCTTTCTGGTTCACTTAAAAGTGAACGTGCATTATGCAGCCACTAGGAGGGGCTACTTAAACTGATGTCAGAACAGTAAACAAACAACTATTGGCCACTGCTTAAGCCTAATATGGCCCTGTGGACCATTAAAATACTGCATTCTAATATTGCAGTATTGCATAATATTGCATATTGCAGTAAAAGTTACTGCATTCATTATACTGCACAAAAATAGAATCTGAACTGAACTCACTGAAAGGATGAGCTCAGAAAGTAAAAAAAAAACACCTTGCGATAAAGCATCAGTCTCACACATGAAAGAAAACATCTTGAGTACTGCCCATCAAATGGAGGACAACTTTTAACTGGTATTTGAATTCATTTAAGACAATGTAAGCAAGCACCATCTATCATGTGCATCATTTATCTCGTTTATCCCAGATATCATCACAACAGGCCTCTCAGAGTCTTTCCTCCTAGCAGGACTTTCCATTGAACGTAGTTAGAGAAAAGCACCATGTCTGATATTGGTTTATAATCAGCTTAACCATTATGAAATATAGGAGAGGCTCGTGTTCAACCTCTCCCTGACTCCACCATCCACTGATTGTTTGCCCCAGGATAAATGGGAACCCAACTCGGCTCTATGCTATCTGATTAGGTAGGGTTAATTACTGTGCTGTGTTTTTGAACTGGCTGTATGTGAGCCCTAGCAGTAAATAGATGGGTCTGCTTAATTCCCAATCAGAAATGAATTTTAATTAACTCTGCAACACAAGGGCCACACTCCAGGATGGTTTCCACTCTCAACTGACCCCGTATGCAGTGTGCCACAGAACAGAGAGGTACTTTAGGCCTCCTAATAATAAAGAAACAATGGATTGCTCCATCACTGACCATCAGTACAGAAGAGAAGCATGATACGTGTCACCGCACTGGTGAAAGTAATTCCTAGCGGCCTTCTTAACATGCAGGAATAACATCATTTGTGTACTTATTTATTCGGATGAATCCTTCCTTTTTTGCAAGGGGTGTCTTGTCTTAGCGCTTAAAAAAAAAAACACACAGATTGGCAATGTTATTATTTCACCATTTAACCATCAAGAGGCCTTTTGCAACTCAGCATTCAACAACAAGGGCCACGCTTTCCTTGTTCCCTCAGTTTGTTGTGATTGAATTAATTGGGTGTCATTCACTTCTGCAAGAGGTCAGCAGACATACATTTGTGGTCAAAAGTCATCCATCTATCACACTGCAGAAATGAAAAGTCAGACATGTCAAGCAAGAGAGGCAGAGATCAAAGGCTCAAACAATGGATTTTAGGGGCAGGGCAATGTCCCAATCTGCTAAGGTTGCTACAGCCTATAGTTTGAATTACACTCCGGTGAATGTCTAGGGGGCATAGAAGATTTGCACCCTAATGTCTTATGAGCAGATATGTATTCCGATTTCATAATTTATGTCTATTCATCACCTTCAAGGAGATCCAGATCTCAAAGACATTAAACGAGGCACATTTTCATCTCTCCCTTGACAGGGATGTGCAATAAAAGTAAAGGAAAAACCACATAGCCAGATCACTTGCTAGCTAAACAGAGCACTTGTAACCTCTGCATCTCCTCTAATGGTTAATCTCGGGTGGATCTCTCTGACTTGATTGGTTAAGAGTCTCCGCAGGGCAGGTGAAACCCCACCAATTGCCCACCATGAAACAGTAACACTTTTATCAGCGAAGGTGCAGCTAACAATTATATTACCGGAGCCAAACGCGGTCTCCTATCTCACCGCTAATCAAAACACAGCCCATCTGTTGTGTTGTTGCTCTCAAAATGACTGTTTATCTGAATATGGAAAGTGAGTCTTCTAGGCGATCACACATATCCAGCAGTTATTAACGAAGAATGTGAAGAAATTAGATCATGAAAACTGTTCATAATGCTTTCGAAAGCTCAAACCCTCTTTTCTCTATTTATAACACACATCACAATCACACAAGAACACACGTACACACACATCCCCCTGTGAGCACTTCACATAAACACACACACACACACACACACACACACACACACACACACACTTTCCCTTAGCTGTGCTTTTGTGTTTTGTCAGAATTAATGAGAAAAGTTCCCTTGCCCTAGGGGTAATTAGTGTCCTTGGAGTTAAATAAGCTAATACTTAGACACCTCTGGCACAAGCAATTATGTTTGTGTATTGAATAATTGATTCAAAGAGGGGGGAAGGGCTGCTAATCAGATCTGAGCATAATGAATTGATTTAATTAACAGGGGAATCCGTGGCTCTCTGGGAAGCGCGCGCATTTATTCAGTAGCAGGAGCGCGCGGAGCGCATAAATTGGGTGAGAAAGGCAGCGTGAGCATGCTGTTAGGAGTTGTCAGCCTCAGAATTGGATTTCTTGAATATAGTTACAGTTTCGGAGCAAATGAGAACTGGGAGGAACACGTTTCTACTGCGAGAATAGCTTCTTCGCGGCAGCTCAATTTAAACGGGTGTTTAAATTAGATTCGAGTTAGTGTAGTCGTTTCATTTTCGCATGGAATGCACCGTGGCGTCTCACTTTAGTTTTAGACATCGTTAATTGCAAGCGTGGATATTACTGACGCGCTGCTGCGTACGCGAATACAACCGAAGGGACATCGCTGCGAATAATCTCCGAAATACATTAAATCATAGAATAACAGACACGCACGCACACGTTTCTCTACATGGCTTTCCGTCTCTGAACAGCGGAAAACCACACAGACGAGCCTGCCTGTGTAATTAAAGCTCGCGGCAGCAACACGGACGATTATTATTTTTGTTGTTGCAAAGCAATTTCTTCTCAGAGACGCGAGCGGCGCTCCAGAAGTGTGCTGGAGCCGAGAGCGGATCGCCTGGAGCCGGACTCCTCGCTCCTCAGGACGATGGTGTTAGACAAGGAAGAGGGTAAGTGCACGGGTGATTGTTAGTGCATTCATGTGCTCCTTACGACTACGGAGAACGCGGGACAGTGAGGAAATGCAGCGTTTAGCTTCCATTTTTCCCGCGAACGGCACTTTTATGCTCCAGTTCGCTTGTCGGATCGGGTTCGTTCGTCGGGTTTACACGGGGAGGAAAGCGCGTACGCTACTCTGAAGACTTGAGACGTGCAGAATAGGGTGTACTTATCGGACTGTCCTCGCGTGTGAAATATGATATTATCTGTTTAAAAGACGCAGACAGAGCTGAAGCAGCGCCGCTGTTCACCGCAGTATCAGTCAGCGCTCGGTCAAATCTGTGAAGTTACGGGGAGATGTTTTATCAGCAGCGGCTGCCCTCGCTCACAGGTGAGAGCATTTGAACCTTAACCTTTACCGATCTGCCTAAACGAGAACATATAGACCACCAGTTAGACACAAGTGCGTTTAGTTTGTAAGTATTTCTGTTTTTATACGCGTATGTGCGATGCACGTCTCTGTATTTACGCTGCACGCTGGTTCCTATGGAAACCGTTTATAAACTTTTCTCTCGGAGCTTGCTGGCAAGTTGTGTGTGTGTGTGTTTTTTTTTTTTTTTTTTTTTTATGTTAAGCTCAATCCCGTTTTTGCCCTTTGCTATATTTCTTTAATGCCGTTGAGAGAGGAAAATCCCCACAAAAGTGTCTTTGACCTAAAAATGCCTTTCTTGTCATCTTTCAGGGAACATTGTCATCACACACACGTTTAGTTTTAGCCAGGGGCCCTTTCCCCTCTAAAGTAATGGCTTGCATTTCAGACCCATATTTATGTTTGAAAATGGATATTTCATATCTCTTTGAGCCAACCATCCTTTCACTAACCCATCTAAAAACCAATAAAGGGATTGCCGTAGAAACATAAATTGGTCTGTCTCGCTCAATCCATGGTGCGCTAATGTACCCAGATTAACTCAACTGTAAATTGTCTCCTTTGGATGTCTGTCTTGCTAAAAGTTCCTCATATGATTCATGATTCAGATTGCTTTTAACAGCTATTGGCTAAGCAATATGGTAAATGTACAAGGTGATGCAAATGGCATTAGTAGGAGAGGATGCACAGGAGCATGTAATGCAGTCAATACTACATTAACTACTGATGCCCAATTACAGAAGCAGGGAGAGTGGCTTTTAGGAGCATTAGGACTTACAGAAAAGCTTAGATCACCTGCTGCTCATTGCCTAAAAGCTTCACCCTTTGCTTGCTGGTGCCGACCAACTGCGCTGGCATTTTGGCAGAGATGGGAAGGCAGCTTGGATTTGCTCTCTCTCTCTCTCTCTCACTCTCTCATTCTCTCTCACACACACACTTTTAACTAAAGCAAGCACAGGCTATGTTCAGATAAGTCTGATTCTAATAAAAGGCTATAGTCTGATTCTAAATATATCAGTTGAGGTAAAGTATCCTCACAGTTAGGTACATCTTGTACGGAATCCAAAGAGAAGGGAAGCTAGTGAATAAGATGAATTGAACATTGAAAAAAGAAACAACCGCTTGCATCTATACGCCTCAGTGTAAGCAAACATGAATGGATTGTTGGTACTTCTAAACTTGCTGATACATAGCGATTTAGAAAAATGGCCTTTAAGCAAATCATTTTATAATGCCTTTTTGTAGCATTCTGAAAAATTATAGACGCCAGAGTCTGTGCTGTATTTGGTTTCCATGACTCAACTTTCAAATGGTCTCAGTCTAACTCTGAAATAACTGCACCCTGCTATAGAAGAATTATTCTGTTACTTTCTCCCGACAGGAAAGTAGGATACAAAGTAGTTTTCCCTATTTTTACTACACACTAAACTTGCTTCAGTTTTCTGACCTAAAATTCACCCTCAGCTGTTAGAAAGCTCTATTATGAAGTCTTAAAATATGTAAGTTTTTCTATGTGAAATATTGGGTCATTCATATCTCTGTTCGCTGTACTATGTGATGTACTAAGCGCTGGAGATTGAAAGTAGAACGACGTGGGGCTTGTGTCGTAGTTTTGCACGCCCTCGCTATTGTACTACTATTACACAGCCTTCCCAAATTATCAGCCCTTTCACATTTCAGATTCGCAGGCTTTGTCATGAACGGTCTTTGCACTGTATTTGATCCTCGCTATACTGCTTTCAAGCAATGACACAATACCTTGCTCTTGTACTTCCTTACCACAATTTTGAGAGAGTGTGGAAATGTGTTAAGGTACAGAACAAGCAAAACTCCTTTTCATGACTACCTTTAAATAAAAGGAGCTCTCGGTTGACTTTTAATTCTCTCTGGAGAAATCCGTTATTCAGCCATTTTCTTTCCCTTCAAGGTATTTAAAACTATCTGGATTGGGAGAAATAATTGGGTCTTCATTGTGGACTTGTTCAGGATTGATCATTCGCATCGCTGGGCTCCCTAAGAACCTGGAGAAGAGAAAAGAACACCCTTCTATTCTTCATCCTGATGATAAATTCTTAGTTACCTTTTCTCGTTTCATTTGAGAACTGTGCGCTGACTGACCAATGAAACGCGTTTGTTCCTAACGCGTGCATTTGAAATGCAATGTTTCAAATGAATACTAGACCCCTGATCTGTCTGCTGCTGTAATAAAACCCAGGGCTTCAGGCACCAGTTTTTATTTTGAAATAATAAGAATTGCTTCATTCTTTACTTGAGTTACCATGGTAATTCGGTCTTGTAGCAATTTTATATTGATTTAGAGAGTGGACAGTAATATTTCTTTTCTGTTATTTCCCCTTTCTGTGGGTTGATTTCTAATTTCCACTTGGAGATTACTTTTATACATTCCTTAAGTCTTTTCACTTTTTTTCATCCTGCAAGGTAATTTTCTCTCTTGTATTTGCTATTTTCTCAGCTTATTGGCTTGTTCTTACTCTAAATTAAACTTGCCAATTTCAAATATTGAAATTACATCAATGTTTCTCTCGCCCTGGGTCTCTCGCAATATTGCGCCTGGATTCGGGGCCTAATGCTTGTGTTCCTGCCACTTATATTGCTTCAGCCTGAAGAAATTCCTACTTTATAAACATTTCCTCCTGATGCAATTACAGTTCAATATATCTGCAATGATGTATCCTCAACATAGGGATCCGTCATTGCTCTGTGGTCTTAAATTGGCATGCTCTTTTTTTTTTTTTTTTTTTTTGATGATGGCTTTGAATGCATGATGGTTTGACACATTCTGATGAGGTTGAAATGTTAAACATTACAAGGTGATGCATGCCTTTCAACAGTACAAAATTGGAGAGCAGGCCATACAATTTTACTATAATTGCATGTGGGGTCATCGCTTAAATCCAGAGGACACAGGACAAGGATGATGAGGAAAATCAGACAGAGCAGAAGAGTCACATTCCGCTAGAACTTATGCGATCAACCTAATGTACAGTTTACCAAACCCATTTCTGTCTCTATCCCAAGGCACTTGATTACTATCAAACTTGTGCTTTCGCACATCAGTGACTGCAGATGTATATCATTTTCTATCATTTTACCACAACTCAAAGGGGACACAAATAAAAAATAAGATTCAAGAGATAGTGAGAGTTAAAGGTACGATGCTCACTGCTTGATCATATTCGCTTCCTGTGTTAGGTGTGAACACTTACTAAATCTGCATCCAATGTCTAAACACTGTCAAACATCAAGGGAGCTGGCTAAGGCTCATGTTGCATCCATATGGTCTGTCAAGACAGCGTGTTTCTATGAATCCTTTGCATTTGCTTGTGTAAAGATGTAGTTATTGGCAAGTTTCTAAATAATTCCAAATAAACATGGGATTTCTGAAAAGCTCCAAGGACATACAGTCCATCACTGAGCATTGGGAACACAGAAAACCTTTTATAACATCCTGAGACATGCTGCCAGTGAGATGAATCGTCATTTTTAGGCTACCTTTTAAAATGTCTCGGAGCAACCTTATCTTTCACCTTGAGTCCTGAGACGAATGCAGACAGGTTCAGTTCATTAAAAAAAAAAAAAAAAAAAAAAAACATGAGCGAGAGAGGCGAAGAAAACAATATCCAAGTGTAGTGTAATGTAGTATATGTGTGTATTCACTCTCATAACACTCATAATGTGTATAGTAGGATGTTTACTAAATCAGGTCCAGGCAAATTTAGCTTTATTTTAAAAAGGGAAAATATATAGGCTATAATATTCACCGTTTGCTCCAATGTCTGTATAAATGTCTGTCTTTTTCATTTCAAATTTGTTTCTGCTCTGGAATTCTCTACAATAGTAGTTTCTCCCAGTGGACATGCTCCAAGTAATAGTACATATGCTCTGCTGAAAGAGGGATATACAGCTACATATTGATGATTTTACACTAGGTGGTTTTTAATTTACTTTCCTTTGGTCTTTAGACCACATGTTATTCCCCCGTGTCACCTTGTCGCAGTACCTCTCACTAGCACGTCTCGCTGCAAGGGTGAGTTGCTTCGTCTATTGCATTTGTGTGCGATCTCTCACACACACACACACACACACACACACACTCGGCTTCTTTTGCAGCAGGTCGTCACACTTGGCTCCATTTCATCAGTCCCTCTTCCATTCCTGTATTTATTTGTTTATTTCCCCCCCTCCTCCCTTCATCTTTCGTCTTGTGCGCCGGTTGTCCTGTGAAGTTTGAGAAATTTTACTTTACCCGACCTATAGCGCTAGGTAAAGAATGGAACGATGACCTACAGGTCTACACCTGAACGCAATTTCACGACCAAGTTCTGCTGCTGCACTTTGGAATGTTACTTTTTGGCATGACCTTCTTGTTTTAAAAGGTTCGGCCTTTCAAAAAAAAAAAAAAAAAAAAAAAAGTACAGGTGGCCATGCTAATGAATTAAACGACTAGCATACTTTGCTTAAGGTCTCGTCCTCCCTGCCAGCTCTTTCCATCCACCAGAGACACTTTTATAAACTCCTCATTAACCTTATCACATTCTGTAACTTGATAAAAGCTTTCCTAATGATACCTACACTGATATCCAGATTTGGCTCTAATGAAGTTAGAAAGTGCAGCTCGAGGTATCATAGCCGTTCATTAGTGTTGCCTTTTATAAAAAATAAAGCTAATATCACACACCTCGCCTTGATGTCTTTATACTGTAAATATCATCCGACTCAAATGTGATGAAACGATGGGGAAAAAAATGCCAGACATGGGTTGTGAAAGGTATTTTGAACACAAAGGAAAAGCCTTGTTGTGTTGTGGACGTTTATGAGGGAGCATTATGCAGTTATGAATGATTAATGTAGAAATAGAATCTTGTGGCATAATTGTAACAGGGTCTGTTGCATGCGAGTTTCCATCTTGTTATACATTGATCTTCCATTATGCCTATTAGTTGGAAGGTCTTTTTTAATCCCTCCTGAAATGCTCCCTAGATACATATTCGCAAGAGTGTTTACCGGAGAACGGCAGGCACACGCTGATAACCGCTGTGTAGGGTTTTTTTTTTGTTTTGTTTTTGGATGATGTGTTTTGTAGGTATGTGGGCATGTGTGCACACCTGTGCGGGTACATGTTTACCGTGTGCATGTATACCTCTGTGTGCAATTGGTTTGCATGTGCAGAATATATTTACCGTGTATGTTTATAACATGTTTGAATGCACGCACGCAGCATGTCACAGAGAGCTGGTGAAGTTGTAGTCCTCATTATAGCTGATGTGCATCTGTGTTTTGTAATAGAACCGGTGAAGATTACTGAATAGCGGAGTGAAGCGAAATGAATTCCGGAATGAGTAATGATGCACCCTTCAATATATTATTCAATGTGTCATTCTTGGAGCCGGGAAGATACTCAAACTAGTGCTTTAATGTTTTTGGAGATCCTCTTGAAAAGACACACACATACAGATATGACATTATAGTATTGTACTTTCAGGCTAACCATAGTAATATAATAAGAAACCGTGTACATACTATGCGATCTCTCCCTGCATAAATACGTTTTATATACTATATATAGTTTTATGACTAAAATTATTACAGTATAAAAAAGGGTTTTCCATTTTAATATTTTAAAATGTCATTTTGTTCCTGTGATGGAAAAGCTGAATATAAAGCTGCCATTACTTGAGTTTTCAGTGTCACATTAAATCATTCTAATACACACTTTTTGTGCTCAAGTTAATTTTTTTTTATATTATTATTTGTATTAATGTTGTAAACATTCTGAATGAAAATATATTTTTTTAATCTTTTATATTGTTTCTGCTGTTCAATGAGAAACCAAACCATTTGTTGTTGTTTTTATTATTATTATTATTACTATAATACCTTTTTTATTTATTTATTTTTTTAAATCTCGAGATTCTATTCATCAATATTTGCAGTGCCAACTAGGTAACCGATATAAATATAGGAAACATGTAAGCCAGAGGGTTTTTGTTTTGTGTTGGGTCAACGTAATGAAAACGTCCCCCCCAGCTCAGTAAACTTTCCCTATATATACCACAAACCGATAATTACAAACCTCATGTAAAGTACTTAAGAAAATAGCTGGGAGAGAGAAATCCAATATAGCCTGTGTAAATGCATTCCATCCAAATATTACATGGATATTAAAATCTATTCCTTTTTTTAATA
Source organism: Enteromius unitaeniatus (assembly GCA_032359435.1). Taxonomy (NCBI): domain Eukaryota; kingdom Metazoa; phylum Chordata; class Actinopteri; order Cypriniformes; family Cyprinidae; genus Enteromius; species Enteromius unitaeniatus. The sequence goes on along the minus strand of JAUMHI010000043.1, from coordinate 9,108,047 downwards.
AAAAAGCCACAACATATAAGAGAGGATGCTGTTAGAGAAAGCACTGGAGGGGGCCTGGCAAATGGAAACTCTGTCCACATAATGAGATACTAACTTCCACAACTCATTGGCCGACCTTCAATAAATCAAATCTTGAATACCTAATTAAAGGCAGTGATTGCTGGTTAGTTTGTATTGTTCCTTAAAGGGGAAGGACACGGTATTGGTGAATCTGATTTAATCAATGCTCAGCGTGAGGGTTCTGATCCATTAGAGTGGCAGCTGTGGTCCAAGCGCTTGGCCACTCTGCTCAGCTTTAATTGAAATTGGAAACTGAGCACAGGCTGAATAATGCTGTCCAGCCCCCTATCTGCCAGCCAATGATTTTACCCTTTCTTGACACATTTAAACGTGACGGTCTCCCTTGCACGGTTGAAGATTATGATGGAGTAGCCATTCGATTTAACTCTTGAATTCTCCAGCAACATCAATAATCTTGGATGGTGTGGTCATTCAGTCATAGCACTCTCAATGCTGCTATGGAGATGGTTAGAATACACTCAAGTTTACTTGTCATTTAAAAATGAGGACATCTGATGTTATTTGAAACTAATTATAATGACTAGCAGCTAACCAAAACCATACCCTGAGAGGACGATTCTGGTCAATAACAGCATAATATTTAATAATTATTTTCTTTTGGCCAATAACTACGAAATGGCTGACATTTTATTTATATTTATAAAAAAAAATTTAAAGAAAAGACTACAAAAATGCTAAATAGTTTGTATAATTGAATATGTTCTAATATTATGAATACTGTTATCATTACATAAACTCTGTTCTTAAAGGGAAAGTGTAGTTCAAGAGAAGACTTGTGCGGTAAAATGTAATGCATAATGCCGGTTTCACACTGCACGTGTAAGCAGGGCGTTAAGCAGCGCATATTTTTTTTTTGCCGCCCATGTTAACAGATGATTGCTTTCTCACAGCATGCAGGAACGGTGCGGCAGCGCGTAGCAGGAGCAGAGCAGGATAGTTTCAGCGTCGAGTCTATTTTTGCTGCACTGCTTACGCTGAATTAAAGTGACAGTGCGTTGTTCTTAGTCTAAACTGTCCCGATTAACATGAAAAGTAACAGATGTTACCATCAAATCGTGTAACTGATGTGTTTCGTGTTTCACACTCACCATATTCAAAAATAAAATGCAAAAAAACACATCACTTACATGAGTTTTTGCCCAAACTTCAAAAGTCTGTTAAATGAATAAAACTAGAGGCATTTGTTAGCTTTAAGATTAGTTTGTCAATTCAATCCAAATACACTTCATTGGTGGAATTCTTTCCGAAATTTGTCTTTGATCTCAAGCATAACCTATTCAATCTAGCATCTGCATGCCAGCCTTCTGTTGCCTGGCAAAATGTAGTATTTCTTATACAAAATGTGAGAAGGGTCAGACATCATTTTTTCCTGACAGGCTCTGCTATTTTTTCATATACACATATTGAAAACTTTGCTCAAGTGTATTGTGTGAACTATAATATAGACAGTCACATAAAAGCATGTTGGCAATGACATAAATCAAAGCACACAGTGTTCAGAAGAAGAATATATGACAGAAATACGATGCTTGTCTGTATCCTACTGCAGTACAAGCCACGGTTCAGCTGTGTGCGACAAACGCTGCCAGTGTGAAAGAACAATCGGCGCGCACTGCTCCTGCTCTGCATACGCACCGCTTATGCCCTGCTGATGCGTGCAGTGTGAAACCGCAGTAATCTATCATAATACCTTTTTCTTTTCTTTTTTTTATGGAGCCGGATTATGGAAAATTATAAATGTGACAATTTTGGCAATATTTGCCATTGTTGTTCACTGATAAGAACTATAAATGCTTTTTCCCTAATAGGAACATTCCCAAAAGAAGGTCTTTTCACATTTAATTAATTTTTTAAAAAGTATAGCTAATTTACCAACTACACGCAAACTCCACAGGCTTGAAATACTCTCTGGCATTTTTGCAAACATGTAAACATATCGCTCATTGTTGTACCTATAGATATGTATAGGTAGATTGCCCATTCAACCACTCCAAGCACATAGATGTGTCCACCATCTAAATAATATGGCATCGACCTATACACATTGTTATACCTGCATTAAAGGTACCGTATGTAAGAAATGTATTGTAATAATCATAAAATGTGTCTTATGTTCAACAGGCATTAAGAAAACTTTCATTAAAAGTACTCATATCGCCGACAGTAGTAGTACAGCCTGGATATTCTCGTTTAAAAAGCACAGTTGCAGCCCTCAACTGATGTTCATGTTGTCATGTTTTGTTTTGGTCTGAGGCGCCACCCTCCATCTATTTCCCAATCACGAAGTCAGTAGTGTTTCGGCATCCAGGTTGCCTGCTTGGCAGAAAATACAGTGCATCTCATTTAATTCATTGTGATGTGCGTTCGTTCCTGTTGGTGTCGTCAATCATGGAAACCTAAGTGTGCGTCAAGTCTGAGAAGGAGGGGCCGGGTGAAAAACCCCTCTCCAGTATTTTGAATTTGGACTACAATACCTAGTTCAATCGCAAGATGTCAATTCTACATACGGTTCCTTTAATGATCATGTGACATGCATTTTTGTTTGTGTAGTGTGGGTGGAGATCGCTCCTGAATAGTTTTAAAATTAAAATCACTAGTGTAAACGGGGCCTAAGAATAAAAAATTAGTTTCTTCTGAAGATAGATTGACACATGAAACAAGCTCTGAAGTTATCATTCTCTGATGTCTGGAAAACTGTTACAATTAGAGCTTGTAAAATGACTGCTAATGTACTTCACTTAATGGTAACACCACAGAATTTTCATCTGATTAAGCCTGGTACAGTAAACAAAAAAGCCTGGGAAAATGAAAGGTAACTGTTGCAACCCAAACCCTGCTTCATTATTTACCCCATAAGGAGATGGGCATACGAGAGAGTGGTTGAGTGTCACAGAGGCCCCACACACCAAACAAATACCCCCCGTGGTGGATTTGCATTATTCAGCTCTAAACGGGGCCCAAATGGAGTTGTGCTGCATGGCGTTTCCTCCATTTTCAACCTTGCAGCATGGTTCTGAATGGCACACCTGTCTCCCGGCATATCTTTTGAAACGCTAAATGTGTAGTAATTGCCAGAGAGAGGGGAATTTTATACATCACTCCCTAAGCTTGAGAGTGACACAAACTTTAGAAGGCCTACATTTATGCCTAGCCAAATGCATTTTTAATGTTGGCTAAAAAGTGTTGGGGCATCATTGTGCAACGTATGGCGGAAAGAGGCTCTGACGGTGCTAATGGTTACATTCTTGCCAGGAGTCATGAAGTAGCAGATAAGATTGTCCTCTTTTTTTTTTTTCCTTTTTTTCTCAAAGTCTGAAAAGATCTGGAGGGAGAATAGATGGATTTATTCCTTTATTCAGATGCAAATGCAATCTGTGGGGAAAAGGGGGAGAAAAATGAATTGAGTTTATATTTATATGAAGAGTCATTCATCAGCAGGAGATATTGACAGTTTATTCCTTCTGGTGAAGTAAATGGGTGGGTAGAGGCTGCCATCTCCGAACTCCATCTAAATGAAGACCTAAAACAAATGCGCACTTCAGGCCTACTGTAGAGAACAACTTCCAGATGGATGACGCTTGATTGGCTGGATGTAAGGTCACACACCTCCCTATTCTTTCTCTATCAAGCGACTGATTGTTCCTCTGAAACTCTTGTAACCCCTGAGTCAGGTGTGTTCTCCTTCTCCGCGCGCGCAAGCTTTTCGGATTCTGGTCTGTCGACAACTGTTTTCTCACCATGCTAGCGAGCAAGCGCCAAAGTGTTGGAACAACTTGCCTCTTGCAATAACACTGCCAGTTTTCGCACGTCTCCAAAATAAGCAGTAATGAATTTAATTAGATAGCTGTTGCATATCTCTCTGATACATTTCTTTTAATTAACCCCATGTGAATAAATTAAAATTAATAGGAGAAAGAAAAGTGTAGAGCAAAAAAATTTATAAATAACGCACGCACACACACAAGTTAATGAAGTTATCCGTTAATTGGAATCGCATCTGTTAGCCAAAGCTTTAGCAGGGCACCAGGAGCTAACAATGTGTTTAGTAAGCCTCTCAATCTCCTCATCCTAGAGAAAAAGAGAGAGAGTGAGGGGGAAAAAAGGGCTTGGGTCCTAGAAGTGACTGCGAGTTTAAGAAATGCACCTTTGACGTGATGGAAATGACCACCAGGGTTTGGAGAAAAGAAACCTCCTGTTTCCAGACCCTGTGCTGCTGTGCTTGAAGCCGGGCCAGTGTTATTGCAGGCCTAATGTGGCTGCCTCATTTGGGCCGGATCAGAAGTAATTATGCTCGGGGAAAGTGGCTGCCGACCGCAGGGGTCAGGACACTTGTAACATGTGAAAAGAGCAATTATTCCCGGAGACAAAACCCTCCCTTATCCCGGGCCGTGCCAGGTTCACTGTGAGAGAGCAGCACTGCTCCATTTCACCAGGCCTTATTAGCGGCAGCAGGCTGCTAAAGTTTACAAAAGTGCATCATATTAATGAACGACACACTCGTTCCATGTGCACTGGTCATGCCAGCCCTGATCTCTCACTTTTTTTTTTTCCCTTCATCTTTTTTTCCAGTCAAATGTAGTCCTCGTCCAGACTTTTCTGGGCTATGAATTATAACATCATAGCAAGCAAAGACAGGCCTGATTTCAAACGCAGAGCAGTCTTGAAAAGATGTAATTGCATCCACAACTGCTTTACCTTAATTTACCCACAAGCTACAGTTGAATGTATTCTATTTTCCCATTATGTGCTGCATGATGTCCACCAAACACATGAATCAATATGTTTCAGACTGTTCTGCTTTGGGCTTATCAACTCGGATGAAGCTCTTTATTCATTTGTCTGCGTTTCAGCTGGCATATTCTACCTGACATTATTACCAGATGTGTTTTGTCTTGGCAGTAAAGGAGAATGAGTGTCTACAGGCTCAATTACAGTAATGATGTGGACTGATTGAAAGAAACTGATTCACACAGACAATAGCAGGACATCTGCCTTAGTTCCCCATTAACCTCCATGGCGGCTGGCTGACAAATTCTAGTCCAGATTACCATGGTCGCAGCTTACATGCTCCAACGGGCTCCTATGCACAGCTGGAGGTAACATAAAGCTTTGGTTTAATATAAAATTATTATAAAACTTATTAGTTTTAAGCAGTTGTCATGCATATTTGGTATAATGACTCATTTACATCATTATCATGCTGTGTGCTTTAGCCTTTGACAAAAACCTCTCAAAAAGTGGCACTTTAAAATTCATCCCACTTAAATAGTTACAATATAATTAACCAGGTTTTAAAATATTTAATGGGAAAGTTCACGATTTTTGCTAGTTTTGTCTAGACTGAAAGTCAGTGGTGTCAACATAGGACCCCATTGACTTTTATTGTATTGACAAAAACAATCTTTTCAATACATCTAGAAAAACAAATACAGAAGCATACAGAATTGGACATGTCCTACTTACTCTAGCTGTATTTGAAGACAAGAGAGCCTCATATGTAAATGCACTCTAAAAAACTTCTCTGAGCCAAGGTCAGGTGAACCCAAAATCTTAATAATTATATTGAGCTTCAAGTCTAATATTTAAATCCACATTCTCTCTGGTACCCTTTAATTCCAAATGCCTCAATTACATGTCCTTCCATTCAACAAGTAAATGTGTGATTTAAGACTGCATCTGCCCACTGTCGGGGCAAGCTGCAAGTGCTTATCAAGTCCACAGAGATCATCTTCATCACATGCCCTGCAGACATGAAGTTAATATCATCACAGACCTCTCCCATCCCTGTCACCACCAAGACTCCCTTCTGGCAAATGGTTCAGCTCAATCAAAGACTACAACCTCCCATGGCTTGATCAGCTTTCATTTGTCACACTCTGGCCTTCTGGTCCAATCTGTCTCAGCCACCGTATACTCATCTCCAAAGCGCTCTCCTGTCTCTTTTCAGAGTGCTACCTTGATGAGCGTCTCTAATCTTACATTGCTTTTGGACTCAGACCCGTATTTAAATTTAAAGGATTTGTTGCATCTTTTAGCTAAAATTCTTTGTACTATACATGCAAACTTGCCTGCCATTGAAAACCATTCAGAGACTTTTCATTCACTGCTGGTGTTTAATATTTTGAAGAACCCTTCTGCTCCATGCATGCATTGCTGCTGTCAAAACCAAAGGCTGTCATACATGAAAAATCATGCCAACAGCTTTGCGACAGATGACTGGCTGTAATCCCTCATACATCTGTAGTTCAACTCTCAAGCACTTTGTCCCTCTAAATTGGTCCCTTTCTTAGATGTTTTGAGGTCATGCATATGGTTTATGCCATTGAGGTTAATTTAAGGGCATTGTGAGATCCATATGCAGACCCTCCTAAAAACACAAAGCCACGTCGATACTTTAGTAAAAGTGAATTGTCTAAAATTCATACTTATTGTAATTAGTGGTGTGACTAAATTTAACGATGTGACCATGAACATCTCCCCAAAAATAAATGCAAAAAATTGTTATTCCAACGCTGTATGGATATTTTATGTACACATAGACTCCCCATCAGTTGTGCTAGCTTCACTCTTTTTTTAGTTCTGATAAAGAAATAAGGTGGTTTAATACCACCAGAGCTTTCAAATTCAAAGCTCAGTTGGAAATTTTTGCTTATTCAATTATTTTTGTTTTAAAATGCAAGTAATTTAGTACAAGTTATTTAAAGATAACCTCCAATGGGCTGTTATCTGCTCTCGCCAGATTGAGTGAGCTTGAGGATCAGTCCGATTCAAATCAGATTCTGAACAAATCATTCAAACCCATTTAGTGAACCGAATCAACTGGAAATTTATTGAAAAGACGTGACACAGAAGATTGATTAATTCACAACTCTCTAAAATCTGATTCAAATTTAAATGTTTATTTTTAAACATTTAAAAACTTTCTATTTCAGTCTGTTCATTACATAAAACATGCCTTAATTAGTAATTTTTGGACCACTTTTATGATACTTCTATCCCTATCCACTGTAATTGTATGGACTAAATAAACCTGACTAAATGATGACAGAATTAATTTCCTGATGTCTTTTTTAAGAGCATATTATTAGAATGGCAAATTAGCTACTCTCTTCCTGTTTTCACATTTAAGCCCAGTGCCCCAGCAGTTCTCTTCACCTTCCCCCATGGAGAGTCCTCACACTGAGGTGTCCAGCTAATTGATCAGATCTAATAACAGTGACGCCTGGCCTGCATCCAGTAAACTGCATCATCATCGGCTTCCACTGTATGCTTACTAGACGATGGAACAGAGGAAAAAGAATCAGTCTACAAAGACAAATATATCATAATTGTGCTGTACTGCTTTAAAACGACACCCCCCACCCCCCGCTCTAAACCTTAAATACATCAAAAGGGTACCACACTGATTTGATTTTTTTGATATCCACAAAAATGGAACTTGAAATGAAGGTCTACATAGAAACCGGATCCTATCTTTATAATGGAAAGTACATGGTCTGACAGTTTCAAATGCAAAAACGCATCCGTACATATTCGACTGAGATAAGGTCTTTAAAGGGTGGATGGGCGGAAAAGAGGCAGATGACAAGGTGCACACCAATTACTAATAGCAAATGATTTTTTTCCTTCCCTTTTATTTTTTGGGGGAAAATGTTTGACAAGGTAAATGCTGCCTCTTGAAGGGGGAAAAAACGAATCTACTGTTCAGATATGAATCACTTGGCGGATAGCAGGATATGCTTTTCTTGTGACATGGAATGACACGGGAAGGTCAGCCGCACTTGTATCTGTTAAATGGATTGGATTAAGTGGGAGCTGCCTCCTCAGTTTGCGTCTCCGTTTATAATGTTCCCCTTTTTTGTTCACCAGGACAGAAATGGGGGAAGGGTCTACTCCCGAGATTCCAGGCTGTGCAAAGAATGATGACAGGTGCACTCTTCTGTATAAACCCCAAAATACCAGTTTGCTGATGTCAGAGTCAACATTATGCACTTTTATTCAGTCATTTACTCTGTCGTTTCAGGTTTAAAATCTGCTGAGGCTATATAGGGCTTCTAAAAGCATGTCTCAGCTGGCTCTTTTTTGGAAAACAACAAGAGGTTTCTCAGAGATGGCAGAAACAAGATGATTAGCTCAGACAAAATACAGCGCTCCTCACATCAGCTAACTCATCCTGGAGGTTGCTCTGGCCTGGTGAGACAGGAAGCGCTAGCCGCTTTTAAATCTGGGTTAGGAAACCTGTCACGGTGTGATGGTGTCATTCAGTTACCCACAAACCTGAATTCATCCAGGTAATTACAGAACGGGACTGCTCAAAGGTTTCTTGTTTATGAACCTGGAGTGGTTTACAGCAGAAAGGGTTAAACTCTCCGCGCTTAACTTTTTCTTCAGCCAACGTGCACGTTGTTAAAAGGTGGGAGGAAAGTGGGGGGGTGGTGGCCTAAACCAATTATGTGTGGTTCTCCTGAGGTGGGGGAAACGACCTTTGTGTATAATTAGTTCTCTTATTTAAAGCAAAGATTTTGAATAGAATAACTAATTAGCTGTCATAAAAGGCAAATTAAAGATTTTTGTGCCATCCCTTGGGGAACTGAAGGAGCCTGATTCCCAAGCTCGTTCCGTCTCGCACGCACACTCACGTACAAACACAGACACACTTTTTCCTCGCAGACGAGCACTCTCTCTCCTCATTAAGACTGTTTCTAGTTCTGTAGAAGGCTGACAGGAGAGCACTGTTGGCATACCTGCAGAGTGCACCTCTAACAAGCCATGAAATGCAGGTAGAAAACGACCGCCCTCAGCTAGTGTGGCTTCAATTTAAAGGCTTTTTACCTTCATTTATACTGAACATTGGTATTTATAGCAAGTTTTGTGATCCTAATGCGGCGGCTTCAAGGGGCCTGTATTGGGGCTGGAGGGGGGGACAGGGGAGGAAGCTGGAGGGGGAAGCACACCACTAATTGATGGCTCCCATCAGTGGTGCTAGACCAATTAGCTTCCCTCTGTTTCCAGTTCTGATAAAGAAATAAGATGGTTGAATACCACCAGAGCTCTTATTCACATCCAAGTCATAAATTTAACTAACAAGCCCTCGCTCTCCTGCCCTCTCTCTCTTTCAGTCTTTCCTGAGTGCTCTCACATTTTTACCTCATTTTATAACCGAGGGAATGCTAATTATATTATATTCATAGCACCACTGATGTGTGGACGGTCCAGAATCACTGAACAAATCTGAATGCAATAAATGAACATGTGCATCGCAGAGGGAAAGCATGAGAACGAGCGCATACCAGGGCTCTACACCATTCAGAATGAATCAAGGCTAGTAAACGGGATGTAGAATTGCAATTCAAATTGTAATACAAGGAAATGGAGTTCACACGAACTCTCTAAACTGTGTAGTAAAAGTTTTAAGGTAAGTTTGTCAAGACAAAATTTTTATGTTCAAAAGTAGTTTTTTTTTTTTCTTCCGATTTTTATTAAACCCTAGCGTGTACTAAACCCCTCTTGAAACTACTGTTCGAGGTTAGTTCAGTTAGAGGATACACACACACACACACACAAAAAAAACAAATAATATGCTGATAGTTGCATGCGGGGTACCGGATAATGGAGTTCATGCCCACTGGCGTACATTTGTTGATCATGTACAGTAGAGCCATTACCGGACATTAAAGCCGGAGCTGAACAAGAGCTGCTGCCTGTGACCTCTGCCATCAGGATACTTTTAACGGACATCTCGTCTCATACACAAATGCACTAACAATCAGCTAAGCATAAGCATTACATAAACATGGCAATTCCAGGAAAATATGAATTTAAAGGTCTAGTCCACCACAACGAAAATAAGTTCTGTCTTTTATGCTCATGCCCTTCCAAACCTGCATGACTTACTTCCTTCTGTCTGTTCAATGAAAGTCAGTAGTGTCCAAACAGCAATGGTCCCCACTGAAGTAATTATTATTATTATTTATTTTAAGTGCTGAAGAAATAAAAACCTACAGGCTTGGAATAACATGGAAAGCCAGTAACTGATGACATATTTTTAATTTTGTGCTGACTACCACAATTAATTTCTCTCAGATACCTAAAATCATCATCTTTGTTTTGAATAACACCAACTCTTTCCAAACTGTAAAACTGTAAAAAGGCTAATGCTTAAATAAAAAACCCTCTGTCCAGATGGGTCTGTCTTCATCCAGGACTGGGGGCTTTTAATGGTTTGACCGTCCAGGGCCCAATACACTGCCGATTGGCGGGGGAGGGGGGTGTCAAAGGGGCATCACACAAGGCTTTCTGAGAGAAATGTGTTTTGAAAGCAGAGAGCAAAAGAGAGGTATAGAGAGAGGGAGAGTGCCGGTTTAGCTGCGCGTTCTATTAGACGGATCAATAGCTCAGTGTGGGAGAGAGTGTCTTAAGAGCTGTTGTCCTGCGCTTTCAGCTGTGGCAGACCTGTTAGTGCTGGCAGAGGGGTGCCGAGTGCCAGTGTTACCAGCTCTGGCCCGGGGGCGGCTTTTAGTCCACACACAAATGTCAGACCGCAGATAGACTATTAGTGTTTAGTGCAGTTATTAAATGGACTTTATTTGTCCTTTAGGAGGCTAAAAGGCATGCTTAAAGGGGGGAGGCTATATGACAACGCAGCGATTTAGCCGGTTTGGTTACTCATCTCTGGTCGCAATGCAGCGAGTGTAAAAGGAGATCAGGCTTTAGTGTGTGTGTGCGCGCGCACACATTTGGAAGGCACTTAGGCCATACCGTATCTCACTGGAAGCTGAGAGCAGCCTTCTTGCGGTCAACAGTATTCTAAAAGGTTAATGTTGATCTATACCAAACAAAGCCCATGGGAGGCTTTTAGCATGGCCAACAGTTCTCTTACTGATGAAATAGGGCCATGGCTAATCTTCCAAACAACATAAATACCTCTGTCAGCTATCTAAATAGAGATGGTCCTGGGGCATCCCAACATAGAGATGCATTCAAGCCCCCATTAAACGGGTGTGTGTCATTTGCCAAAAATAACATCTGTTCTTTTGAGCGGGAACAGTGATGGATGAACAGAGTCCAAAGTGACCCACACGCCTATCTGTGCGGAAGAGCGTCTGTGGCTAATGCATATGAAACAGCGGCCAGAGCTTCGGCGGTGTCGCCACCCTTATCAAAGCGCATGGAACATGAAAAGTCACTGGTTTAGCCAGGCAGCAAATCACAACACTCTCTGTGTTTGTCTCCCTTTCGCCACAGGTGTGCCGATGCTCTCAGTCCAGCCCAAAGGAAAACAGAAGGGATGCGCCGGCTGCAACCGTAAGATTAAAGACCGCTACCTGCTCAAGGCCCTGGACAAATACTGGCATGAAGACTGCCTGAAATGTGCCTGCTGCGACTGCCGCCTGGGGGAGGTGGGCTCCACCCTCTACACCAAAGCCAATCTCATCCTCTGTCGCAGAGACTACCTGAGGTAAGAACACGCTGCAGTCAAAGTGCTGCCAAAGCAGAAAGGGCTTGTTACACCTCAGGCTGCATGACATTCAAAAACGTACACCCTCATCTAATGGACAATGATTGCCACCCTGCCGTCTCATTCCAGGCCCTGTCCTCTCTCTCTCTCCTGTTGCGTTTATCTGCTAACTTGTGAGGTTAGAAGATAATTTTTTTTTTTTAGCTTGTAAATGATGTTTTCTTTGAGGCTGTTAAAGAAGATTAAGTGCTTGTTCTTTCCTCATCGCAGTGTACCGACCCAGACTCTGTGCGTTCCAATTAAGTCCCAGTTGTGCAAGTGAGCAAACAGCTTGGAGTGGCATCTAGTAGCGATTGTTTATGTTTAGCCTGGTAAGGTTTTGCGTGTTTACATGAATGTGACGTGTCACCCATTTTCTAAGTTGAGCGATAAACCGCTGTGTACGAGTGCGTCTCTGGGCTTTCAGTTCACCCCAGGCAGCTGAGTGGCAGAGCTGCAGGTCTAAGGATCTGTTTTGCCTCCTATCTCTGAGCCATCTGCTTGCTAAATTAAACATGATTATTTCCTGGGTGTTAAATCCCAGTCCCTGGGGTCTCCCAACCAGATCCAGTCATTTATCCCCAAGCTGCTCTCCCCAAAGAGCCCCCACTGGTAGGGCCCTTTGCAGTAAGACATTCAGTTCAGTCGTCATTATCTGTGTTAAAGGGACAGTTCACCAAAAAGTAAACATTTTGTCATCATTACTCGCACTCATTTAGTTCCAAAACTGGTTTGGCTTACTTTCATTTGTCGAACACAAAAAAAAATTGCCATTTGAAGTCATACAGGTAGGGATGGGTACCGAAACTCGGTACTTAATCGGTACCGGTGCTAAATTAAAAAAGACCTAAGAATCGATAAGCTCTGTTCTGCTATCGTTACTGGAGAAAATAAATTCTATTTATTATTGCTAAATAAACATTACCTAGCATATTTTACCCTTTTTTTAAAATTTGCCATAATATTAAAGGCACGCAACAAACTCAACATAGCATCTGGGAGGACAGGATAGTTCGCTTTTCTGAGGTGAAAGAATTTTTATTTCATAACCAGTTACCAAAATAATGATAGAATAATGTCACTGACAATAAAATTATCAACATTATCAACCGCAGACACTGAATCGGGACAGTTCGTTTTTACTTATTAAACTTTTAAAATAAAAGTATCAGAACATTATAATTGTGCATGCTAGTCTTCCAAAATAACGACATAAACATCAAATAAAGTCTCTCTAGTAATGATTAGTAATGATAATTTAATAAACACACATTTTGGTTACATTAAAAATAGTCTACAAATATTATTATTATTATTTTTTTTTTTTTGCAGTAGCCTAAATGAATTTTAAACATTAAAATGCCTTTTATAGTACTGCCTTTACAAATAGATGAAAAAATAATCAACTATGCTTTAGAAATAAAGCAGAGATAATAGAAAACAGAGAAAATTTTAATATAAAGCAGAGCTTTCCTAAAGCTTACCTAAAACTTAATTTATAGTAATTAAATACATTTACTTTATTTAGTGTACATTGCAAGAGGTTGCAATAAACTTTATTTTACTTTAAATCACAAACACTGTTAATCTTTAACTTTTTGGTTAAAGCTGCAATTAAATAGTTAAAAACTGTTAATCCTTTTCCAGCCTACCTGCATGACCCAACTATAACCACTATCCATTGTTTTACAGGAAAATTCAGTTTATTTGTTTTACAATCATTGATTTTTTTTATGTGTAATATTTGCTCAAAAATTAAGTGTTGTTAATTTATAATAATAATTTATAATTATCTTCTAATTAAAAACACAACAAAAAGTATCAAAGTGGTTTCAATAAAAGTAGTAATACCGTTAAAACTTTAGCGATACCCATCCCTACATACAGGGTTGGAAAGACGTGATGGTGAGTTAAGCATTACTGTTTGTTAATATGTGCATGCATTGTGAAAATAAAACATTTCAGTCAAGAGATACAAAAAACAGCAACACTAGACAATTACTAACAATATTTTTTTAAATAATCTAGAAGAAATAATGTTGGGGATTGAGCAGCATGAGCTGAAGCTGAACAGTGAATGTGCTTTGCTGAAGCAAACTGAAGCGTTTTGTTTTAAGTTAATGATCTTGACCAAAACACATAATTTACATATGAGATTAATCAGATATGCACAAAATGGTACACGCATATACAAATAAACTTAGAAACTCTGTCTGGCACATAACTCATAAGTAAATATTCTAAAGCATAAGGAATACTGTAAACAATATATTATTTCAGGAACTAAAATTTTTACATTTGAATATTTGGATGTATATTGCGAGATAAAAGATAAAATAGAGATAAAATATTGCCTTTATTTAACCTCTATTTTTGTTGTAAGACCAAAAACTATTAATAAATGTAAAAATAACACTGGCCATTAGTCAATTTGCACATCCAATCGTGGCTGTTATGATACTGTAAGAGTAACCTCACAAGGTCCCAAATAGGTACACCGAGGCATGTGAGGTAATGATAAAATGAATGGGGGAAAAAAATCTAAAGCCCCAAATGCTTGGCAATAATTATTTTTGTATTTTTTTTGCTAGAGAATGATAGCAGAGAAAGGTGGAGGGAGAAACAGCACAAATACAAGCTTCCGGTTGCCGCTGTACTGGCTCTGATGTCCTAATGAAATCTAGCCCACTCATCTGCTCTTCAGCCTGTGACAAATGTGTTCTACTTAATGCCTGGAGATGCTGGATATGAATTCTATTAAGAAACAAATTAAGAAGTATCCCTCTCTGTGCAGACAGACGAAGGAAGCATTAGCTTTAAATGCGAGTGACTGACACTCCACGCAGGGTGTCCCACCTAAACTTCACCTCCAGCGCACCGCTGGAGAATCAGCCCGCTCGCCTTCAGTAATGAAGCTGAAATCTCACCCAGAATTAGCCTTCCATACAGGGAGGCACTTCATTAAAGACAGGCGGGTGGATCAAACACATTTCTTTTATTTTCAGCTGGGTTTTTGGAGCCCTGCCATGCTCACATTAATTATGAGCTGTGCTCCTTCTGTGTTTTGTCCTTCAGGAGTACCGTAGAGCCATAATGAACCCCCACCCCATGAAAACACACATAGCCCCACCACTACACAAACTAGCTTGAGTTATTACAGTTGGCAGTTTCCTTTTAGTAGATAAGTATAACACATTTATTAGCTTTCAGGCCATACTTTTTCATTTCTGCTCATGACCAGAGAGTGAGAGTGCCTCTGTTTTTGACTACGTTCACCCCTGACCTGAAATTGTTTTTATATCTGAACCATTGCATTATATTGGGGCGGACACATCGGTCACCTACTAATCAAAGAAGGGTGCTTTAAATTGAAATAAAGTAGATTACACCTCCTCCTAATGAAAACACATCCATTATTAGTCAGTATGTGAGTATGATTAAAAGGCAGAGATAAGTCCCAGCAATCATTTGGTGCATTTTGATGTTAATATAGTCTACGGAGCAAGCTATCCCTATGAGGGCAAAAAAATCACATCAATCACATCATTTAAGTGGAAACACAATCCCAATGTCAGCTGTATCTCACTTTAAAAATTAACTGCTGTGCCTGAACACACAATACTGTCACTCCTGTCTGTAAAACATGACAGTGGGGTCCAAAAAAAGTATTTATGCGTACTCTGTGTTTATTTGTATTCTATACATATTAGATATTAAGTAAAACTATCAGATAAAACAGATAAATGAAAAAATAAATGCATAGTAAATTACATTTTATACTGTGTTCAGTTTGTAATAATATAATTAAAAAAAAATTATTATAATCATTATAGAACAGACAGAACAATTTAGGCATACTAAATAAAAAAATAAAAGTGTGTGTCAGAAAAATGCCATTTTTATATATTAAATGTGTGTGTGTGTGTGTATATATATATAAAATAATAATAATATACAGTGTGTGTATATATATATATATATATAAATTATAATATAATATACACACACACATATCCTTAGACAGCTGGTTTGGTTTTGATTTAGGTTCACATTGAAAAAGGTTGGGAAAAACATCCCAGATCTTTATTGTGGTCTTTTGAACCTCACTGTATTTAGAACTTTGCAAATTCACACATACAGTATTGAACAACAGTTTCTGAACGCAAGTAAAGGACTGCAACAGCTGAAGTCTAATCACAGAGAGACATTAAAGGGAAGGAAGCTGATGCCGGCTTCAGAGGAGTTATGAAGAAACACCAGAAGAGAAACACCTGTCTACACAGAGCCACAGGGAATCATAGAGAACAATGAGCAAAGGCTTTCAGCTTTAATACTAAAGTTTAGTTAAACACAAACAAGATTATGAAGCGAAAAGCTCTGTTCTCTTTTCCTTTATTGTCTTGTAAATTTTCTTCCCTCCTGTTCAGTGGAATCAGCGTGCAGGGGACTTTGAGATTTTTAGTTTGCCATGATAACATTAAAGGAAAGCTACACTGAGTTGAGAGCTCATTAATCTTATCAGAGTATCTGTTACTGAATAGACGGCTTTGTTTTCAGGAAAACAATTAAAAAGTTATGCTCGTATTGACAACTCGTATAGCAAAAACCATGCACAATAGACGTTGTAGGCCGGGATGTTCTTGAGCACATTTTGACACATTAAATAGCCTAGCTGATAAAATGGTTGGTTTCACTTTATCTTGAATTATATTGCCTGAAAATCCAAGCCATTGTATTTCAAAGTTTGCTCATGACCTTCCAAATGAGTTTCTGTAACCTCCTAATCCACTTAAATTAACCACCAGTAAAGTCTCCACTTTGAGCCGGGCCATCATAGTGCCGCAAAAACCTACAATTAAACCACCACAGATTTCTTTGCAGAAGCCCAGTTATCTGTCACTCCGAGTGTGTGTGTGTGTGTGTGTGTGTGTGAGGAGTCCCTTCTCTTTTAAGACTTCTCTGCTCTTAAACCATCAAGAGGTCCCTGAATTTTCACAAGTCCGTAACAACCCTCTCAAACTGCCATCCCTGTGCTTTCTTTGACCTGATTTAGAAAAGAAGGGAAAATGGGTCTTGTGATGTGATCTGTAACACCCTCTACTGTGCAACATGATGGACGTGAGCCATAAGAAATTGTTCTGGATCCCCAGGGACTCCAGCCACCTTTTCAGACGCGAGCCAGGATAACACAACATTGAACTCCCAACTCTAGTTGCTTGCTCCAGCATTAAGGCATGACATTTGAAATGTGTTCGACCACAATCTGTGCGCGATTCCCTTTTAGAGAACATGCTCCTTCAGACAGACACCTTAATCCTTCCTTCTGCCTCTGACCATGTATGTGTGTCTGCGACTGTTAGGATTATGTGGCCCGCCATCTGAGAACTTTCCAAGATCGAAGAATGCCAGTTTACAGAAGATGTATCAACCAGTCATTCTTGCTGTTAATGGTTGTCCTGTCAAATGCTGTGGCAAATGATTTGGCATCAGCTCTTTAATATACTGCCAACGGTCCTCGTGGAAAAAAATTAAATAAAATCTTGGACCGATCTATCTTTGTTAAAATGGTGATTTTACTAAGCCTAAAAAATACCAATAGATACGGCTGTGTAAAATAAAGATTTTCTAACTAATCAAACCATTTTAATGCTTCATCTTCAGCACCACAGCAAAAAATTTACATTTCAAACATTTAAAAATCTTATTCACAGTTTGAACTGAATGTGATGCAATCAATACAGTAATAATAGCAAAGAAAGTCTTACTACGAAATTCTATTCAATCAATCAGTGTACTCCAATTGATAAGTCTGTTTTTGTTAATCAAAACCATACAGCATAACAACCAGTCTAGTTTTGAAACAAATGACTCCTATTAGCCAGTTCTTTTACTGAATAAAAAACAAACAGCATAATCAGTGTAGTCTGACTCACAAACAAATTACTCTTATGAGTCAGTTCTTTTTACTGAATCAAAATTCAGATAACCTCTTATAAGCTGGTTCTTTTAAATGAACAGTTGCAAAAGGCAACCTAGCGGCGTGAATAATTTCTTCGGAAAATGCTCCATTTAATACACACCTGATTAATTTGAATAATTTACATTAGCCATGTGAGAATTTCTCCTGTATGTATAACAAAAATATATCAAAATTAATTAAATAATTGAAATCAAGAGCTTGCGAATCAAAATTGAAGAAATATGCATCAATACCCAGTCATACCGATTATAATGGAACATAGTGCATCATTATGTAAAGAATGCTATTGTAAGTACTGACAACATACTGGAGCAGTGTGTAAATACACTTACTATGATTGCTAATCCAATTCTATGTGTGACGTGTAACAGACACTCGTTTAAAGTTTAACTGCAAAATGTAAAGTATAAATTGTATGTGCAATTATAAGTTCGTTTCTCCCAGATTCTGCGCTGACCTTGGAACAAAGTGGCACTTGAACCATTATTTTAATAAGCTGAACTCTTTTGTGAGGCAACACCTCGCTGGGGTTGCACGGCCTCCTCAGAGTGTCAGAGTTCCACATAAACACATTTTACTGGAGCAGTAACCCGATCTAACAATGGCTCTTTTTAACACCTCGCCTATCTGATATAACAACATGCCCTCTCCCACCATAAGACTCCTCTCCGCTCGGGTCTGTTGCTCTAATTAACAGCAGGGCCTGCTGGATAGATGCTGGCGGTGACGCAGGGCGAGCATTCGAGAGAGACTAATATGGACTCGCTGCAACTTTGTTCAGTTTCCCTCTCTCTCTCTCCAACCGAGTCCTCAGCTTTAGAGGGGCGTTTAGCATTCCGCCTCATCCTGATCCTGCCTTATTTTTCCCCTTTTCCTCCCCCTGTTCTTCTCCATTTGCGCTTCCTGTGTGCGTAGCATCCCTGTTCTGCCAAACGTATATATCTATATCTCCAAATTAAACATTGGAGCAAGGGCTTTGAAAATGAAAATGTAAATCCGACGGCAGATGTAGTGGAGGAAAGCGATCTGCCTCGATGCCTTGTTCTGTTTGTGACCTTGGTGATTTGTGTCCCATCTAATAAGCTTAAACAAACAGCACAGAAATGCGAGTTGTGTGTCCCTTTCCATGCTCCAGCGAGCATCTCCTTACCTCTCCAAGGTTACGTACCTCACAACACTGCCTCTACATCTCACTCTGCTTTTAGCAGGTCGCAGAGAAATGAGGAGAGTGAGAGGAGAGGTACGGAGGATAGAGGCGAGGGGAATCTTTTGAACTTTTGACTACGTTATAGTATTTAGCCTCTTGTGTAAAATCCAGCTGGCTTTGGTCTGAGCAAAGTCTCATTAGTTACTCCGGATTTAAAAGAGAGAAGGGGGAAAAAAACTTCGAGCAGTTCAATTGCTCGCCTCAGACCTGTTTTCATTGCTTTTGCAGTGTGCTAGGCAAAAACTCTTTGAAGAAGGGGATTAGAACCATGTGATCATTTTAATTAGATCATTAGCTAAGAATTAACATCTAGGTTTGTACCCTCATTAACAAAAAATACCTAATGTGTGCCAAGCTGGATTCACGTATCGCATTAGATGTCCAATGTGTTTTTTTTCTCCCTCCCACTACTTCGGTTGTTTTCTTTCCTTTTTTTCGGTTTATTGCATGATTTCATAAAGGCTAAGAAAGGTACAAGTGAGTAAATCTGCTTTTTGTGTTTTCTCTCGCAGGCTCTTTGGTACAACGGGGAACTGTGCAGCCTGCAGTAAACTGATCCCAGCCTTTGAAATGGTGATGAGGGCCAGAGATAATGTTTACCATTTGGACTGTTTTGCCTGTCAGCTTTGTAACCAGAGGTAAGGAGAGAAAGATCACAACAAGCCTGCAAGATTGTCTTTCTTTATATATAGAAATGCAGAAGAACCTATTAGCTCACACACAAATCGCTCAATGACTTCTAGCACTGTGACTTTACACACTCCGATTGGCCCGTAGCCTCTTCTCATGCAACGAAAATGAAAACTCTTGGCCAAAGTCGAAACAAAATGAACCGTTTTGCCAAAGGCCGAATACCAAACAGATAAATTCACCACATGTGTTTTTGCTAATCTAAAATGAATTTATCTTATTAAAATTAAGCACTGATTATTTTTTTTCAACATTCTAGCAGACATTTTACCAGCAAAGCACAATTTAACTAAATATTAACTAAATAACAATATTTTTTGGCCATTTTCGAGACCCCCTGCTTGAATCAGGCATGTGATTGGCAAAAGACAAATAGGAAGGAGAACTAAAAATTTTGACTTGCAAATCAGCATATTAGAATGATTTCTGAAGGGTCCTGTGACGCTGAAGACTGTAGTAATGCCGCTGAAAATTCTGATAATTCACAAATTTTTAAAGACCATTTAGCGATTTCAGTCATCAAAGAGTAGCCAGCAACAACCACTCCTTCTTCTCATCGTAGACATGCGACACGCAGCGCTTAACAGTCTTTGTAAGATACAATTTATTTGCTTATTCTTTAACCCACGAAATAGCTTTTTCCTTAATTCTTTTATGCCAAATGATTTCAGTTGCTGAAAATTCGGTGCATCCCTACTTTCTACTCTGCGTTTTCATCTCAAAGCTACAAGTTTTGAGAAGTGGGATTATAAAATTGAGTTGAGTGAAATTAACCAACGCTTCAGTGGCGGTACCACTGCCAGACCAATACCAAGCCTGATCAAAATGTGAACGCCATATTGAACACAGTCAGCCAGAAAGACCCTACTCAATACACAGGCAAGCCAAGCACGTCACCACAATGTGTCTCGCCGAGGGAATTAAGCGGCCGGACGAATGAACTTTTCAAGGATCATCCTTCCAAACATTTCTGGGGAGCAAAGAAGTGTGACAGTGTCTTAAATGCTCTAGTGTGTGACCCATTTCTAAAAAAGACTTTTGTGTCGTTCTTGAAAGCTGCGGTAAATACAGTAAATACAAACAAGATCTAACTACAGTTTAGTACCAATGCTGCTAAAAAGGCCTCCTTTTAAAGAATCTTAACGCAGCAATCCAAAAAAATAGAGCATCTGATAGGAATGGTGAATAAATAGTGGCATATTTGGTGTTTAATAAAGTTTGGTGAGTGAAGCCTCGCTGCTGACGGATGCCACACAAGCCTGGTTTTCCTGTGCTCCGCTCTATTCCTTTGCCAACACAGCACACTGGTGTGGCAGTGATTGATAAGAGAAAACATCATTGGCAACACTTTCATCATGGACGCACTATTGTCCATACAACATTCACGTCTTTCAAATGCAAACTTGTCAATGTAAAAATGCAGTGCACACATGGAATGTTTCTCTCTTTAATTGGCATGAAATTTCATGGGAAGTTTGTTAGACTCTAAAATTTATACTTTGGCAAGGAGCCCCAACATAGGGGAAAAAATCCTCAGTGGTGGGGTTTCCTTGGAAACTGGTGGTTTTTTTTTGTTTTGCCAATGAAAAGAAATGGTGGCATGCTTTCATTAGGTGCCAATCCTGTCCTGCTTTGAAAAATGCTGTTGGTTTTCAAAACATTTAGTTAAAGCTGTACCTTATTACCACATCACAAGACCGTCATAGAAACATTAGCGTTCCTGATGCCAGCGATGACCAAGACTGTACACTGCATGTCCATTTACACTGATGCAATGACATTTCCTAAACCATAATTGATTGGTGTGTATTCATTTATACATATTATAAAGCCTCATTCTTATTATAATGTATTTGTATGCATATTGTAAAAATATCCTACACTTTCATAATGTGAAAGTGTAAAGTGTTTGTCAACGCTGTAGGCCATCCTGCATTGAATTAAATAATTAAATGTACATTTTGAATTTCCGCATTTTAAAGCATAAATAGCTAATAAAGCATATTTAAAGCATATTTAAAATAAAACACCTTAAATATATTTAGTTTTTTACAAAATTTGAATGTCAGTAAATTCCTCTTCTCACAAATTTAGCTTTTTGTGATGCGTGTCCAATTCAAAAAACAATTCTTTAATTCTAACTATTCCTAGTGTTTCAGTGTAAAGTTCTGATCAAGCCTGACAAAATACAAATATTCACCAAAACTACTGAATCGGATTAAAATATTTCCAATATTTCCTGAAATTCTTGAATGATCATTTGTTATACACACTATAAATTAATCAACCTAGCCACAGAATAATACAAAAAAGTAAAAAAAAACATCTGTTGTGGACTTGAATGAATGTGTATGTTGACCTATGTGTTTTTTTTTCTGCAGGTTTTGTGTAGGCGACAAGTTTTTCCTAAAAAACAACATGATTCTGTGTCAGATGGACTATGAGGAAGGGCAGCTCAACGGAAGCTTTGAGACACAAGTTCAATAGCCAATCAAACGACGGCAGCAGCAGCTCTCGGTCCACACACACAAACACACGCTTCTGTGCGATGGATGTTCTGCTGCACTCAGAGAGAAGAGCATCTGTCTGCTTGCCTGCAATACTTTTTACAGTAAAAGCCCTATTGGTCCCTGAGGACTCTATTGTAAATGTACTACTTTTTGGCCCTTCCTGTCCCCAACACTGAGCAGTTACACGTTTTGATGTACAGTTGTGCCTGCTTAGCTGAGCACTGTATTGCCTGTATGGTTTTTGTGATGTTTTTCTGTTTTGGTCTCTAACTCTTTCTTTCTCTCTCTCTCTTACACACACACTTGCTCTTTCTCTTTCTCTTGTTCTTCTAATGCTTCTCTGAGGGTATGTACAGTCTGTTTTCTGTATATATAAACTGGAACATTTATTTTATGAAACTGTAATGCAATTTTATTACCAGTGTGAATTAAAAAGATTCTTAAATGTTGATAGTTGAGTTTGTTTTCTGATCCCAAAGCCAAAGTTTGAAGAGGCTGGCCCATGTATCCACAAATGTAATTATTGAACTCTCTTAAAATGGCTAAAGCTTCAAAAACATTTATCAGACAACTACAAAGAAATAATAAATGACAATTTTATATACAGAATGACATAATAAAACAGCATATTTTAATTGCTGATGGACTAAGACAAGTTGTTTTCAGATGAATTAAATACGGTCTTATTTCGAATAAAGCAAATGAATTCAAAAACTCCCAAGTTGTTGTTGTCATGATAACATTGAGTACCACAACAGATATGTGAGATCTGCTCTGCATCTGAGTTTTGCAGTTTCAGTAACTGTTTTTTTATTTTTTTTCCTATTTATTCAAACACTCGTCTATTAAAGAATTCTTTTCCTTACTTTTGGTGATTGAAGTCTTGAGTTTGTGTCTGACACGATACAACTCCATCAAAATATCACAAGGCCTCATAATGAACTTTTGTCTGGAGAAAAATAACAGCATGGTATTTGTACGAAAAACATACAGAGCAATTTGTCGTGCCACCTTGGGGTTTTCAGTCTTTTTGTGGCACAGAGGCATTGTGAGAGTTAAACTGCTCTCTCAAAAGTGCTGCATTTCCGAATGGCTTTCATGAACAAAAGAAGTGCAATTAAAGGATTGCGACTGAGGTGACACAATCTTCTGTCCCATTACTTTTGATTTTCATCTGTTGGTGGTAATTCTTGTTTCTATGAGCTCTGAACCACAGGAGAGCTGCTTCACTGAGAATCTGCCATTTAAAGCAATTAGTTTCATTCATTGTGGGTAAGAAATGGGAAGGGTATCAGTTGGGTTCTTACAGCATATTGAAATTTCATTTACAGATGTCCAATACTTAAAGCAGACTCTCCGGTATAGTTTTGCTAAATGGAGCCTTTCAAGCTATTCATACGGAAAACTTCTCCCCATTTCCCAGAGTGCTTTGAAAAGCTCAGATTTAAAAAAACACAAGATAATTAAAAAGAACAAACATGAATTTAAAACTTTTTTTCTTTTCAAAAAAGGCTGTCTAATACCTGTTAAGACTTTAAAATATAAATTCTCATTTATTTAAATGTTTAAAATATTTTTCCAAACTGCCCATAAAGATTATTTCACACAACACTTGCAGAATACCTTACACAAACATTCTGTAATCAGTACAGTGCTCATTTTCACAGGTGCGCACAAAAACCGAGCAAATGTGAAAATAACAGACCATCAAGTCAAGGAATAAAGGCGCCCAAACAATTGCCAAATCACCATAAACATTTAATGTTTCTCCCCACCTGCATCAGCGAAACATTTACAACCACACATGGACGGCATATGGGTTTTGACCTTTAGGCCAGACCTACATGTGCACATTTGCACCCAAACTGTGCTGCGTGTACCTATACTGTTGATGACGCCAGGCTTTCTGGAAACACTGCTCCAGCAGGGAAGCAGACCAGAGACATCATTTGCTAACAAATAAATCAAGTGTACAATGTGCATTAATTAGAAATTCATTAAAAATTCAGACTCACCGGCAGGTGTGCAAATAAAGGATTAGCGAGACAGCAATTACACCACATAAGAGTACCTTTTAATTGCAGCTCCTGGATTGATTTACAGAGGGAGACAATCAGGCTCTGTGCAAGATGCCTGATTGCTAATTTTCTAGAAAAATAATGAGGGAAAAGACCACATACACACACACGTATCATCCCCAGCTGCAGCATTACCTCACATGCGCAGACACACACACGACTGCACATGTACTTACTGGTGATTTAAAGGTGAAATGTGTGTAATTAAAACTACAGGTGCCTTGTCTGTGCTACAGTGCATTTCCCTGGGCAGATAAAAGCCGCAATATGTTGGGATTTTGAATGGTGGCCCAAACCGGCAATAACTAGTACAAACCAGAATGAGAAGCGGGTCTTTTAAGCAAATATATTTCCATCCAGTATTTAACGAATGCTGGCAGAAAGCATTTATTGGTTCACATTCCCGTTTATTGCTAATTCTTTTAATTATACTCAGTTATTAAAAAAAACAACAACTAGAAATAAACTGTGGTTGTCAAAATAATACATAAATATCAAGAATTAATAAATGTATGAATCCAATAGTTGACATAGTAATGTGCACATTTGTCACATGTTATACTGTATATATATATATATATATATATATATATTTTTTTTTTTTTTCTTTTTCTTTTGCTGTCATACCATTTGAAAGTCACATTTTTAATTGTCAACAATCCATATATATATATAAATAGAAATGATACATTTTATATAAATTATTTATATTTTTAAATGAATATAACAAATGAATAATATATGAGAACAGATTCTGTTATGATTATGGCCTTGTCTGGACTAACACGATAGCAGAGGAATTGCTATTCACACTATGTTGTCTCTTCATCAACATAATATTTATAAAAATGTTTTTTTCCCCTTTTCCCCTCTCAACTACACATTAGTTCCCGATATGCCCAGTTATGTCAAGTTTTAAGCAAAGTGATCAAAACAGAAGAAGGCACTCAACATCAAAGACACAAGTTATAAAAAGTGTTCAGACTGTGACTATGTACTCCATTGTAGAATATGTATAACACACGCTGTATATGAGGCTGACCTGCTTGTGCACCCCTGGGTGAAATTATTCCTGTTACACCCTTCCAAATGGACAGACTGCGGGAGAGGCAAAATAAATGCAGAAATACATAAACTTGCCCCCACAGCATTTTGCTTATTCTATGATCTCATTCTTAAATTAAACCAATTTGCCTAGAAATTGGTTTTAGGGTCTACACAGAGTGTTTTGTACTCTAGCCCCTGCACACACATGCACACGCAGAAGAAATTTCAGTCACATCGCCCTCCCCCCACCCTCTGCCTCGCTGCAAATCATGTTTGACTTTGAAGTGCTAATTTTGGAAGTTTAGCCAATTTTTATTTGCTGCTTTGAAATCTATCCTCTAAGCTGCTGCAGCAGCAATGAAATATACAGCCCCTCTACAATGAGGGATAAGTGACCAAAATGAGAAGCGCCTGTTTCTCTCCCAGTACATTATATAACTGTGAATAATCTGCGTGGTGCACTTTTCCCGCACCGTATGCCGGCTCAATTTATTTCTTCTAACATTAGCCACCCTCTCCCCCTTTCAGCCGTCCACAGTCTGTCTCCTATTTAAGCTCGATGGGCGCTATTTTGAATGCTGATGACACATTTGGGCAAAACGCATGACGCAAAGCGAACATGCGTTTAAAGTCAAGTCGTAGATGTCACGTAGTCCCTTTGATGAGGCTATACAGAGACAATACGTTTTCAATCCTGTAGGACAAATATCTGCTCAACCAGACGTCTCGAATCCAAATCCAATAATGAAAAGCTCATGAATAGCAGGGCCATATCAGTGGACCCACTACACAAACAATACAATGAAATTATCATTTTTCTATTCCAGTAAATGAGCTCAACAGAATAATATGATACAGCTGTAACTGGGAGACAATTTGTCTCAAAGCACAGGCTAGGACCCTTTGTTCAGAGGGGGCAGGGGACAGGTGAGGCCTATTTATTGGAGCACGCTGGCTATGTATTCCAATCAGGGAAACGTCGGGACTGTTGTGGCGGGAAAATGTCATTATTGCAATCAGCCTTGGGTTAGAGAGGGACTCTCTGCTGTATGGAAAGCAGTTGAGAACAATGAAAGAAGGCCTCGGTAATGGAGGAGCCTTGAATTCCACTTCATTTGCTGCTCTAATGGATGCGGGGCTGACCCCAATCACAAACCCCTCTTTTATTTTCATCAGAAGACAACGGATTCGCAGAAAAGTTGAGCGCATGCGGATAAATAAATATACTCGCACACGGGGACCTGCTCACACGCGCGCGCACCTGGCCAATAACAACGCAGCAGGCAAAAAGGTAAAAGAGAGAAAATAAAGCCCCTCTGTTCGCCCCCAACACATCTCTGCTCTGCTATGGTTTTGGACTTGGCAATAAATTGCTTTGGTAATCAGCTTTTTGAAAAGCTTATTTACTGCTTGTTCTCTGTTTATTGTGCTCCTCAGAATGAAATATAAAATTGGATTTCATTAGATGTGCAATTTTCTCTTTCTCGTAAAGAAAGGAAGAGAGAGAGAGAGAAAATCACCTTGTTGGATATAGAGAATGGATTCGGGGCGCACTGTATATATTACTGTTGATTAAGTTTCTCTCCGGGCTGACGTGGTCCTCTATTGCTCTAAGTACTGATACGAGCCAGAGTGCAATGTGAGCTCGGCAGTTACAGTCAGATATTTCATCCGTTAATCCAGCGAAAGACTCTTCGTCTAACGTTGATGCCAGGATTGTGTGTCAGAACCAAACTGAACTTAAACTTGTCACTGGTGTGACAAAAAAGATGACAATTGCAAACTAGAACCAACTTCATATAATTGTACATTTAACTTTACTACGTTTCAAGACAACCTTAATAATTGGCTTGACAAAGCTAAAACAGTTTAACTTGGCCTTAGAGGTTTACTACAGGCCCTATGGATAGAATTATAAATAGAATGACAGGTGGAGTGACAGATACAGATTGAACAATATAGATAGAATGATTGGGGGAAACAACATATTGATAGAATGTGTGCAGTTATCTTTTACTAGTTGCATTCACTTGTTTTCCAAATATTGCATTTTTCAATTTAAATTAAATATTTGAGAGAACATCACATAAGCAAACTTCATAAATTGATGTTTGTGTTCTTTTCTTCTTTTTTTAAACTCACCATTATAGTATTTAGCGTTCCTTTGGTTGGGCACTTGGAACTTTTTTTTTTTATTATAATTTTCTTCCTGCTAATGCAGCAATGCAATATGAATTCAGAGTTATTTGATGTCAAGGGAAGGAGAATAATAAACAGGTTGCTTTTAGAAGGTGACCTATATTCTAATTAAATAAGTAGTGCACTTTTGCGTGTGCTTATTAATGATCTTTTGCAATTTTGTTGTTATTTATTTAATAACACCTTGAGAAGCGGTTAGTTGGGCTAAAATAATTCTTAAGAATGAAGGTAACATGCTCAAGTCACACACAACTTCAACATTCAGTCCACAAATCACAACAATGTTAACAATTCAGTTTCATTTTTATTAATTGTAACAATTACCACTTTATTTGCTACTGCTGATAAAGGCAACAAATAATTGGAGAAAAAAAAGAAACAACAACTGTGAATCAAAGCAACTGCATAATTTATTCTGCTGGAATGCACCCTGGGAGTCAGCGAGTAGCTATATTAAGTTTACTCATAACTTAATATAGCTACTCTAGCTACTTTACTTAAGGTTAGCTATACTAACCTTAAGTAAAGGATCAATTACTCCATACAGTTCTTTTTTAGTTGCCTGAGGCCTCATTTATAAAGAT
Source organism: Enteromius unitaeniatus (assembly GCA_032359435.1). Classification (NCBI taxonomy): domain Eukaryota; kingdom Metazoa; phylum Chordata; class Actinopteri; order Cypriniformes; family Cyprinidae; genus Enteromius; species Enteromius unitaeniatus. The sequence continues at coordinate 9,080,174 of JAUMHI010000043.1, read as the reverse complement.
TTGGTCGTATAGCGTGTGTTTTTATAAAAATCGGTCTTTGACGTGGAAAAGTGCTTATTGTCATGTCGGGGTATGAGGAGACGCAGGCACTTTTTATTGTTGGAGTATTGCAGGGTTTTACTGCAGCTGTTCTTTTAGCTCGCTGTTCTATATCATGATGATTGGTGATACTTTGTTCTGTATGTTAATGACATTAATTAGGAGTCGTTTACAAGACAGAGAGCTGAAACCCTTTATTTGTGCAACATTTGCGATTCATAGATTTCACATCTGATAGAGACGCGTACGCACAATTTCTGTTCGTACGCTCATTCTGTGAATCACACGTACGCATATCGGAGAAATGATCGTAAGATCAAATTTAGGATGGTTTCTGCGTTTTACAGTTTTCATTTTACAAATGAGGCCCTAGAACTCACTTGTCTACACTTGCCTTTGTCAGTGCAACCTACTATTCCTATTTCACTTGACTTTTCTTTAAGGCAATTGATTTGCATGCTTTTTTTTAAGTAAGCCCAACTAATTAGATTTTACACTGAATGCTTGATACAGACTGAGCAATAAATATAAAATGAACCATAGATAAAGATAGAATGACAGATTTAGAATGATATAGATTGAAAAGAGCTATACATGTAGATAGAATAGACACCCTGTATATAGTCTGAAACAGAGATAGGTAGATAGATACCAGGTGTGGTACTTTTGGCCAAGTCTTTTGTTTTTCCCCTGTAAATTGTTTGTAAATTATTTCTCAGCACTGGGGTCATGGCGTGCCTCACTCCTGAGCCGGCTATAATTGCATGTGTTGCTGCTGATTGAGTGAGCTTTGATGCAACATTCATTTAACCACAGCTGTACTTTGCTAATGCACAAACAGTGTACTCAATCACTGCAGTCCTGCAGCTCCTTAATAACACAAGCACTTCTGCTCTCTCCCGCCCTCTGGGGTCTTTAGTTTGTTGATGTTTTCGTCAATATCTGTTTCTATGAAAAAGAATAGCCACGACACTTTCTGAAAGCTCCCTTTGATGTTCAGACTTTGTGAACACATGCTACAGCTGTGCCTTTAAGAGGACACATTCAATATATAAAGTAGAAAACGGCTGCAAAGCTGTAAACCACTCCTGTTGGTGCAGCACAAACTAATGGAGTAGCCGTTTGACTAACCGTATCAGCCAGACATACAGTAGACAGAGCTTAGTAAGTAGTGCTAACAGTAAGATAGAGTGCAGAAATGAGCACAGGAACGGCATTTCACAGTGCCATCCTTTTTAAAACAGCACCATCTGCAGGGTACATGCTGCCTCCGGGAGGGGAGACCGAGGTACAGGGCTCCATAGATCACTGGAGATGACGAGGGATCAGATACATTACTGTTGTATATGTGTCATTTCCATATAGTTGAGTTTAGGCAGGCCTGAACTATAAATCTTTATTGAGCTTTGCTGGAACTGTGGGTATGAGACATAAAGTGAATAAAGAGAAATAGTGGTTAGGCTAGATCTGTGCGCGAGTGAGAAAAATTTTTAAAAAACCAGAAGAGAAATACAAGACTGCAAGCATTTGTGTGCATATCAGCATGTCACATATAACTTTTTGATGCTTGCATAAATAAAAAAAAAAAAAAAGAAAAAAAGAAAACAGACTAAGGGGCCAGTCACACCAACTATATTACAAAAACTATATTAAGTAGTGTCTAATCAATGAGCAATTATATTTTGTTTATTGTGAGTGTGTACTTTAAATGCTCCCACTTTTGATTCTGATTGGCTATTGATATTTTACTATTTTATCATTCAAAAAGTTCGGGAAAATGTTAAGAAAGTGATTCTAGTTACATTATTCCTCTGTTCTGTCATTAGTTAGAGTTGTGGCATGCATGTTATTGTTTAAAAGGTTTTTTTTTTTCAAATTTATCTATCATCCATAATGTGAATGGGCCTTTAGTTGGTTGGAAATTGGTTTAAACTGGTCTTTCACCCTTGGCTGAAAACTGGTGTTGGTCTCCCAGCTGAAAAGTGTACAAAACCCCTCTAAAACCAGCCAACTTGACCAGGCTGGAAAACCAATTAAAACCAGAGACCAGCTTAGGCTGGTTTAAGATGTTTTCTTCAACAAGGGAATCCTCAGAATGACAGGGCCACCCTGATGTTAGCACAGGGCAATGGGTCCAAATTCAAAGGCCCACACAGCTGCTGTTTTACAACATATCCATCTCTCTCCCTGCTCCAGGCCTCATGTCCACATTCATTACCCTCACTTTTATAATCCTTTAAACATACTTCATGGTGCTTTCGTGGAAATTTAATTAGTTTTACAAGGTGACAAGACTTTGCAAAGTAGTTTGATTACCTGGACACCAATATACTAGAGCTGCAGAATGACAAAAAATAGGGTAGAAACATGGTCTACCATATGAGGGCTGCTAATCAGGTCAGTCAACCACAAACCAAGCCCACAAAACAGTAAGACACATAATCTCTTAAAAAGGATATTCCACGCAAAAATACAATTCCTCTCATTTACTCACCCTGTCCCAGAGATACTGTATATGGCTTTCTTCTGTGGAACAGATTTTTATAAAAACAATCCAACTGTTGTTCATACAGGTAGAAAGCAATGGTTTGTAGTTTAAAAAGTTAAAAAATATTAGTATTTCTCCTCACACACAAACCTATTTTGCTTCAGAAAACAATGATTGCAGTCGTTTTACATGGTTTTTGAAGCATTGTTTTTTATGGATTTGTCCACTTGCATTATACAGACTGACAGAGATGGATTATGTTCCTAAAATTATGAAGAAAAAAAAACCCATATACTTCTGGGATGGCATGAGGGTAAGTAAACGATGAGAGCATTGTTATTTTTGGGTCGCATGTCCCTTTAAAATGCATAGCATTTCCTGTAGATTCACCTCTCTTTTTACTAAGAAGTCTCCAGATTTTAAAAAAAGGTTCAAATGGAAGGTTTGTGAGATCTTTAAAAGAGTTGACATTTTGCTATTTTCCCTCAAAAATGCAGTTCATCAAAAAAGCTCAACAAACCAGAGACGGAAAAGTCTGTTGACAGGCGTTTTTGCATTGATATTCTCGCCGTCAGTGAATTTTACAAGCTAATTATAAAATAATTTTTGCTTTGAAGCAGATATGCCTTTCATTTTTTTCTTACAGAGACGGAGACATAATGTGCATATCTTCTGTTTTCATATCCCTCAGGTACACGACTAACGGGCCTAAAATGAAATTCGAGCCATACATCTAGGGTAAGCAGCAGCAGTGTTCTTCAATGAGAGCCAAGTCAAATGAGAAGCTGTCAGTCAGAGGGGGATAAGGAGGTTCAAAGGCTGCACGCTGCTGCAACTTTTACAATACAGTTTACCAAACACTAACTACGCTTGGCACTTTTTGCACAAATGAAAGAAATTTTTAACTGCGGGTCTTTTTTCTGTAGACAAATACCAAGGTGCGTCAGGATCCAAATTAGATCTCGGTAGCATTGACATACTTTCCACTCACAGGTACTGGATGCTTCATATATGATTAATTAATCGAGGCAGGCTGCCATCTGTGTTTTAACTGATTAAATAGTGCACAAAGTGAGATGCACCTTTTGATGTGATCCTTTGGGGAACCTGTGCCGGCTTTGTGTTTCTACCTTGATTAAGCACAATACTTCAGCATGTTCCTCAGCCAGTTCAAAGTCTCTTTAATTTACGAAGAAAGGACGCAGAGGCATTAGAGCTGCTTTAAAATCCTGCCCATCTCCATCGGCTCTGGTGGATTCCTTTTATGAGAGCATTTTCCACAAAGAACCGGGCTATTCTTTCACTCGCTCACGCATTCATTCACTTGCTCACTCGCTCATTTGTTCCTTCATTTCCTTTTTTTGTGCGGGGGCCTCCATCTGGCTGAGTATAAAAAATTTATTCCAGTAAAATCTCACCTGAGATCTGTAATGGGGAAAGGCTTTTAAAGGTCACACGTGTAATAAGTTCCGATGGTCTCACTCACTCAGATAATGGCTCTTTAGTCCATCTTGCATTGCTGCTGTCCTGAAATAATGGAGCAATCTGTGGACCATTCACTACAGTAGTGCTCGAGTTGTAAGGCAGCCAGGCGTACAAGTTGCCTTGTGCTTTGGAAGTAGTAACCCCAAGAGGAAGCAGAGCTCTGGCCCAACACCTCTGTTCCCTCTGCATAGCTATGGTTCACTGACATTCAGTGCCTGTACACGGGATTTGTTCAGTCCTGGCACCCCGACTGAGGGAACCGAATTAGGATAAAGAAGGGGGGGGGGGCTTCCAGTACAGTGCTAAATGATGAGCTCCACGATAATTGTCCTCACTGAAAATTAATTAGCTTTCAATAGGCGCCCAGTATAGTCGTAAACCACGTTCATAATCGAATGGAAATTGCGCCCTGATTGCTCTAAAATAGAATCGCTGTGTGGTGATATATTCCATTTTATGTTAATTATGAGGGATAAGCTACCATTCTTGATGAAGTCTGTAATTGAAATGTTAGCTCTAAATCCAAGTGTATTGCATTCCTCCCCCTCCTTGGTACAAGGCAATGACATTGTGTCGCAATTCCAAATAATGTACTTGGATCAAATCATTCACACATTCTATACAGAAATATTGCGCGTGCAATATGTTAAAATAAAGTACAAAAAAGATTTTTGCATAAAATCCATCCGGTTTTTAAAGTGAATGTTACTGATGTTTCTTATTTTTGGGGACAGTAGTTTTTTTAATCCACTTTTTTCAATAATCTGCTCTCACTTAGATGTACACTACAAAATGAGTTTCATTTTGTCCTGTAATATAGACAAAGATTGAGTAGTATAGTCGTCACTTGTTAACATGATTTTAGTATAAAAGGGGGGGGGAAATTATTTCTGTATAATGTTGCTTACAATCTATATGTTTAGGGCTGCAGCTATCGAATATTTTAGTAATTGAGTATTCTACTGAAATTTAATTGATTAATCGAGTAATCGGAGAAAACATTTTAGCTTAATTAAAGAGCAATATTAAATATGCTAGAGAAAATAAGACATGTCTCTTAAAATTAACAACTAATTGTTTTCTTCTTGTTTTAATCAACATTTTATTTATTGATGATATTTATTACATTTTTAATATACATATTAGGTCAAATATTATTATCATACAGTAAGTTCATGGCTGTGCATTTGCAACATAATGCTTAAAACCATAAAATAACTGTACAAATGACAAAAACAAAATTAGCATTAAAATATATGTTATAACAAAATAATTAGTTTGCATTCATAGAATTACAAGCTTCACATTTCCTTCAGAAATTCCCCTATTTACTCTTATTCTAAGTGCCTCGGTCCAGCTTAACGAAAGGAAGAAAACAAAGAAAGAAAAAGAAAGCAAGGGACAAGTCAAAATCTTATGGTAATCAAAATGATCCCACATATGCTATTAACTGAGCTTAACTGTCCTGAATTCCAAATATTTCCTTTAACACAAGGCCTTGGAACTGAATCTCTGCATCACTGTTCACTGATTATATTTAACACATACCAGCTGCTTGAATTAATCCTAAAATTTATTTTAATATAGAATGTGGGTTCATAATTCATGCATAGTGCATTCATTTCCAGGGTCCAATATTAACCCAAAGCTTGTGCCAGAATGCTGTGGCATGGTGAAGTCAGGAATTTACTGGTCTCAGTAATACGTTTGGCAAGACATTCCTGAGTTCGCATTGCAAATTAGTGGTGGAACGTTCCAATGTCAGCCGACCAGCAAAGACAGCATGAAACTGCCTTATATAGCCTTATATTTGCCTTCAGACTACAATCACGACCTCAGTCAGATTATGGCCGTTTCTTTGAGAGAGCACCAGAGCCACAACAGATATCTTAAAAACAGAACAACATAGTCATTCATTCTGCATAATGGGACAAAAAAGCTTTATCCTCATTTCCCCTACTGAGAGGAAGTCTAAATTATAATCACGACTTTGAAGCCTAACTACTCCATGTTCCCTATGAATATATTGTATGATATTTGAAAGAGGGTATGTTTAGCAGACCGGCTTCACAGAGCAGAATGCGAAGTACTGACAAAAGAGGGAAATGCATTGTAATTGATTGTTACCAAAGATTACTTTCTGTGAGACAACATGTAATGACTGCAGAACCACATCTGACTGCTGGGAGTTCTGTGGGGAAGAAAGCATCGCTTTTAGCGTCACACATTCCCACTGGCACGCAGCTCGAAAAACAATTATTGCACTTTGTTGTTTTGTCTCCAACTCTTGACTAGCCAAGGTGCAGCTTTGGATGATCTTCTAACTAGACGCATGCTAAAAACTCTCTCATTGCTCTGGCAATTACAGCCAAATTTTTCAACACTTCAAGAGATTTCACATCATCCGCTCCTCACCGCCCAACAAAAAGAACTATGACAAACTGTCAAAAACCAAGCAGCCTGCTACATAAAATAATGCCACATTACGCTTTCCACAGAGGACCAGCATCTGCTGCTTAAAGCTTTAAATTCTCTTATACATTAGCTTACATGAGCCAATTTTTTTATAATAATATGTATTGTCTATTAGTGGTGGGGATTTTTCTAGGGATGGGACGATACACCTACCTCCCGATTCGATATGATTCCGATACTTGGGTGCCGATACGATATGTATTGCAATTTTTTTTAAGAATTCCAATTCTACAAGTACTGCGATTCGATATTGTAATGTGTTGCAATTTTGTTTCTTTCTCTCTAGACCATATGGAAAAATGTGAATAGTACACAATATATCAATCTTTTTGTACTTCAGTCTGCATCTTCTCCTCATCTGGTGCACAATCATCCCTGAATTTCTCCTGGTCCTGTCTCACCACTTTTTCCTACAGGGTAAAACAACATAAACCACAGATGTTACATCATGAAATAATTGTTGAACTGAGGCTATTTCCACTATGTACAGTTACACTAAGTGTATCACTGATTTAAGTGTAAATGCTATTTAAATGCTATTTGCACTGTGAATAAAAGAATACAAGACATTTAGAAGACAACCTTTCGTAATATGCAGGTGAGCAAATTATTTTAATCTGGATTGATCACTAAAATTATAAATTAAACAATTATATAAACATTGCATTTCAACTACGTTGTATTATATATTATATAAAATAAGTAGGGCTGTGCCTATATTCAGACGCGAATTATCATAGGTATCTCGTCAGTAATGCCGGCTGTGATTAAGCGTAAATCTCATTCAGGTGTTCATTCACGCATCCGCGTTTATTACACAGAGTTTTGCGTGCATTGTCGATATTTATCGCTTGCGACAATGAAGGCGATATTACGTAACTTGTCGTAACTTGGCTCTGTGTAGTGTAGGGCTGTGCGTGAATGAGTTTTAGGACTAATCAGAGAATCGGCATTACTGTCGAGATGCGCATGATATCGCGTCTGAATATCGGCACAGCCCTATAAAGGGTAAAGTGAATTATTTACCTCGAGTTCCTTTGTGGCTCCAGCCTCAGAGACCATTCCACACTTTGGATTTAAAGTGTGATGGTGCAGGCTGTATATCTCTTGCTGTCTTTCCTTCCGCCATTTTACATTTTTGGTGTTTGCTAGTAAGAGATGTGACATCATGTAACCGATACAACACATCGCCCTCTGCTGAAATAAAAGACGTAACTTTCGTCCGCCTCGTTTATAAGTAAGTGCAAAAATGATGCAATGTATTTAATGTGAATTCATATCGATTCTGGTGTAAAAAAATCGATTTTAAAATCGCAAATAAAAAAATCGCGATAGTTAGGTGAATCGATTTTTTTGTCCCATCCCTAATTTTTTCTGTCTCTCTTTCTGCAGGTTCAGCAGTATGTAAGTGGCTCTAATGAGTTCACCCAATTCATTTAGCAATACATTCAGAAACAAAATCAACCTTAATCCTTATGCATGAACCACTGAATCATTCACTCAAATGATTCATTCAAAAACACTGATTAATTAAATGAATCTAAATTAAACATAGTATGAAATACAAGTATGTTAAAATAAATGATGGTTGTTTTACTAGGGTGTATGTACAAATGGTCTACTGTTCAAAATGTTGTTGTTGTTTTTTTTAATTTTTTTTATTATTATCATTCATCAAGGGCATGAATGATTGATCAAATATTACAGCCAAAACATTTATAATGTTAAAGAAGATTTCTATTCAAAATAATGATGTTCTTTTAAAAGTTCTATTCATCTAAGAATCCTGAAAAAAGTACTATTAAAGCAATACAACAATGTTCAACACAGATGAGAAGAAGAAATGTTTGTTGAGGGGTCAAATCAGTATGTTACAATAATTTCTGAAGGATCATAAATTTGTCTGTTTTTGGTCAAATGAAGGGATTCTTGGCAAGCATAAGAGACTTATTTTTAAAACTTTTCCAAACCCAATCATTTTGAACATAGTGTACAATACATTAAATTGACTGTGTTTTTTTTCTGTACAACTAAAAACACTGGATTTAGAAGCTGATGGAAAAGAAAAGAGCTACAACTGCATTTCAGTTTGAGCAGAAGAGAAGCTAGAAACCCTAATGTCTATGGAAATTGTGAACAATCAGAAATGATTTTTTTAATCAGCTTCTTCTATATGGTTGATTCATCAGAGTCTCCTTTTTTTAGAAGGGACGTGTGAAGCCACAGGGCTGCCTGCTGCAACTTCTCAACCTTTTTGGTGACAGGTTTTATGAGCCTAATGCAGTTTGTGATGTATAGCATAATAACCTCTCTGACTGTAGGGCCCAGCTCCTAATATCAGCTGGCTTGTGTATCAGGCAAAATTATTGTAATGAGACCCTATTTCCATATAACAGCGAAATGAGTTCATTATTCTAAGTTATATTGGTGGAGTAACCAAAAGAAATTGATGCTTTTATTTGGGCGGAATTGGATTCTGGGCATAAATAGAATTAAGCAAAGTTGCAGATAGCAAAAAATGCAATAATAATTATATTGTAGTTATCAAAAGGTCATCACCCCCCACTTCCCTCCCTCGCACGTCCCTCCAATCTCTCACCACATATTTCAAATGGATGTGCGCTTGTCAGAAGGTCTGCGATTATTCCAGTCGCTATGCCGTACAGTTATTGAAATTCTGTCGCATGTCAATTTTACCACAAAAAAAGCAATTGTTAGACTGTGTCCTTGCATCCAACACCATTTCAAACATCTCCTTTGAAACACAAAACATTCGCACGAGTACGCCATCCATCACCGACATGCCGACACGAGCGAGATTTGGTGGATTCCACAGAAGGCTCGCCGTCCCCCCTTTATCACTCGTGTTGATCATTCGCATTCCTAATTGCATTTATTTCTTTCAAGGTAACCTTTACAGCAACCCGGTGTGTGGCTGCAGCAGCACTATTCAAAGAGCCCGTCGAGAGCAGCGCTGCAGTGTATCCTCTTCATCAGCTGATTATGCTATCTATCAGCCACAGCTGTCAATGCTCATTTAAGAGCCCTGCCAGACCCTCCGAGTGATGCAGTCGAGTGTAACCCCGCTGATTGCTGTTTTGTAATCCAACACCTCACCCTGTTCCTTCCTGGAACAAACATTCTAGCCCCTTTAAATCTAAAAATTCGTAGGCCTAAGCTCTGCCGTTGATGTTGGGGGCGTGGGGGGGGTAAACCTAATTACAAACACATTGCCATCGAAGAAAACATTGTTTTGTTGTTGTTGTTGTTGTTGTTGGGGAAAGAAACGAACTGAGTGGAGGAGAAGAGAGAGAGAGAGAAAGCGAGAGAGAGATAGAAAGAAAGGAAAAAACGCAGGTCCAAATTCCTTTCTGCATTGCCAAGGCACGCTTGGGATGCTGGCAGCTACAAAGATTCAATTATACAAAGTGCAAAAAATAATTAGAAAAAAATAATAGCACTTAAAAAAACAGGCCCCTCCAGAAATTGCGTAGAACAATAAATCTGTTAATTAGCTCATTAATATTCAATTGGGGTCAGTGGACTTAATGGAACCTTTTTCATGGGCCAAGGAAATGTTTAACACTCAGTTCTTCCTCCGCTGGCTCCTATTATCAACTATGCACAGGCGAGTCTTATCTGCGCTCCAGATGGTGGAGAACAATGCCGACCCATTATCGTCCCGCCGCAGCGTGTGTGCCTTGTAACCGGTGTGTGGTTGAGACAGTGAAGTATAGATACTGAGGCATTTAGTGTAATTGATATGTGGTATATATCGTATTGTTTAGGCCCTGTTTGTTTGCTCCGCCGCTATTCCAGGCGAAAAGGGAAGGCGAAGATGGATTCTCGGCGTTGCGGTTTCGGGGGTCTCTCTCTACAGGTCACAGATAACTTGTCAACATCGAGGCTGGTGTAAAATGCATCAAAGCTAAAACTCCTGGGTGCAGAAAAAAAGAGAGAAAACGCAGACAGAGTAAGGTTTTGTTTGTGCAAAACAGAGAAGCCGCTGTCAGCCATTAGCATGCGCTCAGCCTGATGTTTTATTCAACAAGTGTGATGAGCAAAGTTGTCTAGGCGCAGATTGAGCTCCTCAGCGTTGTTGAACTGTTTTAAAGGCTATTATGAGCTTATTGTCTGCCTTCCTCTTAGTCAATCACAGTGTACACCAACGGCAAAAGGTCAAAGGAAACGTAATAACAGTGACGCAAAGCATTTGAATGCTTGGAAAAGTGCGATTTTTCATACTCTCGGCTTATGAAAGCTCTCCCGATGTCTCCAGCATGGAGACAAATCTTTGAGAAAACGCAAGCTAAATGAATCAATAAAGGCCGAGAGCACAACCCGGTTAGGTGACGCATATTAATAGCAACTGGTTATTTGGTGTAGGACACAAAAAAGTCAGACTTTCGCATAGCTCAATAAACAGCTAATGTTGTAACAGAGAGCCCTGTTCATTATTTGTGATGTGAGAATATGAGAAGTCTGTGAATTCTCTTCTAAACTCCGCAGCTCTCGATTTGCGAGACTTTCAATTGACTCTGTTTCTCAGTCAGGACAGAGAGCTGTTTTTATCATCGCCACTTCAACTTGACACTAAAGAGAGAAGGCACAATCATCAAATCTTCTGTCTTGCCACCAGATAGTAGAGGCAGATAACTAGCCTTTGATGAGGTCACTTTCTGTGTCAGGTGCTCTGAACTCATGAGGACCTTCACTTCACTTTCACTTATTAAGAGCTGACAGACTCACAGCACTTGAAGTGTGTTTGCAGACACCTTTGTGATCCCATTTCATATTGAGCTGGGAGTGTAAGCACCTAATATTTGGTATTCTGTCATGTTTGATTAGACATGTAACCACCTTACACCGCTAACTCTTCTACCATTACCAGAATGGGCTGAATACAAAGGAATTGTTGTAACACGGGGTGAGTTTTCTTGACTAATTCTAACACTTAACATTCACACGCTTCAGTTTATCAAAAACATCAATAGACAGAGAGTGCTACAATGCTGGAAATGGTTAAAAGTTGAAGGTTCTCTATGGAAAGGTCATACTTTATACACAAAAAGAGCATTTCCTTGGCACTCTTGATACATTTAAAAAGCCTTTCACAGCTATAAACAAGGCAAAAAAGCGGTCTAGCTGCATCTGGAAGAGTGTACTATAAAAACATTTGCAGTATGCCATTTAAAGATATGACAGAAATAGTTGAAGTATTTCTAAACCAGTCAGGAAATCTCACAGCACAATCCATATACAGTAGGTGACACTGATAAATATCAGCCCAGTCTTAAGTGACTTAATTTGAATCTCAAATCAATTAGGTCGAACTACAAATATTTTACAAATTAAATAAAAGAATGACTTAAGCACATAACAAACTATTAAAACTTAAACTAAAAGTAAATTAAATATGAATAAATCCTACATTATAGTAGAATAATATATAAATGCAACAATATATCAAATATAAACAATACTAAAATAACATGTTCAACGTCCAATCAACATGTAAAATTGGAAAAAAAATCGGAATCAACAGATTTACTTATGACAAAACTTGCGAAGAATTTTTTACACAGTATATTTCTATTTTTGTTTCAAATATAATTAGCTGTTTTAAATGGAAAGGTTTCCTATTTGCTTACCTTTTTGAACAGCAAGCACTACAACGAATTACTGGCAAAAATAAAAGCATCAGTGTTTTCCTTATAACTTATCCAGCAATGGGGTGGCACTTTTTATCCTTACAGAGAAAAAAGTATTTTCTTAACTATACTTACTGTTGATATCGTAACATACAAATATTGGAATATTGAACAAGAGAATAAGAACACTACAAAAACACTACAGGTGCCATGATTGAAATGAAATACAAATAATATATGAAATAAAAATTTTTTACAGGTTCATAGCTTTTTATAGTTAAACTAAACAAAAAAAGTGCTCTTAATTATAAGCTATGAACACAAAAATGCACATCCATTCCTGCCACGGGATTATAGTTGTCCTGGTGAGTGAATAAACTGTTTGCTCTATAAGATTAGCATGACGCTCACTCTCTATTAACTTTCTCTCTCCTCCATCCCTCACATGTGCAAGATAAATGTCAACCATAAGAAGGCATGCCTCTCAAATCCCAAATGGGGTCTCACTTTTGAGAAAAACAAGGTGAAACATAAAAGCAACAACCACTTTACCTCTGTCTCAGCTTGAAGTAAAGACTTTATGGATTTTTCAATGAGATAAAAGCAGAAACATTTTGTTCTAAGCATGCTTGTTTATTGACACCGTTCAGCATGCACGGTAAGATTATTTCAAACTGTATTATCTTTTTAGTCGCTTGTAAAATTTCAATTTTACTTTGCTTTATCTCTGTGGAGAATATCTATGAGGGTTGCGCAGAGGGTGAAGGACTTAGTGGAGATTTTCGCTCACCCTTTTGCTCAGGCAGCTTAGTGAAATGAAATACAAAAACAACAACAGGGAGTCAGTGGGCATGGCAGTGACCAGCAATGCCGAGGCTTCTCTGAGGAAGATTGAAGTAGCCTGCCATTTCTTTATAACTCTGATATGACGGAGAGATATCACTCACACACAAAATGTGTTAGTATTGAAAAAAATAAACATTTACTCAGGTAAATGTCTGGTTGATTTAAAAAACGAATGCAATTGAAAAATACTAATAATCAATGTAATCGAAAAAACAATTAATTAAGCAAATTATTATAACTTCAATATTGGCAATATTGTATGTCTATGGGTAGGTAATGTACGAATTTTAGTACTTCAACACATAATATATAAATCTTGGATATAGACTTCCCATATTCAAATAACTCTAAATCGGACTTTAAATCTTACAATTGCAACAACTGTTACAATTACAATGTGACTTCAAAGCTGCCTTCAAATCCACATGGGAGGCTCCTTAATGTCATAATAACAAACTAGGCATTTGTTATTATTACAACATTTGCAACATTTAAAAAAAAAATGACAGAAGTAGCATAAACAAAACAATTATATCCAGTCACTACATCTGGAATTATTAAAACCATTTATTTTGTTATTTGTATTTGTTGTCTCTAAGTGTATAGAGCACTATAATGAAACTGAAATATGGCACAGGAAATAAAAATAACTCTGCGAAAAACTTTCATTATCATTGAACAGACTTGTTTGGCAATATGTTTCACATCAAAACACCCCTTCCAACTTCAAAACTGGAGAATACCCTAGATTATATTTGTAATTATGACTTTATTTGGTCATTCATATGCTTGAAACTCATAAATTAGAATATTTTTTAAGTCTGACTACATCTCATAATGTGACTTTATATCTAGCAATTGCAACGTTCATTCAAGATATCTTATTCAAAACATATCTCTTGAATAAAACACAGCCAGTCATTCCGTCATTACCCAGGCACCTCCATCTCAGCTTATGGAGTGGATCTCATCATTAGATAAGAAGCTGTGTTTTCAGTCTCTCTTCTTCTCCTAGCTCACTTTCACCTCTCTGACAGCAGAGCTATTATCCAATCAATTCTCTAGTGCTCCAACCCCCTACATACACACACGTTTAGGATCCAGACACAAGGGTAACCTCGAGAGCAGAGCTGTAGGCAAAAAAGGAGACCCCCTCCTGCTGAGTGCAATTGGGATTTGAGAAAGTTAAACACTTCCCAAGCACAAATTCCAGCCTGGGCAGCAATGTAGAGATCCCATTCTCCTCACAGCACACTTCTGTCTAGCAGAGGTCATCTCCATCAGCAGCACTACTCTCAAACACACACTAATGTGTACACTTACTCCTCCTTGCTACCCTCCTGGAGTGGTGGTCCTGAGCCCTCAAACACTGCTGTCAACACTTTTACAGCCGCCCTTGACTTTCACAGGACTTGCAGATGCTGAAGGAGCTGAAGGACAGAGACGTCAAAACCAAAAGGTGATATCAGACACAACATATGAATGGCATATAGAAGGAATACATGAGGATCTAGAGTAATTCCTTCACATGAGGGTTATGTTACATTGATTGTTTATGTCATAATCACTTCATTTTAAAATCATACTGATATAGAAAACAAGATATAGAAAGAATGGTAGATAAGAATCTCAATCGTTTGTGAAATAAGTTCAAAAAGCAGATTTAAAAATCTCGGTTTCTAAAGGTCAGGTAAACGCTGAAACGCTGAAACGCTTCTAAAGTTTTTCAGATTAAAGTGAAATAGTGGCTGTGAAAATGTTAACCTAAAATGTGCTTTATGAGGTAACATCTATAAAATGTTTTTATTAAGTCAAACAGATTAAATCACAAAATATAACATAAACACATTATAGATTACACCAACAAAACACAATTTATGGGTTAGATCAGGAAGAAAAAGCTACTTATGCTAACAACTTAAACCTAATGTATTAAAATAGAAAATAGTTTATACTATTTCACAATATTATATTTTCACTTTATATTTTAGTCTTATGTTTAGAACGGTGATGTATGTTTACAATGACATCACAGGTGTGACTGCAAAATTTTGTCCTGGTGATACTGCAAAAAAAAAAAACTTGTTTATGCCTTTTTGGCTTTAGGTTTTCTATTTTCTTTCCAAACCATGTGAATCATAACTGCAGCAATAATAACATTGATTAAAAAAGATGCAAATTCCACAATGACAGATCTTGTCATACTGTATTTGACAATATTATATCAGTCAAGGCACAAGTTCCTGCATCCAATATTAATGACAGCTTTAATGCTCTTCAAAATTTTAATATACTGGGTTGTGCACTGAGCTCAAAACTGGTGAACTCCGGTGTAAGAGAGTGGATAGAATTAAAAGATTTAAATATCATACTTTTTACATCTTCATATAAACACATAAGAGACAAACGCAACAAAATTGGATTAGCCTAATTAGCATTTTTAAGTGAAACCCTGATGAAGTCCTTGATGCTTTCTGTATTACATATGAATCAGGCAGTCACAATGTAGCTCTTCATGTAGCTATACTAAACTCACCTGAAAGGTTTAAATTGCTTCAACTATTTTCTAATGTTATACAGCACTTTAACCTAACCAGCCCGGACACAGGTGGCTTTTAATTTTGTTGTTCATTTATGAACAAAGAGCCCTTGACAGGACTACTGCTGTATCTTACAAAAGGTCCCACAGGGAAAAATCTAAATAAGTTAGTACAAAGCTTATTAGAAAAAAGCATTACTTTTTGTTAGCATGAGATCAGTTCATTTGACAGAGGACAGAAGATCGCCTGACGCTCTACTTTGACTTCCATTGTCTCAAGCTTTCCCCTCTGGCAATCTGATCAGGTCTTGCTATAACATATCACTGTTACCTCATCACACCTTCGTGTGTACAAACCTGTGCTGCTCCAGCAGAAAAATCTACACAGGAAGGGGGTGGCATTACTAAAACAAAGAGAAGCGTGTTTACAAGTACAAAAACAAGCACATTACATTCAAACAATGCCACATCAGCCCCAATCCCCCTGTCAAGCTCACTCTCCCCAGCATATACCCCTGGGGGATCCCAGACCTTCCTTCATGTTCAAAGATTATCAGTTAATCCAAAATGTGCCTGAAACACAGCAGAAAAAAAAAAGCAGGAGCGAGCCAAGAATCGGAGGGGGGCTCATGTGGAGACATAGGGTCTTTGGACTTTATTTATTTGTTGGCTTTCATATTAATCCATTGGAACAACACACCAATTTTTTTCTTTGGGGTCGGGGGTGGATGGGGCATGTGTAAATGTTTCAGAGCCATTAAATGGGAGATGAAAGTTTCAATGGATAGCATGCGAGAGTATTAATTGTAAAGGCCATTATTTGGTGTCCATGAGGCTGAATCAGCTTACCCACTCCATTCCCCCATTTGCATACAAAATGCTTTATTTTGGCAATCAATGAAAGTGCTCCACTGTATGTGTGGCTTATCACATGCTTGCAGGGAATGGATTCCTTCGCCATCTCGTTAAATTCTGTTGATGCAGAACAATTTGAAACATGGCACAGGCTGCAATGACATTTAAAGATGCCTCGGCTTAATTATATTTTGCAAACATTTGGGTTGTTTGTCCTCGGGGATAAAGTGTCTCCACTACAAAGTTAACTTGTTAATAATTGCGTGAAGAAGCGCTCTCTCCTCCTTTCTCTCTTTTTTTATCTGTTCTTCGTTTCTTCTTTTTTATGGTGCACTAATCATTATCACCTATTAAAGCTGGTTAAGGCCATTCAAGGTGCCTGCTGTACACACAAAAGACATGCCGGTGACATTCTGTCCTGTCATTTATTTAAACTAAGGGTTCAGGTGTCTGGGATCCTTCAGGGGCACAGCTGAAGCAAATAGTCAGCTGAATCATGTCTATATAAAATGTCCATCTTATGTTTGGTTTGTATGTGCCCAATCAGCAGAACCTGATTTTGCTGAGTTCGACATGTCCCTGGGTCAACATCTTTGTTGACCTTGGAACAACATTGTGATTAGCCAATCAGATTTGAAGAACCAGTTTATAGTTTTGTGAAGTTTAGGCTAACAATCAGTTTTTGGTGCTTGTACATCAGTGTCAGTCATTTATCATTTCCTCTGATTTTAGGCATTACTCATGGGTAGGGTTAGGTTTAGGTGTAGAAATATGGTCAAAACTAACATTTTGGAGTAAAATGTTGTTCCAGGGTCTAAATATGTTGACCCAGGAACACGTCGAACTCAGGACGTGCATGTGAATCACACACTCATCTGACTCATGCTGCAATTCACTTTATGTACCTCGTGCCAAAGCACTCATGTCCTATTCTATGTAAAATGAAACATTAAGCAGCATGCAGGAATACAGCTTTCACATCAGAAAGATGTGGGCTTTTGTAAAACCATATATTCAAGATAAAGTGACTCATGTTCTGGATCTGATTTGATTTAAATTGCACAACTGCCTTTGGTTTCTCAGTCAGAAAAAATAATCTTAACACAACTCTTCACCTGTACAGTTAATAATGACCACAGATCCAAAAGGTCAAAACAAAAGTAGAGATATGTAGTAGAGCTAAAAGTAAAGCTATGGCAGCTTTATTAGAAAGGCAAACTAAAATTTCAGTGTTTCCATTTTTGTAATTTTAAAGACAGATACATTAAATGTCATCAATTATTTTATTGGCTCCAAAATGGCTATGAGGCTTGATTACTGTATTACCTGCACTTGATATGGGGAGGGAGAAAGAGAGAGAGAGAGAGAGAGAGAGAGACAAAGTGCAAAGTTCACTATAACACATTGACAAGTAACACTAAGAACAAGCAAGCCAGCAGTATAACAGCAACACAAATAATATATATCCTTAGCATTAACTATAAAAACCTTTGCAACATGTAAGAGCAATACAAATAATCAAATAATTATTAAAAATAATTGCTACTACTTACTGATTTTGGCTTGCTGTAAAATGATGGCACTTCCTATTGGATGATGTCATCGGGACCCTGATTTGTCAATTAAAAGTCAATCCTTGTGGGTTTTCCAATTTTGTTGAAAATCAAAATTTTGATGTGTATGTAAACCCTTTAAAAACTCTAATAATTCTATTGCATGTAAGACTCTTTCATGGGGTAAGTCTTATAAGCCAACAAAGTATGCTTTGGATTTCTAAATTAATTAATATTAATAAATAATTCAATTCAAGAAACAAAATGTATTGACCCAAACAAAACAAAAAACAATTGTGAAGGGTTTAGATCGAACTGTTAGAGCTTAAACATAATATCTATTATATTAAAGGATACTTAGTATGTCTCATGATCATTTGGTTTGCTTAAATTTATGTCTTTCAAAAAAAAAAATTAGTTCATGCACTTCTGAAATAATGGGGTTGACTACTGTTATGTATAGGTACAGTAGGTTATTGTATGATTATATCATGCTAATATTATGTGTGCCATTATTGTTCTGCACCGTGTAAAACTACATAAATCTCTAATCTAAAGTTTCTGAATTCTGTTTTGTCTCTCCCAAACTAAATTCATGGCAAGGCACCCACTCTGAGTCAACCCATGTAAAAACAAACAGCTCTCTGTCACACTTGAAGAGTCCACATGTATTTGAAGCATTTACATTCCTCACAGTGAGGCATGTGTGCGCTTGTGATGCCGACTCGCCTGTGGGTGGGTTTCTGCTAATATGCTTGTCTGTGTGTTTATGCACAAGTGTGTGTGTGTCCGGCATTTCAACCATGTGCAACTGAACCTGCAATTTCACAGCGCATCTCTCGCTGTGCCGCAGTGTCGTGCTGGTGAGGCACCTTAAATAATGTCATTTCCCCCCTGCTGTTTGAGATCAAAGCTTCTATCAGCTGAACCTCTGCGCCTTCTCCACCCTCACAGTGGCCCTCTCCGCCTGCCCACACTCTCTCCACCACATACAGCGTCCACAACAAAGATGCAATGCACTGGCAAACAACTCTAGATGTCAGACAAAGCCAATCAATTGCTTGTTTGCTGCGTGAAAACACAATCGGTTATGGCTTACCTTTAAAACGATAGGTCGGGCACATGTAATTACCTTGCTGGAAGGAATTTGCAGCACTGTTTTAATACACTGACATTTATGCCATATATGTAGTTTGTCACTAAGAAGTTTAATGAAGACTGACATTGGCTTTATAAACAACAATTTCAATGCAAATGCAACACTGCTGTGGTAATTAGTATATTTGTTTTCCCCCATGAATAATGTTTATAGTGTATGCAGGCACATTCATAGGGGAGACCGGGGCTGGATTTCACACTTTTTATTTCTATGAATGTTTATTAATGTATAGGCATGTGCCCTAAAGTCTTATATACACTTCAGTTCAAAAGTTTGGGGTGAGCAGGTGTTAGAGTCACACTCACACATACATTTTCCAACTATTGTTTGTCTACTGTTTTAACTATTGTTTATAGTTGGGCAACTATTGTGCCCAAAAAGGCACAAAATCACTTGACCTTTACCTTAAAGGGGTTATCCTGTGCCACTTTTACAAGCTGTTTGGACTGAAATGTGTGTTGGGAGTGTGTGTACACAACCACCCTACAACGACTAAGATCCACCAGTAGTTTTCTTTTCATTTAATAAAAATAAGTTGCCCCTTCTGAATACAAGCCATTGTCAAATGCATGTCGATGTGAGTCGGTCACACACATATATTATATATGTATTAGATCTTGTCACAGAGCGTAAATAATGCTGCTCTTTTATTGGATTTTCCTCATTTGTAAGTCTCTTCAGAAAAATAAATCTGCTAAACGATTTATGTATGAAAACACAGATCAGCCTTTCATTCATTTAATAATAGAAAGCTGGCCCGAAGTGTACGCCAGAGTTGTTGTATTGTGTTTACTTGTTTGGAGCTTTGCAACAATGTGATGCTCAATGTGATCAAATTTGCATAACAATACTCGAATGCAGTTTAAACCTAGGTATTTAAGGACAGCATAAGGTACAATTTTTAGCATTCACCAAAAATAATTCATGCATTTTGACCTTTGACCCCTCAAACTCTGGCTGAGTGAGGGGAGCAGCAGCAAGTAATGTGATGTCTTGTGCTGGTAGGACATCAGTGTTCTCTGGCCGAGGCCCAAGCTGCTTTCCCACACGCACAGCGCAGCTACAGATCAGATTACTATTTACACTGCTTTTCAGCCTTAATCAGGATCCCCATCTGCTGCCTCTCTTCACCGCATAATATATCATCAACACATTCACAACACTGTCCAGTTATGCTTTACTCTTGCACGCTCACACACACACACACACGTCCAGCATGGCTTCCCCATTCCACACTACAAAGACAGGTTGAAGGTCCGGCATGCATTTTGAACTCATATTATTAATCGACTTTCAAGCATCTGTCCGATAATATCTCAGTACCAGATTATTCAAAGTCTCATATGTGGCGTCCTGCTCTCCTTGTGGTTACAAATGGAGGATGACAACTGGCTGGTGTCTCAAGGCCTGGCTCACACAGCCAAGCTTCCTCAGGTTCGCATTAATCCAGCACATTCACTCACCATCACTGTCTCTCCTCCATGAATATAAAGGCCCCTGGATTTGTAACAGTACGTCCTTCATGACACTCAAAGCCAGCTTCATTCCCATCAATATTAAATAAAAATTAAAGCCCTTTCGATATATGGGAGTGTGCATTGATTTAATATTTCACCCCAGCAGTGAAAGAAGCCCTTGCTCCCACACTCAACTTGCAATTTGGAAATAAATTGACTGATTTAGACAGAGCCAGAAAGAGAGAGAGAGCAAAACGGGGTTCGATGCGAACCTGGTCCGCCAGCACCGAGTAAGGTGACATTGCACAACAAATCACTTGCATGAATATAGAGAAAGAAAACGATTGCTATTTCTGAAAGCAATTTGGTTTGGTGAAGGTGTGTTGATTGCCATGTATGTGAATCTATCGCTCACATGACAGGAAGGGGCACAAGTGTTTCATAAGAGTCAATGGAATATTTTGCTTTTAGCATAAACAATACGAGCACAAAGACTTTCATGCAAAAGCTGACAAAAGCTTTTTTTTTCTTTTTCTTTTTTACATAAAAAGGCAACTTTCTGCACAGGCCTTGTGTGTTTCTATGAGGTGTCAGACACAGTGTGACTTTTGTGGCAGTGCATTCGTTGTACTTAAATTGAGCCTAATGAAGAATAATTAGGTAGTTAAAACGCTGATAACAGAGCCGCTCAGTAAACAGATAAAAGATGAGCTGGCCTGGAGGAAGAATTTGAGCACACATGTACATTCGAATTACATCACCATGCTGAACTTAAAGACCAATTCACTTTTCCAATTTCCTCCATTTCTTTAAAAAAAATGGAAATGGCTTTTTTTTCCCTCTTCCACAAGCTCATTAAAACTGTATGTGGTAATCTTTAATTAGGAATTATTGGAAATGCTGTTGAATATGAATATTTATTTATCTTAGCAACAAGGTATTTTCACACCAAGGCAGACCATGATATGCACTCAAAGGTCTTAGAGGGGACCATTTATGGATTTATGTAATTTTTTAAATACCGAAAATAATTGTTTATCTTTTTAACATAAAAAAGGAAATGGCTGTGTAGCCATTTTATGACTGGTTCAAGGTACATGCAGTGAAAATACTCAGTATACTATCTTAAGTATCCTAAAATATATATACTTAAAAATACATAGAACATGGGTTAAGTAATTTCTTTTTAAATGCAAAAATGATTAATTAATGAATTAATACTATTAAACATAAAATGAATAACAAATGATTAACATTCACTATGCACAGAGATGCAATATGGTGACATTTAATGCATGACATTAACTTTTATTAATTAAATCATATAAACACATAAACTCTCCACAACCTGTGAAATCCCTCATAAAGTACCTAGTTGAAATCAATAAAATGCTTTTAATGAGGCCTTATGAGCGCCATAATCACGACAGCACTGCCATCTACTGGACCAATAGGTAAATAACAACAAGAACATGACATAATCGCAATCATCATTAACATCAACAAACTGATAATAATAATAATAATAATATCCTATCATCATAAATGCGGTTGCGTTACGCAAATACCGGAATGTAAATGTATAATGTCTTATGGATATAAGATAAATCATCTGTGCTCGTGTAAGGGCAGCGATAGCATTTCAAACAGGAGTAAAACGAAATGATCTCATAAACAGGTTAATAACAAGTCACGAAAATGACTGACGATTCTGCGTGAGTTGATTTAAAGTGTCGTCAGTCTAATCTCAGCCGGAAGGCGGATTAATGTTTCCAGTCATTTCCGCTTCAGCGAATCAACAGGAAATTTCGTAAAAGTGATGTCGTGATGTTGACGCTTGTTACCGTTTGTTGAACGGCATCTCTTAGCTCTGCCGTGTCGATATGGCTGTTTCAACATGTCAGAAGATCACCTTCATCTCTTGCATCTTCCTCTGCATGTCTTTATTCCTACCTAAATTCTTTTTAC
The DNA here is from genome assembly GCA_032359435.1 of Enteromius unitaeniatus. Lineage (NCBI taxonomy): Eukaryota > Metazoa > Chordata > Actinopteri > Cypriniformes > Cyprinidae > Enteromius > Enteromius unitaeniatus. The sequence goes on along the minus strand of JAUMHI010000043.1, from coordinate 9,057,659 downwards.
CCAGAGTGAAGAAAGAAACAGTGCAGGCGGAGGGTAAGATGAGACTAATGTAATCCTCATGTATTGTTTGATTAAAGGCAGTGCTGATTTGACCATCCCTGTGATCTCTGTGCTCAGGTCCCCAGCTCCCCAGCTCCCAGTGTGTGGCTTCATGATGTGAGGATTATTTTCCCAATGTCCCAAAACAAATCTATCCTTATTTATTCCTGCATCTTTTCCTAATCTTAATACAGTAACCATAAAAAGGACATGGAATCATTCAAACTTGATATAGAGTTGTCATTTGTTGAATTGAGTTTATATTTGTATTTCACGTTTTTTGAAAAGCACTGGCTCTTTTTAGTGCAATCGCTGTGAAATGGTTGTATTTACTTATTTTTATAGTTGGACCAGGACATTTTCCTCCCCCACGACACAGACATTCATTCTCTGAAGATCATGATCACTGGGACACAGACTCTCATTACATCAAGCATTACAACCCAGAGGCCATTGCCAGAGCCAAAGGTGCTGGCAAGCCAAATCTCCTGGGCCAGGTCATCCCCGTCTATGGCTTTGGGATCTTCCTTTATATCATCTACTTGTTCTTTAAAGTAAGTCTTATCAGAAGCTATTTGGAAAGCTGCTCTGTTCAGCACCTCTCCTGTAATAATAATCCCTCTAGAGAAAATATCTAACGGGTGCTTTACTGTATATAAAGAAATGTTCAAAGGATTGGGTTTAATTAGGTTGTTCATGTTTTTTTGGGTGTTTATTTGATCTAAAATACAGGAAAGACATCAATATTGCTAAATGTTATTACAATTTAAAAGAACTGTTTTGTATTTTTAATGTATTTGAAAATGTAATTTGCAAAGATACATTTTTAGCAGCCCTTAGTGTCACATTATCCTTTAGGAAAACATGTAAAAACACACATTATATACAGTATATAGAATCAATGATGATGCTTACTTTGATCTTTCAATAGCTGACCTCTAAAGACAAATCTCATCGACAAGACTGCAGATTCCCTATACTGGAGTCAGAATACACATTTGAAGACATGCGTGAGTTTGCATATTCATCAACCCTAGTTGTACAACATTATATACCTAATAGATAATGAAAATATAATAACACCATATATATCTTTTTTATTTGAGTTTTTTTAATATCACATTTCTGTTTTACTCTTATTGCATGCATTCTCAGCATTTCAGTATCTAAATCACATGCAACTGCAGATTAAGATCCTGTCTGAGACCTGTAAAGCTTTGTTCTCTCCCTTTTGTTCAACCCATATTAGCAATCAAAAGTCGTGTTTTATAAGCCTAGCAGCTCCTAATACCAATGTCTGCATGTCTTTTTGATCAGTATTAAAAGGTTTAGCTCTATTCATCAAATGGATGCCTAAGGGTGGAGGGAGCAACTGATAGAGCATCAGCACTGCACTCACAGTGTACAGCATGTGTATGAAAGCTCAAACTTTGATTAAAACTACAAATGTGGCCTCCATATGGTGTAGTAAGTCTGTATCTAATATGATTCCTAACCTCATTCAATTGTCTCCCTGACAGCTACTTGTCAGCTGGTCCAGATGCAGGCCAGAATGAGTGAAAAAGCCAGGGAAAAGAGAATATCTAAAGTTGTCCACCCATCTGCCAGGTTACTGGATCCTATTTCTCTCTTTACACTATACAGTATCTTACTCATAAAAGAGCTGACATGATTTGCCCTTCGAATGGAATTCAAAAGGAAAAGTGCTTGTTCACAGCATTATGTTTCCTAGGAAATGCATAAACTGCTAAAATGCATGCCTGGAATGCTATGCAAGTTGCTTTGGATAGAAGAATCTTCTAAATGCATATATGCATTGTACATATAAAAAAAGTTGCTTTTTTTTATATTCACTTAACATAAATTTTATTTTCTCTTAAGGAAACATTTTTATTTTATGTTTTTAGTATGTAATTAGTTGACAGGTATTTGACCCTGCACAACTCCATTGGTGGTTTGCTTTAATTAGTTCAGTTTTACTGGTTTTGCGTTTGTGACTCTGCCTAAGTTTTTAATTGCTTGTTAAAATGATGAGTAATAAGAGTGGTCTGTTTATGGTTTTGCAGCTTCGTTATAATCGTAAAAAGTGTGTTCAAGCAGTGGTTGTGACTCGTTACTTTTCTGTAACAAATCACTGCTTCTGACTCACCACTTGTTCTGACTTCAGGTCACGCAGGGGCACACGGAGGCGTGAGGAGAAAAAGCTCAAACAGCTGAAGGAGATCACCCAAATGATGCGGGAGAGACAGTTGCGAGAGGGAGCCTCGCCGGAGGAGGAGGCAGAGGAGGCCCCTTACACTGCAGACTGGGAAGGTATACCTCAAGGCTTTGTGTTGAGCCCACTGCTGTTTCAGTTTCTTAACCCTTGAATTTAATTTGATTCACTGCTTCCCAAGGCTATCCAGAGGAGACCTACCCGGAGTTTAACATGTCCTCCCGCAGACGCAGATTTCCTAGTGTTATACTTGAAGAACCGGATCAAGTTATACCCACAGCAGAAGAGCTTGCCGAGAGAATGGAGAAGGAAGAGGAGGAGGAGCCTGATGATGCATGTACTAATGAGGAGGTGAGTTTGGAGAATAATGGAGAAAAAGAAGAGGATGACAAAGATGAAGAGGAATATGAGGAGGAAGAGGAAGAAGATGAAGAAGAGGAGGAGGAAGAGGAAGATGAGGAGGATATTGGAGAAGACCAGCCATGTCTTCTTAAAAGTATTGATGAGGGTGATGAGAAACTGAAATATCCAGGTGATGATGAAGAGGAACGGAAACCAAGCAGGAGAAAACGACAAATCACTTTTAGCGATCACAGACACGTCTTTCATTATCCAAAGGGTGGAGCTGTCGGCTGCAAGTATGAGGAAGAGGAGGAAGAAGAACATGATAGAGAAGAGGAGGAGGAGGAGGAGGAGGATGAGGATGAGGAAGGGAATGAAGAGGAAGAAAATGGGGAGGATGAAGACTGTGGTGAAGAGGAGGAAGATCAACGTAATGAAGATGGGCAGGGTGAGACAGAGAAGGAGGAGGAGGATCCACTAATGGAGGCTGAGAGCCTGGGATTCAATGATGAAGTGGAATGTGACCCTGAGGAACAGGAAGTAGACCTCATTGACTTCCTACAGACATACCAACCTGAGGTAACCGTAATCTCAAACAAGTCAGAGTCTCCCAAAGCTCAAGCCTCTGGGACTCTTAGAATGCGTCACAAGAAACAAAAAGTGAAGAAGTGACCGGCCAAAAAAAAAACTATAGTCTTCTGTTCGACTACCCTGTAGTTCAAACATCCCTTACTGTGAATCTTTGTTGCTTCGCTTCAGGAAACAGTTTCTCTGTAATAACTTTTCTGAGATTTTATTAATCTGTTTCCAAGAACTGCTAGAGAACATTTTAAAGTATGTTTTGTCAAAAATAAGCACTTCTAAGACAATTTTTCCAAAGAAAATCTTTGCCAATAAAACATTTCTGAACAGAAGTAGCTTTTATGAACATTATTTCAAGAGCGCTGAAGTACTGTACCACAAATGCAATGATTTTGTCATTAATACTTGAGATGCAAAAATTCACGTTCAGATTTATTTTTTCATAACTTGAGTACTGTATACAAACACTGTATATTGACCAATGTACACATTTTACAAAACAGCGTGACATAACAGTTATGCATTATCACTTTAACACAAGAGTGGTGAGATTTTTTTTTTCCCAAACAATAAAAAATAGCAGAAAAACACATACATTTTCAGTGTTTTTACCATTTAGAGCAAAACCAAAATGTTAGAGCATTACATAAAGTATAGAAAGTGCTGGAATGGTCTCACAAGGCAGTTATTAACAAAGTTTAATAACTTTTGCAGTTTGGCTAGAGAATTTAATATATATTTTATATTCTTAAAAAAAAACAAAAAAAAAAAAACGTAATATTAAAAATACTTTTCTGGGGGAAAGATATGTTTCAAAATGAAATGTCAAAACATCTGTGACAAACAGAATCGTAACAAAAAAACTATTTGCATCACATGTATTTTTCTTGAATGAATGATGAATAAAAACTAACATTCTAAATATGAAAACTTAAAAGGTGCAATTAAGAATGTGATGTGTGATGGAAACAAACGTGGATTTTTCCCATTCAACCAAAGGAGCTCTTAGCAGGAAACAAAATTATGCTAGATTCAGTTTTTACAAATTCTAATTTTACAGTTTATATTTTAGACAGTAACAAGATTATTGAAGAAAGACTTGTGACATTGCTGTAATGTTTGACTTACATGAAAATAGTATGATAAAAAATAAACAATGAGCAGTATCTAGAACAGCGTGGCCATCTAAAGACTTTCTCAACACTTTAAAGAATAGTCTGGCTTAAAGGTACAGCAGGTTTTTGTATTGTTTTTTTTTTTTTTCAGTTCAATTGCCACACTGATAATACAACTTCACTTATTTCCTTTCTTCATTAATCAGCACTGTTTAGCAAAAACAAGTGTACAAGCTATAGTACAATTAAAGAGGATTATTTGAGTTGTGTGTAAATTTCAGTCAGACACTCTGTTTGATCCGCGTTTCCACAACTACCCTCATGCAGCAGATTTCATAATGACTTGAATAAACTGTGTTGCTCAGTATGTTTACATAAACAGTTATAATCAAGCTCCAATCACTTGATCAAGTTCTGGTAGTCAGACTTTACAAACATCTGACCAGTGCAATTTCAACTGGACTAAAGTGTTTCTGTGACAAATTCTTAATGTAGGCAGACAAATCTAATTTTTAAAAGTGCATGTAAACGTACTTACTAGCTTTATTGTCATCGTAGCTATCGTAGCATCGTTCTCGTAAATCAGCTATTCCACAAACAGGCAACTAAAGCTCTCTTGAAAGCTACAGCCCAACATGTTGGAAATATACAGTACAGGTTATTTTCAAGAACAAAGACTGAAGCTTAAAAGGACCTGCATGACAAACAACACTGGCTGAAGAAAACAATGTAGCATCTCACCAACTTCAAGCGTCACAAGTGTTTCGTCCAAAGGCACGATATTTACAGCTTTCCCCCATTCATCTCTGAATAAAGTGCTCAGTACATTCCCCTACAAACGTAGCGGGTCAGTATGAGATGATAATGTACTTACCCTGATATTGACCTTCATGTAAAATAACTTACTACACATTTCCACCATGTAGGACTTCAGGTGCTTTTACATTAGAGCTACTGGTGTGGACCTGGATATGGTAAACCATTCATTTTGGTTTGTTATGATATAAAAGCCATTTTTGGATCTCATGTCCTATTAAAACAGTCTATTTACCATGCAGGAGGACACAAAGTCATGATGATTAATATTTTGTGGAACTGTCACACATTTATCAGTTGAATTTTAATAAATCCGCACCAACAGCTCAAATGTGAAGGCATCTTGGTCAAGCTTTGTGCTCGAAGTGCAGTGAATTATGGGCATGGGGTAAGACAAAAACAGCAGATGGTATGGGAATATATAAATACATAAATAGTGGTTAAATATGGCAGACTGTCATACTCTGTACTGGCTTTGAAGTCCTTGTGAAGCATGAAGTGATATGTTACGTTATTTAAATGGCATGTTGTATGACAAGTGACATGTATAACTGAAGAAATGTCACATATGAAAGTCGTTTACAAAAGTTCATCAAATCAAATACCCCCAAACTGTTATATTACAGCTACATGTTATATTTCTTGTGAAAACTCATAATTGATTGGTTAGTGAACATTAATTGTTTTAGAATTATGATTTCCGTTTTTGATCTTGGGGACAAAAGTAGTACTGTAAAAGTTCCTTCTTTTAACATTAGCAAATGTTAGTTTTATCTTGATGGTTAAGTAAAGAGAGCAAGTAGGAGATTTTTGACCGTCGATTCAAATGAATGCATCCTCTTCTTATAATCTTCCCCATTTGAGCTTTGAAGTCTTTGTGCTTTCCCCCAAATGTGATGCCCTTTTTTTTTTTTTATAAAGCAGAAATGCCACTTTGCTCACGCATATTCACACAAGACACAAACTCCATTACTCCAAAGGAGAGAGGGATCCTGCTGCTTTGGAGTTCACCGCAGCCCTTTACTCAGTGTTTGGGATTGTAAAGAAGTCTGGCTGTGTCCTCTCGAGCTTGTGGCTGGCAGAGAGAGATAGTTACTCACAGGCTAGCTTGCTGTCAAAACTGGACAGAGCAATAGCAAACGCTTGCAGGGAACACATGGGGTAGTTGTAGTCCATTGTGAAGACGTCCTCTGCCACGCGACCAAACTGCATCACGATGTAATCCGCTGCATACACGAAAGAGAGGATACAGGGATGAGAATACAGAGAAAAACTCTTTCTACAATAAAATCCATTTCTAACGTATGTGATACACATAAACGTTCCATGTTCAGTGCCTGAAAAAATGTGTTTGGGCAATTTAAGACACTGAAGTAATATTTTATATGTTAGATTTTCATGGCATCACAGACAAAATATTAATCTAAGTGGCTTTGATTTTTAAAAAATTATGCTAGAGCTTTTCTCAGAACTAACATCCATTTTCTAGGTCGCTTTTTCTATTATTTCTAACTATCTGATCTCAAGGTATTTTCAGTCAGATATATGATGTGAGTTGCCCTTGTGTTCAAGGGATAGGTCATTGAACATTGAAAATGTTTCATATTTTGAATAATATATTAATTGGTTTATATATTGAAAGTTAACAGACTTTATTTTGAGTGTTTTAAGCTATATTTCTGTGTAAACATTGTACTTGTTTATATACACATTACTTTTTGGACTATATTAAAATTAAAACTTTAATAATTGTACAAAAGAATTGAATTAAACGCAAAAAATCTAACTTTAATTTTAGAAATCCACTACAGTTGGATTTATGTTCATTCACTACATTTAAACATTGATGTTGTTCATTAATAAAAATGTACCCTTGCATTCAACAATGCAAACCAAATAGTAGACAAAACTAAGATGATCATTTTTAACTCACGGTCATTGTCATGAATGATCTGAAAGTTTTTGACAGATGCTTGGGTGACTCTGCCATGGAAGTTGAGCACATATGATTGTGTATCGTCGTTCCACACAGGCGTCTTGTTGTGAAGCTCTATCACACTCTCTGTGCTTTTGTTCTGCCATCGAGCCAGTAGAGACTCATGGTCCTGCAAAACAACAGACAGATGTGGGGGATTAGCTTTCCATTAGAGCAACATTTCTATATAAAATATAGGTCAAGGGATATTGGTTGCTTGGACTAATGTTTTACATAAGTATTTTACTGTTAATGTAACACAAATGTGACCCGGGACCACAAAACCAGTAGTAAATGTAAATTTTTAAACAGATTTATACATCACCTGAAAGCTGAAAAAATGCTTTGCATTGATGTATGGTTTGTTATGACAGGGCAATATTTGGCCAATATTCAACCATTTAAAGAACTGGAATCTGAGGATGCAAAAAAAGTCTTAATACTGAGAAAATCGTGCAAAGCATATTGCTAATCAAAAATTAAGTTTCAATATATTTACAGAAGGAAATTTACAAAATATCTCCATGGAATATGCTTTTTACTTAATATCCTAATGATTTTTGGCAAAAAAAGAAAATTGTGACCCATACAATATATTTTTGGCTATTGCTACAAATATACCCCAGCGACTTTAGACTGGTTTTGTGGTCCAGGGTCACAAATGACACACGTAAATGAATAAACTGAGACATATTTACATAATTACGTAGTTTACTTCAATATATCATACATGCACATTTAAACAGCTTCTGTTATACAAAGACTTTTTTAGCCAATTGCAGCCTATTTACACACAAATAGTCGTACATCTGGATTTATGCTACAGTATCCTAAACAGCCTTGCACTCACATTTCGAGGCCTTATGGAGACTCTCTCATGGTCCATGTTCATTCCAGGGATAATGACACTCATCTTTCGAGGCCCCTTGAACCCTAAAACATTAGTTTCCTGTAGAACACAACACAAAAATCTAAATTAGTCAGCATGTGAATACACATGTGACTCACAAATCAACTTACTGAAGAGGAATTCTAAGAAATCTGCGCAAGCATTTCCCATTTTTACTTCATCAGTGGTATTGATATAAAACAACCAGCAGAGGTCAGGCTTGAGTCATCGTTGCTCGTGGCTTTAAGATGTAGTGCCCTTAGGGCTGGGTGCTGGCTCTGTGCTGGCCATTGACCGAGATCATGCTCACAAACTCACATAGCAGATTGCGGCAAGCTCCTGTCGTAGAGTCCCTGCTTCTAGGCCGGAGGTGGTCTTGACTGGGTTCACACCACTGTCATACACCGTAAATTTGGTACCCATAAGGTTCGATCTGTGGGGATAACATTAGATGAAATTTATACAGTTAAGTTTCCATTGTGTGACAGCAAAGGGATGAACCTCCCAAAAATGGCTGGTCTATGATCATTCATAGTTCATTTCACAACAACATCAAAAGAAAAAAATACAATGAAAACAACATTTTTAGCAATAAAAAACATTGGTATAATGTTAAAAGTGTTTTTAAACGTGCTGTAATGAGACTCAGACATCAGCATGCACACAGTTGCTCTCTCCTCAAATGAATGAGGACACTCCAGCACACAGGCAATGAACCCAATTACAGTTTTAAATAGGTTCAGCAGTGCATACATGCACTCAAACTCATTAAAGGTCCCTCTACAATGTTTAGAAAGAGAACAGCATTGATTTACGCTACCTTATGAAGCAACACGACACCATGAATCATTTTTGAATATACCTCAGTTTGCCAATAAAGCTCTCGCCGCCTCGTGATAGGTCAGTAGGGTCGATAGAGATGAGGTAATTGGATGTTTTGCTCTTCTTTCTCTTCCTCCCAGCTAAAAGGAAAACCTAATGTATAACAGAACTTAATTGGGCGGCGAAACAGCAGCACAAAACTGACAACAAAAACATCCAACGGAGATTGAGACAAACTTTCAGAGACAGTGTTTTCATGTTTCCATAAACAACTGTCACACACACATATATATATATATATGACACACTAGTATTTTCACCACCCCAAAAATTATTTTAAGTCAGTTATTTCTATCTTTTGTTATCTTTTGTTGTTATTTGTTACATTTCTATCATATTCACTCCTGACACACTACAGCAAAAGCTAAAAAGAACTGACTGAAAGCTATTTTTCTGTGTGTGTGTGTGTAAATAATAGTTGTTTATGATATTTATTGTTTATAGGAAAATATAATTTATAGGGAAGTTGGCTATGTGCTATTCTATTTGGTAAATAAGACAGCTGTGACATTGTTTTTAACATATGATTTACGAATTAGTCCTGACATTTTTAGGATAAGCTGCAAGATTATAGCTAATTGTTATTTAGCTAAATCTCCCTTTGGGCTAAGTTTGCTTCCTTTCATCAGAATCAATCATTTCAAGCCCTTCGGCAAATTAGAGGAATGGAGTGTCACTGATTGGGCTTGATTGCTGGGGCACAACAAATAAGCCAAAAAAAACTGGATTTAATGAGTGTTTCGTTTGTGCCTGACCTTCTTGCCATCCTCTCTCTCCAGATGGAGGTAGTAAGTGGGGTACATGCCCCTGTCCATGCCCTTCTTATCCCGTGTGATCCGGCATTTTACAGTCACCCCTTGGGGTGCGGGTCTGAGAGTGAACTCCTCCAGGTCATCCACATCTATGGATGGTTCATTGGCCAATGGGGTGGAAGCTGAGGTTGCCTCCTGTCACATTGAGAGATAGAGATTGATTCCAGTCAATTTTAAATTTAAGAATTTTTACAATGGAAATATTACAAATAAACCTGGAAAAGACAATACATAATTAAATAACTTTTTTTGTACATAGAATTGGCTATTTAAACATAAAAAAGTAAAATCCAGGTATAATGGCAAGAGAGGGGAACTCCATTGTCATACGGTCATATGTGCTTGCTTTTATTAAATGATAAAAATGCATAATAGAAGTATTTCCATTAGAGTGCTCAGCTGTTTGGACCAGTCATAAATGAATCAAATGTCCCTGTGGTCTGAAATGTAAGCAGCTGGGATTAAAACTGAAATGTTAAAGAGCAACAAAGCAGCCCAATGACGTTAGTAGGGTCAGGCCCAAGAGACACAGATGAGCCACCACACAACCAAATAAATAACAGCCATATAAATAAATAACAATAACAGACTTTAGTTTACTGGAATAACTTGGAGAACTGACAAATTACATACTATATATATATATATATATGTATATATAGTATTATATGTATACACATACGCAAAAGTGAAAATTACGAGATAAAGATATAAGTGGTTACCGTTTCTTTAAAATGTACAGATTTTAGTTTAATAAAAAGATTAAATATTACAGTCAAACAACAGGTATTACTTCAATTGACTTGTCTACTAATTTTATTTTTTATTTTTTTACAAAACACATGAATTATGATCACCAGTGAGATGGTGGTAAGAGCAGGGGTTTCAAACAGGCACGGTTTCCAGCAAGTTATTTTAAGAAAGTAATCATTTCACTGTTGCCATAGGAAACAACAGGACTATGACCCTCCATTTCCAGCACTGCAGGCTTTGTGCCAAGGTAGACACAAGGGAATACATCCTAGCATGACAATAGACAGACTGCTTGTGTCAGCACTGTACTGTACATGTAACACAACTGGACACTAAGGAGATCACATTTGGAGCTAACACACATAGGCTCAAAATAGCAGTAAAGCTTCAATTTCAACATCTCTGAAAAGACAGGAATGGACAAGAGGTGACCTTTACCGGAACTATGCAAAACCGCTAGTTGAGGAATAAGCAAAATATATCAGTCAGAATCTTATTGGTGCAGAACTGCATCTAATTCAAGGATATTTAACCTTTTGCAAACCAAGGACCCTTGTTGTATGGCCATTAAGCATGGCCTATCACAACTAGAATATAGTACCATTCTAATTGTCTTTTATATGTTATGATGCTTACATTGCCACCCTATTAAAATAATAACTTTAATTTTTATTCCATTCTATCTGTACAGATGTTCAGAGTCATGTATGCACATGCTACAATTTAATTTTACTTTCATTAAATGAATTTTAAATGATTTAATGCTTAAGGAATCTAATGTGGTAGGGACAATGAAATGTTTGAATTTTATTTTATTAGCTTTAGCATTGTTTACACTTATTTATTTATTTATTTATTTATTTATTACTATATTCTATTTTTATTCAACAAATATTTTGTACAAAATACAAAAACAAAGCAGACAGCACAGAAATTCTCTTCATTTTTCCACAAACATTACAAAAGGTCTCTTACTGTATGCTCATCAAAATTAGATTTACTTCTTAAATATGAAATAAAAAATTTAATATAAAAACAGTAACATCATGAAATATTAATATAATTTATTAGAGCCTAGGCCATTTTAACATTTAACTTGTTTCTGTGATGGTCATTACTCCAGTTTTCTGTGTCACGTTATATTTTGAAAGCCGTAATATGCTGATTTGATATTAAGAAATGTTTCTTAAACACCTATGTTGAAATCATTTGTAACATTATAAAAGTATTTACTATCAATTAAATGCATCCTTGCTAAATACAAATATAAAAAATCTGAAACCAAACTTTTGAATGGTACTGTATACTAAACACAGTATTTCTCTTCAATCTCCTCATAGCAAAGAATAAGTAACATATGGTAACCATGAATTGTTTCCCTGCATGCTGTCTGCAATTATCATTGTGTACATTGTGCAAAAGTGAGATATCAACTTAATTACAGAAAATAGTCTACCTTGCTGGATTTTTTGCTGGTGGCAGATCCAGGTCTTGTGTTGCTGTTGAGCTGAGATGAACTTGAGCTGACCAAATCGTCTTCATCATCATCTTCATCAAAGTTCATGCTACTGGAGATTCCTTTGAACAAGGAAAATATTGAGGTGCAAATAAAACAGTGTGTTGATAGCAAAACATGAGGAGAGAACAGCAGCAGGCATAAAGCAAACATGGAGGCATTATGCAGTGCAAATAACTGCACTCTGATGCCAAAAGAGCATACGGCATGAAATTTAGCAGACGCAACAAACTGAGTACACTTGGATGTTAAAACAAAACAAACTTCACTCTTTTAATCTGTTCAACAAATTAGCAGAAAAAGGGACGCACAGGACAAAATGTTTGTCCACAGTCCAGATCGGCTCAAACCAGCTCATGCAGACAGTAAAGACATAATCTAATCTAAATATGTCACGGAAGGAGGAGAGAGAGGCAGACACTGAATCTAAATGCTATAGCACGTAAGTACTGTAGATCTCAAAGTGTTAGTCGCCAGATGATGATACATGTTAAGTGATCAGTAATACTGAGGAACAATCTGCAAATCTGCATGGCTTAAGATTGTAGGGGTCTCCCCATCTGTCTCTCTCTCCGCTCTCGTTTGCGTTACTCTGAGGACTTTCGCTGGTGTACCTTTCTTCAGCATGGTGACCCGTAGGTCCTGTTTGCCCTGTGACTGTGTGCTGCCCACTGCCTCACCCTGGCCCTCTGCCTCGCTCTCCTGGGCAGGTGAGTGGCCCACTGTCAGGATCTGAATCTGGTTGCCCAGCTCCTGACCCTCATCCTGGAAGGCAGCGGGCCCATCAATTCCTGTGGTACCACCACAACACAGTAACACTGTTAACTCCACTACGTCAACCATCCTGCATCCACGCTGGTGTCACAGAATAATGGCGTTTATGGAAATATGGAGACAGACATTCAAATTTGAATGAGTGAATGAATATCTCTGCAGAGTCTACAGTAATTGATGGTCCTTTGTGACACAAACACTACCAGTCAAATGTGTAGAATTATTAGATTTTTGCATGTTTTCTTAAAACTTTCTTAAAGGAATAGTTCACCCAAAAATAAACATTCTGTCATGATTTACTCACCCTCAAGTAGTTCCAAATCTGTGTGAATTTCTTTGTTCTGGCGAACACAAAAGATGATATTTTGAAGAAGGTATGTAACCATGCTGTTTGGGGTCACCAATGACTTCCATAGAAGGAAAAAAATATATTTTGGGTGAAATAATTTTCACCCAAGATAATTTTTGGATGAACTATTTCTTTAAGGCCCATTCACACCAAAGACGATAACCATAAAGAAAATGTTAAAGATATAGTTTCAGTATATACATATAACATCATTTTCAGTATTAATGAATAGCAGAGTCTGCACAACATCTATAACGATAAAGGCACAGATAAATTCTATCATTTTCATAACGATTTTTTTTTCAGCTGAGGAACAAACATACTGACAGCCAATCAGAATCAATCCTGCTATAACAAGCTTGAGAATTTAAAGGTGCAGACACATGTGTGTTTAGAATAAACAGACGATATCATGTGCTGGTGTGGAGGACATTTATTGTTATTTTTATAGTTATTGTTCTTGGTGTGAAGGGGGCTCACCAAGGCTGCATTTATTTGATTAAAAAATACAACATAATACACAGAAATACAGTGAACATATTTTACAATGTAATTTCAAAATCATTTTACTTTAATCTTCATTGTCACACGATCTTTCAGAAATTATTATAATATGCTGAATTGTTGCTCAGTTATTAACAACGGTTATTATTATCAATGTTGAAAACAGGTGTTGCTGCTTTATATTTTTATATTTAATTATATTTTTTAAATTGTAATAATATTTCACAATATTAATTTACTGTATTTTAATCAATGAAATGCAGATTTGGTAAGCATAAGACACTTCTTTTAATAACATCTTTTATTAACTCTTTGCTGGCAGTATATGCAATTTATAATCATCTCAACGGATTTTGCATGTGCTGTTGCTTTTAGGCACTCTTGGGGTTTCAAAAATTTGTCGGCGTCTATTTACAGATGCTCTTATGTCAGCCTGCATTTTGTATTTCATCCAATTAGTCACTATCGGTGAAAGAACATGTTGTCCCAGTCGAACACAGATACATGCAACTGTCCAGATTATAGCTACGCTCCCTTCATGCATCCAACCAGGCCAAATCAAGTCATTATAGCTATCCAGACCCTTTGTCTCCCTCCAGGGATTCATCTGCTGAACAATGTCAGAGAATTAGCTCTGACTAGATGGCCGAGAGGGGTTATTGCTCATGATTGCACAAAAATTTGTATTGCATTTAGACTATGATTGTCACTGAAGTTAAAGTGACCTGTGATGGGGCCCCTTAACAAGGTTAGACAGAGAGACAGAGAAAATTGATCAATCAAGAATAGTCTCCATAAAATGAACAAGATGTTTGCATCAGCTTATTCATTCAAAGCTTTAGGTCCAGATATAGCATGGCTGATTTGAAATCATCATTGGAGAGTCATAGATCTGTTTTTGTTGATTATGTCATGTATGGAGCACCGTAACTTTTGTCGAGGGCCACTACATGAGTGTGGGGGAGATAATGATGGTTCAGTTGTCGCAGTCTCAGAACAGCTACTGGAAAATGTGGTTCCTTTTTAGGAACTCGAGCTGTGTCGACGAGACGCTACGTGAACGCCCTTAGTGTGACGGCTCTGAATCGTGTGTGAAATCAGCCAATGAGGAGTTGGGACGTCATGGCAGGTGACATCACTGGCCAGGAAGCATATAAGCGCGTGGAAAACGCCGGCCAGACAGCTTACTGTCATTCAGCAAAGCGCTCTATGTGTGTGTGTGTGTGTGTGTGTGTGTGTGTGAGTGAGAGAAAAAAGTCTGTGTCTGAGTTAAAAAGAAAAAGAAGTGTCTCTGTGTAAGTTTAAAATGTCTGTTTGTGTGAAAGAAAAGACAAAAATAAATAAAGTATGTCTAAAGCACTACAGAAAACTAAAAGGGGCGATGGCAGACAATACAGAGTTTGTGCAAGCCCGTGTGAAATATACATTTTCCCCACATGTTCTGTGTTGTCTGCCTGGGAGCTAAGCACGCTGAAGCAGCCCTCCAGCAAAACGATAAGGAGGGCTGCAGACATTGTGAGAAACTCCCTTTGCGTGTGCTTCACTCCCAGAAGGCTCTTTTTAATGAAGAGGGAGTCTTCATAAGCGATTCCTGTGAATCTGGTCCCGCTCGCGCAGAGGAGGATTCATGGTGATCGCAACTCGAGGAGGAAGAGGAGTCCGAGACGGGCAGGTCCCTATCTCGCTCCTCCGCCACGGGATCGAGCACCCGCCAGACTAGGTTGGAAGAGCGTACTGCTACTTCCCCTGGTCAAGGCGGTGCAGCACTGCTCCTCTCCGCGTCTGATAAGGAGATGGAGAGTGCTGAGGAAGAGGCTGCGGTCTCCAGTGCGAGGAGCTAGTGGAGGTGGTGACTCGTGCCATTGCCAAACTTAATATCGAGTGGCCGGCCGAGGTTAAAGCCGAACCAAGAAAGAGTAAATTAGATGAGATATTTCTAAAATCACAGCCACCACCTTCAAAACGGAGCCTTCCTTAGCCTTACCCTTAGCCGGAATAAACTAAAAAGGCTATAAGACATTGCCTCGGGTAGAGCAGACGCTTGCTGGCTATCTCTCTCCCGATCTGGCTTCTTCGAAGGTTCCGTCCCTTCGAAGGGGATACTCGGCAGCAGGTCAGGCTGGTGCGTGTATACACACGATGGGCTTGTTACAGGCATACCAAGCCGACTTGCTGAAAGAGCTGGATGAAGGCGAGCAAGTCAGCAGTGACGATATTAAAGAGCTTAGGAGGACCGCTGACCTCTCGTTGCGTGCCTGTCTGATATGAAGGAAAAAGACAGAGTCTGCCTGATGGACGCCCCGCTTGCGCCAGAAGGTCTGTTCGGCGATTCTATGAATACAGTCGTCGAAAGACACCAAGAGGCAAGCGGCAGCGTTTCAGCGGTTCCTCCCTCGCCACTCTCCAGCTCAAGGGACTTCTGGGCGGGAGCAGTCCCTTCTGAGTACCAGAGAGAGACTACCTCACTAACCTAGTGCTATGAGGCGTGAGCGTCTCCCGCGAACGTCGTTCTCAGGTTCAGCCGCCCGGAAACGTAACGGCACAGAGACGTTTGCCACCGAGCTTTCACAAGGGAAACACAGCTCCACTCAAGGGTGGGTTGTGTCAAAACATCGTCCCTCAAATATCATCAGAGACCAGCCTCGAGAGACTGGTTCCCTTAGTGGACTATTTGGCAGCGGGGAAACTACTGCCAAATGTGTCTCGATGGGTCCTGCGTATTGTAGAAAACGGATACAGAATACAGTTCGGTTGTGCTCCGCCACATTTGCGGGTGTCAATCATACGATAGTTAGTTCAGAGCAGGCTCTGGTAATGGAACAGGAAGTCGAAACTCTTCTGAGGAAGGAGGCCATTGAGGTGGTTCCACCTCACGATATCGACGACTGGCTAATATTAGCATGATCGCCGGAAGAAGCGAGCAGACATAGAGATGTCGTCCTCGCTCACATGGAAGACTAAACGCAAAGAAAAGTGTTCTTTCTCCAGCTCAGAGAACCACTTATCTAGGCGTGGTCGTGGCCACACCACGCCTAGATAACTCGACCACGATGCGGGCTCATATGACACCTGCTCCAGTAGAATTGATCCTCACCGCTGTCTCGAGAGTAAAAGAAGGCCGGTCACTCACTGTCAAGCAGTTTCAGAAGCTGCTGGGCCTGATAACAGCTGCATCCAATGTCATAACTATTGGCCTGCTGTACATGAGACCCCTACAGTGGTGGCTCAGAAACAAAGTCATATCCTTGAGAGGAAATCCCCTTCGCATGATCAGTGTGTCACGCCGAGCCGTACGTGCATTGGATATGTGGAGGAAACCTTCGTTCCTAAATCAGGGCCCAGTGTTGGGAGATCCTGCTCGCCGCATTTTACTAGCGACGGATGCATCCCTCACTGGTTGGGGAGCGATCACAATTGGATCACAAGTTTTTCGAGCACTCAAACACTTCTTCACAGACGTAAGAGATCAATTGTGTTGGTGCGCAACAGGCCCAGGAGGGGTCCCTCTCATTGAGAGCCACCTATATTCCTGGGCATCTAAATGTAGGAGCAGACATCCTGTCGAGACAGTGGCCGAGGCCCGGGGAATGGATGCCTCCTCCAGAAGTGGTGGAGCAGATTTGGAGAAAATACCACAGGGCAGAGGTGGACCTCTTCGCATCTCAAGAGAACGTGCACTGTGCCCTCTGGTACTCTCTAGTTCATCCAGCTTCTCTGGGACTGGATGGTACAGATGTGGCCGAGGCTCCCTCTGTACGCCTTTCCCCCGATCGCTCTGCTCCCTAGAGTTCTGGTGAGAGTACGCCAGGACGAGGTCAGCCTACTGCTTGTAGCACCGTTCTGGCCGGGCTGAGTTTGGTTCTCGGCCTGATATCCCTTCTAGACGGCTCTCCGTGGGAGACACCGATCAGGAGGGATCTTCTCTCACAAGTGGGGGGCACAATAGTTCACCCCCGTCCGGAGCTGTGGAGTTTGAGAGTGTGGCCCCTGAGGGGGCGCAACTCATAGCCACAGGCCTCTCAACTGAGGTGGTAAAGACCCTTCTCCAATCCAGAGCTCCATCCACGAGAAAGCTGTATGAAATGATTCAAAATTATTCACTTCATGGTGTAAAGAACGCCAACAAGATCCAGTTAACGGCCCAGTTGGTACAGTGCTAGAATTCCTGCAGGCTAGGTTCGCTACTGGGGTCACTCACTCCACCTTGAAGGTTTACGTGGCGGCTATATCGGCCTACCACTCCTCTCTTGGTGCCCATACAGTTGGTAAAGAACCCCTGGTCATACGCTTCCTCCGCGGTGCGTTGCGGTTAAGGCCACCAGTACGGTCCCGGGTGCCCTCCTGGGATTTGGCTGTCAAGTTAGAAGCCCTCTGTGGATGCCATCAACTTGTCATATGAGTTCTCTGGACTCCCTCCGAGTCTAGGGGTCAGAGCGCACTCGACACGCGGTGTGGCGGTCTCGAAGGCCCTGCTAGCAGGATGTGCACAAACACACACTAGGCAGGGATTGAAAAGTCTGGAGGCGTGGGCATCTCGTTCCCATAGCATCTCGTCGATGCAGTTTGAGTTCCTAAAAAAGGTTATGTATATAACCCTGTTCCTTAAAGGAACGAGACGCTGCATCTCGAAACCACACTTTTTGGCATCCCCTGCCAATGCTCAGCTCCACAGGAGCTGTCTGGCCGGCGTTTTCCACTCGCTTATATTCTTTTCTGGCCAGTGACGTCACCCGCTATGACGTCCCAACTCATTGGCGTTCCCGTAGCATCTCGTCGACGCAGCTTCTCATTCCATCAAGGAACAGGGTTATATACATAACCTGAGACGTTTTCTTTTTAGGCATTTCTGACAGTCTTTTTTTTTTCTTCCAAATCACATCCAAACCTGTTTCCAGACAAATGTTGTGATTGTAAAATAAAATTTGTTAAACGAAAGAAAGCAGTCATCAAACCTAACTACATTGAAAAAAAGTACATACAGTATGGCACGTTTATACGTGATCCAACTTCAATTATTTACCTTTCTGTCTTGTCATAAATGATTCAACATATTTTTGAGTGAGGTTTTAGTTAAATACTTGAAATAAGGCCTGCGGTTAACTCAAGCTATTTGCACATTCAAGATAATACTTGTTATTAAAAAAATAAATAAATTTTTACTTGTCTTGAAAAAAGTGGCTACAAGTGGTTTAATGGTTGGTACGGAGGTCGGTGGGGGCATTAAAGGGATAGTTTAACCAAAAATAAAAATTATGCCAATAATTACTCACCTTCATGTTTGTTTTAAAACTAAGACCTTTGTTAACGTTCAGAATACAAATGTTCTTTGTGAATGTGTAGACGGCAATGCAACTACCACTTTTTAAGGCCTAGAAACATAGTAAGGACACTGATATAGTCTATGTGTCATCAGTGGTTTAACCATAATTTAATGAAGCTATGAGAATACTTTATGCATGAAAGTAATAACTTTATTTAATGATTTGGTGAAAAATCCCTTGAAATGTGATTACCCATAACAGGAAAACTCATCTACTTACTATTTCGCTTTTACAGCCTCGCTGTGTTTACACCGAAGGCCATTCTAATTAAAAGTTGTAGAATTTAAATGCATACTGAAATACAGAATCAAAGCTCATAAATCATATATTTCCCAAAATTATAGCATTTTATCATTTGTAAAGATTATCTTGATAAACCAAACGTATAAAAGTTTTTATATTTTGTTGGTCAAACAGCTTATTTTTGGCAATAATAAAAATGGAAATGGAAAATCCTATTGATTTTTTGTCAGTGGCTAATTTAAAGTTTCCGGGTCGGTCTATTTAAATACATCATCACCGCAGCACTGTATTAAACTCAACTTTACTTTTTTATTAAATTGTAAGCTACTTTATATCCATGTCAGCTACTCCACTAAAAGTCATACCTTTAGCAAACAAAAAGCAAGAAATAAATGTTTTCGCCCCCAAGAAATCCGAATGCTCCATTGTGTGAGTCATTATGGTGCTGACATTGAACTAAAAGCATCACTACTGCCACCACTTGATGGATTGAGCCCATACGTCATTTGTCTATTTCATGAATGCTTGTGTCTTGTATTGATGAAGGCTCAGCACTGCTCTTGGTAGGCAGACAGCCCCTTGCTCCTAAGCAGTACTAGAAAGGATTTTGTTATTCCTCGAGAAAAGATTGGCAGTAGAACAGCGGTTTGGTTTCTCTCCAGGGCCACGTTCATTAACGCTGTGTGCCAGGCATCTCTCACAGGGAGATGGATTTAGATGAAGGAAAATCATGGTACAGAGAACATGAAGACATGAAAAGATTGTATAGCTGTGTAGTTTAAGCATACACACCACATGGGAGATGGTAAATTACAGTAGCTGCTGTTTGACTTCAATTATGTGCTTTTATCGGTTTACATTTTTCCACCTGAAAAGCAAATTAACTATTTTAAACCTGTAAGACTCTCTTTCTTCTGAACACAATGAACATACAGAAAGAAAGACATACAGAAAGAAAGTACAAACAAACAAAATAAAGAAAATCATTTTTAACAATTTAATTTGGTCTTTTACAGACGAAAGAGTGTCATGCAGGTATACGTAGAATGACAGTACGTTATGTACAAAACAGTACACTATGCCAAAGGTAAAGTCAAACTGTAATATAACGATAAAAATAATAAAAATGTTAACAGACGTTGTTGTCTGACATTTTTTTTATATGCATGGCAACTTGCGCAAGGCGGTTGTGAAATCAATGTAAAAACCATAGAAAAAATACAGAATAATTTATATGTTTTGAAATAAGTCTCTATGCTCTACCACGCTGCATTTATTTGATTAAAAATACAGTACAAATTGTGTGTGTAACAGTCTTTACTGTCACTTTTGATTAAATTAATGTGTCCTTGCCAAATAATAATTATGAAAAAAATAATAATAATAAATAAATAAATCTTACTGAACAGAAGTGTACATTCATAAAGCGACACAAACTGAATCACTGGATGACACAAATGTCCTTTACACACACACAGATACACTCACACACACAGATTTTCGTGCACATGCTGGGCCTGATGGTTAACAGGCTGCTCAGCTGACCTTTGTGCTTGCCCTTTTTCTCCTTCTTGGCGCTGCCAGTCTGAGGAGTGGAGGTAGGCGGCTTGGTTTTTTTAGCCGAGCGAGGGGCCTGAACCTCTGCTACAGCTTTAACTTCTTCCTGTTCCGCTTCTTGTACTAAACAAGGAAGTGCAGGATGAGGCAGCAGGAGCAGAGAAGATAGTGTAAGAGAATACCAAAAAATAAAGAAAGAAAGAAAGAAAAGGGTTAAAATGATTGAGGATAAGAAAAAGAGTTAGCAAAGACACAAAGCAGAAACTAAGCTTACGTTTTCACACACAGAAGACTGCAACAAGCGCACACACAAAAAACAAAACAAAAAAACCCTGAAATATTCCACTGCTCCTGTACACACCCAGATGCAATTTTAATTGAAGGGGGATTCGGTGGCAATCGGTGAAATCAAAATTAATTTCTTCTTACAGTCTGCTTCTTTTAACTGCCCTTCAAGACCATGAACTGCTATGCTTTCAGAGATCTGGGAGGATTCAGCTATGCTCTCATGGAACTGCATATCACTGTGCGCTTAAAGCTTGTCAATAGCTACAGTACATCACTAACACTGAAAGGCACAAAGAGATGAGCCTGTCAGAATGAAAGAAAGGTGATCAATGGTTAGTTATAGAAAGAGATATTGCCTTGCTATTTTTGAAAAGAGAGAGTGACGCAGAGTTAAACAATGGAGTTACATTTTGTTACTCAAGCTTTGAGAGAATTCACAGGTGAATAAAGTCTGCTCTGTTTAATCTCTGTCTGCCTCAAATTCTGAGTAAAGACTCAACGAAAACCCTCAAACGCTGAAATTGTCATAAATTATAGGGCCTAATCATAATCAAATCTTAACAAGCGAGATGGAATCCATAATTAAAACACTTACGGGAGACTTTTTTTTAAGACTATAGTCAAGAACAGACAGCAGATTAAAAATACTGAATGATTATTGTTTCATGAAATACAACTATTGTGCAATTGTGTCTAATCCATACAAATGATCACACCTGATAATTACACTAAGACCTATTATTTAGCCTTCCTAGAACTAGATATGACAGAATTATGACATTTTAATCAATTTAATGTCACCTCATTTAATTATAATTTTATGCAATAGCATTGCTTCTGCGATTCAATTAAAAATTCTTATATATACCACTTCATATCATCCAATAGGGCTGACAAATACAAAGAAGGAAATAGACGCACGGTATAATCAACTACAGTTACAATCCACTGCAGCTCATGCTGGATGAGCGCCAAAGGTGCTCTCTCATTGATGAGACAGCACAACACTGAGGGAAACAGGGTAAATTATTCATAATACTGTATACCGCTAGTATCAACAGACATTCCTCTCTTTCATAACATGACACAAGCCTGTGAAGAAAAATACCAGTCCAATGGCACAGGTGTCAAATCATCAGCATCAACTGTTAAACTTACAGTATGACAAAATGTGTGGCATCATTAAAATATGTAAGATGTCCCTCAGCTTGTAAACAACTAAGCAAAAACTCCTACTGAATTTGCACTAGACAAAGGTCTAAACTTCTGACACAGTCAGAACACTGTCAAAAGCACCAGTTTGTCATAAGCATTCAATGACTGCTTACAATTAGAACTGTAAAAAATTATTTCAGTAATTAAAATAAAGCTGAAATAAAAAGATGTGGCAACTTATGTTACAATCCATCAAGTATTAATTCAAGCTAAACAAAAATATTTCAACCTGATCCAAAGTTGATCCAAAAAAGGATCAACTTATCTGATCTTATAAAATATAAGAATGAAAAGCTAATTCAAAATATTAATAAATACTGCAATAGTATTATATAAACAATATGGTGCAAAATGCTTTAAATTAACAAGGTACTGTACATGGGTTGTTGACAAATAAAATTTGGACTGTTCTTTATGGTGTGGCATTCAAAATAAATAAATTAAACATTAAGACATGAGAAAAATGTATCTTTATTCTTAGTTGCAGATATCATGAGAATTGTATTTCTTTATTTCTTTATTTTTTATTTCTTTACTTTTTTTCTGTCACAATATTGATACGTCAGCTACCCACATAAGAAGTCATTAAACACTATAATTTAGAATATATAAAAACTAAATGTTATTGCCTGTGTTATTCTGCCATTTCATTGTGTACAGCTTAGCCATAATGCCAAACAGAAACATAGCATGGCAATTTAGCACAAACGGCTAAAAAAAATGTTTCCCTTCAATCGGTGACCGACAAATCGGGATCTCGCCAGAGAGAACCAATCTACTTCGAGTGTAACAAAACAAGCCAATGGACGTTGACAGGGACTGATTGCAGCCAGCTGCAACTGATCACTGTGTGAGTATAAGTGAGCAGCTGGTGCATGCATCATTTATCCTTTCGCTTCAGAGCCGAGCGGTGGTGCATCACTACTGCTTATTCTCTTGACGTAAGCTGACGGAAGGAGTGCGGGTGTTACAGTGTAGCAGCAGTGGTCCCAGTCTCATGAGAATCATCTTGCTGTGCAGACAGCCACACCAGAAGTGTGCGGTGGTCAGCTCCCCTGCCTGCTTCAGCAATAAAAGAACAAACTCTGAAATAGCGACATGGGTGATCGCCTCTTTTTAAAGATGTTGTTTCACCCGTGCATTTCTGGGTGGGGTCATTTCCTGGCGCCTAAGGACAGTCACGATTTCTGCCTCATGTGTCTCACTTCGTCCCGGCACCTGTCCTATCATCTGGCTTATAGGAAGGATCAGGAGGCCTACACGGGGCACTGGAAGGGGGCAGCTCCTGTGTCGCTTTGGTAGGGATCCCGATTTATTGGTCAGTGACGTGACTCGTAGTGACCGACTGAAAGGGATCGTCTCGGTTACATATGTAACCCTCGTTCCCTGAAGGAGGGAATGGGAACATCCCTGTACACTGTATCTTTGCTGAGCTCCAGAGAACAAAGCTTACATACGTAACCGAGACGTCAGCTCACAAGTCAAAAAAAAAAAAAAAGACTTCTCATAACTCAGAGGAAAGACCCCTGACACTAGCAAATGTTTTAATATAGATGATTGAGGCCGTCATTGACATTGTAGGAAGGGTTTATCTAACACTGAGCAGTCTGGGACAGAGATCAATAGAGTAACTCTAGCCAGTACCGCTGGCAGTGTGAAGAATGGCAGCATTGTTTGCCGAACAATCAGCAAACAAGCATTTCCATTTTCAATCACCAGCATTTGTGAGCCTCTCTGTTTGAGCAGCTTAGGTCGATATTGGCATGTCAGCATAATGACAGCTTGGAATAATGTTTCATGGCCTCGAAAGTGAAAGTGACCCATGAGTCTCTGTGGCATTATGGTTATTTGAAATATTAAGAGAGATGTTTTTTAGCTATATGGCTTTGAACTGTATTTTGTACCGTGGTAGATGGTGCTGCTGTTGCCGCTGAGGTAGCTCTCCACAAGGGGAGCCTGTTCCTCCGATTGCCGGGTCCTGCGAACTCGAGACCGCCCGTCCAGATTAGACTGCACCATCAGGGGCTCCTGACGCTTCTTTTTCTGTTTCTGTTCCAATAAAGCTCGCTACAAACACACATTAACAGACACATGCATGTAATTTTTATTGTGAAGTCAGTGTACATTACAGTACAGTATTTAAAGCAGATTTGAGATACTTGTATGATGGTACTCTATGAAATATATAATTAAACAAGAATAATGTTCAATATCTGCAACAGAATAACCAATGTATTATTTCAATACTGTAGCTACAGTAGGAAATATGAAGAGAATATCAATAAATGACTACCTAACTTTATCTGTTTTTTCTTTAAGCATACGTGTGTCTGACATGAAAGCAATGCTAAAATAAAATGTAGGAACAAATAACTGGCACAAAATATATTTGATGAGAGAATCTTGTAAAGAAAGCACCACAAGGCACAACAAAAAGCTACTAAAATTACTGCAGTATTACAGCAAGTTTCATTATTGAATGTTCTTCACTGTACATGGCACTCCTTTTGTATTTCTGTGCTTCTGCCACAGCTTAATGTCATCTTCCGAAGAGTTTATTTCCTAATTTTTCTATATAAATAATGCAAATCTTTCAATATCAAAAGGATACTGCTGATGTGAAAGCATCTTCAGCATGTTTTGAAAACCTAAACTGATAAGCTAAAGACATTTTTAATAATAATCATAATAATGAATGCTTGTGTAATTCAATTTATTTTCTATTACTAGTTATGTATGTGATAATATTCTGCATAATAGTAATTCATATGAATATCCATTATACACAAAATATATGAATTAAAGATGGATTAGTTGCAAACATATGAAACTGAGAGCCTGGT
Organism: Enteromius unitaeniatus; assembly: GCA_032359435.1. Lineage (NCBI taxonomy): Eukaryota > Metazoa > Chordata > Actinopteri > Cypriniformes > Cyprinidae > Enteromius > Enteromius unitaeniatus. The sequence continues at coordinate 9,032,629 of JAUMHI010000043.1, read as the reverse complement.
TAAATTCTTATTCAGTTCAGAGGGTAGAAATTGATGGAATTGAAGAAATCACAGAATAAGTTGAAAAGGGTTGAGTCGTTTTACACATGTGGAGGTTTCCCATTTTAAATATCTTGCTTGGATACCTATTGAAATATAAATTGAATACATTAAATTAAAAATGGTATATAAGATTATAAATATTAGAGCTCCCTCATATTTTAATAAATTTTTTTCTTAGAAGAAATTAAAAACACTGTTATAAAACAAGACAAAGTCTTATGCAATTTTAAAACAACATAATGTAATATCCATATTTATAGGCCTTTTAGATACTCTGGGGCACCTTTTTTATTTTTAAGTTAAGTTACCTGTGGATAAAAGTTGGCTTGTTGAGGAATTTGTATTGCGTACATGATTATTTGTGATTTTTGTAAATGTGGAATTTCATTGTAATTATTGTATTAATTTTAATTTATAGTCCACTGAACAGATGAGAATAGTCTTTTTTTAATTTTTATAATGAAGAAAGAAAGAGACAAGAGTTTGCCTTTTGTCAAGCAGTCATCTTTGTTGACTAATCAAAACATAGCAATCAAATACATAAAATTTTAACCCACAGTTTTTCACATTAGGAAAGAACTTAGTATAAAGACTAAAATAAAATAGAAATAAATCTTATTTATGTTTCACACAACTCACATAGCACAATGAATTCAGATAAGTAACACTGGTAAGTAATAACAGTACATGTTATATTGTATTTTTGTATCCTCCCTGACAGTTAATAAGTTAAAAAGTCTTCTGTCTGTTTCTTTTGGCCGAAATACATACGCCAACTGCCATACTGTAGCAGTTTTGATGTGATTCACCATATAGACACCCCACTAGTCAATATTAACCTTTTAGGAAACAGTTTTTTAAGAAAGAAAGACCTCAACAGAAGCCTCAGTCATAGGCTTACATCTGCATTCAGAAAAAAGGTTGATACGCTCATGATGAAAAAAAAAAGGTACTTACAGTACATACTTGCATAGAAATAACCACTTGTAAATAATAAATAAAATATATTCAATCAATTCAATACTGACCTGAACTCCACGTGGGAGTCACAATAATATTAAGAAAAAAATATTTCAATTTAAATAGCATACAGAAATTATTTCTAAAGAATCATGTGACACTTAAAGGGATAGTTAACCCAAAAATGAAAATTCTGTCATGAATTACACTCATGTCGTTCCAAACCTCTAAGACATTTGTTCATCTTTGAAACACAAATTAAGGAATTTTCAATTACAGTTGTTCTCAGTCGCTTTACAGTAGTGTTTTTATAGGATTGTCCTTAATGTTTGCAAAGAAGCATGTGTCATTGTGTAATTGTTCACAAACAAGAAAGTCAAAATGTTTAGTCATGTTGTCAATGTAACACTGTACTATGTTAGTGTTACCTGATGTCAATTATGCCAACAGTTTGGACAACAGTGAAATGCAGAAAGCTTTGCTTCTTACGTTTGCTATATTTCCATTTCAAAAGTACAAATTTACACATCATTGTATGTGGGATATCGATTAAAAGAGACTGTTTCAAAAATTTTTAATTATTAAGGATATGATCAATCTCCCTATATTTAGCTACACCCTTCAGCCACTGTAAGGCAATGACATAGTCCACAATAATGGCCCTTATTTCCTCTGATATACTCTTGGCCTCTTCTGCCTCTTCCTCTGTAACCTTCCACCAAGCACTGTCGTTTAGTCTCAGCTGTTGACCCTGATCATTTTCTGGATATTCATCCAGTGTCAGAAAAGGTAACATGCTTTCAAATTGAAGGTTCATGCACCCTTGAGCTATTTAAAAGAATTGGATTATCTGTATTCTCTACATTAGTGAAAGTCAAGATTCACTTGCAAGTCATGGCAAATTTACAAGAAGTCTAATGTGTAGAAATGTGTAGAGAATATGCTTGAGAGTTCTGACAGCTACTGTAGATAAACTATTTTGCATTTAATGACTTATACGATGAACTTATAATGTCTCGGTTACCTATTCTAACCACTGTTCCCTGATGGAGGGAATGGAGATTTTATGTTGTGACGACAGACTGGGGTCATTACTTGGGAACCCTGATTCGCTCTGATAAGAGAAAACGCCAGTCAGAATTTGCATGCTGAGCCACTCCCCATAGAGCGGGCATAAATAGGGCAGCAGGTGAATCCATTCATGAGATGTTGCTGAGGAGCCGAGAGCCAGGTCCCTGGGCCCCCAGTGATGGGTCGAGGCAGTGGCAGGGGGACATAACGTCTCCATTCCCTCCATCAAGGAATGGGGGTTACAATAGGTAACCGAGACGTTCCCTGTCTGTCAGTCACTATGACATTATGTTGTGACGACAGACTGGGGTCCATATGGAAAGCGCCACAGCCAAGAACCCCGTCACAACCAACAGCACTGCAATTCTTCCTGGACAGGCTCCGGCGTGCCAACGATTGCAGTGCAAGGTCATAACCTTCCCAACGCCCCTGTGCAAATTCGCTTAACCAAGAAACCCGCAGGGACCATAAGGTAGTACTTTGCTACTGGAGTGGCCAAACTGCGCGTTCCTGAACTAGAGAGTATTAGCGCGTTCGTGAAGTCTAGAGAAGGGATTTCGACCTTCAAAGAGGATGCTTCAAGTTCTCTCTTTTTGTTGTTACAGTTTGGCGGAATGAGGGGGAGCGAGCCTTCTGTGGAAGGGCGCTACAGAGACCACACCCTGCCGTATAGGGAGGTAAATGTGTGGTAACACAAATATGACCACAAATATAAATATGGTTACAAATATAACCTGCGGGGTAGTACACATTTGAATATGCCTCAGGGTTTAGTTCCACAGCAGGGGGAAAGACTAGTCCACAGAAACGGGCCGAGGGAAGACAAAAGTTTACCATCTGGGAAACTTTCTCGTGGAGTCACCTTCGCAAGAGATTACCCATGGGGAATCATATGAGCGGCCACCTATCCCAGTAGACAGGCTGACCTTCCGGGAAATGCAAACACCTAATACTGGGCCTAGCGTCAAACTGCTCCGCCTCAGTCTAACTGCCATTGGTGCTTGGAGGATGCTCAACCAGGGTCCGTTTCAGAAGACACGTCTGGGAGAGTACAGGCGCTCGCATCCCCTGTGAGGGGGAATGGCGCAGCAAGCAGGACACCAAGCGGTCTGACCTAACTGTTACAACCGGTACAACCCGGAGGTTGTAATACCGTGCGAAAGTATTGGTGTGAACAGGGACACAGCAACACCAGAACACATCACATCACGCAAGAACACAGGATCTTTCCAGGGACTGAATGTGCGATGACACTCTGGGGTGATAACCACTCAACCACCGCGGTGCCATGCCCATCTTGGGACCCGGGAGTTCAGCTAGTGCTGTAGTGGTCTCACATGGAGTAATCCCAGCGGTAATTACCGCGGCTGCGGAAGCCATATGCCCCAGGAGCCTCTGAAAATGTTTCAGTGGCACCACTCTCCTGCCTTCGAAGGAACTCAGGCAGGCCAGCACTGACTGAGCGCGTTCCTCTGTGAGGCACGCTGTCATACTCACCGAGTCTAACTCCACACCGAGAAAGGAGATTCTTTGACAGTCCGGATGAATCTTCATCCTTGCCAGATGAAAACCCATCCCCCGATGCTGTGATCAACATACGATCATCCGACGGTCCACCGAATGAAATGTGAGGGCCACCCGAAGGCGGTCCAGACAAATCACCGGTGAACAGCACGGGGCAGTCTCGAGAGGTGTGAGAGGCCCTTGAGGACGTACCTGGCGGGTAAGCTCTCACATTCCTCGAATCGGCACCTGCCTTCGCCACGGAGTCATCGCCAGGAGCGGCGAACTCAACACAGGAAGCAGATGTCGACTCACTCACATTCCCCTGGAGGAGAGAGAGGCGAGACCACAGCACTGTCAGGGGCATGACCTCGCAATGAGAACATGAACCCTCCATGAAACAGCCTCCGCTTCCATGAAGTTGAAGCAAAATCTGATGAGTGGATGCACCTGCTGCCCTATTTATTGCCTGCTCCTTGAGGAGTGGCTTAGCATGCAAATTCCACTAGCCAATTCTGATTCCGTTTTCTCTTATCAGAGCGAATCAGGGCTCCCAAGTAATGACCCCAGTCTGTCGTCACGACATAAAGTCATAGTGACTGACATACTAGAGAACTAGATGTTTTGAAGGGTAAGATAATTGCTCAGAGAACTATATAATAGATTTGGTAAACACAATATCAGCAACTGATAATGTACGAAATCACAGACAAATGTACATAATCATTTGCATGAATGTACCAAAGCAATAGCAACTTGTTCAAAAGAATGGGAATCTGCTTTTATTAAGTGCACAAGTGACTAGATGATGTGGAGGTTGAAAAAGTAGTTTTGACATTTTCATTTCTGATCTGAGAAATGCACCAAAAGCAACAGAGAAAAACTGTAAAACCGAGAGCTCTCTAACTCTCCATAGACAGGGAACTACCATGACCAAGGCCCAGAAACATAGCAAGGACATTGGTCAAATACGACATACAATGTGATAGTCTCTCCACAATGGCAGCTCGTTGCTGCTGATGGGATGAAGAGAAGAATTGTTGAATAAAGTCTTTTAAAGTTAGTTTTTTTTGGATACAAAAAGTATTCTCTTAGTCTCTCTTAGCAATCTTACGGTTGAACCGCTGATGTCGCATGGACTATTTTACTGATGTTCTTGCTTCGTTTCTGGGTCTTGATCATGGTTGTTCCCTTTCTGTCTATGGAGGGTCAGAGAGCTTTTCGATTTAATTACAAATATCTTAATTTGTGTTCTAAAGATCAAAGAAGGTCATACGGGTTTAGAGCAACATGTGTGAGCTAACCCTTTAATACTAGAGTAACGGCCGTTTAAATGTAGCTTTGCCATCACAGGAATACATTTAATTTAAAAATATATTCAAATATAAAAGATCAAACTGCAATAATATTTCCTAATATTACTGTTCAAACAAATGCAGCCTCGTTGAACATAAGAGACATACCAATACATAGTGATCATTCTCATCCACTCAGCTCCATTTCCATTTTATAATTTTCCCTTGAGGAATCTAACTGACCCCAAGTAGTCTGACAAGTCACTCAAAGTCATTTGCTCTAATGAAGACAATTCTTCACAAAGTTAAAAAAATAACTTTAAGCACTGGGCCTCTCCATCAATGAATGAGATTCATCCATGACAAGAATAAGTAACAAAGTCAGAAGAAGAAGATGAACACAGAAATAATGTTTAAACCTTGAAAACTTTTGAGCTTCAACAACAATGGAATGGAGCCACATAACGAACCACTTGGAGCTCAGACTGTGTTGTTGCTTCATAAAACTTTCAGCGTCCTAGAGCTAAAACCAGCCACTGCAACACAACTTCCCTTCACACACGACTGCATGTTCATCCCAGCATGGAATTCCCCACTCAACATTCTTCTCTTTCACGGTAACCTGACGTTATGTAAAGCTATAGCCAAGAGTTCTGGGGAGATCCCTGTGCTGGAGTCTATTAAACATTAAAGGAATCCTTGAGCATGTAGTGGGCTTAAGACCAGGTCTGTCCAGTCAGGCAGAAAAACACCCTCCCCTGTGCTAGCTGGTGGATGTGCAAATGAAAAATCCTTAAGTGAGAAAGGAACCTATTACTACGGATTATGCAAGCAGAAACACCATATTAACTGCTGTAAAAATCCATAAATTAAGCCTTTTTTCTTAATTTCCATTAGGGATTTCTCAACACTATTGACAAATCAATTTTTTTTCAATATTCGTTTTCATGAATCAATATCAATTTTCTAAATTCTTTTTGCCTATTTTGTTGTCTGTGCATGCATGAAAACAATATGTCCATTATCCAATAATCACAAAAACAAATTAGACACGTTCACAAAATAGCAGATTACGGTTGTCAGTCCTGTATTTGGGACTTTAAGACTTAAGTCTCAAAATGTCTCTTTCACACGGCAGCTTACGGTTGTGTTTAGAATACCGTCTGTATGAACATGCAGCATGAGTCAAGTCCGTTTTTCTTTCTAGTAACCATAGTGACAGTGAACGAAAAAATATAAATTAGTCTGGGTACCGCTTAAAAAATTTTTTGTACCAATACCTTGGGATCAATAACGGCTCCTAAATGATACCTTTTTCAATACCTATTTTATGAAATCAGTTTTACCAAGATTACATTCTCTCAAAAATTTTCAAAATCTATCCAAAATCAGTTCAAACAGTTTTGATAAAGTTCAAATAGTTTTCAGTTTACACATCTGTTATACTATCTTTACACTAGCGCGTGTTAGAAATTATGATTCTTTATATGAGTTATATGCATTTTAAATCTATTAATTTTCAATAGATTACATTAGATGAACATTAGCAGCTTCAAGCTGTCCGCCTGTATGTTCTTTTCCACGATTACAGTTCTGACTGTAATGCATTTTACAGCAACATTACATGACCAAAACCGTTATTACAAACATCTGATGGTGGTTTGAAAAGAGCTTTGAGTAAATGCAGAATATAAATCTTATTTATTGTCTTACAGTGTGCATGAATTGTCGTGTACCATACAATCGGTTAGTAGCCTATCCATGAAGGTCTTTTCTGAAAAGCAGTGGAAATGCCAGTATGGACAAGGATCATTTTCATTTTAAAACAAAAAACGCACCAGTAATGTAGCTTTTCAAGGGTGTTAGGATGTTTTCACACTACTGCCTCACATGTGAGCCACATCTCTGAGTCAAACTGTCGTAAACTAGGTGTGTTCTATGAGAAGCAAAACAATCCAAATGCAGGATGACAGCCACGATATTAAAGAGTTTGCCTGGATAAGACATAAAAATATGCTGTGGCACCATCATGCAGTCAGTAAAGTTAATGGTTTAATGTTAGCAAACCTTAGTGATTTTTTTGCAAAAATTTCTTTGAATAACATAACTATAATTTGAACAAATAATTCAATATAACATAAAGTGACTACTTTTTCATTAAATCTTTATTAATGTCAATAATGCTTACATTTATGTGTCTTTTTGTTAGCTTGGGCAGCCATGTTGCCACTGGGGTTATGCAGAGAAAATTCATACCCCTTCTAAGGGATAGAAATGGGATTGGCTTTAAGTTTAGGTGGAGAGCGGAGCATTTAAATCGTGCACAGAACACAAAACTGACTGGAGCAATGAAAAACTGACCGAATCTAAAACTTTTAGATGACACACAGATCAATTCTCAGTCATTGTAAGGTACCAAAAACACACATGAAAACAAAGTAACACACAGTAGACACTCGTTTGTGTGGCAGAGCGGCTCTCTCGCAGTGTATAAACAACCAGTTCCCCAGTCTTCTTTACAATGATTCACAGCTTAACTTTGTCTGGAGTGTTTTAACTAAAAACAAATAGCATCTCAAACGTTAACCTTTAATATTTTATTTATGCACAGCAATGCGAGGGATAACATACACTCTGCCTGATATACCAAAAAAAATAAAATAAAAAAGGCAAAACAGGTTGTGAATCAGATTTAAATCACAGTCCTTTTCAGAATATCATTAAAACAATTGGAGTTGATTTGGAACTCTAAAATTTGTCATCCTTACACAGAGACAATGAATTTGTGTGTTTTTAATAATGCTTCATGTTCCAACAAGATTGCATCTCCCTAAGGGGTTTCTATACAAAGCTCATTCTATTGGCGGTACCTTGTTGCTTGGGGAAACGTGCCTTTGTGCAGCGTGCACAGATCTCCATATTGATGTTCTAATAAAAAGTTGTTTATCTGCGAACACATTGCCTAAACACGTTCGCAGTCTGTACCTGCCTCTGTTTTCAGATCTGATGCTAAACAGCTCTGCCAAATAAGCCATAACATTTTCAGTATCATCGAAACGGATCGCTCTGAATACGTGTTCACACAGCAGCTTAAAATTTATTGAAATGCAGTGGTCAAAGACTCCTGAGGCCATGCGGAGCACAAAGAGGCTGGCTAAGATGATGCTCAACATTTTCATACTCGGCTCCTTCAAGGTTATTATGCAAAGCAGACAGGCAATAAACATGGTAATTTGGTCTCATGGTCTTGTGAAGAGTGTGGGAGGTTCATTAAAGAGCAGCCGAGCACTGTGGGCTAAACCCTTTTGGCTTGAGTCAAGATTTGGAGCAAATTATGCTCGTCTCCCTATCCAGCTGTAGGAACCACTGGTGTTTACAGCACAACAGAAGACAAACAGATGCAAAGCACCCTTAAGGAGATATCCTCCAAACTCCCTCACATAGAGGCTTGCGTTCGTTGTGTTTGCAATGTTTGCAGCTCATTAAAATCCTATCTCCCATCTACAGCCCACCTTTAGACATTTTGGAGAGATGAAGAGAGGAAGGTCTTTGACGCACAAAAAAATTCTGAGCTGTCAGTTTTCTCTGAAAAAAGGCTTCAATGGTGAGGCAGATGCTCTTTCTGTCTCCTCTAACACCCTAAATCTGTCCCAGCTCTGTAGTTCTGATACTTTTAGAATACGTCACTGAATCTTTATATATCTGTCTGAAATTTGAGAATAAACCAACCAAATCTGTATGAATAATATCCCTGACACCGTAATCTCGATACTGATGGTTGCAAGAATTTCACTTCTCACTCTTTCTTGAACACCAGATTCAAGGACTTTCAAGGACATTTTAAAGCACCATTTATTTTATATCAAGCACCTATCAAATTTACACCCTAGTAGTGTCATGAAATACATTACAGTACTTAACATTTCAAAAAAAAAATCTGAGTAATAATGTTTTAAAGGTGTAGGTTTCATAGATTTAGACTGTTTTGATCAGTCGTGTTCAATTTAATGAAATTCATTATTGGTCATTTTCAAATACAATTTCTAAAATAAAACATGCATCAAACAGTTTTTTGCTGTAGTTCATGTACACAATTTAAATTGGAAAGGATTTTTATTAGGATGTTCACACGTTGAGTGAGTAGTAATTGTCACAGGCTTAAGAAAACTCTAGGCTACACATCAACTTATACATAATTTTTTTTTAAGCTATCCCATCTCCATCCCAATCATTAGTGTTGTGTTGTTATCTTTGACAGCACATACAAGACAATTTTTGAAATATTCACGACATAGAATCTTTAAAATACGTTTGAAAGTTTTACACCATTATTTTTGTTATTGTTATTTGTTTGCTAAGTTTTACACTGTTTCTCTTATTGTGGCGTCAATTTCACGTCCCGAAACAAGATGCGGTATGTAACAAACTATAAATGATTGATTGACACGTTGGACAAACAGTCTCATGGGCACCACACATACCATCAGATAATGTGACATTAGTTTTCATGTACTTTCCAGGACTTGAATCTATGTATAAAATTCAAATACTTGAAGCGCACTTCTTCGATAAGAAGCGTGGAACCCTGTGACGTCACAAGTTTTTAAGATTGATTTAGAATCATGTTGAATTATAAACTAAACCTCATGTTATATTATGTAATTGCAGCTACATGTAGTTACTCTACAGCTAAACTACACTACAGCTAAATAGGTTAACTAGTCTATACAAAGCTTTATAATAACAATTAAGATAATTTATAATCAAGGCTTTCCAGGCTAGGTTTCTACTGAATGTTTTAATGGACTATTACTATTCAAACTAATCTGGATACTAAAATACCTTCAACTTTATTGCCCATTTTATGTCCATTTTGTCCATTTTATGTCCATTTATTTATTTATTCATTTATTTTTATTTATTTATTTTTTTTTGTTAAGTTGCTGTGTAGATGTATAATAATGAGCAGGATAATGTACAAACAGCCATTCATTATAGTGAAATAAATCTCTTCAGGCTGTTTCACGCTGGCTGTGGTCTGGGTTTAATTAACAACTCTCTGTACTTCATGCCTTATTATTATGTACATCAATGCCTTGTGTTACACTTTGTCTAAAAAATATTTCTTATGAAACTTTATGAAAAATTACTTGCAGCAAAGAATAACTCACAGATTAACTAACATGCACTGCCCAGAACTTTGTGAGGGTTTCCAAGGAACCCATCTGTTGTTCTTAGAGTCTAATACAATAATAACAAAGGATTATAAGCATACCCAATGCAAACCACAAGACTAATGAATACCACAGAGGAACGAGTCTCACAAACTAAAAGAATCAATCTTGGCATACGTTTTCAAAGCTGTCTGGGGCAAATCTATTGAAGTATCAGCTCATAACGTAAGGCAAAGGGACTGAAGGCAATGGAATCTTATCAAAGGCATTTTCTTTAAACTGTCTTGAGAATATATTTCCGTGAAGTGACTCCTCAAGAATGGTTTCTTTCTCATTGTTCTGTTTCTGCCTGTTTTTCTTTTGTTCATTCTATTTAATTTATCCCATTTCCTTTGAGCAGAACCATCTGTAGGAAGTGCTGAAAAGAAACCAAAGCAGGACTCACCTGTCTGTCCAGCTTCTGTTGTCGCAGGTTTGTGCCCTCATCATCCAGGGTACTGCAGGAGGACAAAACAAGATTAAGGGGAAACCTCACAAAAAAGATGTGCCACAGTGAGAAAAGTACCAACAGAGATACGATTCAAACTTAAGAGTTTCTTTTGTGTGTACAAAGATAGTCCAGAGTCAAGAGAAGCATACAGTAAAAGAAAAATATAACCTATCAATGATTTAACCAAAGGTGATTCCAGGGCTCTCAAGTCGCACGCATTCAACATGAGACACACGCCTTCAGCCAGTTCACACGCTCTCACGTTACACCTTGCATTTCTCACGCTGAAAAGTAAGAGATAATGATAACTTGTATATACAATTAATAGACGAGGTGCAAGCATATGATGTTAAGTTCTCTGCTGAGTTAATAACTACCAGCCAATCAGAAATGGGAATTTGTGGTTTCCGGGTAAATTACGTGATTCCGCCAGGTGCCAGCACGTTCATTCCTAGGCAACATGGGTGTACGCACGCACAAAAAAATGGAATTTGAAAGAGCAATAATGATGAATGCGGTAGGTAATCCATTCATTATTTATTTATTGGTATTATTTAATTTTACGATTCCTGGACGAAATCAGTTGCCTGTGATCGAAGATAGTGTGAGCTGCAGCTGGGAAATATTGCCAAATTATTATTGTTTATATTTGATACATTTGTATTTTTAAAATATATAAAACTATTTATTGTATTTGGATGAATTTGTCAGATTTACCAATTGTTATAATTCATATTTTTGCTGTTCATTTATGAACAATAAGTAAAATTAAACTGCTAGCAAAACCTCAGAGAATGAGGTGGGCCAGAGGGGCTGCTGTGCAAATATTTTCTGTGGCTCCTCCACTTTAGCAGATAAAATCTCACTCCAAACTTGTGCTAAAACTTTAGAGCCCTGCTATTCTAACAGATGTAATTCCTTTGTCCTTCACTGAAAAGTCTTCATGCATTTTCGAAAAAGCAACTGTAGTATTATCATATGAATAAATCAGAACCGGTGCTCTCTTTTTAATAGTCACTAAACCTAAAATATGGGCAAAACAGTATGTAAATAGCGCATATACGCATCAGACAGTGCTGCTGTGTTGATCATGCCTATGACTCATTGTGCTCTTTCAGGTCCTGTGAGGAGGGAGGTCTTTGGTGAGGCCTTTGTGCTTTGCCTGTCCCTCCTCTCTTTCTCTTTAATCAGCTATGACACATTCACTCCAGACCTCCTTATTCATTTCTGCTGCCTGTTATTGCGGAGCCGAAAGCTGTGTTAATTAAATGGCAATAGAGGGCTTCCTCTGTGGCTGTGGTGGGTCATGTGGAGAGAAGAAGTGTGACAGATGAAGGGTGGTGTAGAAAATTATTTGTGCACTGAGATCTGTAAAGCACAACCAGGCTGCCGGTTTTAACATTTGAAAGGAACGTATTTTACAATTAATGAAAGTATTGAGATGCACAGTTACAAACACTCTGCGTGTGTAAAAAAAAATGAAAAAAGGTTTACAGTAGCCGTGTTTTTATTACCCTGCAAATTACAATTGTGAACTAAAATAATATGCCTAATGGAAAGGCATCAATTTCACAAGTACTCCCACATATCGCAAAAAAGTTTTTTTGCTCACATGAGGTGGTTTTTCAGGCAATTCGAAAAAGCAGTATTTCTCAAAAAACTGCAATGGAAAGGTTTTCTTTCGCATTTACAGGTCACATGGCACTGAAGCTGTCTGCGGCTACTCGTTGATGCACATCACGCACGTTTCTGAAGTATCTCTCTGCGCTGCTTCTGTAAAGATAGATGCATACGCCTTCTTTGTATAAAATATATCCAAAATCCATCAAATCTCGCCAAAAATCGTTGCTACTGTAGGAATTATCACGAGAGGCAAAGGGTTATGTTTTAGCCGCATACTGTGGGTTAATGGAAACGCTGTCATTTCGTAATACTTTTTTACCTACATTTATCAAATATCACCAAAGTTTTTTGTGCAAATTTGTAATGGAAACATAATTAGTGCTTTAGGTTCAGAACACAACAGCCATTTACTCATTTCCTTGATGAAATTATAAAACATGCTAATCAGACTAAATATTTAGACAGATAATATGACAGAACAATAGATAGGCTTATTGAAGATAGATAGATAGATAAATAGATGTTTGAATCAATCACAATCTTTTTACTATTAATCTTGCAGCTCTAAAAGACAAGTGATAAATGGGCAGAAGACAGACATTAGTTACAAAATATTTCTAACAAACCAGTACCAACCAGCCTGAATCAACATGGAAATTCTTGTTGCTCTAAGCTTGTCTTTTCAGGAGGATTATACTAGTGTCTCTTTCTCCCTCTCTCGCTCGGATGGATATTCCAGTGCCTTGCTTCACAGAACTAAGGATCTCTTTCCTACTTTCCTATTTAAACCTGAGAAATTCTCACTCTCTATGGACTGCCAACACTGACACCATTTTTATCACACATGCACATCGGCATGAAGGTACATGTCTATGAACACACACTCATTCAGAAACACAGAAACCTATTCGATAACTCACACACTTACTCAAACCTCAGGATACAGAAAAAGCAATATTTGCTCGCTTTCCTGAACTCCCTTCTAAAGCTAAAATACATAAATGCACATGCACAAAGCAAAGTGTATAATGTCAGCAGTCGAGGGTGTCAGTTCCCATCAGATTGGCAGATAATGACATAAACACAGTGGTTATAATGTGGGTCAACAAGAAATGAGAGATAAATTGATATGTTCTGACAGCTGCCTGCACTGTGCGGTAGAATTTCTCTCCCTAACCATCGAGCTTCTCTGATGACAATGACAATTCACTTTGTGTGTCATTGTGTATGTGTATGTATGCATGTGGGTGTTTAACTGTGTGTGTGTGTGTGTGTAGTGGAATCTAAAAATAGCGTTTGCTGATCTGCATGCTGTACCTTTAACTGCCATTTGTCCTTCATCAAAACAAAATACACAGCAAAAATGTCTGAAAAAAATCTTAAAATAAGATTTGCTCAAGATGCAAAATTGCATAAGACATCAAACAAGGCCTGCTTTTAGAAAACAGTTCACCTTTCTTCTGCTTCTTTTATATTGCATGGAGAGTAAATGATAATAGAATAATTTTTGCTGCTGTTTTTTATGCAGAATGGATGATTGCATATATTATACACTACTCTACTGCACAGATCAAGAATGAAGGAATGTCACACTTTCGAGATAGCTTTAAAGAATTTAAATTGTTATGCAAGTCTTTTCTTAGCGGCACATCTTTCCGCATATTTCTTTTTCAGTTCTTTCCACCTGCAATGAGACACTTGTTTTGATTCAGTCTTTTCAAAACTATCTGCTGCAATTCACTGAGTGCGTCACAGGACAACAACAGAAAAGCAGAAACTCTATGGATCAAGGCTCTGGGAAATTGCCTCAAACTGTTTTTTGAACAGTTTTTTCAGTGTATCCAAGGACATTTTTGACGGTGCATAAAAGCAAACGTGAAACTATTAATCTATTATGAAATGCATTCCACCATAGTATAAAAAAATAAGGTCATTTTTCTTTTTTAATCACACAAAACAAACTTGTAATGTAATTTTTTCCAAGCTTAACATTGGATTTTACCACTTTTTTTTTTTAAGTACATGGGACTGATCAGGGGAAAAAAATAGTGTGTGTTTATGTACGTGCACACTAGCATGACAGTGTTCAAATGGAAAATAGTCAGTGGTACTTATCTTTCCATGTTTGTGGATAACAAGGTCCTTAACCCCCAGTGAGTTCTGTGTATGTGTGTGTGTGTTTGTCCATGTAGGGTCTGTGACCCACCAGAGCACACTGGCTCTCTAATAAACTAGCCAAGGCTGTGAAATTAGTGTTTGTGATGTAGAAGGTCCAGCTGAGGCAACCTCATCTACACCAGCGTGATCTCTAAGCAAAATACATTTTTCATAGCAAGCCCCATCTGCAGTGGAGGAGGTGCTCATCACAGAAGAAAAAAAAAGCCATAAAGGGCCCAACGGCACTGCTGACTGAGGGATACATGAGGGAAGGACACATTCACTGCAAGTGCTCATTGCTGTTTGTTTCCTTATTCTTTTGGTACTGTAGGGGGGTGTCACACATAAAAATATTGCCTGTCATAAGGCAGAGATTCATATCTTGCTACATTACCAGTCTGCCTGAAAGCAAGACACTTAATAGAATATCGTCCTACTGCTGCTTCTCTAATTACTGACCTACTTTCTTTTTTGGATGGATTTCATTGCCCGAATTTCACATATGAGTAATTCAACTGTTCAACCACGGTTCTAAGGTATAATATGCAAGAGTTTCAGTGTTCTTGCAGGGCAGATCTCTGCCCAATTCCTATCTAAATAAATACTAAAAAGAGTGGTCATCAGTATTATAATTTAGTAGTATTTAGCTAATTTTCACAGCCTTGTGTCATTTAAGAGCTGTATGAATTTCCACTTTCTATGAAACACTGAAGATGAGATTTGGACTCAATGACAACATTGGACATCATGGCTTTTACTGAATGAAAATATTAGTAATACTTTACTTAGGCTAAAGCCTTCATGTATTATAAAAAGAATTATTAAAGGGCATAATGCATTATAATTATTTATAATGAGCATTGTAATACGTTTATGTCTTGTTGTAAATAATTCTAGCTGAATTTAAAACAAATAGCATGACAATGAATTGATATAATTGATAAGTTATTATATTTTAACCGTGGTTACAATTATTCATAAGACTGCACAGTGCATTATAAGGTGCATTACAATGAATAATTAATTAAAACTACCTTTATAATGCATTATAAAGGTTTTAAGTGAAGCATTACTGAATATTCTGTTTCGTTCCGTCATAAAAAAAGTTTTTGACAGTAAATGAATGGAACAATTGTTTCCCTTTAATCCCACTATTGACTACTGTACAACAAACAAGTGAGAGATATAATTTATTATTTTCTTTTCTGCAGGTTTAGTTAAAACAAATGACTCATGTGTGCCTCTCTTCCATTTCGGTTCCCTTGAGCTCCTCTAGTGCCAAAGCTCGTTAGATTTCTCAGATCCATTCAGGTCACAATCACAGACCTCACACACAGGAAGCTGGGGTGTGGGAGAGGGCAAATATTCACAATCAAAACACACTCCCATAGAGTAAGTCTTAGACTCTCCAGGGTAGGTTGAGCGGTACCTTTAGCTCTTTGCAACAAGCGGCAAGTGCTCCCTGATGTAATCTTTCAAAGAAAGAGTGGAGGAAAGTGGGCTTGTAACTTATAGCAACCAAGAGCCAATGAGAGAGCAGAGACAATGGCAGCCATGGCAATGAGGCTCCTCTGAGAGGCAGCAGCAGTCATACCTCCAACAGCAAACATATATTTATGTTTATTTTATTTAAAAAATATATTTTATAAATAAAGCAAAACACATGGAAAGCATTAAAAATAAAGAAAGAAAATGAATCTGATCTCAGGTTATATTACTTGTCAAATATAAGTTCACACATTCACCAAGAAAGCAAATCAGCAAGAATTCATCAGGAAATACAATTATTACTGCATTTATATATGGCCCACAATTTGACTTTAATGGCTACACAAAAACAAATAAGCAAATACGGGGGGAAAAAACTGTTAAATGGTTAACGGTAAATTCCAGTAAAATTTACAGAGAAAAAAAATGTAACCTGACATTCCCAGAATTCCCTGCATTGCATTTCAAATTTTGTTTAAATTTGATATTTTTTCTTTGAAATAACTGTTTCTTCTTAGTTGTTTCTTATCAGTTATGTTTATTAGGGTTATGTTTCACATGTTATGTTGTTAAATGAATGTTTATTGCATATTTCAGTTTAATGAGTCTCACCCTCTATTAGTGATGAGAAGTTAATAATTTTACCGTAAAAAAAAACAAAAAAACAAGAACCGTACAGAACCGAAAACCGAGACCCTAAAACCGTGACCGTGGGTTTTGTGAACCGTGCCACCCCTAATAGCTTGGTATATTAACATTGTATCAGTTCATGAAATTACGGTATTTATCTGTAAATTTAACTTAAAACCATAAAGCCTAAAACGTTGTTACTGTATTTAAAAAAAATGTTCATGACATGCACAATGTAGCCTCGTGCCCCGTATGTAACATCAGTGTGTTTCCCTTTCGTGCTAAAGAATTGAGGTGTCGGAGTGAGTGCTTCAGGTCACAATACTGTACGTGTAGAAATGGAAGAGAAAAGGAAGGCTGCCCGGAGTTGGAGGATGCGCCAGCTTCGTATAAATCTGGTGTGTGGGAACATTTTGGATTTCATTTTACCTATTAGAGGATGGATCCCCGACCCGAGCTCGACGGTTTATTTAGAAAGAATGCTCGGGTTCTGGTCTGGCACGGTCACATTAGCGTGAATGTGCGTCAGTGTTATATAACGGAAATTATGCAAGTATTGTGCAACACGCATCCGATTCAGTTTATGAATGATTACATGATATAACTTTTTTAATACTGTATCCTAAATTGTGGCTAATTAAGCCATATATTATATGCTGAAGTACATTTCTGGAGTGTTAAAGATTACAAAAATAAATAAAAAGAACCGTACAGAATCGAAAACCATGACCCTAAAACTGTGATACAAACCGAACAGTGGATTTTGTGAACCGTGCCACCCCTAATAGCTTGGTATATTAACATTGTATCAGTTCAAATTACGGTTTTTATCTGTAAATTGAACTTAAAACCGTAAAGCCTAAAACGTTGTTACCGTATTTAAAAAAAAGAAATGTTAAACACAGTAATAAGGTATAAACCATTTAACATATATTAAAATAAATATATTTTTATTTGAATAAAATTAGTAGTTAGTCTGTTATAATTTTTTTATCAAAAGATGCAGCAGCATTTATTACTATCAGATAAAACAGAATAAATGTAGTGGAAAACTCAATTCCAAAACAGTCACTAATTAATCTAACAAAATCTAATTTGTAGTAGCCTACTAGAGTTCTAAAAGTTCTCAAAATAAAAAAATAAAATTAAAAATTAACAAGATCAACATATGCAAGGTGTCAATGCAGCAGTGACAGTTACATCAACCAGCTCCAGTAGGGCCATCTTTATTGCTGAGCCCTGTAATAAATTTGACGTCGGACCATAACAAAACCTCAGCAGCAACTACTCAACCGGACACTGGCAAGCTAGCTCTGAGTGCTCAACCAGCAGCACGAGAAACACGAGAGTACAGACAAGGACAATAGAATCACCTTTGTCACCTTTTGCAGCCCTGTTCACGAACCACTCACTATCCATTCATCATCCTCTTTCCCTCATCAAAGACATCAAACACACAAGCTCACTCTCTCACCAACAAACAGATGTACCTGTAAGGGATCCAGTCAGACGAGTGTTTGGAGCTCATATCTGTGTGTATTGAAGGGGTTCAAAGCGCAGGGGGAAGGGTAGCGGCAGCAGAGTAGGACAGCAGCAGCGATGCCAACAACAGAGCCCATGCAGCCCAACCATCCCCTGCACTTCTGTCTCCTCTATCTACAGATATACAGTCTCTTCCATTCACTCAGCTCCTGCCTGCAGTCCGCAGTGAATCCTTTTCATCGTGAGCCGGACTCAGCTGCCTCGCTGTGACCCCAGTTCCCTCTGCATGTGCTGTTTTCTTTCTGTTTGTTCACAAACCCTCGTGCTTTATTCTTCCGTTCACCTTCAATGTGTGTCTCTCGTCATCGTCTTGTACGCTGCTCTGTGTGCTGTGGCTCTGGCTCACTGCGCCTCGTACCGACTGCCTCCTTCCCTCCCTTCTCTCTCTCTCTCTCGCTTGCTCTCTCTCTTTCAGACCACTGTCATTATAACCTTACACATAGCCCTAAGAAGAGGAGAACATGTAAGAGTGAATCCCTTTTGTCTAGCAGCTTTGATGTTTGTCGCGATGCTCTGTTGGTCCATCAACACACACACACACAGATATACACGAGGCTCTGAAAAGCGGGAGCCTCAAATGCGTTTTCTGAGCCATGATTTATTCATCCTTTCATTCAGCGCTGGGCTCATTAACATGGGACAGAGCAGTGCAGTTGTAATTGTCTTTGATTTAACATGCTGAATCCAAACTCAGCACACCATTTTGTCTTTGTTTATTGGCTTTCCGCTTTTTTTCTTTGGTCCCCCTGGTACTTCACTCCGCTAAATGAGGATCTGACTTCATATACATATTTTAATATCAGCATCATCACACCGCCTTCATTAGCCGCTGCCGACAACAAAGGTAAATGAACTCCTCACCGTTGTGGATGTTGCATTTTAATGCTAAACTCATATTCAGAATTCAAAAACGACACATGACTTTTGATGCAGTTTGTAAGCAATGTTTATGCTCATTTTAAACAAAAATTATACAGTGGTGTCTCTAATCTAAATGAAAAACAATGTTGGCCTGCATGGTTTTAAATATTTTATCCTGTAAGCTGTCGTGTATCCTCATGCAGCCTTCTTCTGTTTTACTGTATATCAGCTTCTTCATCTCTCCTTTGGACTCACTCGTTTTTCTTAGTGTCACACTTAGTCATGTTGATTTAGTGCATGGCTCAGACACACACTCTTCTCTGTGAATGGTTCTACTAAAAAGAGTATATCTGGGACATTGTCCCATATGCATGTTATTGATCTTACTGTCAATGATATAGGCTATGTATAATTTTTGTCAGTGAAAATGACAGACTTCTCTCTGGTTAAGTATGATGGATTTTTCTATTAATTTAGTCTACTTAAACCTCAAGCAGACTATGTATGCACAGACTATATTTCAAAGAATATAAATTCTGCTTGTTAATTTACTTTCTGGTGTTTTATAGAAAGCTGAATATATTTCAAGAGATTTAATGACACAAACCTGCCAAACTGTAAATTTCAGTAAGTATACACACTAGTGAAAATATACTAAAATGTGGCTGAAATACATTTATTTCACGTTTAGTATACTACCAATACATTTACATATTTATGTACTTTATAAAAATACCCTGCAATTGTACTTTTGGTTTACTAATCTAGTATAGCCTACATAAAGCTAAATTGGAACAACTAATTTTGTGCTTAATGCAGTTTAATTGTAGCCTTGGCCCGCCCATACTTCCTGTGACGCTACATTCTATTTCGAAGTTACTCTGGCTGAGCTGCCGTTTTAGAGCAGTTCCGTTCACAAAAAAGTGGGAACCAATGACAAACCCCTGGCACGAGTGAGGCAGGTGTAACTCAATGACGCAGCAGTTCTGCAAAACCATACCGGCTTTCAAACATGATGTGTACCGAGCAGCAACAATCGTTTGACTCTGCTGTTTTGAGAAATTTTCATGACAGGTTTTCTTTGAAAACAGAGCAGAAGCTATTAAAGTAAGTAAAGACATTTTCCTACTGATTTAATGAAGCTAGCTACAATTGGTTACGGTGGCTTCAGGTTCCATCGCTACGCATACATCATCAGAATGAGTGGTCTGATTGTTTATAGATTCGTCCAGTAATATACAGGGGCATCTGATGGACGCAGCTTAAGCCCGCCAGGTAGCTTGGCCAGACTAAGCTCCTATGAGGTTTAAAGTCGCGGAAGCCAGGCTAGTTTAATTGTGCAGAAGAAGTGCTGAGGTCCAACTAAAGATATACTGAAGTGTTTTTGATTGTGCTTAAGTAAGATTGCTTAAGTGCTTAAGATTGTGCCCTTCAGGTACACTTTAAAAATCATACAATCCATCAACAGAAACAGTGACATTTAAACTTAACTCTAAAACTTAAAAAGACTTAACTCTCAGACGATGTGTCAGTAAATACAGTACGTTAATAGATATGAACTACACTTAGTATGAAATAAATGTATTTTAAATATATTTATTTTTGCTAGGGCTTACATAAATACAAACATAATAAATAAATGTTTTATATAATATATTTTATGCAGATTGAGCATTAATTAAAAAAAAATCTCAATTATAGTGTCAATTTAGAACTGGATTTCGCAAACTAATGCACCTAAGCATGTGATATAAATCAAAATGTTGCAATTCAGTATGTTAAAGAGAAAGAGAGAATCTGTGGTGTCAGTTTCAATCTCTCTTGTCGTAGGAGCTCTGACCGCACAGAGAAACAACAATTTCCCAAAAGCAGGTGTTCCCTGTTATCAGAGTGAAAGACCCTCAACACTTATACAAATATATCTCATTTCAAAAATGTAACTCAAACGAGGAACTCAAATCATAGCAATTATTTTTAATTATCATGACAGCATATTAAAATATGACTCTGAAAGGAGGAAAGCTGCTAGTTTGGCAAAAAGAACTGAAGGCAAAGATCAGACAGACGTCTGACCTGCATTCATCTGCTGCTCAAATAAGAAACCGATACCATCACGCCCTATTCAGTGGCCAAAACTGTTCCTCAGAGATCTGCAAACTGTCCCTGCAGGGCGCTGAGGTCAACATTCGTCCTAGCAGCGGTCAAAAAACAGCAAACAAGGTGGGATGTTGCTGGATCATACGCGCTCCGCTACGCTCCAGCAGAGGGAGAGCAGGTGGAAAAGCAGCATGGCTGGTAAATATTTGATGGTGCTGCAAGCCGTTTGAAGTCACACTATACTGAGCTCATCGCCTGGGCAGATCCATTAGTCAAACCTACGGCCACCATGCCTAAAATTATGTAGCCCACCATCAAACTGTGCTAACAGCACGCACACGCTGCTAACTTGATTGGCCGAGTCCCAGAAAGAGTCAATAAAGTGTAACACTGGCACAAATGCTAAGTAGATATTGGATGTTTTGATGCACTGTAGCGCTTCAGTGCTGTGACAGGGGGTCTCTGTGTTGCATGGGGCTAGCTAGCATTGCCAAGGCCGGCATGCAGGCAGCTGCAGAGCCAGAGTATGAAGAGCTTTGTTAATAATGCAGAGACTCCATCAGCCATGCAGGACACGAGGTGCCAATGGTCGCTGATGAATGAACATAAATCCACACTGCTTTGTGTGTGAGCAAGTGTGTGCGTCTAAGATCTTTCTTTCTTTCTTATTCTGATCAAATGACACTGTCGTTGACAAGCATGTGTACGTCACATACTTGCACTTCTTGACTATCAAACGGCAATGAATAAATAAAATCACAATTCACCTGTCCTGCCCAGTGTGAAAAACAAATATACTCAGTGCTGAATTCAAACTAAAGCTATATCAAGGTATATTTTAAAGGTGCAGTGTGTCATTTTTATTGGCATCTAGCAGTTAGGATTCAAATTTCAACAAAAAGTCCCCCACTCACCCGGCCCTTTCGAAAAGCATACAGAAGCTACGGAAGCTGACACAGGACAAAAATGTCATTGTCTGTTACACCTGACAGTAGCCAATCAAGCGATGAGGTTTCTGTACAAAGGTAAGTCAAAGAATTATAATTAACTTAATTATTCAGTAGACCAATACGTTATTGCGAATATTTTTACTCATTGATCATTGTCTCAGGTTTATTCGCTGACTTTAGTTAGATTTTTTGTATGACAGTACGAAATTGGCATCGGACGAATTCTACAGTGAAACATCATAATGGAAAGTGAATTGTGATCGTGCATACGAAATCTGTTTTAATGTCATGCACATTACTAGCGGCCAATTAGTTTAACTACATTTCTCAGTCCTGTTACATTAAATTACAATCCAATTATACATTTTTCAACACTGACAAGAAAAAAAAACTATTCTTGTCTCCGCGGTTATGTCCAACTTGCAACTAAATCTATCAAACAACAGTTTTCACTATGATTGCCAATGTTGGACTAACTTACCGGTCCAGCAGAAAACAGGCAACTTCGGCATGGCTTTGAAAACACTTCTCCCGCATAAGCGCCTTCCATCTTGGAAAAGCCACACCAATATTTATCGATATTTAATGATTACTGCCGTCGTCTGTCTGCATCAAGTTTTCTTTTTTTACCGACAGAGACTGATGCTCTGCTGCTCTGCTGGTTCTTCTTGTGCATAATACACATGTCTATATAATGCACATATACATATATATAACATATATATTACACACGCCCATGTCTATGTTTGTGTCTTTAGTTTAGTTCTGGTTTCGTTTCATGATTTCCTGTGTTTCCTTATTTGGTCATGTTCCTGTCCTTGTTTAGATAATTAGTTACCTGATCCACCTGTCCTCCTCACCTGTCCTGATTTCTCCATAATGTCTTAATATATCAGGCCCTATGGCTAGACGGTTCATCAATGACCATAGTGGAAGTGGGCGAAACCAATCACCAATCCAGTTCCAGAGTCAAAGCCAGTAGAGCGCTTCACCGAGCCCGCGCTACAAGAGCCATTCCCAGATCCAGTGTATGAGTCACAGCTAGCAGAGCTGTTCACAGATCCAGTGCTTAAATCACAGCCCATAGAGCCGATCCCGAATCCAGTTCATAGTTTCAGCCGGGAGAGCTGTTCCCAAATCCAGCTCAAAGTTTAGGTCGGAAGTGCTGATCCTGATTCCAGCCCATAGATTACTGCCGGGATTGCTGATTCCAGCTCCAGAGTCTGCGCTGCAAGAGCCACAGCCCAAAGATGAGGGAAGCCTCCCAAAGAAAATTTAGGGGGGAAGGCTATTGGGTCCAGCAGCAGCCGAAGACAGTTCCTGAGTCTCCACAGCCAGCTCCCGATCCTCCATGGCCTCCTAAGACTCCCTCCCCTTCTGGATGTCTCTAGGTGCGAGGACGCACCTTCCGGGAGAGGGAAATGATGTCACGCCCATGTCTGTGTCTTTAGTTTAGTTTTGGTTTCTTTCATGATTTCCTGTGTTTCCTTATTTGGTCATGTTCCTGTCCATGTTTAGATAATTAGTTACCCGATCCACCTGTGCCCCTCACCTGTCCTGATTTCTCCCTAATGTCCTTATGTTTAAAAGCCCATTTAGTTTGTCTTGTCTTTTGTCGGTTATCAAAGTTCCTTTCATGTGTGACTCCAGTTTGTTGTTTTACAATCAGTGTTTGGTGCTATTACATCAGTGTCAGTCATCTATCATTTCCTCTGATTTAAGGCATTACTCATGGGTAGGGTTAGGTTTAAGTGTAGAGATATGGTCAAAACAAAAATTTTGGAATAAAATGTTGTTCCAGGGTCAACAAAATAAGTCACGTTTTCTATGCTACTATAGAAACATGGCAGCAATAAATGGCGACTTTCATGTAAAGGGTCCCGAGGTGTATGTACAGTAGATATAAATTGCTCGTTCTAGGGTTATAAAATCATAATGGCTTATGTAAGGTCTTTACACACATCTGAAAACAGTTTTGTATGTTATATTTCTGCCAATAAATTCTCCGAAATATTACACACTGCCCCTTTAAACTATGGAAAGTATACTTTTTACATTTAAACCGATACTGATACTTGCTTTAGACTGAGACTGATTTAGACTTATATTACTCAGAGATCATACAATCCTCATCAATAATGACATTAAAATGCATTTAATGGTTAATATTAAGAAATGTGCATTGTGCATAAGTGGTATAACACATAACGTTTAATTATGCATTAAATAATTGTATTTTCTATTATATAATATATAAATATATATATATATATTTTTTTTTTTTTTTACCTTTTTGTATTCAGCATTGACTACCAGTTACATTTAGAACTGATTTTTTTTAAATCAGCATTATTTCTTGTAAACTGCTGTAGAAGTAGTATTGTATAAGATTAACAATAAAATCTGTCAAATTTTATAAAAACAATAAATTGGATCAGGTAGGGCCTTAAAAATCAAAGGAAAGGTCTGTGATTTTTCCCAAAGATGGATCTATTAGCAAAATAGTCCTTGGACTTCTGGACCAATGATTTAAATAAAGAAGGCTATGTGCAGAATATATGGGAACATATGAGAGACATAAAGGAGGTGAAGAGTCTCTTGTGCTCATCTTGAGTGCTTGTGAAGTGACTCTGCACCAGCATCTGATGACAACCTGACGTCCTCTTTGATTACATTATATATTCCTGCTTCTGCCTGCTATTCTGAACCAATCACAAGGTTTTTCCATTTTAATTAGGGGATCGATTGATGTTCCAGTCATTCTAAACCTGCCTTTTTAATGAGCTCAGAGACACAGGTTCACAAAACTACATAAAAATCCTGAGAAAGCACAAAAAAAAAGAAACTTAAACTCCATAATACTCTTCAAGGCTTTCTGTCTCTTCTTTTTATGTCAATAGCTCAGAGATTCAGGCAAAAACTAGATCACAGAAGCACAAGCGATTTGAAGCCCATCAGTTCTAATTTAAAATAATCCGATGACCTCTTCATTAAAAACCAGTGAGACGGAAAAAGATCACTTCTGGAAGTATCTTCAAATTAGAAATTGCGTTTCCACAAATATTCAGCACACAGACGCAAACTATATTGTGGATGTCCTGACATTGCCTCACTCACTATATTCGATAATGAAGAATGGAAAAGAGTTTTGTCAAACACAGGAAAATATTTAAGGGAAGCTAGAGGACAATTCACACAGTACAGAATCATGCACAGGTTTTATTTGACACCTCTCAGACTCAATAGAATGGGTTTGACAAATAATAATGATTGTTGGAAATGTCAAAATGACAGAGGTACTTTTATTCACGGTTTATGGAATTGTCCAATTATTCAGCCTTTATGGTACCAAACTTTAAATATTTTTGGGAATTAGCTTGGAATAACAGTACCGTTATCACCGAGGCTATGTCTATTGGGAGACAGAGAACAGATGCCAAATATTACAAAGGGACAGATTGCAGTGATCTTGGAGGGGAGCATGGTGACGGCTAGGGTCATCCTTAAATCCTGAAAAACTCCCAAGACACCAGAGGTAAAAGAATGGGTTAATATTATGACTAAGACAGCTTCGTACGGATGTTTGCTCTTTAAATTGCATACGAAGAAATCAGGGGTACCTGTGTGTATACCGGTCTGGAAAGATTTTTGGTCTTACGTGACACAATAATCGTAACTTTTTTTATTTGTGTACGGATTTTATTTTATTATCTTTCTTTGTGTTCCCTTTCTGTTAACTTCAACCACTGTGTATTTGTATATATTTTCGTAATCAGTTTTGTAAAATGGACGATATTAATAAAAAAATTAAAAAAAGTGAGACGGCAGCCTCTGAGATGCAGACCTTTTGTGATAATGGCCACAATTGTAAAGATAAACATTTACTGACATCTAATTGAGATTGCATTAGCAGTGGATGGAAATCCCAGACGGGCAGCTGGGCAGTTCGTAGAGGAGGGTCTATACAAACAGAAGAGTCTTTATTCCAAGCCGAGGAGTAAATCTTTATGTGGTGATGAAGAGAAAGAGAGGGAACGGGAAAGAGGAAGTACCAGAAATGTTGGCTGATGGTCTGCATCGATTCCCAATGACGGAAATAACAGCTCATGCCTGAACAGACCCATCTATACGGTGACATTTAGATCTCATTCACAGATTACTCACCATAAAAGAGACACAGTAGGTGTAAGGGAAGAAAAACACATAACACTTAAAAAGAACGGACAGCCTTTCACTCCAATTGTTCAGCCCCCTATTTGGTCTAAATGACTAATTCATGGTTAGCATGGCTGCATTAGCTTCTGCTGACAGATAGTGTAACTGCACCATCTAGCAGCAAAAAACATCTTTCTGCATTGATGACTATTCAAAAATATCAGTGTTTTCTTCTGCTTTTTTGGAAAAAACATTAACATTTTATTATATTATAGCCTAGTAGCTATTTTGCGAAGTCTGAGACAAGTCTCAGAAGTCTCATATTCCTTTTGTCAACAATTTTCTACTTGCTATAGTGGAGTGTTACAAAGTCTTTTGCAGGGCAGTTGATTTCATTAAAAATGTATTTAAAGGAATTTCAAGTAAACCTATTCAAAAGAAATTATGAGGTTTTGCGTGACTCAAAATATATAATGTTATCTTTAATAACATTTATTATTAAAACTAATAACAGCCACACAGCTGCCATTGAATTAAACGAAAACGCTAACAGACACTTCAAATAGAAAGAAATAGTACCTTAAGACAGAAATATCTTTAAAAAAAAAAAAGCTGACGTGAGCTCGCGCTCTTGCTTCCACACGGGCAGGCAGGACTCGGAGGCAGAAGTGCAATCAAACTCGGACACTTAATAAATGAAAACAGAAAACGCAACGAGCGATGCAGAGACACACGAGCTGCCATGAAACGTTAACAACAGACACTGAACATTCCAAAAGACACAGTTTAAATACAAGACATAATCAAAGGATAATGGGGAACACCTGGACACACACGGCTGGCAGGGAGTGAACACTATTGACAGAGGCGGAGTTACAAACGAGACAGAGACATGAGGAAACCGGTATGTAAACAAACAAAGAGCACATGGACCAGAAAACATAAGCACAGGCATGAGACACAGGACAGGTGTTACAGTTTTCCTGACAGTAAGAAAAAATTCAATTTACTTTTCTTATTAGGCTTCTTAGCTTTGTTCTTACTTTTTTTACATCACATTTTCAGATATCTATAAAGCAATTTTATACCAAAATTTATTTCATATCAAAAACATCTTTTCATACTGCATTAAACATATATGATGTGCATAATATAGTTATTTTGTCAGCGCTGTATTATTTTCTGTCAGACTGGTGATAATTCAACAATAGGTCTACATTAGATGTCTTAATGAGGTCAAGACTTTATCCCAAACCACCTGCTCCCATATTCAACTCATTTAGTGGAGCAGAGCTTTAGGTTAATACGCCCAGATTAGAAACACGCTTCATCTCTAGAGAGAGCTATGACATGGCTAATAAGCCAGAGGTGTTCCTTGGGGAACCGAGTATGAACAGACTATATTGCATTTCAAAGATTCATGTAAATTCTGCAACGATTCATTCAAAGTCATGAGGTTCCAAACCTGTATGATCTTTCAATTAACTTTCCTTCCACTATTTCTCTCACATCTCATTTGCTTTTGATGTGCAAAAGCCAAACTGTCCTCATTATGGAACAAAGATGAAAAAGCTACATTTTCAGCAACCATTAGGCCTCCATTATCAGTCATCAGTGTCATATGATTCTTCAGAAATCATTGAGAGTTTTCATTTGTGGTTGAACTAACCCATCAAGAAACATCTGCCAACACATGCTTGCTCTGTCTTTAATTTCTCTGTATAAGTGCACAATTGCCTAGGGAAGGCACTCTGAATGCTGGAAAGGGTCACTGCTACCATTTGTTCTGAGCTAACTGAGTTTCAAAAAAGGTCAATGAGATTTCAGGTGAAGACCCAATGAAATGGATTTAAGCCAAGCTAAAGCAGTGCCAGGATCCTCTGAGGCAAGTAACATGAAAATTCACAAACCCATATTTCAATGCAGTAGTTCAGACAAGGGGAAGAGAGGCGCATGGATGGCTGGAACCTCAGGGTTAATGACTGCGCACAAGCACTCGTCCCAGTTCTGCAACAGAACTTACGCAACATGTATGAATGAGTGTTTACGCTTGAAGGAAATATGATGCCGTGAACTCTCATGGACAGATATCCATTCATGCTAATGAGGGGTGACGCGTCTGTGTTCTGTGTAATTGCAGAATATTCCTACACTGGTGATAGATCAGCTGCTTAAATAATTCCAGATCTTCAACATTCTCCACCTATACGCACACACACACATACAAAAAATTTTAGATCAAATTAAATTAATTTGAGAGGAAATTAAGATTTTGCCCTGATTGTCTTTTTTTCAGCTATATGATGCTAAATGTTCTCTGGAATCTTTTTAACATTCTAAATTATTGCCCTAATTTCTTATCAATTGCTGAATGAAATGAATAATTTAAAAAGAAAATTAATTGATCCCAAGCATTTCAACAGTGTATTTTTTTGACAGAGACCCATTTATACTATAACAAAATCTACCTATTTTGTTTCTCCTAAGATCTCCTTCATTAGAAATACACAAGACAAAGCTAACACTTACACTAAAAGGAACATAACCGTAAAACAACAGCTGCATTGGTCATGTAAAGCAGGTGCGGAAACCAGAAGGCACAAAGTGATTCTCATCTCGACATTGCAACTCTACTCTCTGCAGTCTTGAACAGTGCAGCATCGCTGCAGCCCACAATTCCCCAGCTTCACTTCAGCACCAGATTGAAACATGCGCATGTATTGAAAATTATGTGGGGTTGAAAATGTCAGCACGGTCAAGCCACTGGTGCAGTAGACCTGGAGAGATCCCATCTGTCTTTCTGATAACAGTAGCTGCAGATGACTAAACAATGTGGATCCAAACATGTCCTATATACAAGCCGTTTTCTAAAAGTTATAGTTCACCCAAAAATTTTAATCGTTGGGTCATCCAAGATCATGGACAGAATCATGGAATCCAGTCATAAAAACAGAATTTACAGTGTTAGTTTCATGATTTCAGTTAGTCATGCTTTTTGATTAATTTAATTAGAATTTAATTTGACCATTAAAACACAGACTAGAAGAATTTTAACAGTAAAAAAATTTACTTCAATTTGGGAAGGAAAAAAAAAATTCAACCCTGCAGTTGAATGACTGGGACCGTGTGGATTACTTGTGGTGTTTTTTCTCAGCTCTTTGGACTCTATATGTATGTATATACTCTTATTCTCATGTCACCCTTTCACTGCAGAGAATCCACTGCTGAGCAAGTGATGCTAAATCTTAAAAGGCTTCAGGGTGAGTCAATTTTAATTTTTTTATTTTTTGGGTTAATTTCTTAAGGGATCTGCAGTGGCTCAGTGCCACATTGTTAGTTTAAGTGCCCTTGTTATTGTCATTTGCAATATAACCTTTAATGCAGTGTGTAATGCAGCTGTATGAGAATATAAACAATCTGCAAATCAACTTCACCCGGCCCACAAACATTCATCATTTTACTGATGACGGCTGTACGAGGTGGACCAATCACAGCAGACAGGGCCACCTGACCAATCAGAGCAGAGCAGGCTCATGGAAAGGAGGGGTTTAGACTTTTAGAACTGATTCAAACAAATCATTTGCGAATCGCTGGAAAATGAGGTGATATTAAACACATATTTGTAGAAAACAAAAGCTTTTTGCATGCATGTTAACCTATTTTAGAAGACTCCCATAACAACATTAGGAGCCTTAAAAATGCCTTAATAGGGCCCTTTTTTAGCATTTTGACAAAAGCAAAACAGAATAACAATAACCCCTACTTGTAGATACACAGCTAGAGATTGTGTTTGCAGAGTGAACGATGAGCAATATGCCATGCATCATTCCTGACACTATCTTTAGTTTTGGAACACTCTCAGAAAATGTCTGAATCTACCTCAGTGATTTCATCTGACGATTCCAATGCGGCCGCTGAGCTCTGCCAAATGGCACAACTGAAATCACCTTCATTTTTCATTGTCAGTTCAATCCACACAGACTGTGCACAGCTGTGGGATTTCATTTGAGGTCTTTTTAGATTATTTAAGACCTTAAACCTCATGAAGAATCTCATTAACGAGTAATACAGTCAGGTGATGACTACTGACCTATAAATAACTTGTGCTCAAAATTTCCAAGTCAAAATCCAAAAGAGGAAAAGGAATTTAGTGCATTTGTTGTCATTGTTGCTCAATGCAAAGGACATTTATTAAGCTCAGTTCATCAATATGAGATTCTTATAATCAATAACTCATTTTGAGACTATCGATTTTCCATACATAATGCATGTAATTCTGGAAAATCTAAAAATGTTGTAAATAACATAAATGGATATGTATGCCACATTGCCCTTGCTTCTGTACCTTGATGAACCTAATCTTTTTTGACTTCCCAAGTACGAAGAAGAGCCACTCCAAGGTTCAGCTAATTTTTTTGTTACCATGGTAACATCTATGGGTGCATGACGGTCAAGGTAATGTCATTACATCAAACAAAGTATTCAAAAAGAACAACAAGAAAAGTATGAAAAATACTATTGTGAAAATATATTGTGAAAATAAAACATATTTATGAAGCAGATTATTTTACAGAACTATAAAATGTAAAGTTGATGATACATATTTTTATTTTCACTATAAATCCCATTATTAAAGTCAGCCTTTTATAGTTTCACAAACAATACATGATTACCTTGTGTATTTCATTACATGTAAAAATCTAGCACCCCATGCTGGACAGTATACAGCCCTGCCTTTTTTTAAAAATTAAATAAAATATTGATGTCTCTTATTTTAGTATTATTTACTATATACTGTTATAGAATTTGATAATGTTCTATATGAATGATATTGCAATATATTAAAACTTAAATGGAAATGATTAATTATTAAGTTGAATAAAATATAACAAAAATAAAAACACTTAAACTCAAACTTAACTTAACTCAAAATCAGTTAGTTAATGAGGAACATTTTAATCATATAATGAGCGGGGGGCGTGTCACCCTTTATTTGCGAGATAATTAATACCAATGTCCAAATTTATTTTCCTTGCTTTTGTTGACACATCATAGTCCTTAATTACAGGACCAATATACCACATCTAATCCTCCTTAAATATCACTGAATCAGAGCTTTAACCTAAAGAACGTCTAGGTTACAACGGTAACCCTCGTTCCCTGAAGGAGGGAACGGAGACGTTACATATGGGATCTCGCATGAGAGACCAATCGCCTCCGAGTCTTTTGGAAAAAGGCCAATGAATATTGGCGTGCAATAATCACAGCCAGGTGCACCTCATCACAGCGTGAGTATAAGAGAGCACGG